>OX375870.1:51192703-51447638 GCA_947359475.1 Heligmosomoides polygyrus bakeri
CGACAATACCTCTTCTTTCTTTTTTGCCTGCTTTTCTCCACTGCATCAGAAACAATATTGTGACATTAATTTTAGCAACAGGAGGTGCAGAATGCAACTGGGCAATTTCTTCTACAAGCGCTTCTAAAATCTAAACAGGTCTTTTTTCTAACGACATTGTGTGAGTGGGCCGTCAATACTGCATTAATTTATCGCAAAACGGTTTTCAGTTAAATTACTAGGTGCATTTAAAAGAGCCCGCTCATAAAAGCAAAGACTGATGGTCATTTTCTAAAAAATCCCACTCTGCTTACTTGTTGTCGGTGAAGCAATTCGATGATTATAGAAACCGCATGCTGCTAAAGGCCGAGCTCGCTACTGCATTTGAACGTCCTAACTAGTTCTTTAGTTTTTATGTCTTTTTGTCCAAAATCATGTCATTTGGGAAAATTTTCACGCATGATAACTTTGTATGGTTCAGCATGAACACTGCAATAATACAGGATGCGTGTGCAACACAAGAGTCCAACCCACAACCCTCCTCTTCCCAAGTGCCTGTCTTGGATATTCATTCGAATTTGACTTCGAATTAGAGTATTCGAAACTTGTGAGCATTCGGAACCATTCCATTATTCGAGAAAATTTGGACAGCATAACTATTAACAGCGCGATCGCCAATATTCTCCATCTCTACGCCGCATGCCGTCAGTGCATACATACGCGTTCGTGTTTCACACGTTTAACGTGCCTCAAAACACGTCTTACGAGGCGTGAAGGTTGAAATGAGATCTCGTTCGTTTTCTTGATATGGATGATGAAGAGGGAAAGGAGAAGGAAACCAGGTCCTAATATTCAATTTGGGAGGGATTCCAGAAGATAGAGTGAACTATTTATTATAGAAAACCAGTTATTTAGAAAAGTATATATACCCGGCCTAAACACCACTTTCAAAAGTTCTTGGAGGTTTTTCTCATTTGTGGAGGTGGAAGTAGGTAGAAATTCTCGTGAAGGCATATTCAGCTGTCAGATTGGCCTTTTTTCTGCTCAGGTTACTAGTTTCTAAAAATCTAATGGTACTTTTTTTCTGGAAGTTCTGATAGCAAGAAACTCGGAGTCCGCTAAATATTTACAGTAACGGACAAGCCGCTGCGTCCAACAAGCACAAGCGGCGCAAAATGGCGCAGGAGAGCGTCGTTTCCGCTCGTCGGCGTCGATTTGCGTCGCGCCGGATGCAAATCGTTTAGGGCGCGGCGTCCTCAACTTCTCGACGTTAGGATGATGGAAGGAGCCTGCCCATGCGCTTGGACAAGTGTGGCCTACTGTTCGGAACTAACTGCCGGCATGGCGTGCTGTGAACAATGCATATAGGCCCGGCAGAATCAATCGAGTGGGCGCGACAACCTGTAGAGCGAGCGACAGCTTGTAGAGTGAGCATATGGGGAGTTTTATCAGAAATCCCTAACCGCCCTACTCAGGCATTGCTCTAGGACTGTCCAGCTTACATCGGGAGTGCGCCGTGAACAGTGCATATAGAATCGAACCTATCAATCAAGTGGGCTCGACAGCTTGTAGAGTGAGCGTTTAGGGAGTTTTATCAGAAATTCCCAGCCGCCCTACTCAGGCACTGCTCTAGGACTGCCCAGCTTGCATCTGGAGTGCGCCGTGAACAGTGCATATAGAATCGAACCTATCAATGGAGGGGGCGCGACAGCTTGTAGAGTGAGCGTTTAGGAGTTTTATCAGAAATCCCTAGCCTCCCTACTCAGGCATTGTTCTAGGACTGTCTAGCTTGCATTTGGAGTGCACAGTTAACAATGCATATAGAATCGAACCTATCAATTGATGGGCGCGACCGCTTTAAATTGCACGCGCCGGCGTGTTTGGAGCGCGATAACTCTGCCGAGTGTGAACCCTTCCGGCTGTAGCTTGTGTATTTTGTAGTCAATAGAAGCTCTAGCAGATCACCAAAGCGCAGCGATGTAGCCTAAGAACTGACAAAGTTGCGGTGGTGAGAATATGCAGGTCAGGCTTGTACAACCCATATTTTTCGATTTCATTCCATCTCTGCGGGAAGAGGCGATTAGCTGACGGCATGGTGCCCCGGTGCGCACCGGCAAGATATCTTAGAATTGCTGTGTTAAACAAGCAAGCCCCTGAGTCCCTTCCCTTGCCTAGTTCAATTACAGAAGCACGGTTTCTGTGATTGTTTCACGACCTTGTGCAATTTAGGAGCGGGCACCATCTCGCTAACTTCTCGAAACACTTTCGTTGCTCCGGTAAAACGCAGCCGAGAATCTAAGTGACCCCGCCTAAGTGGTGGTGTCGGGGAGGAAATAGGCGTAATTTGTATCGCGCTCCGTTTGTTACGGATCGCTCGACTGATGACGTCATGTCGACAACAATGAGGTTTACCGTTTAGAATTCAGTGAGCGGGAGAACCTTCACCGCTGCCCTCCGCCGCTCTAAAATGGCAAATGGAGCTAAAGCAGTTTGAGCATATGAGGAGCTGCGAGCATCTCATCGTAAAGTGCTTTCGGTCTCGTGCTTGCCCTCGCATTTGCATGCCGTTAGCTTTCCTCGTCTTCCCGCAGTAGTTGACTGAACTCTGTTAAAAAATTGGGCTAGACAAGGCCAGCCTGCATCTTCGCACCGCTGTAACTTTGTACTGTCATAAGCTATGTAGCTGTGTTGCAGCGCCTACAAAATCCACAAGCTGTTGCTGGAAATAATCGAACCGGACAGAGTTATTGCGCTCATACATGCTCGCGGGCGCAATTTGCGAGCGGTCGCGCTCACTCAATTGATAGGTTCTATCCTATATACATTGTGCACGACACACTTCAAAATCTTACCAGGACAGAGTACAGCAATTCCTGAGTAGGGCGGCTGGGATTTCTGATAAAACTCTTCAAACGCTCATGCTACAAGCTTTCGCACCCGCTCGATTGATAGGTTCGATCCTATATGCACTGTGCATGACGCACTCTCGGAATATTTCTGGCATGAAGAGCACTGGCGACGTACACCATGCTTGAGATACTCCGAAAATATGTAAGTTCTGCGAAATAAGCTGCTCCAATCGTAAAGAGCCTGTTCCACTCATTCGTTTTGGCCACCCACTGCGAAAATGCGGTGGTCTGGTAAAGCTGTATACATATTTGTGTGATCTCGAAAAGATGAATCGAACGGTGCCAACCGTTTCTCATAAACCCGTGTTGATCATTGGTGATTAGCGCATTTGGCTCAAGAAAGAACACAAGGGAAGATTTGACTTTTCTTTCAAACAGTCTGGAGAAAAGTGAGGTGATACTAATAGGACGGTAATTATATACAAGGAGATGGGGGTTTTCTTAGGAATTGATGTACAAATGCATGCTTCCAACGTGATGTCACCTCACCTTCATATAACTGGCATTAAATATACGCTCGAGTGCTCGAGAGGTTAAGTAATTGAGAGAGCAACCTTCCGGATAAAAGTACGGTGGTACTTGTTCTGGAGTAGCAGTCCACGTAGCTGATAAGGTACATAATTCATTGTAAATTTCTTCTTTATAAAACCAAACCGTAGGCTCCATGCGGAAGAATGGCTTGGTATTATTGCATGAAGTATAATCACCAGTATTTTCCTAAAACGATTTCTGAAAATGTTGAGCTAACAACGAAGCCTAAGGTGAGTCGATTAGAGCAGAACTGCCAATCTCAACCTTCAAAGTGGGAACTCACACAGGTCTCTTAAGCATGGAGAAACCTATGAAGTGACGATTTGTTAGGACCTTCAAGGATTTTCTCCTCAATGTATTTGTTGTAGCGATCCAACTTGCAATCGGATCTTTTTTTCACAGTATAATATCTTCGAACACCCGCTGTTTCACCTAGTGTAGCGGTTGGAATGTTCGAGAACATTAGCTGAGAATGTGTGACTAATTTACAGTTACAGAACAGAACTCAAAACCTCTCGTAAGTTTATTAAGAAATATACATGTCATAGAAAGCCAGTAGACGGGAAAAAATGCACCGTCTGCCGAACCGAACCAACAACACTAAAAACATCCCTCCCAATCCGAAGGCGGGGTCCTTAACTAACAGTTAGATGGTATGCTCCTCCTGCTGACTGTTTGAATCAGGAGAGTTTGGACAGTCTACGGCCAGCTGTTACACGGAGGGTCGAGAGGGCAGTGCGGAGAGGAGTACAGTAGACTCCAGCTGTCCTCGGCCAACTCTCTCCCCATCTATAATCTACAGTAACTCGGTCCTTACACCTCTTACAACAGCTTTAAAACAATCAAAATTATCCGAACAAGGATAATTCTGATAATTTTACCATATTTTTGCATACGCTCAAAAAAGCCTGACCAAATTAGGGGGAAGTTAGCTAAATTTTGACGGTACTTTCTGTATGGGGACGAATTGTTCAATTCAGTTGTGAAATGTGAGACAAAGAACTCATACTTGTTCTTTACGCTCGAATATTTTTCAAGGAGTGATTTTCAGCAGAGAGTTAACGAAAATTCACAGATGAGGACATGGTTGGCCTTACTAAACGCCCTTATTAGGTGGCATTCAGCATTCTTTACAATAGATTCAGGATGGAGTGTGAAGCAAGAATGATCACTAGAACCTATTGGTGGCCCAACGGCAAAGTCTTTAGCCAGATGAGGATGACTGGTGAGCACTAGGTCAAGCACATTAGTAAACCTGGTCGGTGCATGGATGTCTCGATGAAGATTGCATGGTTTGCACATATCAACAAAACATTTAGACGTCATGGTGCCGCTCAAGGAATTCTGATTAGAATAGTGCATGTCTGGCAGGCTGAAGTCACCTAGTTATGCTCTGTGCTCTGCAGAGGCACATACAGTACCGGACATGTTCCTCTGTTCATTCGCCGGAAATCCCGGAAAGGTCAACATAGGCCGCTTTGGAACTGTCTAAAGCGGCCTTTTCAAATAACTTCTTTTAAAATCAAGTACTTGTAAAAAGAAACATATATTTGAGCTCAGCAGTAGAAGCTCCATCTTATGACCTATATATCTCAGTAGAGTTGAACAATGCATATAGGCCCGACAGAATCAATCGAGTGGGCGCGACAACCTGTAGAGCGATCGACAGCGACAGCTTGAAGAGTGAGCGTTTGGGGAGTTTTATCACAAATTTGCAGCCGCCCAACTCAGGAATTGCTCTGAGACTGTCCAGCAAGCCTTTGGAGTACGCCGTGCACAATGCATATAGGATCGAACCTATCAATCGAGTGGGAGCTACCGCTTGCAAATTGCACGCGCGGCCGTGTTCGGATCGCAATAACTCTGTCAAGTTCGATTATTTCCAGCAACAGCTAGTGGATTTTGTAGGCAGTGAAAGATGTAGTAGCACACTAAAGTGAAACGGTGTAGCTTATGAGTAGGTTAAGTTACAGGGGCGCGAATATGCAGGTTAGCCTTGGGTGACACGATTTTTTCGAATTTCAGTCGAGCTCTGCAGGAAGACGCGGAGACCTAACGGCCTACAAATGCGTAGGCGATCAGGAAAATTAATGTACTTTACGATGACTTGCTCACAGCTCCCTAGCTTCCTGAAATATCTTACCCCCATCTGCCAATTTAGAGTGGCGGAAGATAGCGGTTAGAGTTTCTTGAGTTCTTGCACGCCCAGATTTGAGTTTTCGACACTCGCAATGGTACGGCTCTGTTCAGCGTGAAAAGCGCTATCGAATGATGTCAATTTCGGCCGATTTTGGAAACATCGATTTTTTGACAATTTCGAGGACGAGACCGCTCCAGGCCGTCGCAGACGGACGATGACATCATCGAAAATCGATATTTTCGAAATTGGCCAAGCTTGATACAGTTCGATAGCACTTTTCCTGCTGATTTCAATATAGTAACACCATTGAAATCAGCAGGAAAACGAGTATCGAGAAAAGAACAGAAAACGAGTATCGAGAACTGTGATCTGGGCGAATAAGAGCGCGGAGAACATTGACCGTTGTTGTGCCAAATAGGACGCAAGGGCGTGTTCGGAGCGCAGTAACTCTGTCGAGAT
Source organism: Heligmosomoides polygyrus bakeri (assembly GCA_947359475.1). Classification (NCBI taxonomy): domain Eukaryota; kingdom Metazoa; phylum Nematoda; class Chromadorea; order Rhabditida; family Heligmosomidae; genus Heligmosomoides; species Heligmosomoides polygyrus. The sequence continues at coordinate 51,198,722 of OX375870.1, forward strand.
CGAATCGATCTGACTGCAACTTGTTGATTTTGTAGCCAGTAAAACGTCCTAGTAGAGTGCTAAAGAACAGCTATATAGCTTGTGAATGGGCTAAGTAACAGCGGCGCGAATAGCAGGCGAGGCTTGAGTGAAGCATTTCTTCCGATTTCTTGAAGACGAGAGAAGACGCGGCGAACTAACGGCCTCAAAATGCGTATGCGAGCAGAGCACTTAAGGTGCTTTACGGTGACGGGCTCACTACTTCTCAGCGCCTAAACTGCCTTAGCCCTATCTGCCGTTTTAGGGCCGCGTACTTAGCGGGTGAAGTTTCCCCTGCCCCTCTTACTCGCCCATATTTGGGTTTTCCGACACTACCCCGTACCGTTTTCTTTATAACAAAAAGCTCTATCGAATGGTGTCACTCTCGACCAATTTCAAAAAAAAATCAAGTTTTTTGACAATATCGAGTCGTGGGCGTCCTAGGCCGAGCTGCGCGGACGATGACGTCATCGAAAACCGGTTTTTTTCGAAATTGGCCAAATTTCCTCGTGCAAACTTCGTCCAAAATCATCTAGGAGTTATTTTGGGCGCTGATTACGAATTCGACGTCCGTTTCTGAAAATTCCATCGACTTCGGTAGGTTTTGGATTTTCTTCTGGATAATTGAGGGTGGTCGAGTCAGGACCATAGATTTTGCTCAAAATTCGTGTAGGATCGGGGACTTATTCGGGATGCCGAACGCCATGCCAAAGTATTAGACGATTACATTTGGACGATTACGGCAGGAGACCGCTCATACCGATAACTGAGGGTGATCGGTGATCCTGACCCGACCACCCTCGAACGGGAAGTAACCTACTGAAATCGGCGGAATTTTCAAAAACGGACGTCGTATTCGTAATCAGCGCCTCAAACAACCCGTGGACGATTTTGGACGAAGTTTGCACGAGGAAATTTGGCCAATTTCGAAAATACCGGTTTTCGATGACGTCATCGTCGGTGCAGCTCGGCCTAGGGCGCCCACGTCCTCGATATTGCCAAAAAATCGATTTTTTTGTTTGAAATTGGTCGAGAGTGACACCATTCGATAGAGCTTTCCGTTATAAAGAAATCGGTACCGGGAGTGTCGGAAACCCAAACATGGGCGAGTAAGAGGGCAGGAAACTTCACTCGCTAAGTCCGCCGCCCAAAACGGCAGATGGGGCTAACCAGGATACTATCTCTACGGTAGGTCGGAACGGTGCAAGTGTTGTATATGGGCAGAACCGCCTCTTCCTGGGAAGTAACAAACTGCAAGTATCTCGACCCTAATACAACCAACGCTGCGCAGAGTTAGGGGCGAGGGAAGTCGCGTGTTGGCGCCTTGTTGATTCACGTGCTCCACAGCTGACGGGCGCGCGCGGATCGGCGCAGTGCACAGGTGGCCTAGTAGGGAAGCGCTCGGGCTCGTGAGCGAGGGTTTGGGGGTTTGGACCCCACAGGCTGCATTTGTCTTGCACTTTTGCAAAATCCATGTTTATCATATAGGTGATCCAACTAGGGGTACTATAGTGTGTTATGCAGCATGTTTACATATAACATATGCTTCAAACTACAAATTAGCTAGAATGTTCACTTCTGTGTGTCACTTGTTTGAAGCCTATTTTGTGTGACCGTAGTTATGTAACGATAGATATTTTGTGGCACTAGTTAAAAGTTCTGACTCCACCGAAAATACTTCGGTCAAAAAAAATCCGCTGAAACTTCGTCTAGGCGGGTTATCTGGGGTGCTGATCACGAATCTGATATCCGTTCTTCACGATTCGGCTGGATAATATAGATACAGGAGGGCACAGGATTACATTCTTAAAGTTCCTACCGGTGACGGCAGGTTGACAGATTCGTGAAAAACGGATGTCAGATTCGTGATCAGCACCCCAAATAATCGCTGAGAAGTTCTGAGCTCGTCACCGTAAAGCACCTTAAGTGCTCTGCTCGTATATGCATTTTGAGGCCGTTCGCTCGCCGCGTCTCCTCCGCGCTCTTATTCGCCCAGATCACAGTTCTCGATACTCCTAGTAACACCAGTGAAATCAGCAGGAAAAGTTCTATTGAATGGTATCAAGCTTGGCCAATTACGAAAACATCGATTTTCGATGACGTCATCGTCCGTCTGCGACGGCCTGGAGCGGTCTCGTCCTCGAAATTGTCAAAAAATCGATGTTTCCAAAATCGGCCGAAATTGACATCACTCGATAGCGCTTTTCACACTGAACAGAGCCGTACCATTGCGAGTGTCGAAAACTCAAATCTGGGCGTGCAAGAACTCAAGAAACTCTAACCGCTATCTTCCGCCACTCTAAATTGGCAGATGGGGGTAAGATATTTCAGGAAGCTAGGGAGCTGTGAGCAAGTCATCGTAAAGTACATTAATTTTCCTGATCGCCTACGCGTTTGTAGGCCGTTAGGTCTCCGCGTCTTCCTGCAGAGCTCGACTGAAATTCGAAAAAATCGTGTCACCCAAGGCTAACCTGCATATTCGCGCCCCTGTAACTTAACCTACTCATAAGCTACACCGTTTCACTTTAGCATGCTACTATATCTTTCACTGCCTACAAAATCCACTAGCTGTTGCTGGAAATAATCGAACTTGACAGAGTTATTGCGATCCGAACACGGCCGCGCGTGCAGTTTGCAAGCGGTCGCTCCCAGTCGATTGATAGGTTCGATCCTATATGCATTGTGCACGGCGTACTCCAAAGGCTTGCTGGACAGTATTAGAGCAATTCCTGAGTTGGGCGGCTGCAAATTTGTGATAAAACTAGCCAAACGCTCACTCTTCAAGCTGTCGCTGTCGATCGCTCTACAGGTTGTCGCGCCCACTCGATTGATTCTGTCGGGCCTATATGCATTGTTCAACTCTTACTTACTTTGATACTTTGATGCTCCTTTTGTCGGCTGGAGATCTTCTCAGTGGGGACCACAACTCTTCCAGACCGCTCGACCTCTGGCTGCTTGCATCCAGTGAGGCAGACTCCGCTCTCTGAAAGATCTTGAGAATGAGTCTGCCCATTGCGTTGGCGGTCGTTCCAGTGGTCTCTTATGGTCTCTCGGGAGCCATTCTGTGACGCGGAGACTCTACCTGTCGTCCTTTCGTCGAAGCAGGTGTCTGGCCCAGCGATATTTGGACTTCTTCATGTACTGCAGCGGGTCTGCTAATTGCGACTTCTCCCGTAGCTCCGAGCTTCGTAGGCCTTCTTGCCATTGCTGACGAAGGCTTGTCCTCAGAAGACATCTCTCCAGTGCACGATGCGTAGTTTGCATTGCTCTGGCGATTGTCTTGTTGTCGGGCCAGGTTTCCGTCGCGCAACACATCGCAGGCAGTACAGAGGCGTTGAATATCGAGGCCCTGAGGCCGGCATCCTTGACCTGATCGGTGACTTCTCGAATCGAACTGAAGGCTGCCCAAGCTGCGCGTCTCCTGCGGGCGATTTCAGGAGCGAGGTCGTTATCCATGTTCAGCTCTCTTCCCAGATAGACGTAGGAGTCGACCTGTTGTAGAGCGACTTCATTTAACCTTACGAGTCCCGTATCACACCACTGGTTGACCATAAACTGCGTTTTGGACATATTCATGTCCAATCCAATCTTCATACCTGCCATATTGAGCTCGTTCAGCATTTCCTCGACTTCTGCCGTGCTGGTAGAGATGAGAACAATATCGTCGGCGGATACATATCGCGTAGGTGAGCAGCATTGGTAGGTGGGAATGCGCAAGCCAACAATAAGCAAACAGAGCACAGCCCGAACACATGCAGCCCATCAGGGTACCGACTGAATACGTCCTCTCTGAACGGCGTGCCCATTCAATGCGGTCTGATTGGTTTAGGCGTTCCCACCTACCAATGCTGCTCACCTACGCGACATTTACCCGTCGGCGAAGCGAAGGTTGCTGATCCGTTTACCGTCGACAAGGTAGCCTTTATCGTGTCAGTTCAAGTCCTTCATGGCATCCTGGAGAGCCGCTGTGAATAGCTTGGGAGAAATCGTGTCTCCCTGCCGTACTCCTTCCACGATAGGAATTTTAAGCTTTCGATCGAACAGCTGGATGGTAGTCGATGTGTTCGAGAAGCATTTGTCGAGAAGTCGGATGTAGGGCGATGGTATACCAGCGTGCACAAGTGCGTTCAAAACGGCGTTGATTTCCACAGAGTCGTACGCTTTCCGATAATCCACGAAGACAAGGACAAGTGGGAGGTGGTATTCGCGGCTCCTCTCGATGAGCTGTGAGACAGTCTGAATATGGTCCATGCAGGAGAAATCCTTGCGAAACCCTGCTTGCTCCACTGGCTGATACTCATCCAAGCAACGCTTCATACGATTGAGCAGTATCTTGGTGAAGATCTTGTACACAACCGAGAGAAGACTGATGGGTCGATAATTGTTGATATCCTCCTGCTGACCTTTTTCGAAGATTAGAACTGTTTTCGACTCCTTCCGTGAGTCCGGAATCCTACCAAGTCGGAGGTAGTGGTTGAAGTGCTTGGCAAGAAGTGAACAGAGGGCACTGCCACCCGCACGAAGGAGGTCAGCAAAAATGCCGTCCGGTCCGGGAGCAGTGCCTGGCTTCATCCATCTGATGGCATGAACAACTTCTGATTCCAGAATGGGAGGTACTTCCTCAACTGGTTTCGGGACAGTGCTGGAAGAACGGAACAGATCTGTGTAGACTTCTTGAACGATGGTCTCCATCGCTCTTCGAGACGTTTGCGTTGTTCCATCCTTATCCACAAGGGCTGGCATTATTGCCTTCTGGTCGCAGAGATCTCGTTTGCAGCGCTTTATGCTTGAACCTTTCCCAGCGGCTTCTAACTGCTTCAATCTTCTGTAGGCTTGAATGGACTCCTTCACTGCAATTCGACAGGCCTTCGAGATGGTGACTTTTTCCAGATGGGAAGCATTAGGATCCAGTTTGGCAGCTTTTCTTTGCTCCAAGAGCTTAATCACATGTGCGTTGAGTCTTGAAGCAGACGGTGATGTGGCTTCGCGAAAGCTGCATTTCAGCAGTCCTTTGGAGAGAAGGTCGTAGTCTTCCGATGGATCTTCAAGAAGATTCCAATCGTACAACTTTATAGCATATTCCAACTCCTCAGACTTGAATGTGGGGATCCTCGCCGGTGCCGGTTTATGAGTGTCACGCTTGAACATCCTCTTTTTGAGAGTCAGCTTCGCACGGACAAGACGGTGATCCGAGCCGGTGTCAAATGAAGGGAGCACGGAGACGTCGAACAGACTCCAGCGTCTGTTTGTAAGAACATGGTCGATCTCCGAACGTGTTTCTCCATTTGGGCTTTACCAGGTCCATCGTCGGTTTGAAGGCTTCTTAAACATAGAATTTCCATGGTAGAGACGGCACACGAATAGGAAGTCTATCAGGCGCTCTCCGTTTTCGTTCCTTGAGGAAGTTCCATGTGGTCCTAGCCTCCATTCGTCGTGATCGTTCGTACCGACGATAGCGTTAAAGTCACCAACGACAACTTTGTAGTAGCTCTTCTCGTCGTTGACAGTTCTTTCGAACAGCTTGTAGAATTCTTCCTTTTCTTCATCTGTGGCCGCAGATGTTGGAGCATATCCATTTATGATGGAGATGGTTCCTTGATCTTTGGTTTCCAGACGAAGAACAGCTACTCACGGACTGATGATCTTGTAAGAGTCTACTAGGTGGTGCATTGTCGAATTGACGAGAAATTCAACTTCGCCAATATTCCTTCTGTCCACCTTTCCGTTCTGCCTTTCGTTTCCTGCAGGGCAATAGCGTCGTATTTGATGTTGCGGCTTCTGTGAAGCAGTGTCCGAAGATCCTGCTCAGATGCGATCGAACGACAGTTATAAGTGCAGACGAATAGGCAGTTTCCGTGTCGAGGTGGGAGGGAGTTTCCGGTAGTCCGATTCCAATGACGTCCTGATAGTTTAATTCCGAGATTAGATGGCCTCTCGCCGGAGATGGATGCAACCAACGTCGTAGAAGTCCACCTCCGGCGCGCGGAGGACTGGGGCGCGGGTTTAGTTGTTTGAGCCATGGCGATGGTCTGGTTACTCACATGTTCCTGGCCAGTGATACATGAGAGCCGCTCATACACGAGAAAGCATCGTGTACTGCGTGACCATTTGTGCCGTTAGCCATCACAAAGTGATGTTACCCCTTCATCGCGGTGAGGTGGCACATGAAGGGGTTCAACTCTACTGAGATCTATAGGTCATAAGATGGAGCTCCAGCTGCTGAGCTCAAATGTATGTTTCTTTTTACAAGTAATTGATTTTAAAAGAAGTTATTTAAAAAGGCCGCTTTCGACAGATCCAAAGCGGCCTATGTTGACCTTTCTGGGATTTTCAGCGGACGAACGAAGGAACATGTCCGGTTCTGTATCACTTACTACCCTGACGAGTTGAATAGTGTTGAAACTCTAGGTGTCCTGTGAAAAGCATTTAGCCTTATGGGAGCCTGAGCTGTCTGCAAGTCACAAAATTATTTGAAAATTATATGGAACCGATTCACTCCAGATTGTTTCATGTTTGATTATGACTCGCAGCCCGAGCAGAATCCAGACGCGAATTCGGCAATACTTCTCAAATTGTGCGGCTTTGCTCACAGTATTTCGAAAAGCATATCCATTACCCTGAAAGTGTAAACTTTCCCTTTCAGAAGGGCTCCTCGACCTATTTTGAAAGTGAAAATTTTCTGCTGTGTGCATAGCTGCTTTTCGGTCACTTTATCTTCCTTTCCAATTTTGTTTTGGTTGAGCTGATCGACTTGTTAGGATGAGCCCTGTCCAGGTGCTTTGATAATGCCAACGACTGATTTAAAGGCTCAAAGAAAGCAGTACAGAAATTTTGGAAGAGAAAAAGCTGAAATTTACGACCTATTCAGTGACACTGAGGTAGAGTTTCCTCTGACGAAGGAAGGGTCTGAAGCGTATGTCTGAACGGGAGTAGCTACTCATATAGGGAGAATCCCCACCCCTCAATCACTATGAAAATGTGTTTATTTTTTGCCAATTCGTTAAACTCATGGAGTAGGGGGAACTTGAAGTTACAATGGAATACGGCGCATCACGAGTTTGAGGGTCTTGTAAGCCCGCGATGCCTCTGCTAGCAGGCGGCTCGGAGCGCAGTGGAAGTGGGGTTGCTTCATGCGAGGGGGGTCGGCGGTATGGTTCTTGTGCGCTGCTGCATTCTTCCATTTCCACTGACCGGTTGAGATTTCGTATTCTGACGTCTATACCATTTTCAGACGTTTTTATGCCTAATTTTCCAGCTGAATACTGTGGTATTCAACATGATGATCTAGAAATGTTCAACACCAGTGATACACAGGTACAAATTGCATGAAGCAGCACTGGCACAATACGGGCAGCTTATAAACAGGCCCTCACAGTTTGTTTCCATACATGGACCAATGACCTCACGAAAAACCATCCTGCTGGGATTTTCAAAAGAGACCAGGATTTGACGTCGGAGGTGGTTAAAATGAGAAACGAGGTGTGTGGATCCCGCAAATTAACCTAAACGGCATCGATACACTCTTTCCCTCATCTTTGCGTGTCACCTGGAAATCAGAGGTCTGCTGACGGTTTTCTAAAACCTAACACCAGCAATGCTCGCCGATGCTCGAGTGGTGATCCACCTGCTTACGCTGAAGTGTGGCCCACCTTTAGACAAGGAATCTTCGAGGGAAGAAATCAAACTGGCCGAACGGATGGCCAGCATACTCAAGAACTTCGAAGCACGTCAACTTGAAGTTGACGAAGAAGAACAGCAGGAAGTGGTAGAAGAAGAAGAGGAAGATTGGGATCCGCAAGATGAACTGATGGACATGAAGAGGCAAGCAAGCAGTGGGCATATGATAACGTTTTCGGGTGGAACTCTTGTTTCGGAGGAAGGGTACGTCTTCAATTGGATTTCGGTTGGGTGCTCATAACCATGGAGGAAGACCACCGCGATTTCAGGCCTGGACTGCTGCGGAGCATCACTGGTCAACGTCCAATAAGGTGTGTGGATCCCGCAAATTAACCTAAACGGCATCGATACACTCTTTCCCTCATCTTTGCCTGTCAGGTGGAAATCAGAGGTCTGCACTGTGAAGTGTGGCCCACTTTTAGACAAGGAACCATCGAGGGAGGAAATCAAGCTGGCCGAACGGATGGTCACCATACTCAAGAACTTCGAAGCACGTCAACTTTAAGTTGACGATGTCGAACAGCTTAAAGTGCTGGAGGAACAAGAAGAAGACTGAGATCCGCAAGGTGAACTGATGTACGTGGAGAGGCAAGCAAGCAGTGGGAATATAATGTATTCAGGTGGAACTCTTGTTTGGGAGGAAAGGGTACGTCTTCAATTGGATTTCAGTTGCGTGCTTATAACCGAAAAATCACTTCGTCGTGGCAGGTTACTCCGATATCATGACGACTCAAACTGTGCTCTCCTTCTTTGAGCATGTCTTCGTCCCAAAGATGCCCGATAACTGTACTGTTATTCTGGACTCATCGGCCGGCTTCGAACCACGTGGCGATCCAAGTTACTATACCCCGAGGGAAGACCTTGAGTATTCGGACTGTACCTTCGGGTGCTACCGGCCATATTCAGCCAGCCGACGTGGGCTTCTTCAGTTACATGAAGTCGACTATGGAGAAATTTCACTCCCACATCGTTGTGCACGACCTTCCTTTTGGCCTGCAAAAAAGGACTACATCCTCTCCACAGCGAAAATGCGCAGAAAACGTCTGAAACTGGTATAGACGTCAGAATCCCCCAAATCTCAACCAGTCAGTTGAAATACAAAAATGCAGCAGCGCAGAGGCACCAAAACCCCGATCTTCCTGGCACAAAGCAACCGCACTTCCACTGCGCTCCGAGCCGCCTGCCGGTAGGGGCATCGCGGGCGTACAAGACCCCCAAACTCGTGATGGGTCATATCCCATTGTCACTCCCTACTCCTTGGGTTTAACGACTTCGCAAAATATAAACACATTTTCAAACCAATTAAGTGGTGGGGATTCTCCCTATATTAGTCGCTCTCCCCGTTCAGACATACGCTTCAGACCCTTTCCTTGTGAGCCGGAACATTTCCACACACGTCGTGTCGAGAAGTTGTTTGGAAATGATAAGTTAGCTAATAATTGTGGATGTTCTACATTCTTACAATCGTTACGCTTTCAGTAATGCTACAGTATATATTTGCCGTCTACGTGGCTTTATGCGAAACTCTGAAAAGCGAATGCCTCTTAGGAGAATATCAAAGTGCTAAAAAAGAAGAGAGCGAATTAAAACCTTAAAGTGCGTGTGTCTTTATAGTCTTGTTCATAAGTCTAGTTGTCGCGTTTTCAATCTGTTTTCAAGCTCATGTATTTATATGATTCCGATAGTCGCCCTTGCGATAGATAACGGTGCCCTGACCAAGTAGACGGAAAACCCATCATGTGCTTTTTCGACTTCTCCTTGAGGTGCTTCTGCAACCTATAAAAAGGTTCTCCTCTTTCGTTCATTCACCGACATGCTAGTAATGGAGTGATATTACGACTTGGAAGTGTAAGTTTGAGCGTTAAGCCCTCCGCACACTTTTGCGGCAACGCGGCAGCCCTATCTTTAAACATGGGGCAGAGACGCAGAGTCGCCACTCGAGACAAAACTAGCCTCACCCGGCCTGCCGCTGATGTGCCGCCTACGCGGCAGATGCGACATACGCGGTGCCGCCTACGCGGCAGACGCGGTGGCAGCGGCAGTAATCCTTCAAGGCATTGTTGCCGCATTCCCACCTTGGTGATTGAGCTAGCGGGAGGAGTGCCGCGTGAACTCTAGCACGCGGCAGTGGAAGCCGCGTACGCGGCTGTTCTGGTCTCTGCCGCGTACACGGCTGCCGCAAAAGTGTGCGGAAGGCTTTAGTTTATAGTTGCGCGGCGCGGCACCATAATATTAATAGATATCGATCAGGCGGCGCGACAAATCGATATCTATGGCGATCGTGGTGCCGCGCCGCGAGGCAATGCAACTATAAACTAGAGCTAATTCTTCCGCCCGCCCACTTCCAAGACGCCGCAGCATCGCGAAAAGCATTTATGTTTCGGCGGCAGTTTCAAGAAGATTTTTTCAATTTATTATCATCACTTTTTAACAGTTCAGTATTTTCAATTTCTTTATCCTGTATACCATAGATGAGTGACAGTTTGCTATGGCTTTATCGTCGCAAAGGCGTATTAGTGTATGAATAATATGACAGTATTACACAAAAAGGAGAGCGCATCGTAGAATTTGACGTCACTTCTGGATTCCATCCCTTTATTAACTTCGTTATTCCGACACCTTCATCTGAAATGTTTCAGGAGAATCCACGACGCTTCTGGGGTGTGAAGTCATTAAGGAAGGACTTGGTGGTGTGTCTTGCGAAATGGGATCAAATTATGCAATGTCATCAATCCGGTCTTCGTGCGAGAAAGGTGCCTCGACCAAGTGTCTAAATCGGTGATCCACGTTCTGCTGCCATACTTTTTAATATTGTACCGAATCAGAGAAGAATTTCACGGTTCGTTAGGTTTCTACGTGAAAGTGCTCACCCAACTATTGTATTCTACAGTTCGTTCCTGTGAAGTGTTCAAGAATTGTCCGATTATGATGAACGCAGTCTTTGCTACTCTCATAAACATTTTTAGTCAGTGCTTTCTGCTGAAGTAGACATCGAACGATCTTCGGCATTGGAAAACCAGAGGTGGTTAATTCGGTTTTAGGGTGCTGCAGCAGTTCATCGACCAAACCAAACCTCAAAAGCCAACTCGAAAATCCAGGGAGAATTGGAGCGAGAGGAGTTTATTTACAGCAAAATCATGGAGGGCGGTCAGGATGGACGTGGGAGGACGGTCAGGATCAGGGAGAGCGGACTAACCGTTATCCGCTATACGTTATCCGGTTTCCGGGGGTTTGACCTATCCGTTTTGTTGTTCGTTATCTGATTTTGGGCCGTATAACGAACAGCAAACAAAAACAAAAAAATTAGCTGACTGCTCACGTTTGTGGAGCGGATCGAACATACGATTGGTCATCACGGCTGCGGCAGCCATCGCCGCGCTGTAAATAGCCGCTGATCCGCCGCCACTGATCTCTGTCGCACGTGCGGAAACCCGTACCACGAACGCGATGATTACTTCTTCGGCTAAATCTCGCAGTGGTTTTTGCCAGCTATTTAGCCAACTCAGGGTCCTTTTCGCCAGAAAAGCTACTAGCTACCGTCTACGTTGTAAAGAGGACGGATTGGTTAATTGATCACAGCTGGCAAAGAAATAGGACAGGGCCCTAATGACGGAACCGAACGAATACCATGGAGCACTATGTAGGACTTGAAAATATCTTTGGAAAATCGATCCAAACTAATGACGGAACCCTAGGGACGGAAATAAAGATGAAGTCTGTTGCCAATTTGTTGCAAGAAAGAATAAGAAAAGCTAAAAAAATGCCCCTAACTGAGGTTTATGGAGAGAGTAGAGCGGGTAGTAAAGTAGGAAACCTAATGAGAGTAGACTTCTAGATCTCAAGGATTGGCAGGCTTTTAAGTTTGCGGAAATCTATCCCAGTTCTCCTTCACCTCTCGTCTGCCCCATACCCGCCGATGTCGTCGCGGCTGCGGCGGAGGATGCCGCGCTAGCGGCGCCAGAGCGCTGCCAGTTGGCAGGCAGCCGCGGATTTGCCGCGTTGCGGCATAGGTCGCCGCAACTCGGGATGTCATTCGTAAGTTCATTCCACCACCCCTCACGTTTGGAGGAGATGATGGACGTTCTTTGTAGAAGATCGTTGTAGGGATGCAGCTCCAGGGGCCTGAAGCTGAAGGCTCTGGGGAATGCACCTTAGCGAAGACTCGACGAAGGTGTCCGACATGCGGACTCGACGAAGGAGCCAGAGAGCTGGCGCGACCAGACGACATTCCTAATTTCGACTAGGACTAGATGAAAACTCACATTTTATTACTAAGAGTTTATTATTAAGTTAACAATACTGCCATGTGAACTTGTGAAGAGCAAAGAATAGGCTTTGCATGGAGGAAGGAAATTAGTCATAAGGTTATGTGAACTAGAAGCAAAGGGGTTGAGAGAAAGGGAAGGAGAAGTGACCGAGGAAGAGATGTGAGAAGGCGGCCAACCCTCCTAACATGGCCGTCGTGAGAAGTGGAAAACGAAGAAGAAGGAGAGGAGCAGGAGAGCTGTTGTCCTTGCGGCTGCTTTTATATGAAACGATCAGGTGTGTCTTAATGGCCCTTGATGCCGTTCCCTCTCGTATTTCCATGTTCCTTTCCTCAGCCGTTGGTCTGCGCGAACATCGTTGTTGTTAAGCGAGGCACTTCAAAATGGCGACGACCCATTAGGTACTAACCAGGGATGGGCGGAAATTCTGAAAATTTTCCCAGAAAACAGAAAACAGAAAATCGCTTTCGTCAGAAAACAGAAATCAGAAAACAGAAAAATCAGGAAACAGAAAACAGAAAATATTATTCAATCCGAAGATCCATTTGTCCAGTAGCAAATGCTTTTTGCACGACTAGAAATGTGGTTGTGGACCAGCGTGTTAACTTGCAAGCGTTTATAGGAGTGGCTTATAAATGATGAATTCTTCCTATTGCATTCATATTAAAATATAACGGTTAAAGCCGACAGTCCTAATGTAGACGTAATCTCAAAACAGACGATTTGCTACATAGATTAGGGGTCCCACTAGTAAGAGACTGGCCTTATAGAGCACCAAACACGGACTAAAGATGCTTTGGGTACTGGCTTGATATTTCACAGAACAACACGAGAGTGCGACTGAAGAGGCTGTCAGCGCAAAAACTTTTGGGTGAAAGTGTTTTTTTAAAATACGTAGACATTATCTAATAAGGATCAAACATATGCCCTTTTCATCATATTTTTATTATTCATCATACATTCATATCATATTACATCTCGATTTGCTGGGGAGGGAGACATGCCCGACTTCGGCAACAATGGCCCGATCTGACTGCTGTCCGTAGTCTACAAGCTGTTCACTCGAGTCCTCCTGAATAGGGTTAGCAGAACGCTGGACGAAGGACGGCCGTGCGAACAAGCAGGATTTCAGAGAGGATTCGGCTCGATCGACCACATACACACCATTACGAAGCTCATCGTGCAGCTGTGCCTTACGTTCATCGACCTGAAGAAGGCATTCGACGCCGTCGAAACGGAGGCAGTCATCGAAGCTCGCTCAGGATGTTCCTACTCAGTACATCAGAGTCAAAGTGGATTCACAACCAAGATCTCACCACTCTACAACGACGTCATCATCGTCGTGAAGAGAGGGGTTGAGCAAGGAGAGACCGTATTCCCAAAGCTCTTCAGCACCACCCTCGAAAACGCCATGCGCGAACTAGAATGGGAAGACATGGAGTGAAGGTCAACGGCCGGCAACTGACCATCTTAGGTTTGCTGATGACATCGTGCTATAACACCGGGCATGGCCAGGCCGAGCGAGCGCTAGCCCACTTCGATCGTGTATGTGGGAACTCTGGACTGCAGCGGAATCTTACGAAGACGACGTTCATGAGAAACGGACGAGTTTATGATGCCCCATTCTCGCTCAACTGAACGAACATCTCCGAGCGCTCCAGCTACGTGTATCTGGTTCGCGAAGTCAACATGAGCAACGGCCTAGCACCGGAGCTGGGTATGAGGAAACGAGCTGTTTGGGGAGCTTTTTAAGAGCGTGAAATCGTGAAGAAGACGAGGAACGTCCGACTACCTGCTAGCCTATTCGATTCCACTGCTCTTCCTGCCCTAACATACGCCTCAGACCTGCGCTATACGGAAGCGGGATGAACACGTGATCAGCGACGCGCAGCATGGAATGGAGAGCGCGATGCTTGGAGTAACACGACTTCGCCGACGTTCGAAGATCAGGGACGCTGTCGCATGGGCCAAGTCGTCGAAAATTAGGTGGGCCAGCCACGTAATGCGATTCGCAGACACCCGCTGGACGAGAGCCGTCACTGACTGGATTCTGCGAGATGTCAAGAGAATACCAGGATGCCCACCAATGCACTGGTCGGACTTCTTCGTGGAAGCCCTGAACGAACGATATGACGCTCTTCGTGTCCGTCGGCAGGGAGGATTCATTGGAGCACTCTGTCAAGCGACAAGGACAAATGGAGATGTTGCTGGCGCCCGTTCGAATAACTCGATGATCATCGGGACGACAGATGATAGACGTGATAAATTAAAATTTATATGTATCACTATTCTATCACTACACGAGTGAAGTCAAAGGTAACTAAAACTTTTCAGTCTCTCACTAATGTTTGACAACCAAAAGCTGAACAAGAGTTAGAAAAGCAGCTCCTTCAAAGGCTTTGCTTTACGATCATTGGGAAAGACCAGCCAATAATTTTCAATAACCGGAGGTGGAGAATAATCCTACCCACAATTACTCTGCGGCACATAGTTAGTTAACATATATTATAATGAAATGTCCCTAAGAACACTAGTTTTCTAGCTTTGCATAAAGTTCTAAGTAATTGTAGATAGTCTAAACTACTGCAGAAATTTAAGAGAATACAAAGCGAAATTATGAAAGTAGAGAAATGTCCTGTGAAGGGACTCCATGTCAGCAGCACTTACACAATCAAACAAACAAAGTGGCATAGTTTTGAGTGCATAGTGCAATTTCTACATGGGCAGATCCAGAAACTTACATGCTTGCAATTTAAAATACTCTAGAAACCTTATTTTGAGATGAAACTCATGATTCTATGATACTTTTTGGATTCTCTTTATTGGATTTCTATTATATAACTTTGATCGCAGCTCTATTTTCTGTTTTCCTGCCAATTTCGGCCATTTTCCCAGAAAACAGAAAACAGAAAAAATTTGCCCAAAATGGCCAGAAAATCAGAAAACAGAAAACAGAAATTCCGCCCACCCCTGGTACTAACTTGATTGCCTTTTCGACGTCCTTGAGAGTTCACGTCTACACGGCTCTTCGCTGAATGGTGGTGACTCATTGTCCATGTTTGGCGGCCGTCTCGTAATTATGACGGTACTTGTTCGGTCATCCTTTTATTATCCTCACATGGCACCCTTCCGGAAGACGTTCCATACCGGAACGTCCTTTTCAAAGGTCGCTGATTGCAAGCGGTTAGCGATGGCGTTGCGTAAGCTTTTTGTCGGCGAATGGCGCGCTTTCCGGTAGTCGCGATGACTTTGGTCGTGTTGTTGCTGGTAGTCGTTTCGGATATCGTCGCTCGAGGGCGTCGCATAGCGGTTGACTGTCGCAGTATGAACTCGCCTTAGAGATGTGAAGCTGTGAAGAGTTGTGCTATTTAAGAGTAGTTGCCTTGTAGAGGATGATAAACTGTTATGGTTTAATGTGCGTGGTCGCAAAAGGAGATATGAAGTGCATGTGAATGGGACAGAAATGAAAATGTAATGTATAATAGGATAAGGATGTTGAAGGTATGGAAACATTAAGAGTGTGGAATGACAACAGAAAAATAGTACATAATACATAATACTACACAATACAATGCATAATACAGAGTATTTCTACAAAATATTTTCCTTTTTTTCTTTTTTCTCTTATTTTTCTTATTTTTCTTCTTTTTTTTGAGAGAGATAGAACGGGAATGTACTGCTACAAAAGGCTATGTCAAGAAGATGCATCGATCGGTCGTCCTATATTCCTTTGTCGTCGTCGTCGGGGTTCGTATTGAAAATCCAGGACCTGTTGCTGTGGATGGCTAGTTTTTGTTGTTGATCCTGGATATTGGGGTATGGTTGTTGTCGTGGCAGGAATTGTGAGAAGAGCAATCGAAGTAGCATTGGTTGTTTCCGATGTAGTCGCAATGTGTCGGTTGATCGCTATAGTCGATGCCATTGAGTGAGCGGATGGGGTAGGATTTGACGTAGGTAGTGGAGGAGTAGTCGGAGTAGGGGTTGGTGGACGAGTGGTGTAGTAGGGATTGGTGAGCGGGTTGTCGAAATGGAGATTGACGGTCGAGTGGTCGGAATGGGTTGATGGACGGGTGGTGGGGAGGAAGTTGGTAGACAAGTGGTCGGAGTGGAGTTGGTGGACGCGTATTCGAAGTGGAAGATGGGCAATAGTAGTCGATGTAGGCGAAGCATTCGTGGAACGGATGGTAGGAGACGACGTTGGAGTAGTAGCAGTCAGAATCTGTTCAGCTGGAGCTGCATATCGTTGATGTTGTTGTTGCAGGCGGTCCTGCCTTTCGTCCAGTAGAACTGCGTTTAGAATCTGAATAAACTGATTGTGTTCCTACGTGTTTGCTGGAGTGGTTGTACGTCGGCCGAGTTTCCGGAGCGTGGCAGAGTGGCATTAGCTTTGTCTGAAATTTGTTGTCGCCCGAAAGATTTTGATTTTGTAGGCGGCTAGTATTCCGATAAGCAGAGAGCAAGGAGATCAGATATTCCTCATCTGTTAACAGAGCACTGGATCACTAGTGTGTGTAGGCTATGCGGGAAATCTGGCCATACGAAGGCTCGGCCTTAGGCTCGTGAATAGGCAAGGTTGACATAATGTTATTCGCGACCTTCCGCTTCATGTTCTTTTTAAAATAGTGTGTTGCATGAAGAGGAAGAACGCAAAGGTGGAGAGCCTATGATAAACTGTCTACGGCGCAAATAATCTAGTACGTCCTCTTACGATTGCTATGCTAAAGGAAACGGGCGCACCCCCGGCCGGGATTCCAACATAATTAGCTCACCAAAAAACTACTACCCGTTGGGAAGCTTACAAAGGTATAGAAAAAAAATCCCTGTCACACTATAACATTTTCCTCCTTCCACCATTGAAACTTTATAAACTTCCCTTTAGTATACTACGGTGAGCTTCGCATTGGCGCTGATCCACACACGCTTGTGGCTGTCAACGGTTACCGAATCACTGGAGACCGAAACCAAGCTCTCTGCACACTTGTACTTCTGCCGATAACATTATGCGCACAGAAAATGAACCGAAACGATGGATTTTTTTGTCTGACGATGGAGGTGGGTTGGGGTGGGACTACCTTCTTATTTTCTTACCCTCTGATCCTGTGCCGAGATATGCAAGACAGGCGATAATCGAACGGAACGGAATCTAGAAATCGATGCGAACAAATATGAGACGTCTGTGCGGAAAAAAAGAAAATTGGTAGAGTTCGATAATGACCTTGATGTAGGAAAACTAGTTGTTGGAGTTCGACCGAGAGCTTCATGTGAGGTTACTATGGATTGGAGGTCGTCCGGGACCTCCATGTAAGGATGCAGCTCCATCTGATCTTATCGGGAAAGCATTTTCCGACCTCAAGGCTCTGTAGATTGCACCTTAGCGAAGACTCGACGAAGGTGTCCGTCATGCGGACTCGACGAAGGTGTCCGTCATGCGGACTCGACGAAGGAGCCAGAGAGCTGGCGCGACCAGACGACATTCCTAAGTTCGACTAGGACTAAAAGAGGACTCACATTTTATTACTAAGAGTTTATTATCAAATTACAATATTACCATGTGAACTTGTGAAGAGCAAAGAATAGGCTCAACATGGAGGAAGAAAATTAGGCATAAGGTTATGTGAACTAGAAGCAAAGGGGTTGAGAGAAAGGGAAGGAGAAGTGACCGAGGAAGAGATGTGAGAAGGCGGCCAACCCTCCTAACATGGCCGTCGTGAGAAGTGGAAGACGAAGAAGAAGGAGAGGAGCAGGAGAGCCCCTCTGTTGTCCTTGCGGCTGCTTTTATATGGAACGGGCAGGTATCTTAATGACCCTTGACGCCACTCCCTTTCGAATTTCATGTTTCTTTTCGCAGCCGCTGGCCTGTGTGAACATCGTTGTTGTCAAGCGACGCACTTCAGATGACCCATTAGGTACTGATTTGATGCCCTTTCGGCGCCCTTGAGAGTTCACGTCAACACGGCTGTTCGCTGAGTGGTTGTGACTCATTCTCCGTCTCGGAATTATGACGGTACTTGTTCATTTTATTATCCTCACAATCGTCTACAATCACAAGAGCGATCATGAGGCTCAACAGAAGTCCTTGAAATTCAGAAGTGTTAGGTGATGCATTTCCTCGTTTGGGCACAAAATACAAACATAGTTGCCCTTTAATTGAACTTTAACTTCTACCTCTCCAGAATCAATACTCTTGTACCATACAACTATGAGACTTGCAACTATGAGACTAAGCGAAATGTCATACATTCAAACAGTTGTTACGCCCAAATGAGTAGAAACAGAATAATCGGAGCAAAGACTTCTCTATTATATAGGGAACCGTTCTCTTCCTAAAAGAGAATGGTTCCCTATATAGAGAAGCTGCACTGGAAAACTCACAAATCAGAACGAATCTGCAACAACCGCGATGGTAAATATGTGCTTTGAAATAACCGCGATGTCGAAAGTTAATTTAGTATACCTATGCTTATGTTAGATTTTTGATACAGAAGATCAATGCCTCAATATTTGGAACGCACCATCATTATCAGCAGGAACCGGACAGAAAGTGCTTCTAGAAATCCGTTTCTATGAAAATATCCCAAGTACGTAGCTGTAGTTCGTTGCTATTTGGATTAACTCTGTTCTCATTCGTTTAGTACTTTGCAACAGCCTATCACTGTAAGGAGACCACTGCCGCATGCAATCAAATACAGCACAGTGCAGTCGTGGAACCATAAAGGTAGGATGTGAAGGTCGGCGGTAAAGAATTCTTCTTTGGATGCGCTATGCCCTTCTCTTCTAGCTGTATGGTCGAGGCAGTTTGCATGTTTTCCTGTTCTGCGCACGATTTGCGGTAACAAGACGATGGTCAGCTAAATGTTTAGTAAGTCTCATATTTGTATGGTGCAAGATTATTGATTCTGGAGGATGGAAGTTAAAGTCTAATTAATGTGCAACTATGTTTGTAGTCTGTGCTCAAACGAGGAAATGACTCGCCTAAGGCCTATGTTATACTTCGGCGACGCGTCTCCGACGTCGCCGAGAGCTCCGCAGGGGTGTTATACTACTCCGGTGACAGCATGTCCCGCTGTCGCCGCGCTGTGCACGGCGACGGGCCAGCTTGCTGGAACACTGAGTGTTTGGGGAGGCAGTGGGAGCCTAATCCTTACGTTCCCTTCGCTTTGTCACCTTTCTTCGCTTTTCTGTCCTTCTCTACCGTTTTATTCACGTTTTCTAGGCCTTTCCGTTCTCTTGCAGAGTAAGTAACACAAAACAAAGTTGTGAAGAGAACTGAAAACGTAAAGAGAACGGTGAAGAATTGCCAAAAAACCTGATACGGAGTAGCCAAAATATGAAATACGGCCTTGAAACAGAAAATTACGAAACGTAGAGAAACTAACTCAAATAAGTAGTGTTTCCTCGCTTTCTGAAATGATACTGCAAACCTCTACAAAGAGCTTTTTCCAAATACATTAATTAAGAGTTAAATGTTCCTGTGAATTTCGAAAATTCCGCGTAAATTTAATTTCAATGCGATTTAACGAAAAAGGCCTTTGCCAAACTCCAATAAAGAAATTTAACGAAAATGCTGGTATATTCGTTAAATCGATAAATCAATAGTCGTTAAATGCTCAACACTGCCCCGTACTTCTGTTAGTGCACTGCGCTCCGATACTCTCCTGCCGTCGCCACAGACGCGTCGACGACGTCGCCGACGCTACCGACGACGTCTGTGGCGACGTCGGTAACGGGCTGTCGGTGACGGGTCGCAGCGTCGACGACGCGTCGTCGAAGTATAACATAGGCCTAACACTTCTGGATTTCAATGACTTCTGTTATGCGTCATAATCGCTCTTATGATTGTAGACGTTCTTCTAAAATAGAACATTCAGCATCTCGTCCAAGCGGGAGTAGTCAGCTAATTTTGTTGTTCGTTATCCGGACCAACTTCGCCGGACAACAAATCAATCAATAAATCAACAAAATGGATAGGCCGACTAACCCCCTCCGAAAATAAGATAACGGATAACAGATAATCCACTTATCCCTGTCGCACACCCCTCAGCTTGTGTGATGGATGCGACCATTTAACCCACTCGGACATGCGTCGCACATACAGTGCACTTCTCCAGGTAGCCCCTGGAGCACTACCATAGGCATTAGTCGCCCTGCAGGTAATACAACTGTTCGCCTCACCCTATTTGTAAATCATTGAACAGATTCAAACAACATAGGAGCAAATCTATCCCCAACTTCGACACCGGTTAATAGCGGCCCTACGGGAAACTGTTGACCGGTCTTCGGAGCAACTGCTTAGGCCTAGTAACTAATGTTAGATCATTAGTCAGAAATGCCAACGCCTTCGTGATGAATTTATGCATTCATAACTACGACTTGGCCGTTCTAACGAAGACGTGGCTTAGCTCCGAAATTGAGCTAAAACCTCTTTTGGGTTTCGCCAGCAACAGGTATTTGGGTATAAGATGTGACCGGCTTTCGAAAAAAGGTGGTGGCATATTACTCCTGCTGAAAAAGACCTTCTCGTATAACGTGGTATTCAGGGAATCAGATCCAAACTGTTATGAGATTCTAGTATGCGATGTAAAACACGAGTTTTCTTGATTTCGTGTCATATGCGTGTATAGAACTCCAGACTGTTGTGCATCAGGGTCGCATCAGCTATCTAAGGCTATAAACGCACCATCGCAGCAATGTATCTAAGAATTTTTCTCAGGTTTTTGAAACACATGATTTCCAGCAGCTGCTTTCAGCTCCTACCAGACGAAATTCAGTTCTGGACTTAGTTTTATGCAACAAAAAGGGTTTCGTCAGTAGTGTACATGTGCATCCCCCTTTAGGGAACAGTGACCATGCTACAGTAACGTTCCATTTAGACCTAAAGCGTGAAGATAGAGAAGTTACCTGGGTCCGAAACTTCAAGAGCGCAGATTATTACCAAATAGGAAATTACCTGGCTTCCATTGATTGGATTGGTATAATGAATTCTGGACAACAGTAGATCAGCTTTATAAAACCTTTTTAGCAATTCTACACCACACAATCGAATTGTACGTTCCTATGTGTCAACTCAGGGAATATGAGAAAGGTTACCCAGCCTATCTATCTCATAAGATTGAATTGCCGGCGCCTCCTTAACTGGGAAAAGGCATGTGCTACTGGTAAAACCGAAGACTGGTCTTCGTACGAATATTGGTCCACAAAGTTGAACAAAGCCTTACATCGCTACAACGTCTATATAGAGAGAAAGGTCACTTCGTCGAAGGACAAGACAGCCTTTTATAGGTTTGTAAGCTCTCGGCTTGGGAGTGATAATCACATTCCCAACCTGTTTAATGAATGTGGTGTATTGGTTTTCACAATAAAAGAAAAAGCTGACTTATTGGGACAAGTTTTTCAGGATGTTTACAATAAGAACCAGGTTGATGATTACAGTTCTATAGTTAGTGGCGTTGAGGATCTACCCCGTTTTCCCAAAATGAGTTCTACGTTGTGGTTTCGCAAGGCAGAGATTATTGAAGTGTTGTCTACATGACCGAAATCTTCTTCAATATCACCGGATTTTATCCCGATATGTTTCATAAAAAATGTTATCCATTACATTGCATATCCTTTAGAACACATATTTAATCTGAGCTACACAAGAGCAGAAATCCCTGCCAGGTGGAAGCACGCGTTTGTCACCCCAATTTCAAAAAAGGCTCCACAAAATGATCCTAGAAACTACCGACCTGCCAGTATCACCTCAGTTTTTGCGAGAACTTTTGAAAAAATTCTCAAGCGACAAGTCTTATTGCACCTTGATGCTCACGGTGTAATATCTGACAGTCAGTACGGGTTTCTGAAAGGCAGGTCTGTGGAAACAGCCGTTCTCACCTCATTAAATGACTGGTCGAAAGCACTGGAAGACAAAAGACGTTCAGACATAGTGTATTTTGACTTCTCAAAAGCTTTTGACAAAGTCCCGGTTGAGAAATTGGTTGTCAAGATGGAGGCGGTAGGAATTCATCCTATGATCATAAGCTGGGTACGGCAATTTTTAAGCAGAAGGACTTACCAAGTTAAGATTAAAGGCCAGTACTCCAAGGTATTTTCCACATTTAGCGGTGTTCCCCAAGGTGGGGTATTATCCCCAATCTTATTTATTCCTGCTGTACACGCACGAACTCCCAAACAGCATTGCTAGCTTAGGGATCAAATGTAAGATGTACGCTGATGATGTAAATATCTACAAAACTATCCGTACCACCGATGATTCAAAGGATCTTCAGACGGCGATCGATTTCATGAGCTCCTGGTCAGATAAGTGGGAATTACCTCTCGCAACTGATAAAACGCACCTTTTAGTGATTGGGCCTAAAAATCACACTCATTCACCGACGTACAGGATTAATGGTAAGGCATTAGAAAAAGTTGACGAAGTTCGGGATTTGGGTTTTGTTATAACGAGTGACCTATGTTTTTCAAAACACTGCAGACTCTTGGTGAAAAAAAGCCAGTTTTCGCATTTATAACCTCTTCATAGTTCTGAAATGCAGGCTTCCAGAGGTGTACATAAAGGCCTTTAAAACCTATGTACGACCTATCGTGGAAACCGGGACAACCGTGTTCAACCCCACTAAGAAGAGGGATATTGATCTCTTGGAAAGCATCCAAAACAGCTTCACCAGGAAACTTATGATGAGATGTTTCTCTGTGGATTACAGTTAGATTCCCAATGGTTCTCAACGGTCTGCGCTTTTTGGTCTCCCATCTCTAAGCAAAAGAAGAAAAATGGCTGATGTTATCATGATGTACAAAATTCTGGCCAAGAAGCTATCAATCAATCCAGATGATTTCGTTGATGGGTCGCTGACGAAATCGGTAAGAGGAAAGCTCAAACTTCGGGTCTATGTCGCTATATCACGAGTCAGGTCAGACTTCCTAACCTACAGGATTCTTAAGGAATTCAACTTGTTGCTTGGCAAGTATGATGATTTGACGATGCTGTCTGCTCAAGCGTGTAGAAGGTTTGTTGAGTAATCCGGGAATTTCTTGATGACTGATATAATTGATGTTGCGCTGCTTGATTTATGTTATATATCCGTGTAACTGATGGTTTGTAGTTGTTTTTAACGCTGTTTACGCTAGACTTTCGTCTATGCCTCAATAAATAAAAATAAATAAAAATAAAACTAGAAATCCAATCCATCACCCGTCGATCGACGATGGCAAAATGGAAGCAGATAATTATAGAAAGGCTACACAGCAGTCTCATCTACGACATCTTAGCATTGTGTAATTTTTTTTTACAATTTTAAGATCATGGCAAATGCCTATACAACTATGTGAAAAAACTATGTCTCTGGAGTCTTCTAGCTCAACATGGCAGGTGCGTGGTTCGTGGTGTGAATTCGCGGGCATGGAGGGGGTAGATTTAACATGCTTCGGTACTTTCTTGCAGATGCAGTGGCCAGTTGATCGAAGTCGTGCTGGTGATTTCCCTCCCCCACCCTATCCAAGGGCACCCTTTTCAAACCTATGAGCGACAAGAAAAGAGTTGAGCGTTAACCAGACATAATCAAAAACTGCAAATGCCAACCCAAGCCGTACATATTTCGTGTGCTGATCTTCCCCGTTCGAACCTTTCCGTTGTGATGGAAAAACACCGACCTTCCCGACAATACTCCAATCCTCGCCACAATAAAACATGAATTCCGCATGAATGGTAAATTTGGAAACTCTTCTCCAATACCAGAGTATGGAGAAGGACGCGCAACTGCAAGTCGCAACTATAAGCCAGGCGAATTTTAAAAAAAACATAAGTGCCCAATTTCTTTCACAGTTTAGTGTTAAACGCTCAATAGCATTTCTCTTGTTTCTGCATGGCTATTTCCAGCACATCTAAATCGTCCACTGCTGATGTCCTCTACTGGATTGTCAGATCTCTGCCTTTTCGCAAAACATGAATCTGTAAGTGTGCCCTAGACGGATTGAATTCTTTTTGGAGTGTAAGCTCGACTGCTCAAGAACGTGGCTCGCAATTTCGGAGATGAATTCGTCTACTAAAAGAATTTTCTTCTGTCTCTTTGCCACGCGGCTGTGCAGACAATCGACTCCAACAACAATTTAATTCATTGGGATACTCGGTATAAACCAGCACTATTCTTAGTGATTGGAGACGTAAACGACAACAAAGGCAATCAAACTGGAGAGCCAATAAAAAATAAAGTCAATCGTTCTATGAGGCAGATCAGAAGGAATAGCGAAGAAGATATCATCTCTACACCGACGACGGTTTTATAGAGGAAGCGCGGTGCTCTCAAGCTATCAATTAACATCGCAAAGCGCAAGTTTTGTTTTCCTGCGCATTCTTTTCCTGATTCAAGCTAGAGCGTAGAATTTTTTGCTCTGAGAACGCGCTTCTGGGATATCTACTTCTGTCACCCTTATCGGTCTCTTTGGCTTTTGACCTATTGGGTCATGCCCTGAGAGTGTGTGGTTCTTAGTTCATTCATCATGGTCAACATCCATCCCTTCTGTTCCATTCACCGTTGAACCTCTTCCTGTAGGGTGAAATAGCTTTTTTGGGAGTAATTGCCCAAGTGTTACTTGGATTGTTCCGGCCCCGACGAAGTCGAAACCGCAAAATAATGTGCTGCAACAGTCTCGGTGCACAGCTTTACGAGCTCGACGTTTCAACAGCAAATTGTTCACCCCAGTACCATTCGTGCCACAATCCGAATTTCTTCTCTCTCTCTCTCTCTCTCTCTCTCTCTCTCTCTCTCTCTCTCTCTCTCTCTCTCTCTCTCTCTCTCTCTCTCTCTCTCTCTCTCTCTCTCTGAGAAGCGAGACGCAATTTCTAGCGGCCCGGAGTACTGCATTCCCAGGATGGTGTGCATCGCAGAATTACGGTAACTCTCCTCCCCCCTTTCCCCGGCGGGGACGCCGGGGCGAAGAATGCATGGCCCTATCCTACTATAATATATAATTTATAAATATACTTGGCTCTGCGCGTCAATTAGGGTGTTTGATGTGCAACCGCACACAGCCCGCTTCATGGCACCGTACTCCACGCCTAATTTAAGTACTCCGACATTCGCAGGCGTCAGTCGTCGCGAAGCTGAGGTCCGACTGTCGAGCTTCGTGGAGCATGGGGCGCGACAACAACCACCGCAGACACTACCGTACTGCGCCGATGAGAAGCTTAATGGAACTGGCAGAACCAATAAAGCTGTCTGACAACCGTAATAGCCGAATAGAAATGCAGAGCAGCAATAGTCGAATAAAAACGAAGTAGAGTTAGTATTTGCGCAATCTTTACTGAAGGAGTTGCTGGGTATATACTGCGTCTCAGATATTGAAATCGAATTACAAATTTTATCGCTCAGGGGAGTCAGCAGCTGGGTGCTGCACTTTTCGAGCAAATAGCAGTTTCCTACTGTCCTTATTGTGACGTACCTAGCATAGGAAAAGGTGACACCATGCAAAATTGAGAAAGAACTGGCATCGCTAAGAGAATCTATTTTTATTGTGTATTTCCAATGTAAATATGTAAAGTAATGACGGTTCATGGGACAGCTTCGAACGTTTTACTAGAACAACATCACAAAGCAGCAACAGACTTGTTTCTAAAATGTCAATGTGTCTCAAATGTGCAAAACGCCTCCAGAATACGCTCGACTTTATCCATGGCCATACGAAGGTGGTAAAGTTATTTACTCTGTTACGTGTTTCGTTGAAGATGAACACCCATTGTGAGGGTTCGTTTAGGTCGAAAGGAAGTGGCCACCGTCATTCCACACAACAATTCGAACGTTTGTTATACAAAGTTTGGTTCACTATTGTTTTCTTTCCGGTGTTTCCCTCCCTAGCTCGTTCCGCTTTCCACGCTCTGTTTTCTTGCAAAGAACAGCCGAGCATCGCTGGCAACCATCGCTCGGCAAACAATGTCCTTGGTCTCAGCCTTGACTGCAGCATTGCGAGTGTGAAACTGTGAGTGTTCATGGCGTTCGGGAGGAAGTTTTCACCCTGCCGTAATGATTTATCCTGCTCAGAGCTTTTCAAAAAGAAAACGGCTCCGTGGTTCTGGACCACGGGGGATCATCGGCCGGTAAAGTTGCCCCGTTGCGGCGACTTTTCAGCGCTCGCCTTGTCTGCGACGACCATTCGTACATAATGCCCCGCAGTTCAATACGATTTGGGGCTAACCCTGGCAGGCCTGCATATTTTTGATGCAGAGGTTGCGGTAAAACGAACTATTTTGCTTTCCTAATCGAAGCCCATCCCTTCACTACGACTCTGCTGGAATAATAAACCCAAGTACGAAAAAAAGGCAAAAAAGCCGTAGTGTAAATAGGTTCGGGGGAGGGGGAGTCACCTCATAAAAGTGTCAGTAACATGAAAAAAGAGACAAGACACACTGATAGTAAAGAAAGGGAACAAACAATGGCTCTGTTCTGTGCTCTCCTGCGCTGACGCGACGAGGACAAATTTGAGCAGGAGAAGGGGTTCCAGGGTGTGACTCGAGTGACGCGCCCGTGTTAAAATCACCTACATCCTTGAGCTCCCTCCCTTACCAATTCGGAAGTAGATAAAACACGGATAAGAGTGAGAAACGAGGAGATAAGAGTGTATCAACATTCGTTATATGCAGAAATACAATGGGTGTGCGCCATGGCATGGCATGGTGACCAATGATGGGCGGAATTTCTGTTTTCTGATTTTCTGGCCATTTTGGGCAAATTTTTCTATTTTCTGGGAAAATTGCCAAAATTTGGGTAAAAACAGAAAATAGAGCTGCGAACAAAATTATATCATGAAAATCCGATAAAAAGAATCTAAAATGTTTCATAGGATCAAATGTTTCATTCAAAAATAGTTTTTGAACGGCAAGCATGTGGCGTTTCTGGATGTGCTCATTTAGAAACTGCGCCAAAAACTCATGAACTATGCCGTTCCACCTCCGGTTTAAAAATAGAAATTGTAGGCCTGTCATTCTTAATGGTCGCTTTCTGCAGAGTCCTTGGCGAAGCTGCTTTTCTAACTCTGAACATTGCTCAGCATTTATTACAGTCCTCAAAAATTTGGGACAAAATTTTTTTAGTTATCTTTGATTTTGCTGATGTATTGATCCATGGAATTTTTCATGAATCACCTGTATCATTATTCGTCCCACTGATCATCGAGTTGTTTAGGCGAGCACAAGCAGTGTCTCCATTCGCCGTGTCGCGTGCCAGAGTGCTCCAATGAATCCTTTTCGCTCGAGTGACACGAAGACCGTTATATCGTTCGTTCAGGGCTTTCACGAAGAAGTCTGAGTGACGCGTTGATTGGCGTCCTGGTGTACTCTTGACATCCCGCGGAGTCTAGTCGGTGACGGCTTTCGCCCAGCGGGTGTCTGCGAAGCGCATTTCGTGGCCGGCCCACTTAGTTTTCGACGACTTGGCCACGCGTCAGCGACTCAGATCTTCGAACGTCGACGAGGCTTGCACCTTCGAACGCCTTTATCTCGCTTGCGTAAATCTTGTCACCCCGAGCATTGTCGCCTGGATTCCACACTGCGCGACGTTGATCGCGTATTCATCCTTTTTTTGTATAGCTCAGGTCTCTGAGGCGTTTGTTAGGCCACGAAGAACAGTGAAGTCGAATAGGTGGGGGCGGAGTCGAAGATTATTCTTCTTCTTTTCGAGTTCTTCGACGCTCTTGAAAGCTCCCCAGCTCGTTTCCTCTTGCTCATCTCTGCCACTAGATCGTTGGCCATATTGACTTCGCGACGCAGATATATGTAGCAGAAGCACTAGGAGCTGTTCCGTTGAGCTAAAATGGGGCATCAGAAACTTGTCCGTTTCTCATGAGCATCTTCTTCGTAAGATTCAGCTGCAGTTCAAGGTTCCCACATACACAATCGAAGTCGGCCAGCATTTACTCCGCCTGACTGATGCTCGGTGTTATGAGCACGATGTCGTCAGCGAAGCGAATGTGGTGAGAAAACACTCTAACTAATTTTTTGAGGCATTTGCCCACTTATGAGGAGCGTCTGAGAGCATTAGGCCTTATATTTTTGTTGTATAGAAGAATTGTTGCTGACTTGACGTTTTGCTTTAAAATACTTCGTGGCGAGCTCAAACTTCGTGCGTGCAAGTACTGGGTACTAGGGCCTTGCGGTCTACGATCTAACGGATTTAGCCTCCATTATCATATAATTCAGAGAAAGAATTACACTTCGATGTTTAACTTCGTTTCTTACAGAGTGGCGCGATTACTCAGGCACTTGCCTAGGGAAGTTTCAAATGCAGAAAACAGTAGTACATTCAAGGAAAGGTTGAAGAAAATAGATGTGTTGCAGGTTTTAGGATTTTCGACAAACCTCACGTGATCCTACTGCCTACGCAAAAATCCCTGCAAATGCCACGATCCACATCTGAAAGACTCTTTCGCTGTAGCCGAATGGGTACCTCCTTTGCTAAGACTTTTCTCTGCATTTGTTTTTACCATATGGCTCCTGTTTGGTTCTCGCATCGTTAGAAAAAATTGCCACCTTATCAAAAGTCTGAAAGAGCTCTTTGAATTACAATGCTTCCAATATTACCGATATCACGCCTCTTAACCTCTTCGATGAAAACAACGCTCTGCTCGTAGAACTCATCGCACTCAGATTTATTTTTTCCTTCTTTAGTAGCTTTTCCTAAATTACAGTTCTACTTACTATAAGGAGAGCTCAACAAGTGACCTGGTCTTTACCATTTGTTCACTTGAGCCTGGTTTTAAGCCTGGGGTTCGTACCAAATCAAAGAGGCTCCTGTGTCACCGGCCCGCCCCAGAATAATTGTCGTTAGTTGCGTTGCCCGGGCTGACCTCTCCTGTCTCACCGCTAACACGTGAAACACGTTTCCTTTAACATTTCCACAATTATTTGAAATTTCGATATGTGTGCTTAGCTTTTATAAGCTATGTTTAAACTCTGATGGGTTTAAGAGCTTTTATATATTCCTATGAGTAACGTCTCCTTCGGCCCCTAACTTTCTGTACATTATTTATTACTGGCATAGGTACCTTGCTATTGGAGTTACCATGTAATCAGTGCAGCCAGATGGTAATTACTATAGCAATGGTTTCAATTTTTTTGTAAGTGATCATTCATTTTACTGTTGCCTTTAACGATTATTCTGTTTGTTTATCGATTTCGTTGGCGTTGTAGTGCACCCTGCGAGTGGAATTATATAAATAAATAAATAAATAAATAGATAAATGATTCAGCCGCAGTTCAACGTACCCACATGCGCGATCGAGGTCAACAAGCATTTGCTCCGCCTGACTGATGCTCGGTGTTACGTTTTTGAGGGTGGCGCTGAAGAGCTTTGGAGATATGGTACCCCATGCCGATCCCGTCTCTTTACGTTGACAACGACGGCGTTGTAGAATGCGAAGTCTTGGTCGTGAATCAGCTGTACAGTTCTTGAAAGGCTCTGATGTACTGAGCAGGAATGCGCACTGAGTGAGCAGAGATTCAAAGACCGCTTCAGCTTCGACGGAGTCGAATGCCTTCTTCAGGTCGATGAACGTAAGGCACAGCGGCAGCTTGTACTCTCGCGACACTTCGATGAGCTTCGTAATGGTGTGTATGTGGTCGATCGTGCTGAATCCTCTCCGAAATCCTCCGAAGTTCGCATGGCTGTCCTTCGTCCAGCATTCCGCTGATCCTATTCAGGATTACTCGAGTGAACAGCTTGTAGACTACGGACAGCAGGCAGATCGGGTGATAGTTGCCAATGTCGTGCACGTCTCCCTTCTTGTACAGCAAGACGGTCCTGCTGGTCTTCCACTGAGATGGAACCTTGCACTCACAGGTAGCGTGTGAACATCTGCGCCAGGGTGTTGATGAGCGCTGGCGGGAGGTTCTTCAGGTGTTCGGGTCTGATCCTGTCGGGACCGCGACTACCGGAAAGCGCGCCATTCGCCGACAAAAAGCTTACGCAACGCCATCGCTAACCGCTTGCAATCAGCGACCTTTGAAAAGGACGTTCCGGTATGGAACGTCTTCCGGAAGGGTGCCATGTGAGGATAATAAAAGGATGACCGAACAAGTACCGTCATAATTACGAGACGGCCGCCAAACATGGACAATGAGTCACCACCATTCAGCGAAGAGCCGTGTAGACGTGAACTCTCAAGGACGTCGAAAAGGCAATCAAGTTAGTACCAGGGGTGGGCGGAATTTCTGTTTTCTGTTTTCTGATTTTCTGGCCATTTTGGGCAAATTTTTTCTGTTTTCTGTTTTCTGGGAAAATGGCCGAAATTGGCAGGAAAACAGAAAATAGAGCTGCGATCAAAGTTATATAATAGAAATCCAATAAAGAGAATCCAAAAAGTATCATAGAATCATGAGTTTCATCTCAAAATAAGGTTTCTAGAGTATTTTAAATTGCAAGCATGTAAGTTTCTGGATCTGCCCATGTAGAAATTGCACTATGCACTCAAAACTATGCCACTTTGTTTGTTTGATTGTGTAAGTGCTGCTGACATGGAGTCCCTTCACAGGACATTTCTCTACTTTCATAATTTCGCTTTGTATTCTCTTAAATTTCTGCAGTAGTTTAGACTATCTACAATTACTTAGAACTTTATGCAAAGCTAGAAAACTAGTGTTCTTAGGGACATTTCATTATAATATATGTTAACTAACTATGTGCCGCAGAGTAATTGTGGGTAGGATTATTCTCCACCTCCGGTTATTGAAAATTATTGGCTGGTCTTTCCCAATGATCGTAAAGCAAAGCCTTTGAAGGAGCTGCTTTTCTAACTCTTGTTCAGCTTTTGGTTGTCAAACATTAGTGAGAGACTGAAAAGTTTTAGTTACCTTTGACTTCACTCGTGTAGTGATAGAATAGTGATACATATAAATTTTAATTTATCACGTCTATCATCTGTCGTCCCGATGATCATCGAGTTATTCGAACGGGCGCCAGCAACATCTCCATTTGTCCTTGTCGCTTGACAGAGTGCTCCAATGAATCCTCCCTGCCGACGGACACGAAGAGCGTCATATCGTTCGTTCAGGGCTTCCACGAAGAAGTCCGACCAGTGCATTGGTGGGCATCCTGGTATTCTCTTGACATCTCGCAGAATCCAGTCAGTGACGGCTCTCGTCCAGCGGGTGTCTGCGAATCGCATTACGTGGCTGGCCCACCTAATTTTCGACGACTTGGCCCATGCGACAGCGTCCCTGATCTTCGAACGTCGGCGAAGTCGTGTTACTCCAAGCATCGCGCTCTCCATTCCATGCTGCGCGTCGCTGATCACGTGTTCATCCCGCTTCCGTATAGCGCAGGTCTGAGGCGTATGTTAGGGCAGGAAGAGCAGTGGAATCGAATAGGCTAGCAGGTAGTCGGACGTTCCTCGTCTTCTTCACGATTTCACGCTCTTAAAAAGCTCCCCAAACAGCTCGTTTCCTCATACCCAGCTCCGGTGCTAGGCCGTTGCTCATGTTGACTTCGCGAACCAGATACACGTAGCTGGAGCGCTCGGAGATGTTCGTTCAGTTGAGCGAGAATGGGGCATCATAAACTCGTCCGTTTCTCATGAACGTCGTCTTCGTAAGATTCCGCTGCAGTCCAGAGTTCCCACATACACGATCGAAGTGGGCTAGCGCTCGCTCGGCCTGGCCATGCCCGGTGTTAGGGCCTCTACAGAGTCTCGCGGCAGCACCCCGAGAACTCGTCCATATCGCTCCTGCCGCAGTGGGACCCACGCTGCCACTGTGGTGGAAGCCGCGGCGCGGACGAGTTGTCGCGGAGCCGCGGCACGCAAAGGTCCCCGAGGGCTGCCGCAGTTCACGGCGGCTCTCACCCGCAGCGCCAGGAGCTGCGGGTGAGACCCGCCGGGGGCGTGATAGATGGGTGTCGATAATGGTTCATCTACTTGGAAACATTTTTTAACGGGTTTACATGCTAGGAATAGGTTGGTGCGTAATTTCTGTACATAAAAGGGCTTGACAACCAACAATATAATCGCCGCTAGTGTCGACAAATGGAGGCATATGGAATTCTGTACTCAAAACGTAGCGCAAAAAAAGCACGATATTAGGTAACCTTAATTGCACTGAAAATCTTCGTGGCCTTCCAATCACAAGTTAGCCGTGTGAGGTTTAGGAGACACCCTTCCACAGAAATGCAACAACAAGGCAGACCGTTCTTTTTTAGTAGGAGCTATAACTGCATCGGACAGACCTCCCGGACTCAATAAGGCATCGGAGGGAATGCTGTCATCACAAGGGCTACCACATTATCCTCGAGCTTCTTGTCAACAGAGGAAACTTTTAGTAGAGTTAGAACGACAAAAGTGAGAGCAAGCGCAAAATGGTACAGAACTGTTGTGTTAAAAGGAGTGTTCTGTTAGATTTCGGGGCTTACGTTCAAGAACTCCTAACTTGGCTTAGAAAACGTTTCTTCACAAAAGAAAAAGCGTTTTGCTTACTACATCTCTGACATTCATAGAAGTCGCAACTGCCGGCAAATGTACGCAGTATTGCGTCGCGGCGCCGCACCACCCGCCGCTGTCATGGCGGGTCCGCGGCTCCCGCAAGACTCTGCTGCCGGCCTTATAGCACGATGTCATCAGCAAACCTAAGATGGTCAGTTGCCGGCCGTTGACCTTCACTCCATGTCTTCCCATTCTAGTTCGCGCATGGCGTTTTCGAGGGTGGTGCTGAAGAGCTTTGGGAATACGGTCTCTCCTTGCTCAACCCCTCTCTTCACGACGATGATGACGTCGTTGTAGAGTGGTGAGATCTTGGTTGTGAATCCACTTTGACTCTGATGTACTGAGTAGGAACATCCTGAGCGAGCTTCGATGACTGCCTCCGTTTCGACGGCGTCGAATGCCTTCTTCAGGTCGATGAACGTAAGGCACAGTGGCAGCTTGGACTCTCGCGACACTTCGATGAGCTTCGTAATGGTGTTCATGTGGTCGATCGTGCTGAATCCTCTCCGAAACCCTGCTTGTTCGCACGGTTGTCCTTCGTCCAGCGTTCTGCTAATCCTATTAAGGGTGACTCGAATGAACAGCTTGCAGACTACGGACAGCAGGCAGATCGGGCGATGGCTCCCAATGTCGAGCACGTCTCCCATGTTGTACAGCAAGAAGGTCTTGCTGATCTTCCACTAACTAGTAAGATGTATTAATAACAATGTGATGGAAAGGGTATATGTTTGATCCTTATTCTGTAGTGTCTAAGCATTCAAGAAAACACTTTCACCAAAAAGTTATTGTGCTGAAGCCCCTTCAGTCACAATCTCATTTTGTTCAAGCCAGTACACGACGGCCTTAGTTCGCTAAGGAGTAACTAGCTGCTGAAAAGAGCATTGATGAATTGCTCTGGAAACCGTAGCTATGCGGAAACTAGGCCACCTATGTATAAGGTATTGCCAAAGTACGAGACGAACTAGGAATATACTAAATTGGCCAAATTTCCTCGTCTAAAATCATCTAGGGGTTATTTGGTGCGCTGATCACGAATTCAACGTCCGTTTTTAGAAATTGCTCCAATTTTGGTAGGTTTCGGATTCTCTCCTGGACAACAGAGGTTGGTCGGGTCAGGATCTCACAGATTTTGCTCAAACTTCGTCTGAGGGCAGGGGTTATTCAGGGTGCCGAACACGATGCCGAAGTCCACTTGGCCGATTATGGCAGGAGACCACCCATACCGATAACTGAGGATGATCGGTGATCCTTACCCAACCACCCTCAAATGGCAGATAACCTACCGAAATCGGCAGAATTTTAAAAAACGGACGTCGGATTCGTAATCAGCGCACCTCCTAGATGATTTTGGACGATGAAATTTGGCCAATTTCGAAAATATCGATTTTCGATGACATCGCCGTCCATCTGCCGCGGCCTAGAGCGCCCTCGACGTTCGACGCGAAATTTTAAAAAATCGATATTCTCAGAACTGGTCGAAATAGACACCATTCGATAGAGTTTTTGAGTTGAACAGAATATTACCATTGAGAGTGTCGAGAACTCAAACATTGGCGAGTAAGAGCGGGAAAAACCTCACCGCTGCCCTCCGCCGCTCTAAAATGGCAGACGGAGCTAAAGCAGTTTAGACATCTGGGGAGTTGCGAGCATGTAATCGTAAAGTGCTTTCAGTCTCGTGCTCGAACACGCATTTGCATGCCGTTAGTTCTCCTCGTCTTCCCGCAGTAGTCCACTGAACTCGGAAAAAATCGTGTCACACAGAACTAACCTGCATTTTCGCACCGCTGTAACTTTGTGCAATCGTCACTATGCAACCGTCTACGTCACTATGTTTTAGCGCGCTTCTTCGACCTTCTACTGCCAACAAAATCCTCAGAACGGGTCAGCGGGTGCAATTTGCGAGCGGTCGCGCCCACTCGATTGATAGATTCGATCCTATACACATTGCGCATGGCGC
The DNA here is from genome assembly GCA_947359475.1 of Heligmosomoides polygyrus bakeri. NCBI lineage: Eukaryota > Metazoa > Nematoda > Chromadorea > Rhabditida > Heligmosomidae > Heligmosomoides > Heligmosomoides polygyrus. The sequence continues at coordinate 51,233,093 of OX375870.1, forward strand.
ACTTCAAAGTCTCGCCTTGACAGTGTACACCAATTCCAGGCCTGAGAATTTCTGTTAACTTCCCGAACGCTCACTCTACAAGCTGTCGCGCTCACTCGATTCATAGGTTCGATCCTATATGCATTGTGCACCAGATGCATGAGCTATAGCTCCTGTGCTTAAATATGCCCTTGGTTCTAGCATGACCGAGCACTGGCGACGTACGCCATGCTTGAGATGCTCCGAAAACTCCTAGGAATGCTACTAGGAAATAAGCTGCTCAAATCGCAAAGAGCCTGCTCCACTCATTCGTTTTGGCCACCCACTGCGGTGGTCTGGTGAAGTTGTACAAATTTTTGTGCAATCTCGAAGAGACTAATCGAACGGTGCCAACCGTTTCTCAGAAAACTTTAAATTAGAGGAACTGTGAGCATGCAACGATTTTCGACAGTTTGCGGCCGACAACTTTTCCGCGACCGCTCTTCGCAATGGAGTGCAAGTTTTCGATTTCGAACATTTTCATGGGTCCATACAAAATATGTATACCAAACGATAAAGCTCGAGTTCCTGAGCTCAAATATACCACTGGTTTTCGAAAGTTACAGTTTTTTCCTTTGGTGAATTTTACGCGAGTTTAATCTAAAAGAAGCAAAAACCGCAAAATCGCGGTTTTTGCGGCGTCTATTCAAAAAATGCGTCCGGCACTGAACATTCTGGCGCAGTTAGTAACACTCGACGAATCTCTGCGCAGCTTTAGTGTATGTTGCGAGAGTGTGTTTGTCAACTGAAGCAGTAGAGTTGAAATATGGAACAAGTGGTCAACGAGGCTTGATCGTGTTCGGTACTCTGAAAGTCAAGTTTCTTACTAGAGGGACCATTAATTGGGGCGTTAGGCCTATGGTATACTCCCGCGTCGCTCCAGCGACAGGCGCGGGGCAACTGTCAACGGCGCGCCTTCGCTGCAGTGGCGAACGGCGCAGTAAGGCGCGGTTGTCAGTTGACGCATCATCGCTCCCGCGATGCGAGGGGTGTTAAGGCCTTCGCACACTTTCGCCGCCACGCGGCGCGGCACCACGATTGCCATAGATATCGATTTGCCTTGCGAGGCGATTCTGCGTCCCTGCCCCATGCTTAAAGATAGGGCTGCCGCGTGGCGGTGAAAGTGTGGGAAGGCCTTTATACCACCGCGTCGCGGGAGTGAAACATACTCCCGTGCGACGGCCGTCGCAGCCCGTTGCCCGTCGCAGTGCACTGCACTGCGACGGGCGACGAGCTGGGATGGTCGCGGAGGGGAGGGCTTGTCGTGCCGTATTCTATTCACTTCCGCTCACTTATTTCGCCACTTCCTTGGTTCGTGACCATACCACAGCAATCTCAACACACGTCTGGTGATGATGGGTGGTCATGTGATGTCTCTGTTGTTCTCCTCGTGGGATTTTCGTCGTGGGTAGACTCATTTTAGGTTTTTTTTTCGACGGCTTGAACGGCTAGTTTTTTGAGAAGATATTTTTCTAGGCCGTTTTTCTCACTTTTGTGCGTTCCTCGCATTTTTTTCGCCCTGAACTTCCTCGTCGGCACCGAAATCTATATTTCTGTGCCGGACAAGTCACAGGGAGATTCTGCTGACATGTGTCCGGCACAGAAACGTGCCAATTGAATGGCTAGTCTTTTGAGGGGATATTTTTCTAGGCCGTTTTTTCTAACATTTGTGCCGATCCTCGCATTTTTTTGCCTCTGAACTTCCACGCCGGCACCGAAATCTATATTTGTGTGCCGGAAAAGTTACAGGGAGGTTCTACTGACAGGTCCGGCACAGAAATGTGCCAATTGAACGACTAGTTTTTTGATGAGATATTTGCATAAGTCGACACAGGTATTGTGGAAATCCCCCCCCCCCCTAACCCCCAGCAAAACATCACTTTCCGAAAATTAGGACACAACTGGGACGTTTCCGTGCTAGACACGTCACGAAAACCCTCTCGTGTCGTGTCGAGCACAGAAACGTGGGTTTCCGTACTTATGGATGGAATCAGGAGCGAAAGAAATGCATGAGTCGACACAGGCATGGCGGAACCCCGCCACCCCCCACCTCCAGCTAAACATGACATCGATGAAATACTGTTGAAAACCAGAATCCTACAAGGGTTTGGCGCATCAGATGGCGATAAAACAGGTAAAACGCGAAATCACGAACGTAACGATCGACAAAACAAGGAATCCAAGAAAAGAATGCACTGAATCAGCTAATTAGCTAAAATTCTGCTAAGGTCTGCAGAACTGCGTGAACTATGTCAGCCTCAGCGATGGCGACGGCCCGCGACGCGAATTGCGAGCCGTCGCGTCGCTGTGCACTCCCGCGTCGCTGCAGCGGACGGGAGTATACCATAGGCCTTAGCTGTTAAGCGGGGCTAATGAGTAACGCTGCATACTTCTTATGTCGAGATTCCTATGATCTATCAGTCATGATTTACAATTTGATGATTGTATTGAATTTGGAGTGTACTAGAAACATTTTAAACGCTTAAAGTTAAAACGCTGGCCCACGACTACATTTCTAGTCATACAAAAGCTTTTGCTTCTGGAAAAACGGATCTTTGGGTACAACAAATAGGTCGGCGGTAATTCCGAAATTTTCTGTTTTTTGGCGTTTTTGGCTTTTCTGTTTTTTGACGAAAGCGATATTCTGTTTTCTGTCTTCTGGGAAATTTTAAAAATTTCCGCCCATCTCTGATGGTCCCACCCGACCTATTTGCGCCAAAGCCATAACTCCGCACAACCCCAGCCCGCCAACTCCCATTTCGTCTAAAAATTCATCATAATAGGCCTTCGGGGCGATCATATGCAGATATCAGCGTGACACTCGATTGTGGGTGCTTAAAGTAGGCGTGAAGTACGGTGTCACGAGACAGGCTGTGTGCGGGTGTGCGGTTGCACGTCATACACCCTAATTGGCGCGCACAGCCGGCTACCCTTATTTATAAATAAGGCCGGTATGCATACGGGCCCATAGGCGGAGGAACACCGCGAGCGTAACTCATCACATATCTTTTCGATATTGGTTTTTTGCGCACGGCTCGTTGGACAATCGAGAGTACATCCTTGTTGGCTTAGCCGCTCCAGCTAATAAAGCAGGTCCTCGCGAAAGGGCAACCTCAGGGCGCGCGCGATTGCCCTATAGGCGCAACGTCCACCTTACTTTGTCATGTGAGTCGTGTTTGTTTTAGTGGCTGATTCTGTACCTCGTCAACTATTTTTTGTTTGAGCCTTCTTTTGTTCACAGGTGCTATTTCGTTAGATAATGACGCAGCAGGCTTTCCTGCGAGTGTTGAAATGACTTTCCCGCTGCCACATATTGAAAGTCCAAAAGCGGTTTTTATTTCATGCAGAAATGAAGCAGGCTTCCCCGTTTAAGAGCTTTAAGACTAATCCATTAAAATAATACAACCCAACGAGGAATTGTGACACGGACGAACGTTGGACGACGCCCGCGGGACATCTCCTTTAATCACATATTTATATTGTTTTCATATGCTCAGTTTGGATAAGTCTCTATATTCAGACAATGTTTTATTGCAAGTCGGTTAGGTTAACGCAGTTCCTATGAAAGCGGCATCGAATGGAGGCGTAATAAGGTTGTGGCCCTCCTAGGTATGGCCGGAATTAAGACAGGACTCCTAGGTGCTTCCATCTCTTAGCTTGCTCGAAAATGATCCACTCATACAATCGGAATCAAGCCGTAGCTATACTGGTTGCCTATAAGACCTCTGCACCGTTCTACTACAATCAAATTATTTCCTTAAAATTTGAATAGTTTCAATTTACCTATTATTTTATTATTTTTTTTGTTTATTCATTGTTTCAGGCTACTTGTATTTGAGCTCCTGATGGCTGTAAAGTATAAAAAATACTAGTTTTACTAGGGATATTATGTTTTTTGTGTTCTCCATGTGTGTTAACTGAATTTGTGGAAGCTTGCCTTGTTGTTTTACTCTGATCTTGAGCTTACTTAAGCTGCAGTAATAAATAAATAAATCTTCTAATTACAGATGCACTTTACCCGACGTTGGTGACAAATCAAATCAATTTTGAATCCGAATCAACGTTGCATGTCTGCGATACGTTTCCTGAATCCCCATCCACGTTAGACGACGTCTGCCGCACGTGTTCTGAATTCGGACGAACGTTGCCCCACGGTTGCACGACATCTTCTGAATACGGATGCAGTTGCCGGACGTCACTAACACGTCTTCTGAATCCGGAGGAACGATGCATGGCGGTCTTTTTCGCGCCGCGCGCAGTGTTTAGCGTTGGTCCTGGACGGATCGTCGTTGCACTCCCTTGCAGAGCGAGGAAGGATGCGACGAGCGCTGAGAAGTTCAAATTCTTTCACGTCGCTCTGCAAAACTCATCGCCGCGATTCCATCGTGGCGACGGGAGGTATGCAGGAGGCCTAATCGAGAGGCCCCTCTTTCAGATGTGTGCTCTCTCAAGACGGTCCCTCTTTCAGATGTGTGCTCTCTCAAGACGGTCCCTCTTTCAGATGTGTGCTCTCTCAAGACGGTCCCTCTTTCAGATGTGTGCTCTCTCAAGATGAATTATAACAAATGACTGAAAAACCGAGGAACTCAACCGATTCCTGAAAAAAAACCGTTACTAAAACAATACCATTCTTAATTATGAGCCTTGAACTTCATCCACAGCAGAAAAAAAAGATTGAATGTCACGTCTTCCTTGTGTTTTAAAGAATTTCGCCAGCATTTTGGTGTTTTCGGACATGCTTTCAAATAAAAACTAAATCTGATACACCTCGTTTCAATGATTCCAACAAGTGTATTGGTTCATCCAAGTTCTTTTGACTTTGTGTGCTGGAGAACAGTTCGGGCACGCAGACACTGTTACAATGCTGTGTAACTATTGAACAGAATATAGGTTTCACCCCTTCATAATAGAAGCGATAGCGCCTTAGAAATGTGAAAGTCCATGTGTTCACTCTGCTTTCTTTAAAATTTTCCCATTCGCACATAATTGCACGTGATGAAATGTGCTCAGGAAAAATTAATGTTGTTCTTATGCACGTATCAGATCAAGCATCTGTGGTACATACTCCAATCCTTTATTATTAATTAATTACTTTGTTATATGCGACACCACACCAGGCATAGTGAGTGTGCGAATATCCCGGGATTAGGAGTTGTTTCTTTATTGCCTATGTATGCACATTTGTCAAAACGACGAGGCCAATAAGACGCAGCGGTCGTTTCGGCTAAGGAGTCAGATAAAAAGTGATCTAAACCTAAATGTGTTCACATAGTAGTAATTTCACCAAAAAACCTGCAGAAGAAACAAAAATGCAAACCACTGCGTCCCATACTCACAATAATCAACACCTTTCAAAACCCTTATTCAAACCTTTACGTGTTAGTAAGCTCCATGTTCTATTCTAGCCAAACGCTTTCGGGTGAAATTAGGCAGTGATTGCGCCTTGTAACGCTCAGAAACATTCCCGGTTACACCGGCTGGCAATAGTAGACAAGGACATTACGCGTACCGCTACAAATAGCAACATATTAGAAACGTAAACCTACTATCATTGTCTTGAAGCCTATCCGACCGCTCACATAAACTCATCAAACTACGAAAATTGCGATGAAAACAACACTGGAGTCGTAACCAGCGCTCCCGAAAAGCCTAGCGCACCTACTTCTTCCTTAGAAACCATCTTTCTTACGCGTGAGACAAGCCTCGATACTGTTGACTCAGTCACCAAACACGTTGGAATCACGTGAACAGCTGCCGCGACTGCTCGCGAGACCCCAGCGCTGGAGACCCCGCACCCAAAATCGTGAGCATTCGTGCGCACCCTAGAAAATAAACGTATCCCTAAATTACCGTTCACGTGATTACAATGTGCTTTGTTATGCTGGTTCATGCAAGCTATCGACAACCGTTCAGTAGTTACACATATTTTCTCCCCTGGCTGCGGGCATTTTCTCGCACCGAAACAGACGCGGCGCGTTTCTGGCATTTTCTCCCGTAATCTTGCACGGCCACTTCGGCAACCTGCTTATTGGTCCTGCAGACAGACAGATGACATACGCCCCCCCCCCCCCCTCCGACAGACAGATGCCACGCCTTGGCCGCTTATTGTATAGTAGGATTATAGTGTGCTCATTCGTCTTGCTTCATGCACTATGCTCCTGTGTATCACTGCTGTTAGAAACTGTCATGCATTGTTGTTGGATGAGGGACGTTCTGCCTGAAAGCGGCACGGGCAATGACGTGGGACAGTGCCTGCGGAGCCATTTAGCGTCGACCCTCAGCCAGGCGGCCCTGGCCGCGAAGGTAATGGTGACCCAGCCAACTACGGGAGCCTGTGGGTCGACCAGATTTGGTGTGATTACAATCGATAGAGGGATAGGAGGCTCAGACGGCTTGCATTGGCAGTCCAGAAATTGGGATTGCTCTAAACCCTAACATCTTCTATATCAGAATTTCAAGCTCTATCGAATGAGACAGGAAAGAATCTTGCCTCAATAACCCTTAAAACAATTTTTTCATGCGCTGTTTAACTTTTGTTAAATACCAGTTTTCATATATATCAGAATTAGCTGCGAGACATGCTTCCAGGCTACTGATGAGCTCTACCATCTCCTGTATTAGAATTTCGATTTCTATCGAATGAGCCGGAAATTATCCTCTCTAAACAACCTTAAGGCGACTTTTTAGGCGTTGTTTATTTTCGTTAAATATCAGTTTTTATTTATATCAGAATTAATTGCGAGGCATGCTTCCATATACTGATGTAAATCGTACTATCTCCTGTGCTAGAATTTCAAGCTTCTTCCAGGCTAGAATTGCACGAGGATTCCAATTAGATAGACGAGAAATCTTTTAACAGAAGTTTAAAGCGTTAGTTTCAACATGACGTCTCTTTAGCATTTCGTAACCGATTTTTTATGGAACTTCATAATGCAAGCACCATATATATATATATATATATATATATATATATATATATATATATATATATATATATATATATATATATATATATATATATATATATATATATATATATATATATATATATAATAAGACTAGATAGGTGGTTCATCAAATCTAATGTTCACGGAGAATAAGTTTTATCACACAATACTTCGGATTGCTCATCTAGTCGTTTGTGGCTTCCAGCGGTATTTCCACCTCGCGTCCCTCATGCAATGTACCTGCATAGACAACATCACCTTCACCAATTAACAAGTTACGAAGTACTCCTAAAATGCCTTGAGAAAACTAGGGTACTTCGGTGTTCTTAGGAGGTCTCCCGACTATCAAATCGAACTCCATGCAATTTCAAACTGGAAACGTGCTCTACGCACTAAAGGATGAAAATGTCGTTTTCAAAGAGGTTGAGCATTTGGGTGTCCTTAGAAGGTCTCTCGTCTATCTAATTATATTCCTCGCGCAATTTCAGCCAGGAAGCATGCCTTGCAGTTAATTCTCATATGATTAAAAATTGATATTTAACGAAAATAAACAACGCCTAAAAAGTCGCCTTAATGGTTATTTAGGCAGGATAATTTCTGGCTCATTCGATAGAGATCGAAGTTCTTATACAGGAGATCGTAGAGTTCGCATCAGTAGCCTGGAAGCATGCCTTGCAGCTGATTCTGATATATATGAAAACTGATATATAACAAAAGTTAAACAACGCCTGAAAAAAAATTGCTGTAAGGGTTTGCAAGGTTTTTTCCTGGCTCATTCGATAGAGCTCGAAATTCTAATATGGAAGATGGTAGGGCTCAGATCAATGCCAATTTCTGCTTTGCCAATGCAAGCCGTCTGAGCCTCCTATCACTCTATCGATTGTAATCACACCAAATCTCGTCGACCTACAGGCTCCTGTGGTTGAGCGGACCCCGCTGCGAAGCGGGACAAACGCTGAAGAAGAAGAAGAAGAAGAAGAAGAAGAAGAAGAAGAAGAAGAAGAAGAAGAGGCTCCTGTGGTTGGCTGGGTCACCATCGCCTCCGCGGCGAAGGTTGTCTGGCTGAGCGGCACGGCGCGGGTCGACGCTAATTGGCTCCGCAGGCACTGTTCCGCGTCATTGCCCGCGCCGCTTTCAGGCAGAACGTCCCCCTTCTATTGTTGTTCATGCCCCACTTGCTTGTTTGTAAACGCGTTCATCTGAGTTTTGTTTGAAAACCTATTTTGTGTGAGTCTATAATTGTATGACGTTAGATATTTTGTAACTAACCTAGATCACCGGTGATATTGTGGTTCATATATTTATTTACCAGCCATCAGAGCTACCTGTCGGCCACACTGACGGCTTCTCAACGGCTTCGCCGTAGTAATAACTTCTCATCCTCAACTGCAGCTCCCATCTATGTCATGGTTCCCGTAGGAAGAACATCTTAGCTACGTCGATTGGAGCAAGTTAGAAAGGGTCACGGAGAGAGGCTGCTACTCTAGAGATATTGATTATTACTCTGAAAAAACTGACCCCACCTACTATAAATCTACATATGATTCTTCATCATCATCTTCTTCTTCGTCAGTGTTTGTCCCGCCTCGTAGCGGAGTCTGCTACTCTGGTGTGATGACGCCACCTTCTCCGATCCAACGCTAGATCAGGGTGGACACCAGCAGCCTTCAAGTCCATATGTGACGTATCAGACCAGCGCTGCTTCGGGCGCCCTCTAGGTCGCTTTCCAATCACCTCGAAGCTAAGGCCTGTCTTGCGGACCTGTCTTCTTTTCCACCCTGAACGTGGTCGTACCATCGTAAGCGAGCTTCGCGCATCTTGCCCGCTATCGGCACAACGCTGAACTTCTGCCGAATAAGATCGTTTCGGATGCGCTCCATGCGCGTGACTCCAGCCGTCCAGCGCAGCATCTTCGTCTCCATCACGCTGAGGCGCGTTTCAACTTCCTTGGTCGCAGGCCAACACTCAGTACCATACATCGCGTACATCGCGACCGGACGACGGATCTATAGATTTTTGACTTCAAATGCTCTTCGTATCTTCCTGTAGCAGAGTACATCAGTCAACGAGCGCCACCTGGACCAAGCTGCACTCACGCGTGAGTTCACTTCATCAGATTGCCATCACATGCTAGTGCTAATCCCAGCTATTACATAAAAACCGAAGTGCGTAGGAGCTCGATGCCGTTAACATCGCTGGAGCTGGACTCGTTCACATCCATCGTTAGATACTCTGTCTTCTTCACGTTCAATTTGAGTCCAAACCGCTCCAAGCGATCACATCAAGCTTGCATCCCTCGCTCGAGTTCACATTTAGGGGTCGTTTGGTATGCGCGCGACGAGCGACGCGATGCACCGCCAAATTGATCGAGCGATGCGATTGATCAATTCGGCCACTACACATGGCATCGTTGCTCGCGCGCACACTAAACGACCCCTTAGGCCCCGTTTATACTTCATCGCGGCGCGACGAAGTATAAACGGGGCCTAAGGGGTCGTTTGCGCGCGATGCGCGACGCGATGCCATGTGTAGTAGCCGAATTGATCAATCGCGTCGCTCGATCAATTTGGCCAGTACACATGCATCGCATCGCGCGTCGCGCGCACACTAAACGACCCCTAAAGTAATGCCTAGAAGGGCTTCTGGCTTCTGAAGATCAGGTGTAAGGGCGTCCACTATGACAACAAAGAGGAGTGGCGAAAGCACAAAACCGAGGTTCCAGCTGCAGCTGGAACTCAACTTTTTGTGCAGGAGTAGAGAACTCGCACCCACTTTATGAGCAGGAACTCCATTATGCCGCAGAGCATACAATATCACTTCAAACAGTACGCGATCAAAGGCCTTCTCCGAGTCAAGGAACACGACATGCACTGACTTCTGTTTCTCACGATGCTTCTCTATTAGGAGGCGGGCGGCGTGTACCGCATCAATGGTGCCACAGTCGGCCATGAAGCCGCAGATTGCTGGAAAGCTGGACGATGTCACGAATGCGCTCATCAACAATTCGGTCAAAGATCTTCATGCTGTGCGAAAGCAGGCGAATCGAATGGAGCAGTCTGCAGGACTGCCCTTCTTCCAAATCGGAATCGTTGTGCTTTGGCTCCAACACTCCAACCATTCAGCCGGGTAACAAAATTTTGACTTCTACAGGTCAGCCGCTACGTCGTGGAGCCCAGTCGCTTTGCCTGGCCTCATTTTCTTCAGAGCCGCTTCTGCCTCCTCCGCGGTGATCTCCTGAACAGGACCGTGGGTAGGAGTCGCTGAAGGGATGGCTGGATGGGGAATTCTACCGTAGAGATTTCCTCCAAGTAGTTACTTCACCGCTTCAATGCCCTCTTGCCGTCCGTAAGAAGATGGCCGTTCTCATCAATGATACCGAAAAACTTCCATATCCTTGGTCTGTCGATGACGATTCTTAACAAGTCGGTCAAATAATGCTCACATTCAAGCTTCTCGTTGACATCTCTGTAATGAGGGGCTTTTGCAACAGCCGCGGCATTTTTTTGCAGCTTTCTTCGCTCTCTGGTAGTTCCGCCAGTTATCGGCTGTCTTGTCGCTGAGAAACACGTGCAGAGCGACTTCTTCTCTCGAAGTTGAACTTTTGACCTCACCTCGTGTGTCCACAGCCATGCATGCTTTTGCATCTTGCGTCGTCCAGGCATCGTGATGCCGAGCTCCAACCTTGCAGCTTAGCATGTCACGTCAGTCGCCTCCTCCCAAGTGTCATCGAGCGTCGTAAGTTTCGGTAACCGCACGAGAAAAATTAGACTGCTTCCTTCTCTTTCATTCTCTAGCACTTCATTCTTGGTGCACCGCATCGCTCGATCTACTTTAGCCTCGCAGAGGGGATCTTTAAAGTGCAGATCAGCGGTCGGTGCTGTGGAGCGACTGTCTCATACGGCACGACCTTCGCGTCTGTGACAAGACTTCGGTCACGATCCTTCACAAGAACAAAGTCTATCTGACAAGGAAAGATTCCCAACTCAAGGTGAGATTATGCGATGTTATTTTGTGTAAGGCCCTGTGAGTGGACTCCTGAACCACAGTTAGTTTTTGCTGAACGTTTTTTAAAGGCCTCGAAAGTAGGTCTAAAAGCGTGCGCGCAACTATCATCAAACCCTACGACACTCCACAAGATGTGGACGGCGGCGGATTGGTAAGAGTGCCGCCTCATGGGAGCACACCGCTGGGGTTTTGAGTTCGAGTCCGCGTACTGCCGGTATTCTTGCACATGTTAGTTTGTTATTATTACGCTTTCTCATGATTACAGGAGGCAATTTTAGAACATCAATGCTCACAACAAATCAAGGGTGTCTATTTGTGCCTTCATATGTGCTAGTTTTTCAATGATGCGTATCTGCACCATATCATTTCTCTGGAAATAAAAAGTCCTGTCTTGCTCTTCCGTTTTAGTCAACAGCTATGGTACAAATCTATGAAACAAGTAAAACACAAGCGCCTGTTACACCAATAGCATCTTACAAAACCCGTGAGGAACAATCTTCACAATGACTACTGTAAGCATGAGAAAGCGTAATAAGAACAAACTTATATGTGCATAATATCGGCAGTACCCGGACTCGAACACAAAACCACAGCGGTGTGCACCTATGAGGCGGCACTCTTACCAACTGCGCCGCCGAGGCACATCCCGTGGGGGTGTCGTAGGGGTTGACGATAATTGCGCGCACGCTTTCAGTCCTCCTTTTCAGGTATTAAAAAAAGCGTTCAGCAAAAATTGACTGTGTTTCTGGACTCCGCTCACACGGCTCAAAGTAGCATCGCAAAAGCTCACTTTGCGTTGGGAACCTTCCCTTGTGAGTCCTGGCATTCCCGGTATAAAACGAGATGAGGTGGGAATCGCGTTTACGAAACTGTTCACTATGGTGAGGTTATGCGATTCCGCATACTTAAGGATACGCTCACCATCTGCGTTACGCGACCCGTAACCAAAACCACCATGACAGCTGTACCTGCCTTTCATCGAGCCGATGTGCCCATTAAGGTCACCAGCGACTATGATGAAATTTTTCGACGGCACCTCTGCTGTATTCCAATTAAGCAGGCTCCAAAACTCATCCTTGGCTTGATCCTGAGCAGCCAGTCTGCGAAGCATACGCAGAGAAGAAGTGATAGAGTCGCCGCTTAGCGGAGACAACGATCTTCATCAGTTGATCGTCAAAGCGCTCGACGTTTACAGTCGAGTCACGAAATCGTTCGGAGACGATTATTCCGACACCGCTGGTGATCATGGGACTTCCACATAGAACGGCCTTGAGGCTACGTCCTATGTCCCTTGACTTGCTGCAGGACCACCTCGTCTCCTGCATCTCACAGAAATCAACTCTTCTACGCCCCAGTGCTTCAACCAACTCGCACGAGCAGCTCGTTAACGTACCCACATCCAGTGTTACCACGCGGTTATGTTACGGGATTTTCGGACTAGCTCAGTTGCGCTCCGATGCCGTCCTCCCATCCTCGCATACTTCTCACACACAACGGGCTTTGTGAATGCGCGTCGGCTCTCACACGCGCCCTAGCACTATCTCGAACAACTTGCACTGCCATACATCATGTGATGTGACATGGTTCTTCATAGGTCTCCCTGTCACAACGGACGGCTTGTCGCCTGCAGTCACGAGTCCGTGTTTAGCTTAACTCGCAGAGCGAACAGTTTCCAGTGGCACCAGGTGGATGAACGTACATCACCATAAATCTACACCTAATTGTTTCGTTAATATGGTGACGTCAAATTGAACGTCAAGAAGACCGAGTATTTCACGACTGACGTAAATGAGTCCGGCTCCATTAAGATTAACGGTACTGAGCTTGCACGCACTTCGGTGTTTAAATACCTGGGATCAGCAATAGCCTCTGATGGCAGTCTGATGGTTGAAGTGAACTCACGCGTGAGTGCAGCTTGGTCGAAGTGGCGCTCGTTGACTGGAGTACTCTGCGACAAGAAGATGCCAGAGCGCTTAAAGTCGAAGATCTACAAAACCGTCGTCCGGCCGGTAGCGATGTACGGAGCTGAGTGTTGGCCTGCGACAAAGGAAACGGAAAGTCGCCTCAGCGTAATGGAAACGAAGATGCTGCGCTGGATGGCTGGAGTCACGCGCCTGGACCGCATCCGAAACGAGGCTATCCGGCAGAAGTTCGGTGTCGCGCCGATAGCGGACAAGATGCGTGAAGCTCGCTTACGATGGTACGGCCACGTTCTGCGCGGAAAGGAAGACAGCGTCCGTAAGATAGGCCTTAACTTCGTAGTGTCTGGAAAACGGCCTAGAGGGCGCCCGAAGCAGCGCTGGGCTGATACATTACACAAGGACTTTAAAGTAGCTGGTGTCCACCCTGATCTAGCACGGGATCGGGAAAGATGGCGACATGGCACCAGAAAAGCGGACCCCGTCATGAAGCGGGACAAACGCTGAAGAAGAAGAAGAAGAAGAAGAAGAATATGGTGACGTCATGCTGAAAAAATTGCGCTATTCAGAGAATCATCATTTCATTATGACTGGGCGAGGATATTAAAATGTTTGCAGAGACGATAAATACGAAACATTTATCGACTACCCTCCAGCGACCTCGACTATCGACTACCTCCAAGACTGAAATTTTGGCCAGCTTAAATGACACCCACAAAGTCAATAATTTGATCAATATCAAGTGATGGCAATCGTATCTTCAAAAACGAATTTCATTTTACTTTCAGCGACCTCGACTACCCCTGGGCTAAAGTTTCGGGCCACTTGAATGACATCCACAAAAATTCGATAATTTGATCAATATCGATTGATGGCAATCGAATCTTCAAAGACAAACTTCATTTTCGTGTTCAGCGACCTCGACTACTCTCAGGGCTGAGGTTTCGGGCTGCTTAAATGGCATACGTGAAAAATCGATATCCTGATCAATATCGATTGATGGAGATCAATAGAACAAAATCGAACTTCACATTCGTGTTCAGCGACCTCGACTGCCCCAGGGCTGTAGTTTCGGGTCGCTGTCGATCGCCATCAATTGTTAAGTATCGCCAATACGCTGTGCTCCCACTCCAGCTGCGACGGACGGATGGACGGAAACACACGCGCGCACACACTACTCTTTTATATACAGTAGGATGTTGAATACCACAGTATGCAGTTAGAAAATTGCCCATAAAATAAGGCGACCTTATTGGTTGTCTTTTTCCAATTGCAAAGAACCGCATACCAACTGTTATGTAGCATATTCTTAGTTCTATACTTCTTGAAAGTATCATGGTTGTAGCTGCTCTTATTACAAAGTAATGCGCTCTCATGTAAAAATACCGAAAATTCTTCTCTGGCCCGTGGTGGAGCGCTACGGCGGGGAGTCGTTGGATACACCGCCCTTAGAAAGGGGCGGGGCGAGGGGCGCGGCGAGGACAAGATGTCCCGGTCCCAGCCATCACGTGGATGCATCGCATTTCTAATCACTTCCCTTTGCCCTGCATCTCTATCCTGAACTGATTTTGTTCTCGAGACAAGAGTCGGAACCTTGTTCACCAGATTTGGAACAAAAGAGTTTTCAGCTGCAGCGCCAGGGCTTTCTTCAGGTCCCGTCAATGTAGAACTGACTGGAATCCCCCATAGTCCCTAGTTGAGGCAAAAATTTAAAGAATTGTGGCGAAAATTGAAAGAATCTAGAGAGAAGAGCGAGGTTCTCCTTTCCTGAACTGCTTCCATAACCGAACCGACTGTAAAATGACTTCAGAGATTCCCCGAGATGCGCTTCCCAATCGTCCCCTATCAGTTGTTAGGTTTTTGGACGATGTCACGTCAATTAACGACGGTTTCGAGCGCAGCAAACTTATCCAAACAGGGCGGCGCGGGCGGGGCGGGAAGTCGGCGGCGGGCAGCACGGTGTACCGAACGGCTGCCCCCCGAGCGCTACCATTCCGATGTGACTATATTTCGGAAGATTGGTTGTTGAACATACGTTATGATGGCATTGTGTTGGGTAGTTCAGAGGCTTCTCAATAGTGAAAATTAGATGAACGGATCTGAACTACAGTAGAACGCTATTAATTTTCTGATCATACACGATGCAGCAACCAGCAGGAACAAATACAATATTCAGCCATATAATACAATATTCCGCGTAATCTACTACTAACCAATATGTAGTTTCTAGAAAACTACAAGGAAAGCTCTAAAAGCCCACAAGTGAGGCGAAGACTCAGCTATGAGGAGAAGAAAGTAGAGAGAAAAAATTGTAAGCGCAGTTGGAGCGCGTCGTTCGAAATGGGTATTCAGCCTCTGCCTCATTTGATGAAAAATTTTTCAAAGCTGAGCAATCGCAAAATAATAGTACGTTTAATATTACCTTTGCGTGAACCTGATCATGCAAACATAATGGCCACGCACGGCAGGTTTTTGTCATACACGATTTTCGAAAATGTCTCCCCTCACACCCTAGGTTTTTGTGTAAAAAGAGTGAAAATCAATAAAAGTATTCGTTTGATGGGAACAAAAACAGAACACCATGTATTGGAAACTCAATCGCGCTGTTTAAAGGCAAAATGCACATTCTGGTAAAGCGATTCTTCTAACAGCTAAGAAAAGGACGTGGTAGCGGTTCTCAGTTCATCTGCAAAATATTGCACCTGCGAAAGACTGGCCGTGAAATTCCTGAATCTTTAGATATTCAATCTTTGTTTATTAACCTTCCTAAAGCGAATTTGCTGCTCTATAAAGCCTGGAAAACCTATTGTTCAATATCTTGTTTGGAACGAATAAGAAGCAAAACTCCGTACGAGGTGCGGCGACGCGAGCTGAAAGGAACTCGCGCGATCTGAAGGCTCTTATCAATCCAGGAGTAATCCCTTGTGAAAAATACCGCTCCTCCATAATCTACAAACTATTGGCAAACATTGCTTAAAAGTGTACCAAATTTAGTGTATTCATAGTTATTTTATAGGCCTTGTTTTTGATGCTTTTGATGCAGGACTTATGGGCCACCCTGTATTTGCAATTTAGCTCCCTGCCCTGGAGATGATGGGGCGTATCTCACTCAGGTCGGGAACCTGGCTGAGATACGCCTCGTGGAACCACGGGCAATCTCATGGAACCCCTTGCGACGCCTCCGCGTACCTCGCGCGGGAAACGTCTGCCGTTCAACATGGGATGTTGTTACAGCAGAGGACGCGTAGCCTCCTCCTGCTTGACACAACGACGTCTGCGCGCGTTTCTGAGCGCCTGGATCCAGAAGACGGGTTCCCATCGTCGCACCACAACCTTCTGAAGTCAGAAGATCGAAAAGAACGGAAGCAGAGGTCACATCGTCGTCGTACGACGACCGGCCGAATGCAGAACTCAGCATTATCCCATGTTGAACGGAAACGTTTATCCGCGCCAGGTACGCCTCTGCGTACCTCGCGCGGGCAACGTTTGCCGTTCAACATGGAATATTGCTGCATCAGAGGAAGCGCATCTTACTCCTGCTTGATACAACGGCGTCTGCGCGCGTTTCTGAGTCCCTGAATCCAGAAGACGGGTTCCCTTCGTCCCACCACACCTTCTGACGTCAGAAGAGGAGACACCGTCGTCCTACGACGAGGGATCGCATTCAGAATCGAACATGAGATGCTGCTGCGGCAGAGGAAGTGCAGCCTCCTTCTGCTTGACACAACGGCGTCTGCGCGCGTTTCTGAGCGCCTGGATCCAGAAGACGGGTTCCCATCGTCGCACCACAACCTTCTGGAGTCAAAAGATCGAAAAGAACGGAAGCAGAGGTCACATCGTCGTCGTACGACGACCGGCCGCATGCAGAACTCAGCATTATCCCATGTTGAACGGAAACGTTTACCCGCGCCAGGTACGCCTCTGCGTACCTCGCGCGGGCAATGTTTGCCGTTCAACATGGAATATTGCTGCATCAGAGGAAGCACATCCTCCTCCTGCTTGAAACAACGGCGTCTGCGCGCGTTTCTGAGCGCCTGAATCCAGAAGACGGGTTCTCTTCGTCGCACCACAACCGTCTGGAGTCAGAAGATCGAAAAGAAAGGAAGCATAGGTCACGTCGTCGTCGTACGACGACCGGCCGCATGCAGAACTCAGCATTATCCCATGTTGAACGGAAACGTTTACCCGCGCCAGGTACGCCTCTGCGTACCTCGCGCGGGCAACGTTTGCCGTTCAACATGGAATATTGCTGCATCAGAGGAAGCGCATCTTCCTCCTGCTTGACACAACGGCGTCTGCGCGCGTTTCTGAGTCCCCGAATCCAGAAGACGGGTTCCCTTCGTCCCACCACAACCGTCTGGAGTCAGAAGAGGAGACACCGTCGTCCTACGACGAGGGATCGCATTCAGAATCGAACATGAGATGCTGCTGCAGAAGACGAAGCGCATCTTCCTCCTGCCTGACACAACGGCGTCTGCGCGCGTTTCTGAGTCCCTGAATCCAGAAGACGGGTTCCCTTCGTCCCACCACAACCTTCTGATGTCAGAAGAGGAGACACCGTCGTCCTACGACGAGGGATCGCATTCAGAATTGAGCATGAGATGCTGCTGCGGCAGAGGAAGTGCAGCCTCCTTCTGCTTGACACAACGGCGTCTGCGCGCGTTTCTGAGCGCCTGGATCCAGAAGACGGGTTCCCATCGTCGCACCACAACCTTCTGGAGTCAAAAGATCGAAAAGAACGGAAGCAGAGGTCACATCGTCGTCGTACGACGACCGGCCGCATGCAGAACTCAGCATTATCCCATGTTGAACGGAAACGTTTACCCGCGCCAGGTACGCCTCTGCGTACCTCGCGCGGGCAATGTTTGCCGTTCAACATGGAATATTGCTGCATCAGAGGAAGCGCATCTTACTCCTGCTTGATACAACGGCGTCTGCGCGCGTTTCTGAGTCCCTGAATCCAGAAGACGGGTTCCCTTCGTCCCACCACACCTTCTGACGTCAGAAGAGGAGACACCGTCGTCCTACGACGAGGGATCGCATTCAGAATCGAACATGAGATGCTGCTGCGGCAGAGGAAGTGCAGCCTCCTTCTGCTTGACACAACGGCGTCTGCGCGCGTTTCTGAGCGCCTGGATCCAGAAGACGGGTTCCCATCGTCGCACCACAACCTTCTGGAGTCAAAAGATCGAAAAGAACGGAAGCAGAGGTCACATCGTCGTCGTACGACGACCGGCCGCATGCAGAACTCAGCATTATCCCATGTTGAACGGAAACGTTTACCCGCGCCAGGTACGCCTCTGCGTACCTCGCGCGGGCAATGTTTGCCGTTCAACATGGAATATTGCTGCATCAGAGGAAGCACATCCTCCTCCTGCTTGAAACAACGGCGTCTGCGCGCGTTTCTGAGCGCCCGAATCCAGAAGACGGGTTCTCTTCGTCGCACCACAACCGTCTGGAGTCAGAAGATCGAAAAGAAAGGAAGCATAGGTCACGTCGTCGTCGTACGACGACCGGCCGCATGCAGAACTCAGCATTATCCCATGTTGAACGGAAACGTTTACCCGCGCCAGGTACGCCTCTGCGTACCTCGCGCGGGCAACGTTTGCCGTTCAACATGGAATATTGCTGCATCAGAGGAAGCGCATCTTCCTCCTGCTTGACACAACGGCGTCTGCGCGCGTTTCTGAGCGCCTGGATCCAGAAGACGGGTTCTCTTCGTCGCACCACAACCGTCTGGAGTCAGAAGATCGAAAAGAAAGGAAGCATAGGTCACGTCGTCGTCGTACGACGACCGGCCGAATGCAGAACTCAGCATTATCCCATGTTGAACGGAAACGTTTACCCGCGCCAGGTACGCCTGTGCGTACCTCGCGCGGGCAACGTTTGCCGTTCAACATGGAATATTGCTGCATCAGAGGAAGCGCGTCCTCCTCCTGCTTGACACAACGGCGCGTTTCTGAGTCCCTGAATCCAGAAGACGGGTTCCCTTCGTCCCACCACAACCTTCTGATGTCAGAAGAGGAGACACCGTCGTCCTACGACGAGGGATCGCATTCAGAATTGAGCATGAGATGCTGCTGCGGCAGAGGAAGTGCAGCCTCCTTCTGCTTGACACAACGGCGTCTGCGCGCGTTTCTGAGCGCCTGGATCCAGAAGACGGGTTCCCATCGTCGCACCACAACCGTCTGGAGTCAGAAGATCGAAAAGAAAGGAAGCATAGGTCACGTCGTCGTCGTACGACGACCAGCCGAATGCAGAACTCAGCATTATCCCATGTTGAACGGAAACGTTTACCCGCGCCAGGTACGCCTCTGCGTACCTCGCGCGGGCAACGTTTGCCGTTCAACATGGAATATTGCTGCATCAGAGGAAGCGCATCTTCCTCCTGCTTGACACAACGGCGTCTGCGCGCGTTTCTGAGTCCCTGAATCCAGAATACGGGTTCCCTTCGTCCCACCACAACCGTCTGGAGTCAGAAGAGGAGACACCGTCGTCCTACGACGAGGGATCGCATTCAAAATTGAGCATGAGATGCTGCTGCGGCAGAGGAATTGCAGCCTCCTTCTGCCTGGCACAACGGCGTCTGCGCGTTTCTGAGCGCCTGGATCCAGAAGACGGGTTCCCATCGTCGCACCACAACCTTCTGGAGTCAAAAGATCGAAAAGAACGGAAGCAGAGGTCACATCGTCGTCGTACGACGACCGGCCGAATGCAGAACTCAGCATTATCCCATGTTGAACGGAAACGTTTACCCGCGCCAGGTACGCCTCTGCGTACCTCGCGCGGGCAACGTTTGCCGTTCAACATGGAATATTGCTGCATCAGAGGAAGCACATCCTCCTCCTGCTTGAAACAACGGCGCCTGCGCGCGTTTCTGAGCGCCTGGATCCAGAAGACGGGTTCTCTTCGTCGCACCACAACCGTCTGGAGTCAGAAGATCGAAAAGAAAGGAAGCATAGGTCACGTCGTCGTCGTACGACGACCGGCCGAATGCAGAACTCAGCATTATCCCATGTTGAACGGAAACGTTTACCCGCGCCAGGTACGCCTCTGCGTACCTCGCGCGGGCAACGTTTGCCGTTCAACATGAAATATTGCTGCATCAGAGGAAGCGCATCTTCCTCCTGCTTGACACAACGGCGTCTGCGCGCGTTTCTGAGTCCCTGAATCCAGAAGACGGGTTCCCATCGTCGCACCACAACCGTATGGAGTCAGAAGATCGAAAAGAAAGGAAGCATAGGTCACGTCGTCGTCGTACGATGACCGGCCGCATGCAGAACTCAGCATTATCCCATGTTGAACGGAAACGTTTACCCGCGCCAGGTACGCCTCTGCGTACCTCGCGCGGGCAACGTTTGCCGTTCAACATGGAATATTGCTGCATCAGAGGAAGCGCGTCCTCCTCCTGCTTGACACAACGGCGCGTTTCTGAGTCCCTGAATCCAGAAGACGGGTTCCCTTCGTCCCACCACAACCGTCTGGAGTCAGAAGAGGAGACACCGTCGTCCTACGACGAGGGATCGCATTCAAAATTGAGCATGAGATGCTGCTGCGGCAGAGGAACTGCAGCCTCCTTCTGCTTGACACAACGGCGTCTGCGCGCGTTTCTGAGCGCCTGGATCCAGAAGACGGGTTCCCATCGTCGCACCACAACCTTCTGGAGTCAAAAGATCGAAAAGAACGGAAGCAGAGGTCACATCGTCGTCGTACGACGACCGGCCGAATGCAGAACTCAGTATTATCCCATGTTGAACGGAAACGTTTACCCGCGCCAGGTACGCCTCTGCGTACCTCGCGCGGGCAACGTTTGCCGTTCAACATGGAATATTGCTGCATCAGAGGAAGCACATCCTCCTCCTGCTTGAAACAACGGCGTCTGCGCGCGTTTCTGAGCGCCTGAATCCAGAAGACGGGTTCTCTTCGTCGCACCACAACCTTCTGGAGTCAAAAGATCGAAAAGAACGGAAGCAGAGGTCACATCGTCGTCGTACGACGACCGGCCGAATGCAGAACTCAGCATTATCCCATGTTGAACGGAAACGTTTACCCGCGCCAGGTACGCCTCTGCGTACCTCGCGCGGGCAACGTTTGCCGTTCAACATGGAATATTGCTGCATCAGAGGAAGCACATCCTCCTCCTGCTTGAAACAACGGCGCCTGCGCGCGTTTCTGAGCGCCTGGATCCAGAAGACGGGTTCTCTTCGTCGCACCACAACCGTCTGGAGTCAGAAGATCGAAAAGAAAGGAAGCATAGGTCACGTCGTCGTCGTACGACGACCGGCCGAATGCAGAACTCAGCATTATCCCATGTTGAACGGAAACGTTTACCCGCGCCAGGTACGCCTCTGCGTACCTCGCGCGGGCAACGTTTGCCGTTCAACATGAAATATTGCTGCATCAGAGGAAGCGCATCTTCCTCCTGCTTGACACAACGGCGTCTGCGCGCGTTTCTGAGTCCCTGAATCCAGAAGACGGGTTCCCATCGTCGCACCACAACCGTATGGAGTCAGAAGATCGAAAAGAAAGGAAGCATAGGTCACGTCGTCGTCGTACGATGACCGGCCGCATGCAGAACTCAGCATTATCCCATGTTGAACGGAAACGTTTACCCGCGCCAGGTACGCCTCTGCGTACCTCGCGCGGGCAACGTTTGCCGTTCAACATGGAATATTGCTGCATCAGAGGAAGCGCGTCCTCCTCCTGCTTGACACAACGGCGCGTTTCTGAGTCCCTGAATCCAGAAGACGGGTTCCCTTCGTCCCACCACAACCGTCTGGAGTCAGAAGAGGAGACACCGTCGTCCTACGACGAGGGATCGCATTCAAAATTGAGCATGAGATGCTGCTGCGGCAGAGGAACTGCAGCCTCCTTCTGCTTGACACAACGGCGTCTGCGCGCGTTTCTGAGCGCCTGGATCCAGAAGACGGGTTCCCATCGTCGCACCACAACCTTCTGGAGTCAAAAGATCGAAAAGAACGGAAGCAGAGGTCACATCGTCGTCGTACGACGACCGGCCGAATGCAGAACTCAGTATTATCCCATGTTGAACGGAAACGTTTACCCGCGCCAGGTACGCCTCTGCGTACCTCGCGCGGGCAACGTTTGCCGTTCAACATGGAATATTGCTGCATCAGAGGAAGCACATCCTCCTCCTGCTTGAAACAACGGCGTCTGCGCGCGTTTCTGAGCGCCTGAATCCAGAAGACGGGTTCTCTTCGTCGCACCACAACCGTCTGGAGTCAGAAGATCGAAAAGAACGGAAGCAGAGGTCACATCGTCGTCGTACGACGACCGGCCGAATGCAGAACTCAGCATTATCCCATGTTGAACGGAAACGTTTACCCGCGCCAGGTACGCCTCTGCGTACCTCGCGCGGGCAACGTTTGCCGTCCAACATGGAATATTGCTGCATCAGAGGAAGCGCATCTTCCTCCTGCTTGACACAACGGCGTCTGCGCGCGTTTCTGAGTCCCTGAATCCAGAATACGGGTTCCCTTCGTCCCACCACAACCGTCTGGAGTCAGAAGAGGAGACACCGTCGTCCTACGACGAGGGATCGCATTCAAAATTGAGCATGAGATGCTGCTGCGGCAGAGGAACTGCAGCCTCCTTCTGCTTGACACAACGGCGTCTGCGCGCGTTTCTGAGCGCCTGGATCCAGAAGACGGGTTCCCATCGTCGCACCACAACCTTCTGAAGTCAGAAGATCGAAAAGAACGGAAGCAGAGGTCACATCGTCGTCGTACGACGACCGGCCGAATGCAGAACTCAGCATTATCCCATGTTGAACGGAAACGTTTACCCGCGCCAGGTACGCCTCTGCGTACCTCGCGCGGGCAACGTTTGCCGTTCAACATGGAATATTGCTGCATCAGAGGAAGCGCATCTTACTCCTGCTTGATACAACGGCGCGTTTCTGAGTCCCTGAATCCAGAAGACGGGTTCCCTTCGTCCCACCACAACCGTCTGGAGTCAGAAGAGGAGACACCGTCGTCCTACGACGATGGATCGCATTCAGAATCGAACATGAGATGCTGCTGCAGAAGACGAAGCGCAGCCTCCTTCTGCTTGGCACAACGGCGTCTGCGCGCGTTTCTGAGCGCCTGGATCCAGAAGACGGGTTCCCATCGTCGCACCACAACCTTCTGAAGTCAGAAGATCGAAAAGAACGGAAGCAGAGGTCACATCGTCGTCGTACGACGACCGGCCGAATGCAGAACTCAGCATTATCCCATGTTGAACGGAAACGTTTACCCGCGCCAGGTACGCCTCTGCGTACCTCGCGCGGGCAACGTTTGCCGTTCAACATGGAATATTGCTGCATCAGAGGAAGCGCATCTTCCTTCTGCTTGGCACAACGGCGTCTGCGCGCGTTTCTGAGCGCCTGAATCCAGAAGACGGGTTCCCTTCGTCCCACCACAACCGTCTGGAGTCAGAAGAGGAGACACCGTCGTCCTACGACGAGGGATCGCATTCAGAATCGAACATGAGATGCTGCTGCAGAAGACGAAGCGCAGCCTCCTTCTGCTTGGCACAACGGCGTCTGCGCGCGTTTCTGAGCGCCTGGATCCAGAAGACGGGTTCCCATCGTCGCACCACAACCTTCTGGAGTCAAAAGATCGAAAAGAACGGAAGCAGAGGTCACATCGTCGTCGTACGACGACCGGCCGAATGCAGAACTCAGCATTATCCCATGTTGAACGGAAACGTTTACCCGCGCCAGGTACGCCTCTGCGTACCTCGCGCGGGCAACGTTTGCCGTTCAACATGGAATATTGCTGCATCAGAGGAAGCGCGTCCTCCTCCTGCTTGACACAACGGCGCGTTTCTGAGTCCCTGAATCCAGAAGACGGGTTCCCTTCGTCCCACCACAACCGTCTGGAGTCAGAAGAGGAGACACCGTCGTCCTACGACGAGGGATCGCATTCAGAATCGAACATGAGATGCTGCTGCAGAAGACGAAGCGCATCTTCCTCCTGCTTGACACAACGGCGCGTTTCTCAGTCCCTGAATCCAGAAGACGGGTTCGCTTCGTCCCACCACAACCGTCTGGAGTCAGAAGAGGAGACACCGTCGTCCTACGACGAGGGATCGCATTCAGAATCGAACATGAGATGCTGCTGCAGAAGACGAAGCGCAGCCTCCTTCTGCTTGGCACAACGGCGTCTGCGCGCGTTTCTGAGCGCCTGGATCCAGAGGACGGGTTCCCATCGTCGCACCACAACCTTCTGGAGTCAAAAGATCGAAAAGAACGGAAGCAGAGGTCACATCGTCGTCGTACGACGACCGGCTGAATGCAGAACTCAGCATTATCCCATGTTGAACGGAAACGTTTACCCGCGCCAGGTACGCCTCTGCGTACCTCGCGCGGGCAACGTTTGCCGTTCAACATGGAATACTGCTGCATCAGAGGAAGCGCATCTTACTCCTGCTTGACATAACGGCGTCTGCGCGCGTTTCTGAGTCCCTGAATCCAGAAGACGGGCTTCCTTCGTCCCACCACAACCGTCTGGAGTCAGAAGAGGAGACACCGTCGTCCTACGACGAGGGATCGCATTCAAAATTGAGCATGAGATGCTGCTGCAGAAGACGAAGCGCAGCCTCCTCCTGCTTGACACAACGGCGTCTGCGCGCGTTTCTGAGTCCCTGAATCCAGAAGACGGGTTCCCTTCGTCCCACCACAACCGTCTGGAGTCAGAAGAGGAGACACCGTCGTCCTACGACGAGGGATCGCATTCAGAATCGAACATGAGATGCTGCTGCAGAAGACGAAGCGCAGCCTCCTTCTGCTTGGCACAACGGCGTCTGCGCGCGTTTCTGAGCGCCTGGATCCAGAGGACGGGTTCCCATCGTCGCACCACAACCTTCTGGAGTCAAAAGATCGAAAAGAACGGAAGCAGAGGTCACATCGTCGTCGTACGACGACCGGCTGAATGCAGAACTCAGCATTATCCCATGTTGAACGGAAACGTTTACCCGCGCCAGGTACGCCTCTGCGTACCTCGCGCGGGCAACGTTTGCCGTTCAACATGGAATACTGCTGCATCAGAGGAAGCGCATCTTACTCCTGCTTGACATAACGGCGTCTGCGCGCGTTTCTGAGTCCCTGAATCCAGAAGACGGGCTTCCTTCGTCCCACCACAACCGTCTGGAGTCAGAAGAGGAGACACCGTCGTCCTACGACGAGGGATCGCATTCAAAATTGAGCATGAGATGCTGCTGCAGAAGACGAAGCGCAGCCTCCTCCTGCTTGACACAACGGCGTCTGCGCGCGTTTCTGAGTCCCTGAATCCAGAAGACGGGTTCCCTTCGTCCCACCACAACCGTCTGGAGTCAGAAGAGGAGACACCGTCGTCCTACGACGAGGGATCGCATTCAGAATCGAACATGAGATGCTGCTGCAGAAGACGAAGCGCATCTTCCTCCTGCTTGACACAACGGCGTCTGCGCGCGTTTCTGAGTCTCTGAATCCAGAAGCGGGTTCCCTTCGTCCCACCACAACCGTCTGGAGTCAGAAGATCGAAAAGAACGGAAGCAGAGGTCACATCGTCGTCGTACGACGACCGGCCGAATGCAGAACTCAGCATTATTCCATGTTGAACGGAAACGTATACCCGCGCCAGGTACGCCTCTGCGTACCTCGCGCGAGGGCAACGTTTGCCGTTCATCATGGAATATTGCTGCATCAGAGGAAGCACATCCTCCTCCTGCTTGAAACAACGGCGTCTGCGCGCGTTTCTGAGCGCCTGAATCCAGAAGACGGGTTCTCTTCGTCGCACCACAACCGTCTGGAGTCAGAAGATCGAAAAGAACGGAAGCAGAGGTCACATCGTCGTCGTACGACGACCGGCCGAATGCAGAACTCAGCATTATCCCATGTTGAACGGAAACGTTTACCCGCGCCAGGTACGCCTCTGCGTACCTCGCGCGGGCAACGTTTGCCGTTCAACATGGAATATTGCTGCATCAGAGGAAGCGCATCTTCCTCCTGCTTGACACAACGGCGTCTGCGCGCGTTTCTGAGTCCCTGAATCCAGAATACGGGTTCCCTTCGTCCCACCACAACCGTCTGGAGTCAGAAGAGGAGACACCGTCGTCCTACGACGAGGGATCGCATTCAAAATTGAGCATGAGATGCTGCTGCGGCAGAGGAACTGCAGCCTCCTTCTGCTTGACACAACGGCGTCTGCGCGCGTTTCTGAGCGCCTGGATCCAGAAGACGGGTTCCCATCGTCGCACCACAACCTTCTGGAGTCAAAAGATCGAAAAGGACGGAAGCAGAGGTCACATCGTCGTCGTACGACGACCGGCCGAATGCAGAACTCAGCATTATTCCATGTTGAACGGAAACGTATACCCGCGCCAGGTACGCCTCTGCGTACCTCGCGCGAGGGCAACGTTTGCCGTTCAACATGGAATATTGCTGCATCAGAGGAAGCGCGTCCTCCTCCTGCTTGACACAACGGCGCGTTTCTGAGTCCCTGAATCCAGAAGACGGGTTCCCTTCGTCCCACCACAACCGTCTGGAGTCAGAAGAGGAGACACCGTCGTCCTACGACGAGGGATCGCATTCAGAATCGAACATGAGATGCTGCTGCAGAAGACGAAGCGCATCTTCCTCCTGCTTGACACAACGGCGCGTTTCTGAGTCCCTGAATCCAGAAGACGGGTTCCCTTCGTCCCACCACAACCGTCTGGAGTCAGAAGAGGAGACACCGTCGTCCTACGACGAGGGATCGCATTCAGAATTGAGCATGAGACGCTGCTGCGGCACAGGAACTGCAGCCTCCTTCTGCTTGACACAACGGCGTCTGCGCGCGTTTCTGAGCGCCTGGATCCAGAAGACGGGTTCCCATCGTCGCACCACAACCGTCTGGAGTCAGAAGAGGAGACACCGTCGTCCTACGACGAGGGATCGCATTCAGAATCGAACATGAGATGCTGCTGCAGAAGACGAAGCGCATCTTCCTCCTGCTTGACACAACGGCGCGTTTCTGAGTCCCTGAATCCAGAAGACGGGTTCCCTTCGTCCCACCACAACCGTCTGGAGTCAGAAGAGGAGACACCGTCGTCCTACGACGAGGGATCGCATTCAGAATTGAGCATGAGACGCTGCTGCGGCACAGGAACTGCAGCCTCCTTCTGCTTGACACAACGGCGTCTGCGCGCGTTTCTGAGCGCCTGGATCCAGAAGACGGGTTCCCATCGTCGCACCACAACCTTCTGAAGTCAGAAGATCGAAAAGAACGGAAGC
Source organism: Heligmosomoides polygyrus bakeri (assembly GCA_947359475.1). Classification (NCBI taxonomy): domain Eukaryota; kingdom Metazoa; phylum Nematoda; class Chromadorea; order Rhabditida; family Heligmosomidae; genus Heligmosomoides; species Heligmosomoides polygyrus. The sequence goes on from OX375870.1 coordinate 51,260,239, forward strand.
AGAGGTCACATCGTCGTCGTACGACGACCGGCCGAATGCAGAACTCAGCATTATCCCATGTTGAACGGAAACGTTTACCCGCGCCAGGTACGCCTCTGCGTACCTCGCGCGGGCAACGTTTGCCGTTCAACATGGAATATTGCTGCATCAGAGGAAGCGCGTCCTCCTCCTGCTTGACACAACGGCGCGTTTCTGAGTCCCTGAATCCAGAAGACGGGTTCCCTTCGTCCCACCACAACCGTCTGGAGTCAGAAGAGGAGACACCGTCGTCCTACGACGAGGGATCGCATTCAGAATTGAGCATGAGACGCTGCTGCGGCACAGGAACTGCAGCCTCCTTCTGCTTGACACAACGGCGTCTGCGCGCGTTTCTGAGCGCCTGGATCCAGAAGACGGGTTCCCATCGTCGCACCACAACCTTCTGAAGTCAGAAGATCGAAAAGAACGGAAGCAGAGGTCACATCGTCGTCGTACGACGACCGGCCGAATGCAGAACTCAGCATTATCCCATGTTGAACGGAAACGTTTACCCGCGCCAGGTACGCCTCTGCGTACCTCGCGCGGGCAACGTTTGCCGTTCATCATGGAATATTGCTGCATCAGAGGAAGCGCATCTTCCTCCTGCTTGACACAACGGCGTCTGCGCGCGTTTCTGAGTCCCTGAATCCAGAAGACGGGTTCGCTTCGTCCCACCACAACCGTCTGGAGTCAGAAGAGGAGACACCGTCGTCCTACGACGAGGGATCGCATTCAAAATTGAGCATGAGATGCTGCTGCGGCAGAGGAACTGCAGCCTCCTTCTGCTTGACACAACGGCGTCTGCGCGCGTTTCTGAGCGCCTGGATCCAGAAGACGGGTTCCCATGGTCGCACCACAACCTTCTGGAGTCAAAAGATCGAAAAGGACGGAAGCAGAGGTCACATCGTCGTCGTACGACGACCGGCCGAATGCAGAACTCAGCATTATCCCATGTTGAACGGAAACGTTTACCCGCGCCAGGTACGCCTCTGCGTACCTCGCGCGGGCAACGTTTGCCGTTCAACATGGAATATTGCTGCATCAGAGGAAGCGCGTCCTCCTCCTGCTTGACACAACGGCGCGTTTCTGAGTCCCTGAATCCAGAAGACGGGTTCCCTTCGTCCCACCACAACCGTCTGGAGTCAGAAGAGGAGACACCGTCGTCCTACGACGAGGGATCGCATTCAGAATTGAGCATGAGACGCTGCTGCGGCACAGGAACTGCAGCCTCCTTCTGCTTGACACAACGGCGTCTGCGCGCGTTTCTGAGCGCCTGGATCCAGAAGACGGGTTCCCATCGTCGCACCACAACCTTCTGAAGTCAGAAGATCGAAAAGAACGGAAGCAGAGGTCACATCGTCGTCGTACGACGACCGGCCGAATGCAGAACTCAGCATTATCCCATGTTGAACGGAAACGTTTACCCGCGCCAGGTACGCCTCTGCGTACCTCGCGCGGGCAACGTTTGCCGTTCATCATGGAATATTGCTGCATCAGAGGAAGCGCATCTTCCTCCTGCTTGACACAACGGCGTCTGCGCGCGTTTCTGAGTCCCTGAATCCAGAAGACGGGTTCGCTTCGTCCCACCACAACCGTCTGGAGTCAGAAGAGGAGACACCGTCGTCCTACGACGAGGGATCGCATTCAAAATTGAGCATGAGATGCTGCTGCGGCAGAGGAACTGCAGCCTCCTTCTGCTTGACACAACGGCGTCTGCGCGCGTTTCTGAGCGCCTGGATCCAGAAGACGGGTTCCCATGGTCGCACCACAACCTTCTGGAGTCAAAAGATCGAAAAGGACGGAAGCAGAGGTCACATCGTCGTCGTACGACGACCGGCCGAATGCAGAACTCAGCATTATTCCATGTTGAACGGAAACGTATACCCGCGCCAGGTACGCCTCTGCGTACCTCGCGCGGGCAACGTTTGCCGTTCATCATGGAATATTGCTGCATCAGAGGAAGCGCATCTTCCTCCTGCTTGACACAACGGCGTCTGCGCGCGTTTCTGAGTCCCTGAATCCAGAAGACGGGTTCGCTTCGTCCCACCACAACCGTCTGGAGTCAGAAGAGGAGACACCGTCGTCCTACGACGAGGGATCGCATTCAAAATTGAGCATGAGATGCTGCTGCGGCAGAGGAACTGCAGCCTCCTTCTGCTTGACACAACGGCGTCTGCGCGCGTTTCTGAGCGCCTGGATCCAGAAGACGGGTTCCCATCGTCGCACCACAACCTTCTGGAGTCAAAAGATCGAAAAGAACGGAAGCAGAGGTCACATCGTCGTCGTACGACGACCGGCTGAATGCAGAACTCAGCATTATCCCATGTTGAACGGAAACGTTTACCCGCGCCAGGTACGCCTCTGCGTACCTCGCGCGGGCAACGTTTGCCGTTCAACATGGAATACTGCTGCATCAGAGGAAGCGCATCTTACTCCTGCTTGACATAACGGCGTCTGCGCGCGTTTCTGAGTCCCTGAATCCAGAAGACGGGCTTCCTTCGTCCCACCACAACCGTCTGGAGTCAGAAGAGGAGACACCGTCGTCCTACGACGAGGGATCGCATTCAGAATCGAACATGAGATGCTGCTGCAGAAGATGAAGCGCATCTTCCTCCTGCTTGACACAACGGCGTCTGCGCGCGTTTCTGAGTCTCTGAATCCAGAAGCGGGTTCCCTTCGTCCCACCACAACCGTCTGGAGTCAGAAGATCGAAAAGAACGGAAGCAGAGGTCACATCGTCGTCGTACGACGACCGGCCGAATGCAGAACTCAGCATTATTCCATGTTGAACGGAAACGTATACCCGCGCCAGGTACGCCTCTGCGTACCTCGCGCGAGGGCAACGTTTGCCGTTCATCATGGAATATTGCTGCATCAGAGGAAGCGCATCTTCCTCCTGCTTGACACAACGGCGTCTGCGCGCGTTTCTGAGTCCCTGAATCCAGAAGACGGGTTCGCTTCGTCCCACCACAACCGTCTGGAGTCAGAAGAGGAGACACCGTCGTCCTACGACGAGGGATCGCATTCAAAATTGAGCATGAGATGCTGCTGCGGCAGAGGAACTGCAGCCTCCTTCTGCTTGACACAACGGCGTCTGCGCGCGTTTCTGAGCGCCTGGATCCAGAAGACGGGTTCCCATCGTCGCACCACAACCTTCTGGAGTCAAAAGATCGAAAAGGACGGAAGCAGAGGTCACATCGTCGTCGTACGACGACCGGCCGAATGCAGAACTCAGCATTATTCCATGTTGAACGGAAACGTATACCCGCGCCAGGTACGCCTCTGCGTACCTCGCGCGAGGGCAACGTTTGCCGTTCATCATGGAATATTGCTGCATCAGAGGAAGCGCATCTTCCTCCTGCTTGACACAACGGCGTCTGCGCGCGTTTCTGAGTCCCTGAATCCAGAAGACGGGTTCGCTTCGTCCCACCACAACCGTCTGGAGTCAGAAGAGGAGACACCGTCGTCCTACGACGAGGGATCGCATTCAAAATTGAGCATGAGATGCTGCTGCGGCAGAGGAACTGCAGCCTCCTTCTGCTTGACACAACGGCGTCTGCGCGCGTTTCTGAGCGCCTGGATCCAGAAGACGGGTTCCCATCGTCGCACCACAACCTTCTGGAGTCAAAAGATCGAAAAGGACGGAAGCAGAGGTCACATCGTCGTCGTACGACGACCGGCCGAATGCAGAACTCAGCATTATTCCATGTTGAACGGAAACGTATACCCGCGCCAGGTACGCCTCTGCGTACCTCGCGCGAGGGCAACGTTTGCCGTTCAACATGGAATATTGCTGCATCAGAGGAAGCGCGTCCTCCTCCTGCTTGACACAACGGCGCGTTTCTGAGTCCCTGAATCCAGAAGACGGGTTCCCTTCGTCCCACCACAACCGTCTGGAGTCAGAAGAGGAGACACCGTCGTCCTACGACGAGGGATCGCATTCAGAATCGAACATGAGATGCTGCTGCAGAAGACGAAGCGCATCTTCCTCCTGCTTGACACAACGGCGCGTTTCTGAGTCCCTGAATCCAGAAGACGGGTTCCCTTCGTCCCACCACAACCGTCTGGAGTCAGAAGAGGAGACACCGTCGTCCTACGACGAGGGATCGCATTCAGAATTGAGCATGAGACGCTGCTGCGGCACAGGAACTGCAGCCTCCTTCTGCTTGACACAACGGCGTCTGCGCGCGTTTCTGAGCGCCTGGATCCAGAAGACGGGTTCCCATCGTCGCACCACAACCGTCTGGAGTCAGAAGAGGAGACACCGTCGTCCTACGACGAGGGATCGCATTCAGAATCGAACATGAGATGCTGCTGCAGAAGACGAAGCGCATCTTCCTCCTGCTTGACACAACGGCGCGTTTCTGAGTCCCTGAATCCAGAAGACGGGTTCCCTTCGTCCCACCACAACCGTCTGGAGTCAGAAGAGGAGACACCGTCGTCCTACGACGAGGGATCGCATTCAGAATTGAGCATGAGACGCTGCTGCGGCACAGGAACTGCAGCCTCCTTCTGCTTGACACAACGGCGTCTGCGCGCGTTTCTGAGCGCCTGGATCCAGAAGACGGGTTCCCATCGTCGCACCACAACCTTCTGAAGTCAGAAGATCGAAAAGAACGGAAGCAGAGGTCACATCGTCGTCGTACGACGACCGGCCGAATGCAGAACTCAGCATTATCCCATGTTGAACGGAAACGTTTACCCGCGCCAGGTACGCCTCTGCGTACCTCGCGCGGGCAACGTTTGCCGTTCAACATGGAATATTGCTGCATCAGAGGAAGCGCGTCCTCCTCCTGCTTGACACAACGGCGCGTTTCTGAGTCCCTGAATCCAGAAGACGGGTTCCCTTCGTCCCACCACAACCGTCTGGAGTCAGAAGAGGAGACACCGTCGTCCTACGACGAGGGATCGCATTCAGAATTGAGCATGAGACGCTGCTGCGGCACAGGAACTGCAGCCTCCTTCTGCTTGACACAACGGCGTCTGCGCGCGTTTCTGAGCGCCTGGATCCAGAAGACGGGTTCCCATCGTCGCACCACAACCTTCTGAAGTCAGAAGATCGAAAAGAACGGAAGCAGAGGTCACATCGTCGTCGTACGACGACCGGCCGAATGCAGAACTCAGCATTATCCCATGTTGAACGGAAACGTTTACCCGCGCCAGGTACGCCTCTGCGTACCTCGCGCGGGCAACGTTTGCCGTTCATCATGGAATATTGCTGCATCAGAGGAAGCGCATCTTCCTCCTGCTTGACACAACGGCGTCTGCGCGCGTTTCTGAGTCCCTGAATCCAGAAGACGGGTTCGCTTCGTCCCACCACAACCGTCTGGAGTCAGAAGAGGAGACACCGTCGTCCTACGACGAGGGATCGCATTCAAAATTGAGCATGAGATGCTGCTGCGGCAGAGGAACTGCAGCCTCCTTCTGCTTGACACAACGGCGTCTGCGCGCGTTTCTGAGCGCCTGGATCCAGAAGACGGGTTCCCATGGTCGCACCACAACCTTCTGGAGTCAAAAGATCGAAAAGGACGGAAGCAGAGGTCACATCGTCGTCGTACGACGACCGGCCGAATGCAGAACTCAGCATTATCCCATGTTGAACGGAAACGTTTACCCGCGCCAGGTACGCCTCTGCGTACCTCGCGCGGGCAACGTTTGCCGTTCAACATGGAATATTGCTGCATCAGAGGAAGCGCGTCCTCCTCCTGCTTGACACAACGGCGCGTTTCTGAGTCCCTGAATCCAGAAGACGGGTTCCCTTCGTCCCACCACAACCGTCTGGAGTCAGAAGAGGAGACACCGTCGTCCTACGACGAGGGATCGCATTCAGAATTGAGCATGAGACGCTGCTGCGGCACAGGAACTGCAGCCTCCTTCTGCTTGACACAACGGCGTCTGCGCGCGTTTCTGAGCGCCTGGATCCAGAAGACGGGTTCCCATCGTCGCACCACAACCTTCTGAAGTCAGAAGATCGAAAAGAACGGAAGCAGAGGTCACATCGTCGTCGTACGACGACCGGCCGAATGCAGAACTCAGCATTATCCCATGTTGAACGGAAACGTTTACCCGCGCCAGGTACGCCTCTGCGTACCTCGCGCGGGCAACGTTTGCCGTTCAACATGGAATATTGCTGCATCAGAGGAAGCGCGTCCTCCTCCTGCTTGACACAACGGCGCGTTTCTGAGTCCCTGAATCGAGAAGACGGGTTCCCTTCGTCCCACCACAACCGTCTGGAGTCAGAAGAGGAGACACCGTCGTCCTACGACGAGGGATCGCATTCAGAATTGAGCATGAGACGCTGCTGCGGCACAGGAACTGCAGCCTCCTTCTGCTTGACACAACGGCGTCTGCGCGCGTTTCTGAGCGCCTGGATCCAGAAGACGGGTTCCCATCGTCGCACCACAACCTTCTGAAGTCAGAAGATCGAAAAGAACGGAAGCAGAGGTCACATCGTCGTCGTACGACGACCGGCCGAATGCAGAACTCAGCATTATCCCATGTTGAACGGAAACGTATACCCGCGCCAGGTACGCCTCTGCGTACCTCGCGCGGGCAACGTTTGCCGTTCATCATGGAATATTGCTGCATCAGAGGAAGCGCATCTTCCTCCTGCTTGACACAACGGCGTCTGCGCGCGTTTCTGAGTCCCTGAATCCAGAAGACGGGTTCGCTTCGTCCCACCACAACCGTCTGGAGTCAGAAGAGGAGACACCGTCGTCCTACGACGAGGGATCGCATTCAAAATTGAGCATGAGATGCTGCTGCGGCAGAGGAACTGCAGCCTCCTTCTGCTTGACACAACGGCGTCTGCGCGCGTTTCTGAGCGCCTGGATCCAGAAGACGGGTTCCCATCGTCGCACCACAACCGTCTGGAGTCAGAAGAGGAGACACCGTCGTCCTACGACGAGGGATCGCATTCAGAATCGAACATGAGATGCTGCTGCAGAAGACGAAGCGCATCTTCCTCCTGCTTGACACAACGGCGCGTTTCTGAGTCCCTGAATCCAGAAGACGGGTTCCCTTCGTCCCACCACAACCGTCTGGAGTCAGAAGAGGAGACACCGTCGTCCTACGACGAGGGATCGCATTCAGAATTGAGCATGAGACGCTGCTGTGGCACAGGAACTGCAGCCTCCTTCTGCTTGACACAACGGCGTCTGCGCGCGTTTCTGAGCGCCTGGATCCAGAAGACGGGTTCCCATCGTCGCACCACAACCTTCTGGAGTCAAAAGATCGAAAAGGACATAAGCAGAGGTCACATCGTCGTCGTACGACGACCGGCCGAATGCAGAACTCAGCATTATTCCATGTTGAACGGAAACGTATACCCGCGCCAGGTACGCCTCTGCGTACCTCGCGCGAGGGCAACGTTTGGTGTTCAACATGGAATATTGCTGCATCAGAGGAAGCGCGTCCTCCTCCTGCTTGACACAACGGCGCGTTTCTGAGTCCCTGAATCCAGAAGACGGGTTCCCTTCGTCCCACCACAACCGTCTGGAGTCAGAAGAGGAGACACCGTCGTCCTACGACGAGGGATCGCATTCAGAATTGAGCATGAGACGCTGCTGCGGCACAGGAACTGCAGCCTCCTTCTGCTTGACACAACGGCGTCTGCGCGCGTTTCTGAGCGCCTGGATCCAGAAGACGGGTTCCCATCGTCGCACCACAACCGTCTGGAGTCAGAAGAGGAGACACCGTCGTCCTACGACGAGGGATCGCATTCAGAATCGAACATGAGATGCTGCTGCAGAAGACGAAGCGCATCTTCCTCCTGCTTGACACAACGGCGCGTTTCTGAGTCCCTGAATCCAGAAGACGGGTTCCCTTCGTCCCACCACAACCGTCTGGAGTCAGAAGAGGAGACACCGTCGTCCTACGACGAGGGATCGCATTCAGAATTGAGCATGAGACGCTGCTGTGGCACAGGAACTGCAGCCTCCTTCTGCTTGACACAACGGCGTCTGCGCGCGTTTCTGAGCGCCTGGATCCAGAAGACGGGTTCCCATGGTCGCACCACAACCTTCTGGAGTCAAAAGATCGAAAAGGACGGAAGCAGAGGTCACATCGTCGTCGTACGACGACCGGCCGAATGCAGAACTCAGCATTATCCCATGTTGAACGGAAACGTTTACCCGCGCCAGGTACGCCTCTGCGTACCTCGCGCGGGCAACGTTTGCCGTTCAACATGGAATATTGCTGCATCAGAGGAAGCGCGTCCTCCTCCTGCTTGACACAACGGCGCGTTTCTGAGTCCCTGAATCCAGAAGACGGGTTCCCTTCGTCCCACCACAACCGTCTGGAGTCAGAAGAGGAGACACCGTCGTCCTACGACGAGGGATCGCATTCAGAATTGAGCATGAGACGCTGCTGCGGCACAGGAACTGCAGCCTCCTTCTGCTTGACACAACGGCGTCTGCGCGCGTTTCTGAGCGCCTGGATCCAGAAGACGGGTTCCCATCGTCGCACCACAACCTTCTGAAGTCAGAAGATCGAAAAGAACGGAAGCAGAGGTCACATCGTCGTCGTACGACGACCGGCCGAATGCAGAACTCAGCATTATCCCATGTTGAACGGAAACGTTTACCCGCGCCAGGTACGCCTCTGCGTACCTCGCGCGGGCAACGTTTGCCGTTCAACATGGAATATTGCTGCATCAGAGGAAGCGCGTCCTCCTCCTGCTTGACACAACGGCGCGTTTCTGAGTCCCTGAATCCAGAAGACGGGTTCCCTTCGTCCCACCACAACCGTCTGGAGTCAGAAGAGGAGACACCGTCGTCCTACGACGAGGGATCGCATTCAGAATTGAGCATGAGACGCTGCTGCGGCACAGGAACTGCAGCCTCCTTCTGCTTGACACAACGGCGTCTGCGCGCGTTTCTGAGCGCCTGGATCCAGAAGACGGGTTCCCATCGTCGCACCACAACCTTCTGAAGTCAGAAGATCGAAAAGAACGGAAGCAGAGGTCACATCGTCGTCGTACGACGACCGGCCGAATGCAGAACTCAGCATTATCCCATGTTGAACGGAAACGTTTACCCGCGCCAGGTACGCCTCTGCGTACCTCGCGCGGGCAACGTTTGCCGTTCATCATGGAATATTGCTGCATCAGAGGAAGCGCATCTTCCTCCTGCTTGACACAACGGCGTCTGCGCGCGTTTCTGAGTCCCTGAATCCAGAAGACGGGTTCGCTTCGTCCCACCACAACCGTCTGGAGTCAGAAGAGGAGACACCGTCGTCCTACGACGAGGGATCGCATTCAAAATTGAGCATGAGATGCTGCTGCGGCAGAGGAACTGCAGCCTCCTTCTGCTTGACACAACGGCGTCTGCGCGCGTTTCTGAGCGCCTGGATCCAGAAGACGGGTTCCCATGGTCGCACCACAACCTTCTGGAGTCAAAAGATCGAAAAGGACGGAAGCAGAGGTCACATCGTCGTCGTACGACGACCGGCCGAATGCAGAACTCAGCATTATTCCATGTTGAACGGAAACGTATACCCGCGCCAGGTACGCCTCTGCGTACCTCGCGCGGGCAACGTTTGCCGTTCATCATGGAATATTGCTGCATCAGAGGAAGCGCATCTTCCTCCTGCTTGACACAACGGCGTCTGCGCGCGTTTCTGAGTCCCTGAATCCAGAAGACGGGTTCGCTTCGTCCCACCACAACCGTCTGGAGTCAGAAGAGGAGACACCGTCGTCCTACGACGAGGGATCGCATTCAAAATTGAGCATGAGATGCTGCTGCGGCAGAGGAACTGCAGCCTCCTTCTGCTTGACACAACGGCGTCTGCGCGCGTTTCTGAGCGCCTGGATCCAGAAGACGGGTTCCCATCGTCGCACCACAACCTTCTGGAGTCAAAAGATCGAAAAGGACATAAGCAGAGGTCACATCGTCGTCGTACGACGACCGGCCGAATGCAGAACTCAGCATTATTCCATGTTGAACGGAAACGTATACCCGCGCCAGGTACGCCTCTGCGTACCTCGCGCGAGGGCAACGTTTGGTGTTCAACATGGAATATTGCTGCATCAGAGGAAGCGCGTCCTCCTCCTGCTTGACACAACGGCGCGTTTCTGAGTCCCTGAATCCAGAAGACGGGTTCCCTTCGTCCCACCACAACCGTCTGGAGTCAGAAGAGGAGACACCGTCGTCCTACGACGAGGGATCGCATTCAGAATTGAGCATGAGACGCTGCTGCGGCACAGGAACTGCAGCCTCCTTCTGCTTGACACAACGGCGTCTGCGCGCGTTTCTGAGCGCCTGGATCCAGAAGACGGGTTCCCATCGTCGCACCACAACCGTCTGGAGTCAGAAGAGGAGACACCGTCGTCCTACGACGAGGGATCGCATTCAGAATCGAACATGAGATGCTGCTGCAGAAGACGAAGCGCATCTTCCTCCTGCTTGACACAACGGCGCGTTTCTGAGTCCCTGAATCCAGAAGACGGGTTCCCTTCGTCCCACCACAACCGTCTGGAGTCAGAAGAGGAGACACCGTCGTCCTACGACGAGGGATCGCATTCAGAATTGAGCATGAGACGCTGCTGTGGCACAGGAACTGCAGCCTCCTTCTGCTTGACACAACGGCGTCTGCGCGCGTTTCTGAGCGCCTGGATCCAGAAGACGGGTTCCCATCGTCGCACCACAACCTTCTGAAGTCAGAAGATCGAAAAGAACGGAAGCAGAGGTCACATCGTCGTCGTACGACGACCGGCCGAATGCAGAACTCAGCATTATCCCATGTTGAACGGAAACGTTTACCCGCGCCAGGTACGCCTCTGCGTACCTCGCGCGGGCAACGTTTGCCGTTCAACATGGAATATTGCTGCATCAGAGGAAGCGCATCTTCCTCCTGCTTGACACAACGGCGTCTGCGCGCGTTTCTGAGTCCCTGAATCCAGAAGACGGGTTCGCTTCGTCCCACCACAACCGTCTGGAGTCAGAAGAGGAGACACCGTCGTCCTACGACGAGGGATCGCATTCAGAATCGAACATGAGATGCTGCTGCAGAAGACGAAGCGCAGCCTCCTTCTGCTTGGCACAACGGCGTCTGCGCGCGTTTCTGAGTCCCTGAATCCAGAAGACGGGTTCCCTTCGTCCCACCACAACCGTCAGGAGTCAGAAGAGGAGACACCGTCGTCCTACGACGAGGGATCGCATTCAGAATCGAACATGAGATGCTGCTGCAGAAGACGAAGCGCATCTTCCTCCTGCTTGACACAACGGCGTCTGCGCGCGTTTCTGAGTCTCTGAATCCAGAAGACGGGTTCCCTTCGTCCCACCACAACCGTCTGGAGTCAGAAGAGGAGACACCGTCGTCCTACGACGAGGGATCGCATTCAGAATCGAACATGAGATGCTGCTGCAGAAGACGAAGCGCAGCCTCCTTCTGCTTGGCACAACGGCGTCTGCGCGCGTTTCTGAGCGCCTGGATCCAGAAGACGGGTTCCCATCGTCGCACCACAACCTTCTGGAGTCAAAAGATCGAAAAGAACGGAAGCAGAAGTCACATCGTCGTCGTACGACGACCGGCCGAATGCAGAACTCAGCATTATCCCATGTTGAACGGAAACGTTTACCCGCGCCAGGTACGCCTCTGCGTACCTCGCGCGGGCAACGTTTGCCGTTCAACATGGAATATTGCTGCATCAGAGGAAGCGCATCTTCCTCCTGCTTGACACAACGGCGTCTGCGCGCGTTTCTGAGTCCCTGAATCCAGAAGACGGGTTCCCTTCGTCCCACCACAACCGTCTGGAGTCAGAAGAGGAGACACCGTCGTCCTACGACGAGGGATCGCATTCAGAATCGAAAATGAGATGCTGCTGCATCAGAGGAAGCGCATCTTCCTCCTGCTTGACACAACGGCGTCTGCGCGCGTTTCTGAGCGCCTGGATCCAGAAGACGGGTTCCCTTCGTCCCACCACAACCGTCTGGAGTCAGAAGAGGAGACACCGTTGTCCTACGACGAGGGATCGCATTCAGAATCGAAAATGAGATGCTGCTGCAGAAGACGAAGCGCAGCCTCCTCCTGCTTGACACAACGGAGTCTGCGCGCGCTTCTGAGCGCCTGGGTCCAGAAGACGGGTTCCCATCGTCGCACCACAACCTTCTGGAGTCAAAAGATCGAAAAGAACGGAAGCAGAGGTCACATCGTCGTCGTACGACGACCGGCCGAATCCAGAACTCAGCATTATCCCATGTTGAACGGAAACGTTTACCCGCGCCAGGTACGCCTCTGCGTACCTCGCGCGGGCAACGTTTGCCGTTCAACATGGAATATTGCTGCATCAGAGGAAGCGCATCTTCCTCCTGCTTGACACAACGGCGTCTGCGCGCGTTTCTGAGCGCCTGGATCCAGAAGACGGGTTCCCTTCGTCCCACCACAACCGTCTGGAGTCAGAAGAGGAGACACCGTCGTCCTACGACGAGGGATCGCATTCAGAATTGAGCATGAGACGCTGCTGCGGCAGAGGAACTGCAGCCTCCTTCTGCTTGGCACAACGGCGTCTGCGCGCGTTTCTGAGCGCCTGGGTCCAGAAGACGGGTTCCCATCGTCGCACCACAACCTTCTGGAGTCAAAAGACCGAAAAGAACGGAAGCAGAGGTCACATCGTCGTCGTACGACGACCGGCCGAATCCAGAACTCAGCATTATCCCATGTTGAACGGAAACGTTTACCCGCGCCAGGTACGCCTCTGCGTACCTCGCGCGGGCAACGTTTGCCGTTCAACATGGAATATTGCTGCATCAGAGGAAGCGCATCTTCCTCCTGCTTGACACAACGGCGTCTGCGCGCGTTTCTGAGTCCCTGAATCCAGAAGACGGGTTCGCTTCGTCCCACCACAACCGTCTGGAGTCAGAAGAGGAGACACCGTCGTCCTACGACGAGGGATCGCATTCAGAATCGAAAATGAGATGCTGCTGCAGAAGACGAAGCGCAGCCTCCTCCTGCTTGACACAACGGCGTCTGCGCGCGTTTCTGAGTCCCTGAATCCAGAAGACGGGTTCCCATCGTCGCACCACAACCTTCTGGAGTCAAAAGATCGAAAAGAACGGAAGCAGAGGTCACATCGTCGTCGTACGACGACCGGCCGAATGCAGAACTCAGCATTATCCCATGTTGAACGGAAACGTTTACCCGCGCCAGGTACGCCTCTGCGTACCTCGCGCGGGCAACGTTTGCCGTTCAACATGGAATATTGCTGCATCAGAGGAAGCGCATCTTCCTCCTGCTTGACACAACGGCGTCTGCGCGCGTTTCTGAGTCCCTGAATCCAGAAGACGGGTTCCCTTCGTCCCACCACAACCGTCTGGAGTCAGAAGAGGAGACACCGTCGTCCTACGATGAGGGATCGCATTCAAAATTGAGCATGAGATGCTGCTGCGGCAGAGGAACTGCAGCCTCCTTCTGCTTGGCACAACGGCGTCTGCGCGCGTTTCTGAGCGCCTGGATCCAGAAGACGGGTTCCCATCGTCGCACCACAACCTTCTGGAGTCAAAAGATCGAAAAGAACGGAAGCAGAGGTCACATCGTCGTCGTACGACGACCGGCCAATGCAGAACTCAGCATTATCCCATGTTGAACGGAAACGTTTACCCGCGCCAGGCACGCCTCTGCGTACCTCGCGCGGGCAACGTTTGCCGTTCAACATGGAATATTGCTGCATCAGAGGAAGCGCATCTTCCTCCTGCTTGACACAACGGCGTCTGCGCGCGTTTCTGAGCGCCTGGATCCAGAAGACGGGTTCCCTTCGTCCCACCACAACCTTCTGAAGTCAGAAGAGGAGACACCGTCGTCCTACGACGAGGGATCGCATTCAGAATCGAAAATGAGATGCTGCTGCAGAAGACGAAGCGCAGCCTCCTCCTGCTTGACACAACGGAGTCTGCGCGCGCTTCTGAGCGCCTGGGTCCAGAAGACGGGTTCCCATCGTCGCACCACAACCTTCTGGAGTCAAAAGATCGAAAAGAACGGAAGCAGAGGTCACATCGTCGTCGTACGACGACCGGCCGAATCCAGAACTCAGCATTATCCCATGTTGAACGGAAACGTTTACCCGCGCCAGGTACGCCTCTGCGTACCTCGCGCGGGCAACGTTTGCCGTTCAACATGGAATATTGCTGCATCAGAGGAAGCGCATCTTCCTCCTGCTTGACACAACGGCGTCTGCGCGCGTTTCTGAGCGCCTGGATCCAGAAGACGGGTTCCCTTCGTCCCACCACAACCGTCTGGAGTCAGAAGAGGAGACACCGTCGTCCTACGACGAGGGATCGCATTCAGAATTGAGCATGAGACGCTGCTGCGGCAGAGGAACTGCAGCCTCCTTCTGCTTGGCACAACGGCGTCTGCGCGCGTTTCTGAGCGCCTGGGTCCAGAAGACGGGTTCCCATCGTCGCACCACAACCTTCTGGAGTCAAAAGACCGAAAAGAACGGAAGCAGAGGTCACATCGTCGTCGTACGACGACCGGCCGAATCCAGAACTCAGCATTATCCCATGTTGAACGGAAACGTTTACCCGCGCCAGGTACGCCTCTGCGTACCTCGCGCGGGCAACGTTTGCCGTTCAACATGGAATATTGCTGCATCAGAGGAAGCGCATCTTCCTCCTGCTTGACACAACGGCGTCTGCGCGCGTTTCTGAGCGCCTGGATCCAGAAGACGGGTTCCCTTCGTCCCACCACAACCTTCTGAAGTCAGAAGAGGAGACACCGTCGTCCTACGACGAGGGATCGCATTCAGAATCGAAAATGAGATGCTGCTGCATAAGACGAAGCGCAGCCTCCTCCTGCTTGACACAACGGAGTCTGCGCGCGCTTCTGAGCGCCTGGGTCCAGAAGACGGGTTCCCATCGTCGCACCACAACCTTCTGGAGTCAAAAGATCGAAAAGAACGGAAGCAGAGGTCACATCGTCGTCGTACGACGACCGGCCGAATCCAGAACTCAGCATTATCCCATGTTGAACGGAAACGTTTACCCGCGCCAGGTACGCCTCTGCGTACCTCGCGCGGGCAACGTTTGCCGTTCAACATGGAAAATTGCTGCATCAGAGGAAGCGCATCTTCCTCCTGCTTGACACAACGGCGTCTGCGCGCGTTTCTGAGCGCCTGGATCCAGAAGACGGGTTCCCTTCGTCCCACCACAACCGTCTGGAGTCAGAAGAGGAGACACCGTCGTCCTACGACGAGGGATCGCATTCAGAATTGAGCATGAGACGCTGCTGCGGCAGAGGAACTGCAGCCTCCTTCTGCTTGGCACAACGGCGTCTGCGCGCGTTTCTGAGCGCCTGGGTCCAGAAGACGGGTTCCCATCGTCGCACCACAACCTTCTGGAGTCAAAAGACCGAAAAGAACGGAAGCAGAGGTCACATCGTCGTCGTACGACGACCGGCCGAATCCAGAACTCAGCATTATCCCATGTTGAACGGAAACGTTTACCCGCGCCAGGTACGCCTCTGCGTACCTCGCGCGGGCAACGTTTGCCGTTCAACATGGAATATTGCTGCATCAGAGGAAGCGCATCTTCCTCCTGCTTGACACAACGGCGTCTGCGCGCGTTTCTGAGTCCCTGAATCCAGAAGACGGGTTCGCTTCGTCCCACCACAACCGTCTGGAGCCAGAAGAGGAGACACCGTCGTCCTACGACGAGGGATCGCATTCAGAATCGAACATGAGATGCTGCTGCAGAAGACGAAGCGCAGCCTCCTTCTGCTTGGCACAACGGCGTCTGCGCGCGTTTCTGAGCGCCTGGATCCAGAAGACGGGTTCCCATCGTCGCACCACAACCTTCTGGAGTCAAAAGATCGAAAAGAACGGAAGCAGAGGTCACATCGTCGTCGTACGACGACCGGCTGAATGCAGAACTCAGCATTATCCCATGTTGAACGGAAACGTTTACCCGCGCCAGGTACGCCTCTGCGTACCTCGCGCGGGCAACGTTTGCCGTTCAACATGGAATATTGCTGCATCAGAGGAAGCGCATCTTCCTCCTGCTTGACACAACGGCGTCTGCGCGCGTTTCTGAGCGCCTGGATCCAGAAGACGGGTTCCCTTCGTCCCACCACAACCTTCTGAAGTCAGAAGAGGAGACACCGTCGTCCTACGACGAGGGATCGCATTCAGAATCGAAAATGAGATGCTGCTGCAGAAGACGAAGCGCAGCCTCCTCCTGCTTGACACAACGGCGTCTGCGCGCGTTTCTGAGTCCCTGAATCCAGAAGACGGGTTCCCATCGTCGCACCACAACCTTCTGGAGTCAAAAGATCGAAAAGAACGGAAGCAGAGGTCACATCGTCGTCGTACGACGACCGGCCGAATGCAGAACTCAGCATTATCCCATGTTGAACGGAAACGTTTACCCGCGCCAGGTACGCCTCTGCGTACCTCGCGCGGGCAACGTTTGCCGTTCAACATGGAATATTGCTGCATCAGAGGAAGCGCATCTTCCTCCTGCTTGACACAACGGCGTCTGCGCGCGTTTCTGAGTCCCTGAATCCAGAAGACGGGTTCCCTTCGTCCCACCACAACCTTCTGAAGTCAGAAGAGGAGACACCGTCGTCCTACGACGAGGGATCGCATTCAGAATTGAGCATGAGACGCTGCTGCGGCAGAGGAACTGCAGCCTCCTTCTGCTTGGCACAACGGCGTCTGCGCGCGTTTCTGAGCGCCTGGGTCCAGAAGACGGGTTCCCTTCGTCCCACCACAACCGTCTGGAGTCAGAAGAGGAGACACCGTCGTCCTACGACGAGGGATCGCATTCAGAATTGAGCATGAGACGCTGCTGCGGCAGAGGAACTGCAGCCTCCTTCTGCTTGGCACAACGGCGTCTGCGCGCGTTTCTGAGCGCCTGGGTCCAGAAGACGGGTTCCCATCGTCGCACCACAACCTTCTGGAGTCAAAAGACCGAAAAGAACGGAAGCAGAGGTCACATCGTCGTCGTACGACGACCGGCCGAATCCAGAACTCAGCATTATCCCATGTTGAACGGAAACGTTTACCCGCGCCAGGTACGCCTCTGCGTACCTCGCGCGGGCAACGTTTGCCGTTCAACATGGAATATTGCTGCATCAGAGGAAGCGCATCTTCCTCCTGCTTGACACAACGGCGTCTGCGCGCGTTTCTGAGCGCCTGGATCCAGAAGACGGGTTCCCTTCGTCCCACCACAACCGTCTGGAGTCAGAAGAGGAGACACCGTCGTCCTACGACGAGGGATCGCATTCAGAATTGAGCATGAGACGCTGCTGCGGCAGAGGAACTGCAGCCTCCTTCTGCTTGGCACAACGGCGTCTGCGCGCGTTTCTGAGCGCCTGGGTCCAGAAGACGGGTTCCCATCGTCGCACCACAACCTTCTGGAGTCAAAAGACCGAAAAGAACGGAAGCAGAGGTCACATCGTCGTCGTACGACGACCGGCCGAATCCAGAACTCAGCATTATCCCATGTTGAACGGAAACGTTTACCCGCGCCAGGTACGCCTCTGCGTACCTCGCGCGGGCAACGTTTGCCGTTCAACATGGAATATTGCTGCATCAGAGGAAGCGCATCTTCCTCCTGCTTGACACAACGGCGTCTGCGCGCGTTTCTGAGCGCCTGGATCCAGAAGACGGGTTCCCTTCGTCCCACCACAACCTTCTGAAGTCAGAAGAGGAGACACCGTCGTCCTACGACGAGGGATCGCATTCAGAATCGAAAATGAGATGCTGCTGCAGAAGACGAAGCGCAGCCTCCTCCTGCTTGACACAACGGAGTCTGCGCGCGCTTCTGAGCGCCTGGGTCCAGAAGACGGGTTCCCATCGTCGCACCACAACCTTCTGGAGTCAAAAGATCGAAAAGAACGGAAGCAGAGGTCACATCGTCGTCGTACGACGACCGGCCGAATCCAGAACTCAGCATTATCCCATGTTGAACGGAAACGTTTACCCGCGCCAGGTACGCCTCTGCGTACCTCGCGCGGGCAACGTTTGCCGTTCAACATGGAAAATTGCTGCATCAGAGGAAGCGCATCTTCCTCCTGCTTGACACAACGGCGTCTGCGCGCGTTTCTGAGCGCCTGGATCCAGAAGACGGGTTCCCTTCGTCCCACCACAACCGTCTGGAGTCAGAAGAGGAGACACCGTCGTCCTACGACGAGGGATCGCATTCAGAATTGAGCATGAGACGCTGCTGCGGCAGAGGAACTGCAGCCTCCTTCTGCTTGGCACAACGGCGTCTGCGCGCGTTTCTGAGCGCCTGGGTCCAGAAGACGGGTTCCCATCGTCGCACCACAACCTTCTGGAGTCAAAAGACCGAAAAGAACGGAAGCAGAGGTCACATCGTCGTCGTACGACGACCGGCCGAATCCAGAACTCAGCATTATCCCATGTTGAACGGAAACGTTTACCCGCGCCAGGTACGCCTCTGCGTACCTCGCGCGGGCAACGTTTGCCGTTCAACATGGAATATTGCTGCATCAGAGGAAGCGCATCTTCCTCCTGCTTGACACAACGGCGTCTGCGCGCGTTTCTGAGTCCCTGAATCCAGAAGACGGGTTCGCTTCGTCCCACCACAACCGTCTGGAGTCAGAAGAGGAGACACCGTCGTCCTACGACGAGGGATCGCATTCAGAATTGAGCATGAGACGCTGCTGCGGCAGAGGAACTGCAGCCTCCTTCTGCTTGGCACAACGGCGTCTGCGCGCGTTTCTGAGCGCCTGGGTCCAGAAGACGGGTTCCCATCGTCGCACCACAACCTTCTGGAGTCAAAAGACCGAAAAGAACGGAAGCAGAGGTCACATCGTCGTCGTACGACGACCGGCCGAATCCAGAACTCAGCATTATCCCATGTTGAACGGAAACGTTTACCCGCGCCAGGTACGCCTCTGCGTACCTCGCGCGGGCAACGTTTGCCGTTCAACATGGAATATTGCTGCATCAGAGGAAGCGCATCTTCCTCCTGCTTGACACAACGGCGTCTGCGCGCGTTTCTGAGCGCCTGGATCCAGAAGACGGGTTCCCTTCGTCCCACCACAACCTTCTGAAGTCAGAAGAGGAGACACCGTCGTCCTACGACGAGGGATCGCATTCAGAATCGAAAATGAGATGCTGCTGCAGAAGACGAAGCGCAGCCTCCTCCTGCTTGACACAACGGAGTCTGCGCGCGCTTCTGAGCGCCTGGGTCCAGAAGACGGGTTCCCATCGTCGCACCACAACCTTCTGGAGTCAAAAGATCGAAAAGAACGGAAGCAGAGGTCACATCGTCGTCGTACGACGACCGGCCGAATCCAGAACTCAGCATTATCCCATGTTGAACGGAAACGTTTACCCGCGCCAGGTACGCCTCTGCGTACCTCGCGCGGGCAACGTTTGCCGTTCAACATGGAAAATTGCTGCATCAGAGGAAGCGCATCTTCCTCCTGCTTGACACAACGGCGTCTGCGCGCGTTTCTGAGCGCCTGGATCCAGAAGACGGGTTCCCTTCGTCCCACCACAACCGTCTGGAGTCAGAAGAGGAGACACCGTCGTCCTACGACGAGGGATCGCATTCAGAATTGAGCATGAGACGCTGCTGCGGCAGAGGAACTGCAGCCTCCTTCTGCTTGGCACAACGGCGTCTGCGCGCGTTTCTGAGCGCCTGGGTCCAGAAGACGGGTTCCCATCGTCGCACCACAACCTTCTGGAGTCAAAAGACCGAAAAGAACGGAAGCAGAGGTCACATCGTCGTCGTACGACGACCGGCCGAATCCAGAACTCAGCATTATCCCATGTTGAACGGAAACGTTTACCCGCGCCAGGTACGCCTCTGCGTACCTCGCGCGGGCAACGTTTGCCGTTCAACATGGAATATTGCTGCATCAGAGGAAGCGCATCTTCCTCCTGCTTGACACAACGGCGTCTGCGCGCGTTTCTGAGTCCCTGAATCCAGAAGACGGGTTCGCTTCGTCCCACCACAACCGTCTGGAGTCAGAAGAGGAGACACCCTCGTCCTACGACGAGGGATCGCATTCAGAATCGAACATGAGATGCTGCTGCAGAAGACGAAGCGCAGCCTCCTTCTGCTTGGCACAACGGCGTCTGCGCGCGTTTCTGAGCGCCTGGATCCAGAAGACGGGTTCCCATCGTCGCACCACAACCTTCTGGAGTCAAAAGATCGAAAAGAACGGAAGCAGAGGTCACATCGTCGTCGTACGACGACCGGCTGAATGCAGAACTCAGCATTATCCCATGTTGAACGGAAACGTTTACCCGCGCCAGGTACGCCTCTGCGTACCTCGCGCGGGCAACGTTTGCCGTTCAACATGGAATATTGCTGCATCAGAGGAAGCGCATCTTCCTCCTGCTTGACACAACGGCGTCTGCGCGCGTTTCTGAGCGCCTGGATCCAGAAGACGGGTTCCCTTCGTCCCACCACAACCTTCTGAAGTCAGAAGAGGAGACACCGTCGTCCTACGACGAGGGATCGCATTCAGAATCGAAAATGAGATGCTGCTGCAGAAGACGAAGCGCAGCCTCCTCCTGCTTGACACAACGGCGTCTGCGCGCGTTTCTGAGTCCCTGAATCCAGAAGACGGGTTCCCATCGTCGCACCACAACCTTCTGGAGTCAAAAGATCGAAAAGAACGGAAGCAGAGGTCACATCGTCGTCGTACGACGACCGGCCGAATGCAGAACTCAGCATTATCCCATGTTGAACGGAAACGTTTACCCGCGCCAGGTACGCCTCTGCGTACCTCGCGCGGGCAACGTTTGCCGTTCAACATGGAATATTGCTGCATCAGAGGAAGCGCATCTTCCTCCTGCTTGACACAACGGCGTCTGCGCGCGTTTCTGAGTCCCTGAATCCAGAAGACGGGTTCCCTTCGTCCCACCACAACCGTCTGGAGTCAGAAGAGGAGACACCGTCGTCCTACGATGAGGGATCGCAATCAAAATTGAGCATGAGATGCTGCTGCGGCAGAGGAACTGCAGCCTCCTTCTGCTTGGCACAACGGCGTCTGCGCGCGTTTCTGAGCACCTGGATCCAGAAGACGGGTTCCCATCGTCGCACCACAACCTTCTGGAGTCAAAAGATCGAAAAGAACGGAAGCAGAGGTCACATCGTCGTCGTACGACGACCGGCCAATGCAGAACTCAGCATTATCCCATGTTGAACGGAAACGTTTTCCCGCGCCAGGCACGCCTCTGCGTACCTCGCGCGGGCAACGTTTGCCGTTCAACATGGAATATTGCTGCATCAGAGGAAGCGCATCTTCCTCCTGCTTGACACAACGGCGTCTGCGCGCGTTTCTGAGCGCCTGGATCCAGAAGACGGGTTCCCTTCGTCCCACCACAACCGTCTGGAGTCAGAAGAGGAGACACCGTCGTCCTACGACGAGGGATCGCATTCAGAATTGAGCATGAGACGCTGCTGCGGCAGAGGAACTGCAGCCTCCTTCTGCTTGGCACAACGGCGTCTGCGCGCGTTTCTGAGCGCCTGGATCCAGAAGACGGGTTCCCATCGTCGCACCACAACCTTCTGGAGTAAAAGATCGAAAAGAACGGAAGCAGAGGTCACATCGTCGTCGTACGACGACCGGCTGAATGCAGAACTCAGCATTATCCCATGTTGAACGGAAACGTTTACCCGCGCCAGGTACGCCTCTGCGTACCTCGCGCGGGCAACGTTTGCCGTTCAACATGGAATACTGCTGCATCAGAGGAAGCGCATCTTACTCCTGCTTGACACAACGGCGTCTGCGCGCGTTTCTGAGTCCCTGAATCCAGAAGACGGGCTTCCTTCGTCCCACCACAACCGTCTGGAGTCAGAAGAGGAGACACCGTCGTCCTACGACGAGGGATCGCATTCAAAATTGAGCATGAGATGCTGCTGCAGAAGACGAAGCGCAGCCTCCTCCTGCTTGACACAACGGCGTCTGCGCGCGTTTCTGAGTCCCTGAATCCAGAAGACGGGTTCCCTTCGTCCCACCACAACCGTCAGGAGTCAGAAGAGGAGACACCGTCGTCCTACGACGAGGGATCGCATTCAGAATCGAAAATGAGATGCTGCTGCAGAAGACGAAGCGCAGCCTCCTCCTGCTTGACACAACGGCGTCTGCGCGCGCTTCTGAGTCCCTGAATCCAGAAGACGGGTTCCCTTCGTCCCACCACAACCGTCTGGAGTCAGAAGAGGAGACACCGTCGTCCTACGACGAGGGATCGCATTCAGAATCGAAAATGAGATGCTGCTGCAGAAGACGAAGCGCAGCCTCCTCCTGCTTGACACAACGGAGTCTGCGCGCGCTTCTGAGCGCCTGGGTCCAGAAGACGGGTTCCCATCTTCGCACCACAACCTTCTGGAGTCAAAAGATCGAAAAGAACGGAAGCAGAGGTCACATCGTCGTCGTACGACGACCGGCCGAATCCAGAACTCAGCATTATCCCATGTTGAACGGAAACGTTTACCCGCGCCAGGTACGCCTCTGCGTACCTCGCGCGGGCAACGTTTGCCGTTCAACATGGAATATTGCTGCATCAGAGGAAGCGCATCTTCCTCCTGCTTGACACAACGGCGTCTGCGCGCGTTTCTGAGCGCCTGGATCCAGAAGACGGGTTCCCTTCGTCCCACCACAACCTTCTGAAGTCAGAAGAGGAGACACCGTCGTCCTACGACGAGGGATCGCATTCAGAATCGAAAATGAGATGCTGCTGCAGAAGACGAAGCGCAGCCTCCTCCTGCTTGACACAACGGAGTCTGCGCGCGCTTCTGAGCGCCTGGGTCCAGAAGACGGGTTCCCATCGTCGCACCACAACCTTCTGGAGTCAAAAGATCGAAAAGAACGGAAGCAGAGGTCACATCGTCGTCGTACGACGACCGGCCGAATCCAGAACTCAGCATTATCCCATGTTGAATGGAAACGTTTACCCGCGCCAGGTACGCCTCTGCGTACCTCGCGCGGGCAACGTTTGCCGTTCAACATGGAATATTGCTGCATCAGAGGAAGCGCATCTTCCTCCTGCTTGACACAACGGCGTCTGCGCGCGTTTCTGAGCGCCTGGATCCAGAAGACGGGTTCCGTTCGTCCCACCACAACCGTCTGGAGTCAGAAGAGGAGACACCGTCGTCCTACGACGAGGGATCGCATTCAAAATTGAGCATGAGATGCTGCTGTGGCAGAGGAACTGCAGCCTCCTTCTGCTTGGCACAACGGCGTCTGCGCGCGTTTCTGAGCGCCTGGATCCAGAAGACGGGTTCCCATCGTCGCACCACAACCTTCTGGAGTCAAAAGATAGAAAAGAACGGAAGCAGAGGTCACATCGTCGTCGTACGACGACCGGCCGAATGCAGAACTCAGCATTATCCCATGTTGAACGGAAACGTTTACCCGCGCCAGGTACGCCTCTGCGTACCTCGCGCGGGCAACGTTTGCCGTTCAACATGGAATATTGCTGCATCAGAGGAAGCGCATCTTCCTCCTGCTTGACACAACGGCGTCTGCGCGCGTTTCTGAGCGCCTGGATCCAGAAGACGGGTTCCCTTCGTCCCACCACAACCTTCTGAAGTCAGAAGAGGAGACACCGTCGTCCTACGACGAGGGATCGCATTCAGAATCGAAAATGAGATGCTGCTGCAGAAGACGAAGCGCAGCCTCCTCCTGCTTGACACAACGGCGTCTGCGCGCGTTTCTGAGTCCCTGAATCCAGAAGACGGGTTCCCTTCGTCCCACCACAACCGTCTGGAGTCAGAAGAGGAGACACCGTCGTCCTACGACGAGGGATCGCATTCAGAATCGAAAATGAGATGCTGCTGCAGAAGACGAAGCGCAGCCTCCTCCTGCTTGACACAACGGCGTCTGCGCGCGTTTCTGAGTCCCTGAATCCAGAAGACGGGTTCCCTTCGTCCCACCACAACCGTCTGGAGTCAGAAGAGGAGACACCGTCGTCCTACGACAAGGGATCGCATTCAGAATTGAGCATGAGACGCTGCTGCGGCAGAGGAACTGCAGCCTCCTTCTGCTTGGCACAACGGCGTCTGCGCGCGTTTCTGAGCGCCTGGGTCCAGAAGACGGGTTCCCATCGTCGCACCACAACCTTCTGGAGTCAAAAGATCGAAAAGAACGGAAGCAGAGGTCACATCGTCGTCGTACGACGACCGGCCGAATGCAGAACTCAGCATTATCCCATGTTGAACGGAAACGTTTACCCGCGCCAGGTACGCCTCTGCGTACCTCGCGCGGGCAACGTTTGCCGTTCAACATGGAATATTGCTGCATCAGAGGAAGCGCGTCCTTCTCCTGCTTGACACAACGGCGCGTTTCTGAGTCCCTGAATCCAGAAGACGGGTTCCCTTCGTCCCACCACAACCGTCTGGAGTCAGAAGAGGAGACACCGTCGTCCTACGACGAGGGATCGCATTCAGAATTGAGCATGAGACGCTGCTGCGGCACAGGAACTGCAGCCTCCTTCTGCTTGACACAACGGCGTCTGCGCGCGTTTCTGAGCGCCTGGATCCAGAAGACGGGTTCCCATCGTCGCACCACAACCTTCTGAAGTCAGAAGATCGAAAAGAACGGAAGCAGAGGTCACATCGTCGTCGTACGACGACCGGCCGAATGCAGAACTCAGCATTATCCCATGTTGAACGGAAACGTTTACCCGCGCCAGGTACGCCTCTGCGTACCTCGCGCGGGCAACCTTTGCCGTTCAACATGGAATATTGCTGCATCAGAGGAAGCGCATCTTCCTCCTGCTTGACACAACGGCGTCTGCGCGCGTTTCTGAGTCCCTGAATCCAGAAGACGGGTTCCCTTCGTCCCACCACACCTTCTGACGTCAGAAGAGGAGACACCGTCGTCCTACGACGAGGGATCGCATTCAGAATCGAACATGAGATGCTGCTGCAGAAGACGAAGCGCATCTTCCTCCTACCTGACACAACGGCGTCTGCGCGCGTTTCTGAGTCCCTGAATCCAGAAGACGGGTTCCCTTCGTCCCACCACAACCTTCTGATGTCAGAAGAGGAGACACCGTCGTCCTACGACGAGGGATCGCATTCAGAATCGAACATGAGATGCTGCTGCGGCAGAGGAACTGCAGCCTCCTTCTGCTTGACACAACGGCGTCTGCGCGCGTTTCTGAGCGCCTGGATCCAGAAGACGGGTTCCCATCGTCGCACCACAACCTTCTGAAGTCAGAAGATCGAAAAGAACGGAAGCAGAGGTCACATCGTCGTCGTACGACGACCGGCCGAATGCAGAACTCAGCATTATCCCATGTTGAACGGAAACGTTTACCCGCGCCAGGTACGCCTCTGCGTACCTCGCGCGGGCAACGTTTGCCGTTCAACATGGAATATTGCTGCATCAGAGGAAGCGCATCTTACTCCTGCTTGACACAACGGCGTCTGCGCGCGTTTCTGAGTCCCTGAATCCAGAAGACGGGCTTCCTTCGTCCCACCACAACCGTCTGGAGTCAGAAGAGGAGACACCGTCGTCCTACGACGAGGGATCGCATTCAAAATTGAGCATGAGACGCTGCTGCGGAACAGGAACTGCAGCCTCCTTCTGCTTGACACAACGGCGTCTGCGCGCGTTTCTGAGCGCCTGGATCCAGAAGACGGGTTCCCTTCGTCCCACCACAACCTTCTGATGTCAGAAGAGGAGACACCGTCGTCCTACGACGAGGGATCGCATTCAGAATCGAACATGAGATGCTGCTGCGGCAGAGGAACTGCAGCCTCCTTCTGCTTGACACAACGGCGTCTGCGCGCGTTTCTGAGCGCCTGGATCCAGAAGACGGGTTCCCATCGTCGCACCACAACCTTCTGAAGTCAGAAGATCGAAAAGAACGGAAGCAGAGGTCACATCGTCGTCGTACGACGACCGGCCGAATGCAGAACTCAGCATTATCCCATGTTGAACGGAAACGTTTACCCGCGCCAGGTACGCCTCTGCGTACCTCGCGCGGGCAACGTTTGCCGTTCAACATGGAATATTGCTGCATCAGAGGAAGCGCATCTTACTCCTGCTTGACACAACGGCGTCTGCGCGCGTTTCTGAGTCCCTGAATCCAGAAGACGGGCTTCCTTCGTCCCACCACAACCGTCTGGAGTCAGAAGAGGAGACACCGTCGTCCTACGACGAGGGATCGCATTCAAAATTGAGCATGAGATGCTGCTGCGGCAGAGGAACTGCAGCCTCCTTCTGCTTGACACAACGGCGTCTGCGCGCGTTTCTGAGCGCCTGGATCCAGAAGACGGGTTCCCATCGTCGCACCACAACCTTCTGAAGTCAGAAGATCGAAAAGAACGGAAGCAGAGGTCACATCGTCGTCGTACGACGACCGGCCGAATGCAGAACTCAGCATTATCCCATGTTGAACGGAAACGTTTACCCGCGCCAGGTACGCCTCTGCGTACCTCGCGCGGGCAACGTTTGCCGTTCAACATGGAATATTGCTGCATCAGAGGAAGCGCATCTTCCTTCTGCTTGGCACAACGGCGTCTGCGCGCGTTTCTGAGCGCCTGAATCCAGAAGACGGGTTCCCTTCGTCCCACCACAACCGTCTGGAGTCAGAAGAGGAGACACCGTCGTCCTACGACGAGGGATCGCATTCAGAATTGAGCATGAGACGCTGCTGCGGAACAGGAACTGCAGCCTCCTTCTGCTTGACACAACGGCGTCTGCGCGCGTTTCTGAGCGCCTGGATCCAGAAGACGGGTTCCCATCGTCGCACCACAACCTTCTGAAGTCAGAAGATCGAAAAGAACGGAAGCAGAGGTCACATCGTCGTCGTACGACGACCGGCCGAATGCAGAACTCAGCATTATCCCATGTTGAACGGAAACGTTTACCCGCGCCAGGTACGCCTCTGCGTACCTCGCGCGGGCAACGTTTGCCGTTCAACATGGAATATTGCTGCATCAGAGGAAGCGCATCTTACTCCTGCTTGACACAACGGCGTCTGCGCGCGTTTCTGAGTCCCTGAATCCAGAAGACGGGTTCCCTTCGTCCCACCACAACCGTCTGGAGTCAGAAGAGGAGACACCGTCGTCCTACGACGAGGGATCGCATTCAGAATTGAGCATGAGACGCTGCTGCGGCACAGGAACTGCAGCCTCCTTCTGCTTGACACAACGGCGTCTGCGCGCGTTTCTGAGCGCCTGGATCCAGAAGACGGGTTCCCATCGTCGCACCACAACCTTCTGGAGTCAAAAGATCGAAAAGAACGGAAGCAGAGGTCACATCGTCGTCGTACGACGACCGGCCGAATGCAGAACTCAGCATTATCCCATGTTGAACGGAAACGTTTACCCGCGCCAGGTACGCCTCTGCGTACCTCGCGCGGGCAACGTTTGCCGTTCAACATGGAATATTGCTGCATCAGAGGAAGCGCATCTTCCTTCTGCTTGGCACAACGGCGTCTGCGCGCGTTTCTGAGCGCCTGAATCCAGAAGACGGGTTCCCTTCGTCCCACCACAACCGTCTGGAGTCAGAAGAGGAGACACCGTCGTCCTACGACGAGGGATCGCATTCAAAATTGAGCATGAGATGCTGCTGCGGCAGAGGAACTGCAGCCTCCTTCTGCTTGACACAACGGCGTCTGCGCGCGTTTCTGAGCGCCTGGATCCAGAAGACGGGTTCCCATCGTCGCACCACAACCTTCTGGAGTCAAAAGATCGAAAAGGACGGAAGCAGAGGTCACATCGTCGTCGTACGACGACCGGCCGAATGCAGAACTCAGCATTATTCCATGTTGAACGGAAACGTATACCCGCGCCAGGTACGCCTCTGCGTACCTCGCGCGAGGGCAACGTTTGCCGTTCAACATGGAATATTGCTGCATCAGAGGAAGCGCGTCCTCCTCCTGCTTGACACAACGGCGCGTTTCTGAGTCCCTGAATCCAGAAGACGGGTTCCCTTCGTCCCACCACAACCGTCTGGAGTCAGAAGAGGAGACACCGTCGTCCTACGACGAGGGATCGCATTCAGAATTGAGCATGAGACGCTGCTGCGGCACAGGAACTGCAGCCTCCTTCTGCTTGACACAACGGCGTCTGCGCGCGTTTCTGAGCGCCTGGATCCAGAAGACGGGTTCCCATCGTCGCACCACAACCTTCTGAAGTCAGAAGATCGAAAAGAACGGAAGCAGAGGTCACATCGTCGTCGTACGACGACCGGCCGAATGCAGAACTCAGCATTATCCCATGTTGAACGGAAACGTTTACCCGCGCCAGGTACGCCTCTGCGTACCTCGCGCGGGCAACGTTTGCCGTTCAACATGGAATATTGCTGCATCAGAGGAAGCGCATCTTACTCCTGCTTGACACAACGGCGTCTGCGCGCGTTTCTGAGTCCCTGAATCCAGAAGACGGGTTCCCTTCGTCCCACCACAAATGTCTGGAGTCAGAAGAGGAGACACCGTCGTCCTACGACGAGGGATCGCATTCAGAATCGAACATGAGATGCTGCTGCAGAAGACGAAGCGCATCTTCCTCCTGCTTGACACAACGGCGTCTGCGCGCGTTTCTGAGTCTCTGAATCCAGAAGACGGGTTCCCTTCGTCCCACCACAACCGTCTGGAGTCAGAAGAGGAGACACCGTCGTCCTACGACGAGGGATCGCATTCAGAATCGAACATGAGATGCTGCTGCAGAAGACGAAGCGCAGCCTCCTTCTGCTTGGCACAACGGCGTCTGCGCGCGTTTCTGAGCGCCTGGATCCAGAAGACGGGTTCCCATCGTCGCACCACAACCTTCTGGAGTCAGAAGAGGAGACACCGTCGTCCTACGACGAGGGATCGCATTCAGAATTGAGCATGAGACGCTGCTGCGGCACAGGAACTGCAGCCTCCTTCTGCTTGACACAACGGCGTCTGCGCGCGTTTCTGAGCGCCTGGATCCAGAAGACGGGTTCCCATCGTCGCACCACAACCTTCTGAAGTCAGAAGATCGAAAAGAACGGAAGCAGAGGTCACATCGTCGTCGTACGACGACCGGCCGAATGCAGAACTCAGCATTATCCCATGTTGAACGGAAACGTTTACCCGCGCCAGGTACGCCTCTGCGTACCTCGCGCGGGCAACGTTTGCCGTTCAACATGGAATATTGCTGCATCAGAGGAAGCGCATCTTACTCCTGCTTGACACAACGGCGTCTGCGCGCGTTTCTGAGTCCCTGAATCCAGAAGACGGGTTCCCTTCGTCCCACCACAAATGTCTGGAGTCAGAAGAGGAGACACCGTCGTCCTACGACGAGGGATCGCATTCAGAATCGAACATGAGATGCTGCTGCAGAAGACGAAGCGCATCTTCCTCCTGCTTGACACAACGGCGTCTGCGCGCGTTTCTGAGTCTCTGAATCCAGAAGACGGGTTCCCTTCGTCCCACCACAACCGTCTGGAGTCAGAAGAGGAGACACCGTCGTCCTACGACGAGGGATCGCATTCAGAATCGAACATGAGATGCTGCTGCAGAAGACGAAGCGCAGCCTCCTTCTGCTTGGCACAACGGCGTCTGCGCGCGTTTCTGAGCGCCTGGATCCAGAAGACGGGTTCCCATCGTCGCACCACAACCTTCTGGAGTCAAAAGATCGAAAAGAACGGAAGCAGAGGTCACATCGTCGTCGTACGACGACCGGCCGAATGCAGAACTCAGCATTATCCCATGTTGAACGGAAACGTTTACCCGCGCCAGGTACGCCTCTGCGTACCTCGCGCGGGCAACGTTTGCCGTTCAACATGGAATACTGCTGCATCAGAGGAAGCGCATCTTACTCCTGATTGACACAACGGCGTCTGCGCGCGTTTCTGAGTCCCTGAATCCAGAAGACGGGCTTCCTTCGTCCCACCACAACCGTCTGGAGTCAGAAGAGGAGACACCGTCGTCCTACGACGAGGGATCGCATTCAGAATTGAGCATGAGACGCTGCTGCGGCAGAGGAACTGCAGCCTCCTTCTGCTTGGCACAACGGCGTCTGCGCGCGTTTCTGAGCGCCTGGGTCCAGAAGACGGGTTCCCATCGTCGCACCACAACCTTCTGGAGTCAAAAGACCGAAAAGAACGGAAGCAGAGGTCACATCGTCGTCGTACGACGACCGGCCGAATCCAGAACTCAGCATTATCCCATGTTGAACGGAAACGTTTACCCGCGCCAGGTACGCCTCTGCGTACCTCGCGCGGGCAACGTTTGCCGTTCAACATGGAATATTGCTGCATCAGAGGAAGCGCATCTTCCTCCTGCTTGACACAACGGCGTCTGCGCGCGTTTCTGAGCGCCTGGATCCAGAAGACGGGTTCCCTTCGTCCCACCACAACCTTCTGAAGTCAGAAGAGGAGACACCGTCGTCCTACGACGAGGGATCGCATTCAGAATCGAAAATGAGATGCTGCTGCAGAAGACGAAGCGCAGCCTCCTCCTGCTTGACACAACGGAGTCTGCGCGCGCTTCTGAGCGCCTGGGTCCAGAAGACGGGTTCCCATCGTCGCACCACAACCTTCTGGAGTCAAAAGATCGAAAAGAACGGAAGCAGAAGTCACATCGTCGTCGTACGACGACCGGCCGAATCCAGAACTCAGCATTATCCCATGTTGAACGGAAACGTTTACCCGCGCCAGGTACGCCTCTGCGTACCTCGCGCGGGCAACGTTTGCCGTTCAACATGGAATATTGCTGCATCAGAGGAAGCGCATCTTCCTCCTGCTTGACACAACGGCGTCTGCGCGCGTTTCTGAGCGCCTGGATCCAGAAGACGGGTTCCCTTCGTCCCACCACAACCTTCTGAAGTCAGAAGAGGAGACACCGTCGTCCTACGACGAGGGATCGCATTCAGAATCGAAAATGAGATGCTGCTGCAGAAGACGAAGCGCAGCCTCCTCCTGCTTGACACAACGGAGTCTGCGCGCGCTTCTGAGCGCCTGGGTCCAGAAGACGGGTTCCCATCGTCGCACCACAACCTTCTGGAGTCAAAAGATCGAAAAGAACGGAAGCAGAGGTCACATCGTCGTCGTACGACGACCGGCCGAATCCAGAACTCAGCATTATCCCATGTTGAATGGAAACGTTTACCCGCGCCAGGTACGCCTCTGCGTACCTTGCGCGGGCAACGTTTGCCGTTCAACATGGAATATTGCTGCATCAGAGGAAGCGCATCTTCCTCCTGCTTGACACAACGGCGTCTGCGCGCGTTTCTGAGTCCCTGAATCCAGAAGACGGGTTCCCTTCGTCCCACCACAACCTTCTGAAGTCAGAAGAGGAGACACCGTCGTCCTACGACGAGGGATCGCATTCAGAATTGAGCATGAGACGCTGCTGCGGCAGAGGAACTGCAGCCTCCTTCTGCTTGGCACAACGGCGTCTTCGCCGTTTCTGAGCGCCTGGATCCAGAAGACGGGTTCCCTTCGTCCCACCACAACCGTCTGGAGTCAGAAGAGGAGACACCGTCGTCCTACGACGAGGGATCGCATTCAGAATCGAAAATGAGATGCTGCTGCAGAAGACGAAGCGCAGCCTCCTCCTGCTTGACACAACGGAGTCTGCGCGCGCTTCTGAGCGCCTGGGTCCAGAAGACGGGTTCCCATCGTCGCACCACAACCTTCTGGAGTCAAAAGATCGAAAAGAACGGAAGCAGAGGTCACATCGTCGTCGTACGACGACCGGCCGAATCCAGAACTCAGCATTATCCCATGTTGAACGGAAACGTTTACCCGCGCCAGGTACGCCTCTGCGTACCTCGCGCGGGCAACGTTTGCCGTTCAACATGGAATATTGCTGCATCAGAGGAAGCGCATCTTCCTCCTGCTTGACACAACGGCGTCTGCGCGCGTTTCTGAGCGCCTGGATCCAGAAGACGGGTTCCCTTCGTCCCACCACAACCTTCTGAAGTCAGAAGAGGAGACACCGTCGTCCTACGACGAGGGATCGCATTCAGAATCGAAAATGAGATGCTGCTGCAGAAGACGAAGCGCAGCCTCCTCCTGCTTGACACAACGGAGTCTGCGCGCGCTTCTGAGCGCCTGGGTCCAGAAGACGGGTTCCCATCGTCGCACCACAACCTTCTGGAGTCAAAAGATCGAAAAGAACGGAAGCAGAGGTCACATCGTCGTCGTACGACGACCGGCCGAATCCAGAACTCAGCATTATCCCATGTTGAATGGAAACGTTTACCCGCGCCAGGTACGCCTCTGCGTACCTCGCGCGGGCAACGTTTGCCGTTCAACATGGAATATTGCTGCATCAGAGGAAGCGCATCTTCCTCCTGCTTGACACAACGGCGTCTGCGCGCGTTTCTGAGTCCCTGAATCCAGAAGACGGGTTCCCTTCGTCCCACCACAACCTTCTGAAGTCAGAAGAGGAGACACCGTCGTCCTACGACGAGGGATCGCATTCAGAATTGAGCATGAGACGCTGCTGCGGCAGAGGAACTGCAGCCTCCTTCTGCTTGGCACAACGGCGTCTTCGCCGTTTCTGAGCGCCTGGATCCAGAAGACGGGTTCCCTTCGTCCCACCACAACCGTCTGGAGTCAGAAGAGGAGACACCGTCGTCCTACGACGAGGGATCGCATTCAGAATTGAGCATGAGACGCTGCTGCGGCAGAGGAACTGCAGCCTCCTTCTGCTTGGCACAACGGCGTCTGCGCGCGTTTCTGAGCGCCTGGGTCCAGAAGACGGGTTCCCATCGTCGCACCACAACCTTCTGGAGTCAAAAGATCGAAAAGAACGGAAGCAGAGGTCACATCGTCGTCGTACGACGACCGGCCGAATCCAGAACTCAGCATTATCCCATGTTGAACGGAAACGTTTACCCGCGCCAGGTACGCCTCTGCGTACCTCGCGCGGGCAACGTTTGCCGTTCAACATGGAATACTGCTGCATCAGAGGAAGCGCAGCCTCCTCCTGCTAGACACAACGACGTCTGCGCGCGTTTCTGAGTCCCTGAATCCAGAAGACGGGTTCCGTTCGTCCCACCACAACCGTCTGGAGTCAGAAGAGGAGACACCGTCGTCCTACGACGAGGGATCGCATTCAAAATTGAGCATGAGATGCTGCTGCGGCAGAGGAACTGCAGCCTCCTTCTGCTTGGCACAACGGCGTCTGCGCGCGTTTCTGAGCGCCTGGATCCAGAAGACGGGTTCCCTTCGTCCCACCACAACCGTCTGGAGTCAGAAGAGGAGACACCGTCGTCCTACGACGAGGGATCGCATTCAGAATTGAGCATGAGACGCTGCTGCGGCAGAGGAACTGCAGCCTCCTTCTGCTTGGCACAACGGCGTCTTCGCGCGTTTCTGAGCGCCTGGATCCAGAAGACGGGTTCCCTTCGTCCCACCACAACCTTCTGAAGTCAGAAGAGGAGACACCGTCGTCCTACGACGAGGGATCGCATTCAGAATCGAAAATGAGATGCTGCTGCAGAAGACGAAGCGCAGCCTCCTCCTGCTTGACACAACGGCGTCTGCGCGCGTTTCTGAGTCCCAGAATCCAGAAGACGGGTTCCCTTCGTCCCACCACAACCGTCTGGAGTCAGAAGAGGAGACACCGTCGTCCTACGACGAGGGATCGCATTCAGAATTGAGCATGAGATGCTGCTGCAGAAGACGAAGCGCAGCCTCCTCCTGCTTGACACAACGGCGTCTGCGCGCGCTTCTGAGTCCCTGAATCCAGAAGACGGGTTCCCTTCGTCCCACCACAACCGTCTGGAGTCAGAAGAGGAGACACCGTCGTCCTACGACGAGGGATCGCATTCAGAATTGAGCATGAGACGCTGCTGCGGCAGAGGAACTGCAGCCTCCTTCTGCTTGGCACCAGGGATGGGCGGAATTTCTGTTTTCTGTTTTCTGTTTTCTGATTTTCTGGCCATTTTGGGCAAATTTTTTCTGTTTTCTGTTTTCTGGGAAAATGGCCAAAAATTGGTCAGAAAACAGAAAATAGAGCTGCGAACAAAATTACATCCAACAAAAAGTATCCAAAAAGTATCGCAGAATTATGAGTTCAAAATATTTTTCTAGAAAATTTTAAATTGCAAGCGTGTGGCGCTTTTAGATTTGCTCTTTAGAAATTACGCCATACACTCGTGACCTATGCCGCTTTGCTTGCTTGATTGGTTGTATAAGTGCTGCTGGCATGTAATCCCTTCATAGGACATTTCCGGTCTTTCATAATTTGGCTTCGTATTCTCTTGAATTTCAACAGTACCTTGCACCATCTACGATTACTTGCAACTTTATATTAAAGCTACAAGACTAGTGTTCTGATCGGCGTTTAATTACCTCTTAACTAACCCGCTTGTCCTATGGCTACTGTGGGTAGGGTTATTCTCCACTTTCGGTGTAAATTTTGAAAACGGAGCCTTCTCTTTTCCAACCCTGCTTGGCTCTTGGCTATAAAAAAATATTAAGTGACAGAAAAGTTATGGATAGTTTTGGTTTCGTTGATGTACGGTAGTGATGCACAAAAATTTTAATGTATCACCTGAATCATTTGTCGTTCTGTAGATCATCGAATTGCTCGAGAGGGCGCCACAAGCGTTTCCATTCGTCCCTGGCGCGTGCCAGAGTGCTCCAATGGATCCTGCTCGCTCGAGGGACACGAAGAGCGCCGTATGGACGCTCAGAGCTTTCACGAAGACGTCCGACCAACACGATGGTGGGAGTCCTGGTGTTCTCTTGACATCCGGCGGAATTCAGTCCGTGACGGCTCTCCTCCAACGGGTATTTGTGAAGCGCATTATGTAGCCGACCCACCTAATTTTCAACGAATTGGCCCATGTGACAGCGTCTGGTCTTCGAACGTCGACGAAGCTGAGAACTCCGGAGGCCTTCTCTCACTTGCGTGAGTCGTGGCACTCCGAGCATCGTCATCTCGGTTCCACACTCTGTGACGCTGATCCTGCTTTCGTATGGCTCAATACGAAAGCCCCAGGTCTCTAAGTCGTATGTCAGAGCAGGAAGAACAGTGGAGCCGAATAGGTGGTCACGAAGTCGGACTTCTTCGACGCTCTTGAAGGCTCCATAAGCCGCTCCTTTCCTGCTGTCCAGGTCCGGCACTAGGTCCCTGGCATGTTGACTTCGCGACCCAGATACACTAGCTGGGGCGCTCAGGGTTCGTTTCGTCAAGACGGAATTGGGCATCAGAAACTTGTCCGTTCCTTATGAGCATGGTCTTCGTAAGACTCAGTTGCGGTCCATCGTCCAAGTCCGGATTTGGGGACTTATGGTGGGCTTTGGGGATGTGGTATCCCCCTGCCGAACCCCTCTCTTTACGTCGATGACGACGTCGTTGTAGAATGGTGAGATCTTGGTCGTGAATCCACTGTACAGCTCTCGAAGGACTCTGGTGTACTGAGCAGGAACGCCCTGAGTGAGCAGGGGTTCGAGGACCGCCTCAGTCTCGACGGAGTCGAATGCCTTCTTCAGGTCCATGAACGTAAGGCACAGCGGCAGCTTGTACTCTCGCGACACTTCGATGAGCTTCATAATGGTGTGTATGTGGTCGATCGTGCTGAATCCTCTCCGAAATCCTGCTTGCTCGCGTGACTGTCCTTCGTCCAGCGTTCTGCTGATCCTATTCAGGATAACTCGAGTGAACAGCTTGTAGACTACGGACAGCAGGCAGATCGGGCGATAGTTGCCAATGTCGTGCACGTCTCCCTTCTTGTACAGCAAGACGGTCCTGTAGTCTTCCACTGAGATGTAATATGATGTGTATGTGATCAGTAATAATAATAACATGATAGAGAGTATGCTTGATTCCCATTCTATAGTGTCTACGCATTGAAGAAAACATTTTCACTTGAAAACTGTCGTCCTGACAGCCCCGCAGTCACACTGATATACAAGTTGGGACCACTGGTCTAGCGAACGGTCTGTTTTGTGATTACGTCTGCATTTTGGAGTGCATCAGTGAGCCTTAAACCGCCTCATTTATAAGCCACTCTTCTTCTATCCCTCCTTTTAAGCCCCAACCTTTGAAGAACCAATGCATTTATTTTTCACAGAAACACTCTTAGTATTGCGATTATTGATGTAATCGTTGGGGCCTTAGCTGTGAAATGGAGCTGATGAGTAATGTAGCATACTTCAAATGTCGAGAATCCTAGGATCTTTGAGTCGAGGTTTACAATTTGCTGATTGTATTGAATTTTGAGTATAGTAGAAATTTTTGTAAACGTCTACAAGTTAAAACGCTTGTTCTCGACCACATTTCTAGTCATACAAAAGTATTTGCTACCGGAAAAATGGACCTTTGAGTAGAATAATTAGATCGTCTGAAAATTTGAAAATTTTCTGTTTTCTGTTTTCTGATTTTTCTGTTTTCTGGCGTTTTTGGCTTTTCTGTTTTCTGATTTCTGTTTTCTGACGAAAGCGATTTTCTGTTTTCTGTTTTCTGGGAAAATTATTAAAATTTCCGCCCATCCCTGCTTGGCACAACGGCGTCAGCGCGCGTTTCTGAGCGCCTGGGTCCAGAAGACGGGTTCCCATCGTCGCACCACAACCTTCTGGAGTCAAAAGATCGAAAAGAACGGAAGCAGAGGTCACATCGTCGTCGTACGACGACCGGCCGAATCCAGAACTCAGCATTATCCCATGTTGAACGGAAACGTTTACCCGCGCCAGGTACGCCTCTGCGTACCTCGCGCGGGCAACGTTTGCCGTTCAACATGGAATATTGCTGCATCAGAGGAAGCGCATCGTCCTCCTGCTTGACACAACGGCGTCTGCGCGCGTTTCTGAGTCCCTGAATTCAGAAGACGGGTTCCGTTCGTCCCACCACAACCGTCTGGAGTCAGAAGAGGAGACACCGTCGTCCTACGACGAGGGATCGCATTCAAAATTGAGCATGAGATGCTGCTGTGGCAGAGGAACTGCAGCCTCCTTCTGCTTGGCACAACGGCGTCTGCGCGCGTTTCTGAGCGCCTGGATCCAGAAGACGGGTTCCCATCGTCGCACCACAACCTTCTGGAGTCAAAAGATAGAAAAGAACGGAAGCAGAGGTCACATCGTCGTCGTACGACGACCGGCCGAATGCAGAACTCAGCATTATCCCATGTTGAACGGAAACGTTTACCCGCGCCAGGTACGCCTCTGCGTACCTCGCGCGGGCAACGTTTGCCGTTCAACATGGAATATTGCTGCATCAGAGGAAGCGCATCTTCCTCCTGCTTGACACAACGGCGTCTGCGCGCGTTTCTGAGCGCCTGGATCCAGAAGACGGGTTCCCTTCGTCCCACCACAACCTTCTGAAGTCAGAAGAGGAGACACCGTCGTCCTACGACGAGGGATCGCATTCAGAATCGAAAATGAGATGCTGCTGCAGAAGACGAAGCGCAGCCTCCTCCTGCTTGACACAACGGCGTCTGCGCGCGTTTCTGAGTCCCTGAATCCAGAAGACGGGTTCCCTTCGTCCCACCACAACCGTCTGGAGTCAGAAGAGGAGACACCGTCGTCCTACGACGAGGGATCGCATTCAGAATTGAGCATGAGACGCTGCTGCGGCACAGGAACTGCAGCCTCCTTCTGCTTGACACAACGGCGTCTGCGCGCGTTTCTGAGCGCCTGGATCCAGAAGACGGGTTCCCATCGTCGCACCACAACCTTCTGAAGTCAGAAGATCGAAAAGAACGGAAGCAGAGGTCACATCGTCGTCGTACGACGACCGGCCGAATGCAGAACTCAGCATTATCCCATGTTGAACGGAAACGTTTACCCGCGCCAGGTACGCCTCTGCGTACCTCGCGCGGGCAACCTTTGCCGTTCAACATGGAATATTGCTGCATCAGAGGAAGCGCATCTTCCTCCTGCTTGACACAACGGCGTCTGCGCGCGTTTCTGAGTCCCTGAATCCAGAAGACGGGTTCCCTTCGTCCCACCACACCTTCTGACGTCAGAAGAGGAGACACCGTCGTCCTACGACGAGGGATCGCATTCAGAATCGAACATGAGATGCTGCTGCAGAAGACGAAGCGCAGCGTCCTTCTGCTTGAAACAACGGCGTCTGCACGCGTTTCTGAGCGCCTGGATCCAGAAGACGGGTTCCCATCGTCGCACCACAACCTTCTGGAGTCAAAAGATCGAAAAGAACGGAAGCAGAGGTCACATCGTCGTCGTACGACGACCGGCCGAATGCAGAACTCAGCATTATCCCATGTTGAACGGAAACGTTTACCCGCGTCAGGTACGCCTCTGCGTACCTCGCGCGGGCAACGCTTGCCGTTCAACATGGAATATTGCTGCATCAGAGGAAGCACATCCTCCTCCTGCTTGAAACAACGGCGTCTGCGCGCGTTTCTGAGCGCCTGAATCCAGAAGACGGGTTCTCTTCGTCGCACCACAACCGTCTGGAGTCAGAAGATCGAAAAGAAAGGAAGCATAGGTCACGTCGTCGTCGTACGACGACCGGCCGAATGCAGAACTCAGCATTATCCCATGTTGAACGGAAACGTTTACCCGCGCCAGGTACGCCTCTGCGTACCTCGCGCGGGCAACGTTTGCCGTTCAACATGGAATATTGCTGCATCAGAGGAAGCGCATCTTACTCCTGCTTGATACAACGGCGCGTTTCTGAGTCCCTGAATCCAGAAGACGGGTTCCCTTCGTCCCACCACAACCGTCTGGAGTCAGAAGAGGAGACACCGTCGTCCTACGACGAGGGATCGCATTCAGAATCGAACATGAGATGCTGCTGCAGAAGACGAAGCGCATCTTCCTCCTGCCTGACACAACGGCGTCTGCGCGCGTTTCTGAGTCCCTGAATCCAGAAGACGGGTTCCCTTCGTCCCACCACAACCGTCTGGAGTCAGAAGAGGAGACACCGTCGTCCTACGACGAGGGATCGCATTCAGAATTGAGCATGAGACGCTGCTGCGGCACAGGAACTGCAGCCTCCTTCTGCTTGACACAACGGCGTCTGCGCGCGTTTCTGAGCGCCTGAATCCAGAAGACGGGTTCCCTTCGTCCCACCACAACCGTCTGGAGTCAGAAGAGGAGACACCGTCGTCCTACGACGAGGGATCGCATTCAGAATCGAACATGAGATGCTGCTGCAGAAGACGAAGCGCAGCCTCCTTCTGCTTGGCACAACGGCGTCTGCGCGCGTTTCTGAGCGCCTGGATCCAGAAGACGGGTTCCCATCGTCGCACCACAACCTTCTGGAGTCAAAAGATCGAAAAGAACGGAAGCAGAGGTCACATCGTCGTCGTACGACGACCGGCCGAATGCAGAATTCAGCATTATCCCATGTTGAACGGAAATGTTTACCCGCGCCAGGTACGCCTCTGCGTACCTCGCGCGGGCAACGTTTGCCGTTCAACATGGAATATTGCTGCATCAGAGGAAGCGCGTCCTTCTCCTGCTTGACACAACGGCGCGTTTCTGAGTCCCTGAATCCAGAAGACGGGTTCCCTTCGTCCCACCACAACCGTCTGGAGTCAGAAGAGGAGACACCGTCGTCCTACGACGAGGGATCGCATTCAGAATTGAGCATGAGACGCTGCTGCGGCACAGGAACTGCAGCCTCCTTCTGCTTGACACAACGGCGTCTGCGCGCGTTTCTGAGCGCCTGGATCCAGAAGACGGGTTCCCATCGTCGCACCACAACCTTCTGAAGTCAGAAGATCGAAAAGAACGGAAGCAGAGGTCACATCGTCGTCGTACGACGACCGGCCGAATGCAGAACTCAGCATTATCCCATGTTGAACGGAAACGTTTACCCGCGCCAGGTACGCCTCTGCGTACCTCGCGCGGGCAACCTTTGCCGTTCAACATGGAATATTGCTGCATCAGAGGAAGCGCATCTTCCTCCTGCTTGACACAACGGCGTCTGCGCGCGTTTCTGAGTCCCTGAATCCAGAAGACGGGTTCGCTTCGTCCCACCACAACCGTCTGGAGTCAGAAGAGGAGACACCGTCGTCCTACGACGAGGGATCGCATTCAGAATCGAACATGAGATGCTGCTGCAGAAGACGAAGCGCATCTTCCTCCTACCTGACACAACGGCGTCTGCGCGCGTTTCTGAGTCCCTGAATCCAGAAGACGGGTTCCCTTCGTCCCACCACAACCTTCTGATGTCAGAAGAGGAGACACCGTCGTCCTACGACGAGGGATCGCATTCAGAATCGAACATGAGATGCTGCTGCGGCAGAGGAACTGCAGCCTCCTTCTGCTTGACACAACGGCGTCTGCGCGCGTTTCTGAGCGCCTGGATCCAGAAGACGGGTTCCCATCGTCGCACCACAACCTTCTGAAGTCAGAAGATCGAAAAGAACGGAAGCAGAGGTCACATCGTCGTCGTACGACGACCGGCCGAATGCAGAACTCAGCATTATCCCATGTTGAACGGAAACGTTTACCCGCGCCAGGTACGCCTCTGCGTACCTCGCGCGGGCAACGTTTGCCGTTCAACATGGAATATTGCTGCATCAGAGGAAGCGCATCTTACTCCTGCTTGACACAACGGCGTCTGCGCGCGTTTCTGAGTCCCTGAATCCAGAAGACGGGCTTCCTTCGTCCCACCACAACCGTCTGGAGTCAGAAGAGGAGACACCGTCGTCCTACGACGAGGGATCGCATTCAAAATTGAGCATGAGACGCTGCTGCGGAACAGGAACTGCAGCCTCCTTCTGCTTGACACAACGGCGTCTGCGCGCGTTTCTGAGCGCCTGGATCCAGAAGACGGGTTCCCTTCGTCCCACCACAACCTTCTGATGTCAGAAGAGGAGACACCGTCGTCCTACGACGAGGGATCGCATTCAGAATCGAACATGAGATGCTGCTGCGGCAGAGGAACTGCAGCCTCCTTCTGCTTGACACAACGGCGTCTGCGCGCGTTTCTGAGCGCCTGGATCCAGAAGACGGGTTCCCATCGTCGCACCACAACCTTCTGGAGTCAAAAGATCGAAAAGGACGGAAGCAGAGGTCACATCGTCGTCGTACGACGACCGGCCGAATGCAGAACTCAGCATTATTCCATGTTGAACGGAAACGTATACCCGCGCCAGGTACGCCTCTGCGTACCTCGCGCGAGGGCAACGTTTGCCGTTCAACATGGAATATTGCTGCATCAGAGGAAGCGCGTCCTCCTCCTGCTTGACACAACGGCGCGTTTCTGAGTCCCTGAATCCAGAAGACGGGTTCCCTTCGTCCCACCACAACCGTCTGGAGTCAGAAGAGGAGACACCGTCGTCCTACGACGAGGGATCGCATTCAGAATTGAGCATGAGACGCTGCTGCGGCACAGGAACTGCAGCCTCCTTCTGCTTGACACAACGGCGTCTGCGCGCGTTTCTGAGCGCCTGGATCCAGAAGACGGGTTCCCATCGTCGCACCACAACCTTCTGAAGTCAGAAGATCGAAAAGAACGGAAGCAGAGGTCACATCGTCGTCGTACGACGACCGGCCGAATGCAGAACTCAGCATTATCCCATGTTGAACGGAAACGTTTACCCGCGCCAGGTACGCCTCTGCGTACCTCGCGCGGGCAACGTTTGCCGTTCAACATGGAATATTGCTGCATCAGAGGAAGCGCATCTTACTCCTGCTTGACACAACGGCGTCTGCGCGCGTTTCTGAGTCCCTGAATCCAGAAGACGGGTTCCCTTCGTCCCACCACAAATGTCTGGAGTCAGAAGAGGAGACACCGTCGTCCTACGACGAGGGATCGCATTCAGAATCGAACATGAGATGCTGCTGCAGAAGACGAAGCGCATCTTCCTCCTGCTTGACACAACGGCGTCTGCGCGCGTTTCTGAGTCTCTGAATCCAGAAGACGGGTTCCCTTCGTCCCACCACAACCGTCTGGAGTCAGAAGAGGAGACACCGTCGTCCTACGACGAGGGATCGCATTCAGAATCGAACATGAGATGCTGCTGCAGAAGACGAAG
This sequence comes from Heligmosomoides polygyrus bakeri, assembly GCA_947359475.1. Taxonomy (NCBI): domain Eukaryota; kingdom Metazoa; phylum Nematoda; class Chromadorea; order Rhabditida; family Heligmosomidae; genus Heligmosomoides; species Heligmosomoides polygyrus. Next base: position 51,302,070 of record OX375870.1, read on the forward strand.
CGCAGCCTCCTTCTGCTTGGCACAACGGCGTCTGCGCGCGTTTCTGAGCGCCTGGATCCAGAAGACGGGTTCCCATCGTCGCACCACAACCTTCTGGAGTCAGAAGAGGAGACACCGTCGTCCTACGACGAGGGATCGCATTCAGAATTGAGCATGAGACGCTGCTGCGGCACAGGAACTGCAGCCTCCTTCTGCTTGACACAACGGCGTCTGCGCGCGTTTCTGAGCGCCTGGATCCAGAAGACGGGTTCCCATCGTCGCACCACAACCTTCTGAAGTCAGAAGATCGAAAAGAACGGAAGCAGAGGTCACATCGTCGTCGTACGACGACCGGCCGAATGCAGAACTCAGCATTATCCCATGTTGAACGGAAACGTTTACCCGCGCCAGGTACGCCTCTGCGTACCTCGCGCGGGCAACGTTTGCCGTTCAACATGGAATATTGCTGCATCAGAGGAAGCGCATCTTACTCCTGCTTGACACAACGGCGTCTGCGCGCGTTTCTGAGTCCCTGAATCCAGAAGACGGGTTCCCTTCGTCCCACCACAAATGTCTGGAGTCAGAAGAGGAGACACCGTCGTCCTACGACGAGGGATCGCATTCAGAATCGAACATGAGATGCTGCTGCAGAAGACGAAGCGCATCTTCCTCCTGCTTGACACAACGGCGTCTGCGCGCGTTTCTGAGTCTCTGAATCCAGAAGACGGGTTCCCTTCGTCCCACCACAACCGTCTGGAGTCAGAAGAGGAGACACCGTCGTCCTACGACGAGGGATCGCATTCAGAATCGAACATGAGATGCTGCTGCAGAAGACGAAGCGCAGCCTCCTTCTGCTTGGCACAACGGCGTCTGCGCGCGTTTCTGAGCGCCTGGATCCAGAAGACGGGTTCCCATCGTCGCACCACAACCTTCTGGAGTCAAAAGATCGAAAAGAACGGAAGCAGAGGTCACATCGTCGTCGTACGACGACCGGCCGAATGCAGAACTCAGCATTATCCCATGTTGAACGGAAACGTTTACCCGCGCCAGGTACGCCTCTGCGTACCTCGCGCGGGCAACGTTTGCCGTTCAACATGGAATACTGCTGCATCAGAGGAAGCGCATCTTACTCCTGATTGACACAACGGCGTCTGCGCGCGTTTCTGAGTCCCTGAATCCAGAAGACGGGCTTCCTTCGTCCCACCACAACCGTCTGGAGTCAGAAGAGGAGACACCGTCGTCCTACGACGAGGGATCGCATTCAGAATTGAGCATGAGACGCTGCTGCGGCAGAGGAACTGCAGCCTCCTTCTGCTTGGCACAACGGCGTCTGCGCGCGTTTCTGAGCGCCTGGGTCCAGAAGACGGGTTCCCATCGTCGCACCACAACCTTCTGGAGTCAAAAGACCGAAAAGAACGGAAGCAGAGGTCACATCGTCGTCGTACGACGACCGGCCGAATCCAGAACTCAGCATTATCCCATGTTGAACGGAAACGTTTACCCGCGCCAGGTACGCCTCTGCGTACCTCGCGCGGGCAACGTTTGCCGTTCAACATGGAATATTGCTGCATCAGAGGAAGCGCATCTTCCTCCTGCTTGACACAACGGCGTCTGCGCGCGTTTCTGAGCGCCTGGATCCAGAAGACGGGTTCCCTTCGTCCCACCACAACCTTCTGAAGTCAGAAGAGGAGACACCGTCGTCCTACGACGAGGGATCGCATTCAGAATCGAAAATGAGATGCTGCTGCAGAAGACGAAGCGCAGCCTCCTCCTGCTTGACACAACGGAGTCTGCGCGCGCTTCTGAGCGCCTGGGTCCAGAAGACGGGTTCCCATCGTCGCACCACAACCTTCTGGAGTCAAAAGATCGAAAAGAACGGAAGCAGAGGTCACATCGTCGTCGTACGACGACCGGCCGAATCCAGAACTCAGCATTATCCCATGTTGAACGGAAACGTTTACCCGCGCCAGGTACGCCTCTGCGTACCTCGCGCGGGCAACGTTTGCCGTTCAACATGGAATATTGCTGCATCAGAGGAAGCGCATCTTCCTCCTGCTTGACACAACGGCGTCTGCGCGCGTTTCTGAGCGCCTGGATCCAGAAGACGGGTTCCCTTCGTCCCACCACAACCTTCTGAAGTCAGAAGAGGAGACACCGTCGTCCTACGACGAGGGATCGCATTCAGAATCGAAAATGAGATGCTGCTGCAGAAGACGAAGCGCAGCCTCCTCCTGCTTGACACAACGGAGTCTGCGCGCGCTTCTGAGCGCCTGGGTCCAGAAGACGGGTTCCCATCGTCGCACCACAACCTTCTGGAGTCAAAAGATCGAAAAGAACGGAAGCAGAGGTCACATCGTCGTCGTACGACGACCGGCCGAATCCAGAACTCAGCATTATCCCATGTTGAATGGAAACGTTTACCCGCGCCAGGTACGCCTCTGCGTACCTCGCGCGGGCAACGTTTGCCGTTCAACATGGAATATTGCTGCATCAGAGGAAGCGCATCTTCCTCCTGCTTGACACAACGGCGTCTGCGCGCGTTTCTGAGTCCCTGAATCCAGAAGACGGGTTCCCTTCGTCCCACCACAACCTTCTGAAGTCAGAAGAGGAGACACCGTCGTCCTACGACGAGGGATCGCATTCAGAATTGAGCATGAGACGCTGCTGCGGCAGAGGAACTGCAGCCTCCTTCTGCTTGGCACAACGGCGTCTTCGCCGTTTCTGAGCGCCTGGATCCAGAAGACGGGTTCCCTTCGTCCCACCACAACCGTCTGGAGTCAGAAGAGGAGACACCGTCGTCCTACGACGAGGGATCGCATTCAGAATCGAAAATGAGATGCTGCTGCAGAAGACGAAGCGCAGCCTCCTCCTGCTTGACACAACGGAGTCTGCGCGCGCTTCTGAGCGCCTGGGTCCAGAAGACGGGTTCCCATCGTCGCACCACAACCTTCTGGAGTCAAAAGATCGAAAAGAACGGAAGCAGAGGTCACATCGTCGTCGTACGACGACCGGCCGAATCCAGAACTCAGCATTATCCCATGTTGAACGGAAACGTTTACCCGCGCCAGGTACGCCTCTGCGTACCTCGCGCGGGCAACGTTTGCCGTTCAACATGGAATACTGCTGCATCAGAGGAAGCGCAGCCTCCTCCTGCTAGACACAACGACGTCTGCGCGCGTTTCTGAGTCCCTGAATCCAGAAGACGGGTTCCGTTCGTCCCACCACAACCGTCTGGAGTCAGAAGAGGAGACACCGTCGTCCTACGACGAGGGATCGCATTCAAAATTGAGCATGAGATGCTGCTGCGGCAGAGGAACTGCAGCCTCCTTCTGCTTGGCACAACGGCGTCTGCGCGCGTTTCTGAGCGCCTGGATCCAGAAGACGGGTTCCCTTCGTCCCACCACAACCGTCTGGAGTCAGAAGAGGAGACACCGTCGTCCTACGACGAGGGATCGCATTCAGAATTGAGCATGAGACGCTGCTGCGGCAGAGGAACTGCAGCCTCCTTCTGCTTGGCACAACGGCGTCTTCGCGCGTTTCTGAGCGCCTGGATCCAGAAGACGGGTTCCCTTCGTCCCACCACAACCTTCTGAAGTCAGAAGAGGAGACACCGTCGTCCTACGACGAGGGATCGCATTCAGAATCGAAAATGAGATGCTGCTGCAGAAGACGAAGCGCAGCCTCCTCCTGCTTGACACAACGGCGTCTGCGCGCGTTTCTGAGTCCCAGAATCCAGAAGACGGGTTCCCTTCGTCCCACCACAACCGTCTGGAGTCAGAAGAGGAGACACCGTCGTCCTACGACGAGGGATCGCATTCAGAATTGAGCATGAGATGCTGCTGCAGAAGACGAAGCGCAGCCTCCTCCTGCTTGACACAACGGCGTCTGCGCGCGCTTCTGAGTCCCTGAATCCAGAAGACGGGTTCCCTTCGTCCCACCACAACCGTCTGGAGTCAGAAGAGGAGACACCGTCGTCCTACGACGAGGGATCGCATTCAGAATTGAGCATGAGACGCTGCTGCGGCAGAGGAACTGCAGCCTCCTTCTGCTTGGCACCAGGGATGGGCGGAATTTCTGTTTTCTGTTTTCTGTTTTCTGATTTTCTGGCCATTTTGGGCAAATTTTTTCTGTTTTCTGTTTTCTGGGAAAATGGCCAAAAATTGGTCAGAAAACAGAAAATAGAGCTGCGAACAAAATTACATCCAACAAAAAGTATCCAAAAAGTATCGCAGAATTATGAGTTCAAAATATTTTTCTAGAAAATTTTAAATTGCAAGCGTGTGGCGCTTTTAGATTTGCTCTTTAGAAATTACGCCATACACTCGTGACCTATGCCGCTTTGCTTGCTTGATTGGTTGTATAAGTGCTGCTGGCATGTAATCCCTTCATAGGACATTTCCGGTCTTTCATAATTTGGCTTCGTATTCTCTTGAATTTCAACAGTACCTTGCACCATCTACGATTACTTGCAACTTTATATTAAAGCTACAAGACTAGTGTTCTGATCGGCGTTTAATTACCTCTTAACTAACCCGCTTGTCCTATGGCTACTGTGGGTAGGGTTATTCTCCACTTTCGGTGTAAATTTTGAAAACGGAGCCTTCTCTTTTCCAACCCTGCTTGGCTCTTGGCTATAAAAAAATAGTAAGTGACAGAAAAGTTATGGATAGTTTTGGTTTCGTTGATGTACGGTAGTGATGCACAAAAATTTTAATGTATCACCTGAATCATTTGTCGTTCTGTAGATCATCGAATTGCTCGAGAGGGCGCCACAAGCGTTTCCATTCGTCCCTGGCGCGTGCCAGAGTGCTCCAATGGATCCTGCTCGCTCGAGGGACACGAAGAGCGCCGTATGGACGCTCAGAGCTTTCACGAAGACGTCCGACCAACACGATGGTGGGAGTCCTGGTGTTCTCTTGACATCCGGCGGAATTCAGTCCGTGACGGCTCTCCTCCAACGGGTATTTGTGAAGCGCATTATGTAGCCGACCCACCTAATTTTCAACGAATTGGCCCATGTGACAGCGTCTGGTCTTCGAACGTCGACGAAGCTGAGAACTCCGGAGGCCTTCTCTCACTTGCGTGAGTCGTGGCACTCCGAGCATCGTCATCTCGGTTCCACACTCTGTGACGCTGATCCTGCTTTCGTATGGCTCAATACGAAAGCCCCAGGTCTCTAAGTCGTATGTCAGAGCAGGAAGAACAGTGGAGCCGAATAGGTGGTCACGAAGTCGGACTTCTTCGACGCTCTTGAAGGCTCCATAAGCCGCTCCTTTCCTGCTGTCCAGGTCCGGCACTAGGTCCCTGGCATGTTGACTTCGCGACCCAGATACACTAGCTGGGGCGCTCAGGGTTCGTTTCGTCAAGACGGAATTGGGCATCAGAAACTTGTCCGTTCCTTATGAGCATGGTCTTCGTAAGACTCAGTTGCGGTCCATCGTCCAAGTCCGGATTTGGGGACTTATGGTGGGCTTTGGGGATGTGGTATCCCCCTGCCGAACCCCTCTCTTTACGTCGATGACGACGTCGTTGTAGAATGGTGAGATCTTGGTCGTGAATCCACTGTACAGCTCTCGAAGGACTCTGGTGTACTGAGCAGGAACGCCCTGAGTGAGCAGGGGTTCGAGGACCGCCTCAGTCTCGACGGAGTCGAATGCCTTCTTCAGGTCCATGAACGTAAGGCACAGCGGCAGCTTGTACTCTCGCGACACTTCGATGAGCTTCATAATGGTGTGTATGTGGTCGATCGTGCTGAATCCTCTCCGAAATCCTGCTTGCTCGCGTGACTGTCCTTCGTCCAGCGTTCTGCTGATCCTATTCAGGATAACTCGAGTGAACAGCTTGTAGACTACGGACAGCAGGCAGATCGGGCGATAGTTGCCAATGTCGTGCACGTCTCCCTTCTTGTACAGCAAGACGGTCCTGTAGTCTTCCACTGAGATGTAATATGATGTGTATGTGATCAGTAATAATAATAACATGATAGAGAGTATGCTTGATTCCCATTCTATAGTGTCTACGCATTGAAGAAAACATTTTCACTTGAAAACTGTCGTCCTGACAGCCCCGCAGTCACACTGATATACAAGTTGGGACCACTGGTCTAGCGAACGGTCTGTTTTGTGATTACGTCTGCATTTTGGAGTGCATCAGTGAGCCTTAAACCGCCTCATTTATAAGCCACTCTTCTTCTATCCCTCCTTTTAAGCCCCAACCTTTGAAGAACCAATGCATTTATTTTTCACAGAAACACTCTTAGTATTGCGATTATTGATGTAATCGTTGGGGCCTTAGCTGTGAAATGGAGCTGATGAGTAATGTAGCATACTTCAAATGTCGAGAATCCTAGGATCTTTGAGTCGAGGTTTACAATTTGCTGATTGTATTGAATTTTGAGTATAGTAGAAATTTTTGTAAACGTCTACAAGTTAAAACGCTTGTTCTCGACCACATTTCTAGTCATACAAAAGTATTTGCTACCGGAAAAATGGACCTTTGAGTAGAATAATTAGATCGTCTGAAAATTTGAAAATTTTCTGTTTTCTGTTTTCTGATTTTTCTGTTTTCTGGCGTTTTTGGCTTTTCTGTTTTCTGATTTCTGTTTTCTGACGAAAGCGATTTTCTGTTTTCTGTTTTCTGGGAAAATTATTAAAATTTCCGCCCATCCCTGCTTGGCACAACGGCGTCAGCGCGCGTTTCTGAGCGCCTGGGTCCAGAAGACGGGTTCCCATCGTCGCACCACAACCTTCTGGAGTCAAAAGATCGAAAAGAACGGAAGCAGAGGTCACATCGTCGTCGTACGACGACCGGCCGAATCCAGAACTCAGCATTATCCCATGTTGAACGGAAACGTTTACCCGCGCCAGGTACGCCTCTGCGTACCTCGCGCGGGCAACGTTTGCCGTTCAACATGGAATATTGCTGCATCAGAGGAAGCGCATCGTCCTCCTGCTTGACACAACGGCGTCTGCGCGCGTTTCTGAGTCCCTGAATTCAGAAGACGGGTTCCGTTCGTCCCACCACAACCGTCTGGAGTCAGAAGAGGAGACACCGTCGTCCTACGACGAGGGATCGCATTCAAAATTGAGCATGAGATGCTGCTGTGGCAGAGGAACTGCAGCCTCCTTCTGCTTGGCACAACGGCGTCTGCGCGCGTTTCTGAGCGCCTGGATCCAGAAGACGGGTTCCCATCGTCGCACCACAACCTTCTGGAGTCAAAAGATAGAAAAGAACGGAAGCAGAGGTCACATCGTCGTCGTACGACGACCGGCCGAATGCAGAACTCAGCATTATCCCATGTTGAACGGAAACGTTTACCCGCGCCAGGTACGCCTCTGCGTACCTCGCGCGGGCAACGTTTGCCGTTCAACATGGAATATTGCTGCATCAGAGGAAGCGCATCTTCCTCCTGCTTGACACAACGGCGTCTGCGCGCGTTTCTGAGCGCCTGGATCCAGAAGACGGGTTCCCTTCGTCCCACCACAACCTTCTGAAGTCAGAAGAGGAGACACCGTCGTCCTACGACGAGGGATCGCATTCAGAATCGAAAATGAGATGCTGCTGCAGAAGACGAAGCGCAGCCTCCTCCTGCTTGACACAACGGCGTCTGCGCGCGTTTCTGAGTCCCTGAATCCAGAAGACGGGTTCCCTTCGTCCCACCACAACCGTCTGGAGTCAGAAGAGGAGACACCGTCGTCCTACGACGAGGGATCGCATTCAGAATTGAGCATGAGACGCTGCTGCGGCACAGGAACTGCAGCCTCCTTCTGCTTGACACAACGGCGTCTGCGCGCGTTTCTGAGCGCCTGGATCCAGAAGACGGGTTCCCATCGTCGCACCACAACCTTCTGAAGTCAGAAGATCGAAAAGAACGGAAGCAGAGGTCACATCGTCGTCGTACGACGACCGGCCGAATGCAGAACTCAGCATTATCCCATGTTGAACGGAAACGTTTACCCGCGCCAGGTACGCCTCTGCGTACCTCGCGCGGGCAACCTTTGCCGTTCAACATGGAATATTGCTGCATCAGAGGAAGCGCATCTTCCTCCTGCTTGACACAACGGCGTCTGCGCGCGTTTCTGAGTCCCTGAATCCAGAAGACGGGTTCCCTTCGTCCCACCACACCTTCTGACGTCAGAAGAGGAGACACCGTCGTCCTACGACGAGGGATCGCATTCAGAATCGAACATGAGATGCTGCTGCAGAAGACGAAGCGCAGCGTCCTTCTGCTTGAAACAACGGCGTCTGCACGCGTTTCTGAGCGCCTGGATCCAGAAGACGGGTTCCCATCGTCGCACCACAACCTTCTGAAGTCAGAAGATCGAAAAGAACGGAAGCAGAGGTCACATCGTCGTCGTACGACGACCGGCCGAATGCAGAACTCAGCATTATCCCATGTTGAACGGAAACGTTTACCCGCGCCAGGTACGCCTCTGCGTACCTCGCGCGGGCAACCTTTGCCGTTCAACATGGAATATTGCTGCATCAGAGGAAGCGCATCTTCCTCCTGCTTGACACAACGGCGTCTGCGCGCGTTTCTGAGTCCCTGAATCCAGAAGACGGGTTCCCTTCGTCCCACCACACCTTCTGACGTCAGAAGAGGAGACACCGTCGTCCTACGACGAGGGATCGCATTCAGAATCGAACATGAGATGCTGCTGCAGAAGACGAAGCGCAGCGTCCTTCTGCTTGAAACAACGGCGTCTGCACGCGTTTCTGAGCGCCTGGATCCAGAAGACGGGTTCCCATCGTCGCACCACAACCTTCTGGAGTCAAAAGATCGAAAAGAACGGAAGCAGAGGTCACATCGTCGTCGTACGACGACCGGCCGAATGCAGAACTCAGCATTATCCCATGTTGAACGGAAACGTTTACCCGCGTCAGGTACGCCTCTGCGTACCTCGCGCGGGCAACGCTTGCCGTTCAACATGGAATATTGCTGCATCAGAGGAAGCACATCCTCCTCCTGCTTGAAACAACGGCGTCTGCGCGCGTTTCTGAGCGCCTGAATCCAGAAGACGGGTTCTCTTCGTCGCACCACAACCGTCTGGAGTCAGAAGATCGTAAAGAAAGGAAGCATAGGTCACGTCGTCGTCGTACGACGACCGGCCGAATGCAGAACTCAGCATTATCCCATGTTGAACGGAAACGTTTACCCGCGCCAGGTACGCCTCTGCGTACCTCGCGCGGGCAACGTTTGCCGTTCAACATGGAATATTGCTGCATCAGAGGAAGCGCATCTTACTCCTGCTTGATACAACGGCGCGTTTCTGAGTCCCTGAATCCAGAAGACGGGTTCCCTTCGTCCCACCACAACCGTCTGGAGTCAGAAGAGGAGACACCGTCGTCCTACGACGAGGGATCGCATTCAGAATCGAACATGAGATGCTGCTGCAGAAGACGAAGCGCATCTTCCTCCTGCCTGACACAACGGCGTCTGCGCGCGTTTCTGAGTCCCTGAATCCAGAAGACGGGTTCCCTTCGTCCCACCACAACCGTCTGGAGTCAGAAGAGGAGACACCGTCGTCCTACGACGAGGGATCGCATTCAGAATTGAGCATGAGACGCTGCTGCGGCACAGGAACTGCAGCCTCCTTCTGCTTGACACAACGGCGTCTGCGCGCGTTTCTGAGCGCCTGAATCCAGAAGACGGGTTCCCTTCGTCCCACCACAACCGTCTGGAGTCAGAAGAGGAGACACCGTCGTCCTACGACGAGGGATCGCATTCAGAATCGAACATGAGATGCTGCTGCAGAAGACGAAGCGCAGCCTCCTTCTGCTTGGCACAACGGCGTCTGCGCGCGTTTCTGAGCGCCTGGATCCAGAAGACGGGTTCCCATCGTCGCACCACAACCTTCTGGAGTCAAAAGATCGAAAAGAACGGAAGCAGAGGTCACATCGTCGTCGTACGACGACCGGCCGAATGCAGAATTCAGCATTATCCCATGTTGAACGGAAATGTTTACCCGCGCCAGGTACGCCTCTGCGTACCTCGCGCGGGCAACGTTTGCCGTTCAACATGGAATATTGCTGCATCAGAGGAAGCGCGTCCTTCTCCTGCTTGACACAACGGCGCGTTTCTGAGTCCCTGAATCCAGAAGACGGGTTCCCTTCGTCCCACCACAACCGTCTGGAGTCAGAAGAGGAGACACCGTCGTCCTACGACGAGGGATCGCATTCAGAATTGAGCATGAGACGCTGCTGCGGCACAGGAACTGCAGCCTCCTTCTGCTTGACACAACGGCGTCTGCGCGCGTTTCTGAGCGCCTGGATCCAGAAGACGGGTTCCCATCGTCGCACCACAACCTTCTGAAGTCAGAAGATCGAAAAGAACGGAAGCAGAGGTCACATCGTCGTCGTACGACGACCGGCCGAATGCAGAACTCAGCATTATCCCATGTTGAACGGAAACGTTTACCCGCGCCAGGTACGCCTCTGCGTACCTCGCGCGGGCAACCTTTGCCGTTCAACATGGAATATTGCTGCATCAGAGGAAGCGCATCTTCCTCCTGCTTGACACAACGGCGTCTGCGCGCGTTTCTGAGTCCCTGAATCCAGAAGACGGGTTCGCTTCGTCCCACCACAACCGTCTGGAGTCAGAAGAGGAGACACCGTCGTCCTACGACGAGGGATCGCATTCAGAATCGAACATGAGATGCTGCTGCAGAAGACGAAGCGCATCTTCCTCCTACCTGACACAACGGCGTCTGCGCGCGTTTCTGAGTCCCTGAATCCAGAAGACGGGTTCCCTTCGTCCCACCACAACCTTCTGATGTCAGAAGAGGAGACACCGTCGTCCTACGACGAGGGATCGCATTCAGAATCGAACATGAGATGCTGCTGCGGCAGAGGAACTGCAGCCTCCTTCTGCTTGACACAACGGCGTCTGCGCGCGTTTCTGAGCGCCTGGATCCAGAAGACGGGTTCCCATCGTCGCACCACAACCTTCTGAAGTCAGAAGATCGAAAAGAACGGAAGCAGAGGTCACATCGTCGTCGTACGACGACCGGCCGAATGCAGAACTCAGCATTATCCCATGTTGAACGGAAACGTTTACCCGCGCCAGGTACGCCTCTGCGTACCTCGCGCGGGCAACGTTTGCCGTTCAACATGGAATATTGCTGCATCAGAGGAAGCGCATCTTACTCCTGCTTGACACAACGGCGTCTGCGCGCGTTTCTGAGTCCCTGAATCCAGAAGACGGGCTTCCTTCGTCCCACCACAACCGTCTGGAGTCAGAAGAGGAGACACCGTCGTCCTACGACGAGGGATCGCATTCAAAATTGAGCATGAGACGCTGCTGCGGAACAGGAACTGCAGCCTCCTTCTGCTTGACACAACGGCGTCTGCGCGCGTTTCTGAGCGCCTGGATCCAGAAGACGGGTTCCCTTCGTCCCACCACAACCTTCTGATGTCAGAAGAGGAGACACCGTCGTCCTACGACGAGGGATCGCATTCAGAATCGAACATGAGATGCTGCTGCGGCAGAGGAACTGCAGCCTCCTTCTGCTTGACACAACGGCGTCTGCGCGCGTTTCTGAGCGCCTGGATCCAGAAGACGGGTTCCCATCGTCGCACCACAACCTTCTGAAGTCAGAAGATCGAAAAGAACGGAAGCAGAGGTCACATCGTCGTCGTACGACGACCGGCCGAATGCAGAACTCAGCATTATCCCATGTTGAACGGAAACGTTTACCCGCGCCAGGTACGCCTCTGCGTACCTCGCGCGGGCAACGTTTGCCGTTCAACATGGAATATTGCTGCATCAGAGGAAGCGCATCTTACTCCTGCTTGACACAACGGCGTCTGCGCGCGTTTCTGAGTCCCTGAATCCAGAAGACGGGTTCCCTTCGTCCCACCACAACCGTCTGGAGTCAGAAGAGGAGACACCGTCGTCCTACGACGAGGGATCGCATTCAGAATTGAGCATGAGACGCTGCTGCGGCACAGGAACTGCAGCCTCTTTCTGCTTGACACAACGGCGTCTGCGCGCGTTTCTGAGCGCCTGGATCCAGAAGACGGGTTCCCATCGTCGCACCACAACCTTCTGGAGTCAAAAGATCGAAAAGAACGGAAGCAGAGGTCACATCGTCGTCGTACGACGACCGGCCGAATCCAGAACTCAGCATTATCCCATGTTGAACGGAAACGTTTACCCGCGCCAGGTACGCCTCTGCGTACCTCGCGCGGGCAACGTTTGCCGTTCAACATGGAATATTGCTGCATCAGAGGAAGCGCGTCCTTCTCCTGCTTGACACAACGGCGCGTTTCTGAGTCCCTGAATCCAGAAGACGGGTTCCCTTCGTCCCACCACAACCGTCTGGAGTCAGAAGAGGAGACACCGTCGTCCTACGACGAGGGATCGCATTCAGAATTGAGCATGAGACGCTGCTGCGGCACAGGAACTGCAGCCTCCTTCTGCTTGACACAACGGCGTCTGCGCGCGTTTCTGAGCGCCTGGATCCAGAAGACGGGTTCCCATCGTCGCACCACAACCTTCTGAAGTCAGAAGATCGAAAAGAACGGAAGCAGAGGTCACATCGTCGTCGTACGACGACCGGCCGAATGCAGAACTCAGCATTATCCCATGTTGAACGGAAACGTTTACCCGCGCCAGGTACGCCTCTGCGTACCTCGCGCGGGCAACCTTTGCCGTTCAACATGGAATATTGCTGCATCAGAGGAAGCGCATCTTCCTCCTGCTTGACACAACGGCGTCTGCGCGCGTTTCTGAGTCCCTGAATCCAGAAGACGGGTTCCCTTCGTCCCACCACACCTTCTGACGTCAGAAGAGGAGACACCGTCGTCCTACGACGAGGGATCGCATTCAGAATCGAACATGAGATGCTGCTGCAGAAGACGAAGCGCAGCGTCCTTCTGCTTGAAACAACGGCGTCTGCACGCGTTTCTGAGCGCCTGGATCCAGAAGACGGGTTCCCATCGTCGCACCACAACCTTCTGGAGTCAAAAGATCGAAAAGAACGGAAGCAGAGGTCACATCGTCGTCGTACGACGACCGGCCGAATGCAGAACTCAGCATTATCCCATGTTGAACGGAAACGTTTACCCGCGTCAGGTACGCCTCTGCGTACCTCGCGCGGGCAACGCTTGCCGTTCAACATGGAATATTGCTGCATCAGAGGAAGCACATCCTCCTCCTGCTTGAAACAACGGCGTCTGCGCGCGTTTCTGAGCGCCTGAATCCAGAAGACGGGTTCTCTTCGTCGCACCACAACCGTCTGGAGTCAGAAGATCGAAAAGAAAGGAAGCATAGGTCACGTCGTCGTCGTACGACGACCGGCCGAATGCAGAACTCAGCATTATCCCATGTTGAACGGAAACGTTTACCCGCGCCAGGTACGCCTCTGCGTACCTCGCGCGGGCAACGTTTGCCGTTCAACATGGAATATTGCTGCATCAGAGGAAGCGCATCTTACTCCTGCTTGATACAACGGCGCGTTTCTGAGTCCCTGAATCCAGAAGACGGGTTCCCTTCGTCCCACCACAACCGTCTGGAGTCAGAAGAGGAGACACCGTCGTCCTACGACGAGGGATCGCATTCAGAATCGAACATGAGATGCTGCTGCAGAAGACGAAGCGCATCTTCCTCCTGCCTGACACAACGGCGTCTGCGCGCGTTTCTGAGTCCCTGAATCCAGAAGACGGGTTCCCTTCGTCCCACCACAACCGTCTGGAGTCAGAAGAGGAGACACCGTCGTCCTACGACGAGGGATCGCATTCAGAATTGAGCATGAGACGCTGCTGCGGCACAGGAACTGCAGCCTCCTTCTGCTTGACACAACGGCGTCTGCGCGCGTTTCTGAGCGCCTGGATCCAGAAGACGGGTTCCCATCGTCGCACCACAACCTTCTGGAGTCAAAAGATCGAAAAGAACGGAAGCAGAGGTCACATCGTCGTCGTACGACGACCGGCCGAATGCAGAACTCAGCATTATCCCATGTTGAACGGAAACGTTTACCCGCGCCAGGTACGCCTCTGTGTACCTCGCGCGGGCAACGTTTGCCGTTCAACATGGAATATTGCTGCATCAGAGGAAGCGCATCTTCCTTCTGCTTGGCACAACGGCGTCTGCGCGCGTTTCTGAGCGCCTGAATCCAGAAGACGGGTTCCCTTCGTCCCACCACAACCGTCTGGAGTCAGAAGAGGAGACACCGTCGTCCTACGACGAGGGATCGCATTCAGAATCGAACATGAGATGCTGCTGCAGAAGACGAAGCGCAGCCTCCTTCTGCTTGGCACAACGGCGTCTGCGCGCGTTTCTGAGCGCCTGGATCCAGAAGACGGGTTCCCATCGTCGCACCACAACCTTCTGGAGTCAAAAGATCGAAAAGAACGGAAGCAGAGGTCACATCGTCGTCGTACGACGACCGGCCGAATGCAGAATTCAGCATTATCCCATGTTGAACGGAAATGTTTACCCGCGCCAGGTACGCCTCTGCGTACCTCGCGCGGGCAACGTTTGCCGTTCAACATGGAATATTGCTGCATCAGAGGAAGCGCGTCCTTCTCCTGCTTGACACAACGGCGCGTTTCTGAGTCCCTGAATCCAGAAGACGGGTTCCCTTCGTCCCACCACAACCGTCTGGAGTCAGAAGAGGAGACACCGTCGTCCTACGACGAGGGATCGCATTCAGAATTGAGCATGAGACGCTGCTGCGGCACAGGAACTGCAGCCTCCTTCTGCTTGACACAACGGCGTCTGCGCGCGTTTCTGAGCGCCTGGATCCAGAAGACGGGTTCCCATCGTCGCACCACAACCTTCTGAAGTCAGAAGATCGAAAAGAACGGAAGCAGAGGTCACATCGTCGTCGTACGACGACCGGCCGAATGCAGAACTCAGCATTATCCCATGTTGAACGGAAACGTTTACCCGCGCCAGGTACGCCTCTGCGTACCTCGCGCGGGCAACCTTTGCCGTTCAACATGGAATATTGCTGCATCAGAGGAAGCGCATCTTCCTCCTGCTTGACACAACGGCGTCTGCGCGCGTTTCTGAGTCCCTGAATCCAGAAGACGGGTTCGCTTCGTCCCACCACAACCGTCTGGAGTCAGAAGAGGAGACACCGTCGTCCTACGACGAGGGATCGCATTCAGAATCGAACATGAGATGCTGCTGCAGAAGACGAAGCGCATCTTCCTCCTACCTGACACAACGGCGTCTGCGCGCGTTTCTGAGTCCCTGAATCCAGAAGACGGGTTCCCTTCGTCCCACCACAACCTTCTGATGTCAGAAGAGGAGACACCGTCGTCCTACGACGAGGGATCGCATTCAGAATCGAACATGAGATGCTGCTGCGGCAGAGGAACTGCAGCCTCCTTCTGCTTGACACAACGGCGTCTGCGCGCGTTTCTGAGCGCCTGGATCCAGAAGACGGGTTCCCATCGTCGCACCACAACCTTCTGAAGTCAGAAGATCGAAAAGAACGGAAGCAGAGGTCACATCGTCGTCGTACGACGACCGGCCGAATGCAGAACTCAGCATTATCCCATGTTGAACGGAAACGTTTACCCGCGCCAGGTACGCCTCTGCGTACCTCGCGCGGGCAACGTTTGCCGTTCAACATGGAATATTGCTGCATCAGAGGAAGCGCATCTTACTCCTGCTTGACACAACGGCGTCTGCGCGCGTTTCTGAGTCCCTGAATCCAGAAGACGGGCTTCCTTCGTCCCACCACAACCGTCTGGAGTCAGAAGAGGAGACACCGTCGTCCTACGACGAGGGATCGCATTCAAAATTGAGCATGAGACGCTGCTGCGGAACAGGAACTGCAGCCTCCTTCTGCTTGACACAACGGCGTCTGCGCGCGTTTCTGAGCGCCTGGATCCAGAAGACGGGTTCCCTTCGTCCCACCACAACCTTCTGATGTCAGAAGAGGAGACACCGTCGTCCTACGACGAGGGATCGCATTCAGAATCGAACATGAGATGCTGCTGCGGCAGAGGAACTGCAGCCTCCTTCTGCTTGACACAACGGCGTCTGCGCGCGTTTCTGAGCGCCTGGATCCAGAAGACGGGTTCCCATCGTCGCACCACAACCTTCTGAAGTCAGAAGATCGAAAAGAACGGAAGCAGAGGTCACATCGTCGTCGTACGACGACCGGCCGAATGCAGAACTCAGCATTATCCCATGTTGAACGGAAACGTTTACCCGCGCCAGGTACGCCTCTGCGTACCTCGCGCGGGCAACGTTTGCCGTTCAACATGGAATATTGCTGCATCAGAGGAAGCGCATCTTACTCCTGCTTGACACAACGGCGTCTGCGCGCGTTTCTGAGTCCCTGAATCCAGAAGACGGGTTCCCTTCGTCCCACCACAACCGTCTGGAGTCAGAAGAGGAGACACCGTCGTCCTACGACGAGGGATCGCATTCAGAATTGAGCATGAGACGCTGCTGCGGCACAGGAACTGCAGCCTCCTTCTGCTTGACACAACGGCGTCTGCGCGCGTTTCTGAGCGCCTGGATCCAGAAGACGGGTTCCCATCGTCGCACCACAACCTTCTGGAGTCAAAAGATCGAAAAGAACGGAAGCAGAGGTCACATCGTCGTCGTACGACGACCGGCCGAATGCAGAACTCAGCATTATCCCATGTTGAACGGAAACGTTTACCCGCGCCAGGTACGCCTCTGCGTACCTCGCGCGGGCAACGTTTGCCGTTCAACATGGAATATTGCTGCATCAGAGGAAGCGCATCTTCCTTCTGCTTGGCACAACGGCGTCTGCGCGCGTTTCTGAGCGCCTGAATCCAGAAGACGGGTTCCCTTCGTCCCACCACAACCGTCTGGAGTCAGAAGAGGAGACACCGTCGTCCTACGACGAGGGATCGCATTCAGAATCGAACATGAGATGCTGCTGCAGAAGACGAAGCGCAGCCTCCTTCTGCTTGGCACAACGGCGTCTGCGCGCGTTTCTGAGCGCCTGGATCCGGAAGACGGGTTCCCATCGTCGCACCACAACCTTCTGGAGTCAAAAGATCGAAAAGAACGGAAGCAGAGGTCACATCGTCGTCGTACGACGACCGGCCGAATGCAGAATTCAGCATTATCCCATGTTGAACGGAAATGTTTACCCGCGCCAGGTACGCCTCTGCGTACCTCGCGCGGGCAACCTTTGCCGTTCAACATGGAATATTGCTGCATCAGAGGAAGCGCGTCCTCCTCCTGCTTGACACAACGGCGCGTTTCTGAGTCCCTGAATCCAGAAGACGGGTTCCCTTCGTCCCACCACAACCGTCTGGAGTCAGAAGAGGAGACACCGTCGTCCTACGACGAGGGATCGCATTCAGAATTGAGCATGAGACGCTGCTGCGGCACAGGAACTGCAGCCTCCTTCTGCTTGACACAACGGCGTCTGCGCGCGTTTCTGAGCGCCTGGATCCAGAAGACGGGTTCCCATCGTCGCACCACAACCTTCTGAAGTCAGAAGATCGAAAAGAACGGAAGCAGAGGTCACATCGTCGTCGTACGACGACCGGCCGAATGCAGAACTCAGCATTATCCCATGTTGAACGGAAACGTTTACCCGCGCCAGGTACGCCTCTGCGTACCTCGCGCGGGCAACCTTTGCCGTTCAACATGGAATATTGCTGCATCAGAGGAAGCGCATCTTCCTCCTGCTTGACACAACGGCGTCTGCGCGCGTTTCTGAGTCCCTGAATCCAGAAGACGGGTTCGCTTCGTCCCACCACAACCGTCTGGAGTCAGAAGAGGAGACACCGTCGTCCTACGACGAGGGATCGCATTCAGAATCGAACATGAGATGCTGCTGCAGAAGACGAAGCGCATCTTCCTCCTACCTGACACAACGGCGTCTGCGCGCGTTTCTGAGTCCCTGAATCCAGAAGACGGGTTCCCTTCGTCCCACCACAACCTTCTGATGTCAGAAGAGGAGACACCGTCGTCCTACGACGAGGGATCGCATTCAGAATCGAACATGAGATGCTGCTGCGGCAGAGGAACTGCAGCCTCCTTCTGCTTGACACAACGGCGTCTGCGCGCGTTTCTGAGCGCCTGGATCCAGAAGACGGGTTCCCATCGTCGCACCACAACCTTCTGAAGTCAGAAGATCGAAAAGAACGGAAGCAGAGGTCACATCGTCGTCGTACGACGACCGGCCGAATGCAGAACTCAGCATTATCCCATGTTGAACGGAAACGTTTACCCGCGCCAGGTACGCCTCTGCGTACCTCGCGCGGGCAACGTTTGCCGTTCAACATGGAATATTGCTGCATCAGAGGAAGCGCATCTTACTCCTGCTTGACACAACGGCGTCTGCGCGCGTTTCTGAGTCCCTGAATCCAGAAGACGGGCTTCCTTCGTCCCACCACAACCGTCTGGAGTCAGAAGAGGAGACACCGTCGTCCTACGACGAGGGATCGCATTCAGAATCGAACATGAGATGCTGCTGCAGAAGACGAAGCGCAGCCTCCTTCTGCTTGGCACAACGGCGTCTGCGCGCGTTTCTGAGCGCCTGGATCCGGAAGACGGGTTCCCATCGTCGCACCACAACCTTCTGGAGTCAAAAGATCGAAAAGAACGGAAGCAGAGGTCACATCGTCGTCGTACGACGACCGGCCGAATGCAGAATTCAGCATTATCCCATGTTGAACGGAAATGTTTACCCGCGCCAGGTACGCCTCTGCGTACCTCGCGCGGGCAACGTTTGCCGTTCAACATGGAATATTGCTGCATCAGAGGAAGCGCGTCCTCCTCCTGCTTGACACAACGGCGCGTTTCTGAGTCCCTGAATCCAGAAGACGGGTTCCCTTCGTCCCACCACAACCGTCTGGAGTCAGAAGAGGAGACACCGTCGTCCTACGACGAGGGATCGCATTCAGAATTGAGCATGAGACGCTG
Organism: Heligmosomoides polygyrus bakeri; assembly: GCA_947359475.1. Classification (NCBI taxonomy): domain Eukaryota; kingdom Metazoa; phylum Nematoda; class Chromadorea; order Rhabditida; family Heligmosomidae; genus Heligmosomoides; species Heligmosomoides polygyrus. The sequence goes on from OX375870.1 coordinate 51,320,923, forward strand.
CTGCGGCACAGGAACTGCAGCCTCCTTCTGCTTGACACAACGGCGTCTGCGCGCGTTTCTGAGCGCCTGGATCCAGAAGACGGGTTCCCATCGTCGCACCACAACCTTCTGAAGTCAGAAGATCGAAAAGAACGGAAGCAGAGGTCACATCGTCGTCGTACGACGACCGGCCGAATGCAGAACTCAGCATTATCCCATGTTGAACGGAAACGTTTACCCGCGCCAGGTACGCCTCTGCGTACCTCGCGCGGGCAACCTTTGCCGTTCAACATGGAATATTGCTGCATCAGAGGAAGCGCATCTTCCTCCTGCTTGACACAACGGCGTCTGCGCGCGTTTCTGAGTCCCTGAATCCAGAACACGGGTTCGCTTCGTCCCACCACAACCGTCTGGAGTCAGAAGAGGAGACACCGTCGTCCTACGACGAGGGATCGCATTCAAAATTGAGCATGAGATGCTGCTGCGGCAGAGGAACTGCAGCCTCATTCTGCTTGACACAACGGCGTCTGCGCGCGTTTCTGAGCGCCTGGATCCAGAAGACGGGTTCCCATCGTCGCACCACAACCTTCTGAAGTCAGAAGATCGAAAAGAACGGAAGCAGAGGTCACATCGTCGTCGTACGACGACCGGCCGAATGCAGAACTCAGCATTATCCCATGTTGAACGGAAACGTTTACCCGCGCCAGGTACGCCTCTGCGTACCTCGCGCGGGCAACGTTTGCCGTTCAACATGGAATATTGCTGCATCAGAGGAAGCGCATCTTACTCCTGCTTGACACAACGGCGTCTGCGCGCGTTTCTGAGTCCCTGAATCCAGAAGACGGGTTCCCTTCGTCCCACCACAAATGTCTGGAGTCAGAAGAGGAGACACCGTCGTCCTACGACGAGGGATCGCATTCAGAATCGAACATGAGATGCTGCTGCAGAAGACGAAGCGCATCTTCCTCCTGCTTGACACAACGGCGTCTGCGCGCGTTTCTGAGTCTCTGAATCCAGAAGACGGGTTCCCTTCGTCCCACCACAACCGTCTGGAGTCAGAAGAGGAGACACCGTCGTCCTACGACGAGGGATCGCATTCAGAATCGAACATGAGATGCTGCTGCAGAAGACGAAGCGCAGCCTCCTTCTGCTTGGCACAACGGCGTCTGCGCGCGTTTCTGAGCGCCTGGATCCAGAAGACGGGTTCCCATCGTCGCACCACAACCTTCTGGAGTCAAAAGATCGAAAAGAACGGAAGCAGAGGTCACATCGTCGTCGTACGACGACCGGCCGAATGCAGAACTCAGCATTATCCCATGTTGAACGGAAACGTTTACCCGCGCCAGGTACGCCTCTGCGTACCTCGCGCGGGCAACGTTTGCCGTTCAACATGGAATACTGCTGCATCAGAGGAAGCGCATCTTACTCCTGATTGACACAACGGCGTCTGCGCGCGTTTCTGAGTCCCTGAATCCAGAAGACGGGCTTCCTTCGTCCCACCACAACCGTCTGGAGTCAGAAGAGGAGACACCGTCGTCCTACGACGAGGGATCGCATTCAAAATTGAGCATGAGATGCTGCTGCGGCAGAGGAACTGCAGCCTCCTTCTGCTTGACACAACGGCGTCTGCGCGCGTTTCTGAGCGCCTGGATCCAGAAGACGGGTTCCCATCGTCGCACCACAACCTTCTGAAGTCAGAAGATCGAAAAGAACGGAAGCAGAGGTCACATCGTCGTCGTACGACGACCGGCCGAATGCAGAACTCAGCATTATCCCATGTTGAACGGAAACGTTTACCCGCGCCAGGTACGCCTCTGCGTACCTCGCGCGGGCAACGTTTGCCGTTCAACATGGAATATTGCTGCATCAGAGGAAGCGCATCTTCCTTCTGCTTGGCACAACGGAGTCTGCGCGCGTTTCTGAGCGCCTGAATCCAGAAGACGGGCTTCCTTCGTCCCACCACAACCGTCTGGAGTCAGAAGAGGAGACACCGTCGTCCTACGACGAGGGATCGCATTCAAAATTGAGCATGAGATGCTGCTGCGGCAGAGGAACTGCAGCCTCCTTCTGCTTGACACAACGGCGTCTGCGCGCGTTTCTGAGCGCCTGGATCCAGAAGACGGGTTCCCATCGTCGCACCACAACCTTCTGAAGTCAGAAGATCGAAAAGAACGGAAGCAGAGGTCACATCGTCGTCGTACGACGACCGGCCGAATGCAGAACTCAGCATTATCCCATGTTGAACGGAAACGTTTACCCGCGCCAGGTACGCCTCTGCGTACCTCGCGCGGGCAACGTTTGCCGTTCAACATGGAATATTGCTGCATCAGAGGAAGCGCATCTTCCTTCTGCTTGGCACAACGGCGTCTGCGCGCGTTTCTGAGCGCCTGAATCCAGAAGACGGGTTCCCTTCGTCCCACCACAACCGTCTGGAGTCAGAAGAGGAGACACCGTCGTCCTACGACGAGGGATCGCATTCAGAATCGAACATGAGATGCTGCTGCAGAAGACGAAGCGCAGCCTCCTTCTGCTTGACACAACGGCGTCTGCGCGCGTTTCTGAGCGCCTGAATCCAGAAGACGGGCTTCCTTCGTCCCACCACAACCGTCTGGAGTCAGAAGAGGAGACACCGTCGTCCTACGACGAGGGATCGCATTCAAAATTGAGCATGAGATGCTGCTGCGGCAGAGGAACTGCAGCCTCCTTCTGCTTGACACAACGGCGTCTGCGCGCGTTTCTGAGCGCCTGGATCCAGAAGACGGGTTCCCATCGTCGCACCACAACCTTCTGGAGTCAAAAGATCGAAAAGGACGGAAGCAGAGGTCACATCGTCGTCGTACGACGACCGGCCGAATGCAGAACTCAGCATTATTCCATGTTGAACGGAAACGTATACCCGCGCCAGGTACGCCTCTGCGTACCTCGCGCGAGGGCAACGTTTGCCGTTCAACATGGAATATTGCTGCATCAGAGGAAGCGCGTCCTCCTCCTGCTTGACACAACGGCGCGTTTCTGAGTCCCTGAATCCAGAAGACGGGTTCCCTTCGTCCCACCACAACCGTCTGGAGTCAGAAGAGGAGACACCGTCGTCCTACGACGAGGGATCGCATTCAGAATTGAGCATGAGACGCTGCTGCGGCACAGGAACTGCAGCCTCCTTCTGCTTGACACAACGGCGTCTGCGCGCGTTTCTGAGCGCCTGGATCCAGAAGACGGGTTCCCATCGTCGCACCACAACCTTCTGAAGTCAGAAGATCGAAAAGAACGGAAGCAGAGGTCACATCGTCGTCGTACGACGACCGGCCGAATGCAGAACTCAGCATTATCCCATGTTGAACGGAAACGTTTACCCGCGCCAGGTACGCCTCTGCGTACCTCGCGCGGGCAACGTTTGCCGTTCAACATGGAATATTGCTGCATCAGAGGAAGCGCATCTTACTCCTGCTTGACACAACGGCGTCTGCGCGCGTTTCTGAGTCCCTGAATCCAGAAGACGGGTTCCCTTCGTCCCACCACAAATGTCTGGAGTCAGAAGAGGAGACACCGTCGTCCTACGACGAGGGATCGCATTCAGAATCGAACATGAGATGCTGCTGCAGAAGACGAAGCGCATCTTCCTCCTGCTTGACACAACGGCGTCTGCGCGCGTTTCTGAGTCTCTGAATCCAGAAGACGGGTTCCCTTCGTCCCACCACAACCGTCTGGAGTCAGAAGAGGAGACACCGTCGTCCTACGACGAGGGATCGCATTCAGAATCGAACATGAGATGCTGCTGCAGAAGACGAAGCGCAGCCTCCTTCTGCTTGACACAACGGCGTCTGCGCGCGTTTCTGAGCGCCTGGATCCAGAAGACGGGTTCCCATCGTCGCACCACAACCTTCTGAAGTCAGAAGATCGAAAAGAACGGAAGCAGAGGTCACATCGTCGTCGTACGACGACCGGCCGAATGCAGAACTCAGCATTATCCCATGTTGAACGGAAACGTTTACCCGCGCCAGGTACGCCTCTGCGTACCTCGCGCGGGCAACGTTTGCCGTTCAACATGGAATATTGCTGCATAAGAGGAAGCGCATCTTCCTTCTGCTTGGCACAACGGCGTCTGCGCGCGTTTCTGAGCGCCTGAATCCAGAAGACGGGTTCCCTTCGTCCCACCACAACCGTCTGGAGTCAGAAGAGGAGACACCGTCGTCCTACGACGAGGGATCGCATTCAGAATCGAACATGAGATGCTGCTGCAGAAGACGAAGCGCAGCCTCCTTCTGCTTGACACAACGGCGTCTGCGCGCGTTTCTGAGCGCCTGAATCCAGAAGACGGGCTTCCTTCGTCCCACCACAACCGTCTGGAGTCAGAAGAGGAGACACCGTCGTCCTACGACGAGGGATCGCATTCAAAATTGAGCATGAGATGCTGCTGCGGCAGAGGAACTGCAGCCTCCTTCTGCTTGACACAACGGCGTCTGCGCGCGTTTCTGAGCGCCTGGATCCAGAAGACGGGTTCCCATCGTCGCACCACAACCTTCTGAAGTCAGAAGATCGAAAAGAACGGAAGCAGAGGTCACATCGTCGTCGTACGACGACCGGCCGAATGCAGAACTCAGCATTATCCCATGTTGAACGGAAACGTTTACCCGCGCCAGGTACGCCTCTGCGTACCTCGCGCGGGCAACGTTTGCCGTTCAACATGGAATATTGCTGCATCAGAGGAAGCGCATCTTCCTTCTGCTTGGCACAACGGCGTCTGCGCGCGTTTCTGAGCGCCTGAATCCAGAAGACGGGTTCCCTTCGTCCCACCACAACCGTCTGGAGTCAGAAGAGGAGACACCGTCGTCCTACGACGAGGGATCGCATTCAGAATCGAACATGAGATGCTGCTGCAGAAGACGAAGCGCAGCCTCCTTCTGCTTGACACAACGGCGTCTGCGCGCGTTTCTGAGCGCCTGAATCCAGAAGACGGGCTTCCTTCGTCCCACCACAACCGTCTGGAGTCAGAAGAGGAGACACCGTCGTCCTACGACGAGGGATCGCATTCAAAATTGAGCATGAGATGCTGCTGCGGCAGAGGAACTGCAGCCTCCTTCTGCTTGACACAACGGCGTCTGCGCGCGTTTCTGAGCGCCTGGATCCAGAAGACGGGTTCCCATCGTCGCACCACAACCTTCTGGAGTCAAAAGATCGAAAAGGACGGAAGCAGAGGTCACATCGTCGTCGTACGACGACCGGCCGAATGCAGAACTCAGCATTATTCCATGTTGAACGGAAACGTATACCCGCGCCAGGTACGCCTCTGCGTACCTCGCGCGAGGGCAACGTTTGCCGTTCAACATGGAATATTGCTGCATCAGAGGAAGCGCGTCCTCCTCCTGCTTGACACAACGGCGCGTTTCTGAGTCCCTGAATCCAGAAGACGGGTTCCCTTCGTCCCACCACAACCGTCTGGAGTCAGAAGAGGAGACACCGTCGTCCTACGACGAGGGATCGCATTCAGAATTGAGCATGAGACGCTGCTGCGGCACAGGAACTGCAGCCTCCTTCTGCTTGACACAACGGCGTCTGCGCGCGTTTCTGAGCGCCTGGATCCAGAAGACGGGTTCCCATCGTCGCACCACAACCTTCTGAAGTCAGAAGATCGAAAAGAACGGAAGCAGAGGTCACATCGTCGTCGTACGACGACCGGCCGAATGCAGAACTCAGCATTATCCCATGTTGAACGGAAACGTTTACCCGCGCCAGGTACGCCTCTGCGTACCTCGCGCGGGCAACGTTTGCCGTTCAACATGGAATATTGCTGCATCAGAGGAAGCGCATCTTACTCCTGCTTGACACAACGGCGTCTGCGCGCGTTTCTGAGTCCCTGAATCCAGAAGACGGGTTCCCTTCGTCCCACCACAAATGTCTGGAGTCAGAAGAGGAGACACCGTCGTCCTACGACGAGGGATCGCATTCAGAATCGAACATGAGATGCTGCTGCAGAAGACGAAGCGCATCTTCCTCCTGCTTGACACAACGGCGTCTGCGCGCGTTTCTGAGTCTCTGAATCCAGAAGACGGGTTCCCTTCGTCCCACCACAACCGTCTGGAGTCAGAAGAGGAGACACCGTCGTCCTACGACGAGGGATCGCATTCAGAATCGAACATGAGATGCTGCTGCAGAAGACGAAGCGCAGCCTCCTTCTGCTTGGCACAACGGCGTCTGCGCGCGTTTCTGAGCGCCTGGATCCAGAAGACGGGTTCCCATCGTCGCACCACAACCTTCTGGAGTCAAAAGATCGAAAAGAACGGAAGCAGAGGTCACATCGTCGTCGTACGACGACCGGCCGAATGCAGAACTCAGCATTATCCCATGTTGAACGGAAACGTTTACCCGCGCCAGGTACGCCTCTGCGTACCTCGCGCGGGCAACGTTTGCCGTTCAACATGGAATACTGCTGCATCAGAGGAAGCGCATCTTACTCCTGATTGACACAACGGCGTCTGCGCGCGTTTCTGAGTCCCTGAATCCAGAAGACGGGCTTCCTTCGTCCCACCACAACCGTCTGGAGTCAGAAGAGGAGACACCGTCGTCCTACGACGAGGGATCGCATTCAAAATTGAGCATGAGATGCTGCTGCGGCAGAGGAACTGCAGCCTCCTTCTGCTTGACACAACGGCGTCTGCGCGCGTTTCTGAGCGCCTGGATCCAGAAGACGGGTTCCCATCGTCGCACCACAACCTTCTGAAGTCAGAAGATCGAAAAGAACGGAAGCAGAGGTCACATCGTCGTCGTACGACGACCGGCCGAATGCAGAACTCAGCATTATCCCATGTTGAACGGAAACGTTTACCCGCGCCAGGTACGCCTCTGCGTACCTCGCGCGGGCAACGTTTGCCGTTCAACATGGAATATTGCTGCATCAGAGGAAGCGCATCTTCCTTCTGCTTGGCACAACGGAGTCTGCGCGCGTTTCTGAGCGCCTGAATCCAGAAGACGGGCTTCCTTCGTCCCACCACAACCGTCTGGAGTCAGAAGAGGAGACACCGTCGTCCTACGACGAGGGATCGCATTCAAAATTGAGCATGAGATGCTGCTGCGGCAGAGGAACTGCAGCCTCCTTCTGCTTGACACAACGGCGTCTGCGCGCGTTTCTGAGCGCCTGGATCCAGAAGACGGGTTCCCATCGTCGCACCACAACCTTCTGAAGTCAGAAGATCGAAAAGAACGGAAGCAGAGGTCACATCGTCGTCGTACGACGACCGGCCGAATGCAGAACTCAGCATTATCCCATGTTGAACGGAAACGTTTACCCGCGCCAGGTACGCCTCTGCGTACCTCGCGCGGGCAACGTTTGCCGTTCAACATGGAATATTGCTGCATCAGAGGAAGCGCATCTTCCTTCTGCTTGGCACAACGGCGTCTGCGCGCGTTTCTGAGCGCCTGAATCCAGAAGACGGGTTCCCTTCGTCCCACCACAACCGTCTGGAGTCAGAAGAGGAGACACCGTCGTCCTACGACGAGGGATCGCATTCAGAATCGAACATGAGATGCTGCTGCAGAAGACGAAGCGCAGCCTCCTTCTGCTTGACACAACGGCGTCTGCGCGCGTTTCTGAGCGCCTGAATCCAGAAGACGGGCTTCCTTCGTCCCACCACAACCGTCTGGAGTCAGAAGAGGAGACACCGTCGTCCTACGACGAGGGATCGCATTCAAAATTGAGCATGAGATGCTGCTGCGGCAGAGGAACTGCAGCCTCCTTCTGCTTGACACAACGGCGTCTGCGCGCGTTTCTGAGCGCCTGGATCCAGAAGACGGGTTCCCATCGTCGCACCACAACCTTCTGAAGTCAGAAGATCGAAAAGAACGGAAGCAGAGGTCACATCGTCGTCGTACGACGACCGGCCGAATGCAGAACTCAGCATTATCCCATGTTGAACGGAAACGTTTACCCGCGCCAGGTACGCCTCTGCGTACCTCGCGCGGGCAACGTTTGCCGTTCAACATGGAATATTGCTGCATCAGAGGAAGCGCATCTTCCTTCTGCTTGGCACAACGGCGTCTGCGCGCGTTTCTGAGCGCCTGAATCCAGAAGACGGGTTCCCTTCGTCCCACCACAACCGTCTGGAGTCAGAAGAGGAGACACCGTCGTCCTACGACGAGGGATCGCATTCAGAATCGAACATGAGATGCTGCTGCAGAAGACGAAGCGCAGCCTCCTTCTGCTTGACACAACGGCGTCTGCGCGCGTTTCTGAGCGCCTGAATCCAGAAGACGGGCTTCCTTCGTCCCACCACAACCGTCTGGAGTCAGAAGAGGAGACACCGTCGTCCTACGACGAGGGATCGCATTCAAAATTGAGCATGAGATGCTGCTGCGGCAGAGGAACTGCAGCCTCCTTCTGCTTGACACAACGGCGTCTGCGCGCGTTTCTGAGCGCCTGGATCCAGAAGACGGGTTCCCATCGTCGCACCACAACCTTCTGGAGTCAAAAGATCGAAAAGGACGGAAGCAGAGGTCACATCGTCGTCGTACGACGACCGGCCGAATGCAGAACTCAGCATTATTCCATGTTGAACGGAAACGTATACCCGCGCCAGGTACGCCTCTGCGTACCTCGCGCGAGGGCAACGTTTGCCGTTCAACATGGAATATTGCTGCATCAGAGGAAGCGCGTCCTCCTCCTGCTTGACACAACGGCGCGTTTCTGAGTCCCTGAATCCAGAAGACGGGTTCCCTTCGTCCCACCACAACCGTCTGGAGTCAGAAGAGGAGACACCGTCGTCCTACGACGAGGGATCGCATTCAGAATTGAGCATGAGACGCTGCTGCGGCACAGGAACTGCAGCCTCCTTCTGCTTGACACAACGGCGTCTGCGCGCGTTTCTGAGCGCCTGGATCCAGAAGACGGGTTCCCATCGTCGCACCACAACCTTCTGAAGTCAGAAGATCGAAAAGAACGGAAGCAGAGGTCACATCGTCGTCGTACGACGACCGGCCGAATGCAGAACTCAGCATTATCCCATGTTGAACGGAAACGTTTACCCGCGCCAGGTACGCCTCTGCGTACCTCGCGCGGGCAACGTTTGCCGTTCAACATGGAATATTGCTGCATCAGAGGAAGCGCATCTTACTCCTGCTTGACACAACGGCGTCTGCGCGCGTTTCTGAGTCCCTGAATCCAGAAGACGGGTTCCCTTCGTCCCACCACAAATGTCTGGAGTCAGAAGAGGAGACACCGTCGTCCTACGACGAGGGATCGCATTCAGAATCGAACATGAGATGCTGCTGCAGAAGACGAAGCGCATCTTCCTCCTGCTTGACACAACGGCGTCTGCGCGCGTTTCTGAGTCTCTGAATCCAGAAGACGGGTTCCCTTCGTCCCACCACAACCGTCTGGAGTCAGAAGAGGAGACACCGTCGTCCTACGACGAGGGATCGCATTCAGAATCGAACATGAGATGCTGCTGCAGAAGACGAAGCGCAGCCTCCTTCTGCTTGGCACAACGGCGTCTGCGCGCGTTTCTGAGCGCCTGGATCCAGAAGACGGGTTCCCATCGTCGCACCACAACCTTCTGGAGTCAAAAGATCGAAAAGAACGGAAGCAGAGGTCACATCGTCGTCGTACGACGACCGGCCGAATGCAGAACTCAGCATTATCCCATGTTGAACGGAAACGTTTACCCGCGCCAGGTACGCCTCTGCGTACCTCGCGCGGGCAACGTTTGCCGTTCAACATGGAATACTGCTGCATCAGAGGAAGCGCATCTTACTCCTGATTGACACAACGGCGTCTGCGCGCGTTTCTGAGTCCCTGAATCCAGAAGACGGGCTTCCTTCGTCCCACCACAACCGTCTGGAGTCAGAAGAGGAGACACCGTCGTCCTACGACGAGGGATCGCATTCAAAATTGAGCATGAGATGCTGCTGCGGCAGAGGAACTGCAGCCTCCTTCTGCTTGACACAACGGCGTCTGCGCGCGTTTCTGAGCGCCTGGATCCAGAAGACGGGTTCCCATCGTCGCACCACAACCTTCTGAAGTCAGAAGATCGAAAAGAACGGAAGCAGAGGTCACATCGTCGTCGTACGACGACCGGCCGAATGCAGAACTCAGCATTATCCCATGTTGAACGGAAACGTTTACCCGCGCCAGGTACGCCTCTGCGTACCTCGCGCGGGCAACGTTTGCCGTTCAACATGGAATATTGCTGCATCAGAGGAAGCGCATCTTCCTTCTGCTTGGCACAACGGAGTCTGCGCGCGTTTCTGAGCGCCTGAATCCAGAAGACGGGCTTCCTTCGTCCCACCACAACCGTCTGGAGTCAGAAGAGGAGACACCGTCGTCCTACGACGAGGGATCGCATTCAAAATTGAGCATGAGATGCTGCTGCGGCAGAGGAACTGCAGCCTCCTTCTGCTTGACACAACGGCGTCTGCGCGCGTTTCTGAGCGCCTGGATCCAGAAGACGGGTTCCCATCGTCGCACCACAACCTTCTGAAGTCAGAAGATCGAAAAGAACGGAAGCAGAGGTCACATCGTCGTCGTACGACGACCGGCCGAATGCAGAACTCAGCATTATCCCATGTTGAACGGAAACGTTTACCCGCGCCAGGTACGCCTCTGCGTACCTCGCGCGGGCAACGTTTGCCGTTCAACATGGAATATTGCTGCATCAGAGGAAGCGCATCTTCCTTCTGCTTGGCACAACGGCGTCTGCGCGCGTTTCTGAGCGCCTGAATCCAGAAGACGGGTTCCCTTCGTCCCACCACAACCGTCTGGAGTCAGAAGAGGAGACACCGTCGTCCTACGACGAGGGATCGCATTCAGAATCGAACATGAGATGCTGCTGCAGAAGACGAAGCGCAGCCTCCTTCTGCTTGACACAACGGCGTCTGCGCGCGTTTCTGAGCGCCTGAATCCAGAAGACGGGCTTCCTTCGTCCCACCACAACCGTCTGGAGTCAGAAGAGGAGACACCGTCGTCCTACGACGAGGGATCGCATTCAAAATTGAGCATGAGATGCTGCTGCGGCAGAGGAACTGCAGCCTCCTTCTGCTTGACACAACGGCGTCTGCGCGCGTTTCTGAGCGCCTGAATCCAGAAGACGGGCTTCCTTCGTCCCACCACAACCGTCTGGAGTCAGAAGAGGAGACACCGTCGTCCTACGACGAGGGATCGCATTCAAAATTGAGCATGAGATGCTGCTGCGGCAGAGGAACTGCAGCCTCCTTCTGCTTGACACAACGGCGTCTGCGCGCGTTTCTGAGCGCCTGGATCCAGAAGACGGGTTCCCATCGTCGCACCACAACCTTCTGAAGTCAGAAGATCGAAAAGAACGGAAGCAGAGGTCACATCGTCGTCGTACGACGACCGGCCGAACGCAGAACTCAGCATTATCCCATGTTGAACGGAAACGTTTACCCGCGCCAGGTACGCCTCTGCGTACCTCGCGCGGGCAACGTTTGCCGTTCAACATGGAATATTGCTGCATCAGAGGAAGCGCATCTTCCTTCTGCTTGGCACAACGGCGTCTGCGCGCGTTTCTGAGCGCCTGAATCCAGAAGACGGGTTCCCTTCGTCCCACCACAACCGTCTGGAGTCAGAAGAGGAGACACCGTCGTCCTACGACGAGGGATCGCATTCAGAATCGAACATGAGATGCTGCTGCAGAAGACGAAGCGCAGCCTCCTTCTGCTTGGCACAACGGCGTCTGCGCGCGTTTCTGAGCGCCTGGATCCAGAAGACGGGTTCCCATCGTCGCACCACAACCTTCTGGAGTCAAAAGATCGAAAAGAACGGAAGCAGAGGTCACATCGTCGTCGTACGACGACCGGCCGAATGCAGAACTCAGCATTATCCCATGTTGAACGGAAATGTTTACCCGCGCCAGGTACGCCTCTGCGTACCTCGCGCGGGCAACGTTTGCCGTTCAACATGGAATATTGCTGCATCAGAGGAAGCGCGTCCTCCTCCTGCTTGACACAACGGCGCGTTTCTGAGTCCCTGAATCCAGAAGACGGGTTCCCTTCGTCCCACCACAACCGTCTGGAGTCAGAAGAGGAGACACCGTCGTCCTACGACGAGGGATCGCATTCAGAATTGAGCATGAGACGCTGCTGCGGCAGAGGAACTGCAGCCTCCTTCTGCTTGGCACAACGGCGTCTGCGCGCGTTTCTGAGCGCCTGGGTCCAGAAGACGGGTTCCCATCGTCGCACCACAACCTTCTGGAGTCAAAAGATCGAAAAGAACGGAAGCAGAGGTCACATCGTCGTCGTACGACGACCGGCCGAATCCAGAACTCAGCATTATCCCATGTTGAACGGAAACGTTTACCCGCGCCAGGTACGCCTCTGCGTACCTCGCGCGGGCAACGTTTGCCGTTCAACATGGAATATTGCTGCATCAGAGGAAGCGCATCTTACTCCTGCTTGACACAACGGCGTCTGCGCGCGTTTCTGAGTCCCTGAATCCAGAAGACGGGCTTCCTTCGTCCCACCACAACCGTCTGGAGTCAGAAGAGGAGACACCGTCGTCATACGACGAGGGATCGCATTCAGAATTGAGCATGAGACGCTGCTGCGGCAGAGGAACTGCAGCCTCCTTCTGCTTGGCACAGCGGCGTCTGCGCGCGTTTCTGAGCGCCTGAATCCAGAAGACGGGTTCCCTTCGTCCCACCACAACCGTCTGGAGTCAGAAGAGGAGACACCGTCGTCCTACGACGAGGGATCGCATTCAGAATCGAACATGAGATGCTGCTGCAGAAGACGAAGCGCAGCCTCCTTCTGCTTGACACAACGGCGTCTGCGCGCGTTTCTGAGCGCCTGAATCCAGAAGACGGGCTTCCTTCGTCCCACCACAACCGTCTGGAGTCAGAAGAGGAGACACCGTCGTCCTACGACGAGGGATCGCATTCAAAATTGAGCATGAGATGCTGCTGCGGCAGAGGAACTGCAGCCTCCTTCTGCTTGACACAACGGCGTCTGCGCGCGTTTCTGAGCGCCTGGATCCAGAAGACGGGTTCCCATCGTCGCACCACAACCTTCTGAAGTCAGAAGATCGAAAAGAACGGAAGCAGAGGTCACATCGTCGTCGTACGACGACCGGCCGAACGCAGAACTCAGCATTATCCCATGTTGAACGGAAACGTTTACCCGCGCCAGGTACGCCTCTGCGTACCTCGCGCGGGCAACGTTTGCCGTTCAACATGGAATATTGCTGCATCAGAGGAAGCGCATCTTCCTTCTGCTTGGCACAACGGCGTCTGCGCGCGTTTCTGAGTCCCTGAATCCAGAAGACGGGCTTCCTTCGTCCCACCACAACCGTCTGGAGTCAGAAGAGGAGACACCGTCGTCATACGACGAGGGATCGCATTCAGAATTGAGCATGAGACGCTGCTGCGGCAGAGGAACTGCAGCCTCCTTCTGCTTGGCACAGCGGCGTCTGCGCGCGTTTCTGAGCGCCTGAATCCAGAAGACGGGTTCCCTTCGTCCCACCACAACCGTCTGGAGTCAGAAGAGGAGACACCGTCGTCCTACGACGAGGGATCGCATTCAGAATCGAACATGAGATGCTGCTGCAGAAGACGAAGCGCAGCCTCCTTCTGCTTGACACAACGGCGTCTGCGCGCGTTTCTGAGCGCCTGAATCCAGAAGACGGGCTTCCTTCGTCCCACCACAACCGTCTGGAGTCAGAAGAGGAGACACCGTCGTCCTACGACGAGGGATCGCATTCAAAATTGAGCATGAGATGCTGCTGCGGCAGAGGAACTGCAGCCTCCTTCTGCTTGACACAACGGCGTCTGCGCGCGTTTCTGAGCGCCTGGATCCAGAAGACGGGTTCCCATCGTCGCACCACAACCTTCTGAAGTCAGAAGATCGAAAAGAACGGAAGCAGAGGTCACATCGTCGTCGTACGACGACCGGCCGAACGCAGAACTCAGCATTATCCCATGTTGAACGGAAACGTTTACCCGCGCCAGGTACGCCTCTGCGTACCTCGCGCGGGCAACGTTTGCCGTTCAACATGGAATATTGCTGCATCAGAGGAAGCGCATCTTCCTTCTGCTTGGCACAACGGCGTCTGCGCGCGTTTCTGAGCGCCTGAATCCAGAAGACGGGTTCCCTTCGTCCCACCACAACCGTCTGGAGTCAGAAGAGGAGACACCGTCGTCCTACGACGAGGGATCGCATTCAGAATCGAACATGAGATGCTGCTGCAGAAGACGAAGCGCAGCCTCCTTCTGCTTGGCACAACGGCGTCTGCGCGCGTTTCTGAGCGCCTGGATCCAGAAGACGGGTTCCCATCGTCGCACCACAACCTTCTGGAGTCAAAAGATCGAAAAGAACGGAAGCAGAGGTCACATCGTCGTCGTACGACGACCGGCCGAATGCAGAACTCAGCATTATCCCATGTTGAACGGAAATGTTTACCCGCGCCAGGTACGCCTCTGCGTACCTCGCGCGGGCAACGTTTGCCGTTCAACATGGAATATTGCTGCATCAGAGGAAGCGCGTCCTCCTCCTGCTTGACACAACGGCGCGTTTCTGAGTCCCTGAATCCAGAAGACGGGTTCCCTTCGTCCCACCACAACCGTCTGGAGTCAGAAGAGGAGACACCGTCGTCCTACGACGAGGGATCGCATTCAGAATTGAGCATGAGACGCTGCTGCGGCAGAGGAACTGCAGCCTCCTTCTGCTTGGCACAACGGCGTCTGCGCGCGTTTCTGAGCGCCTGGGTCCAGAAGACGGGTTCCCATCGTCGCACCACAACCTTCTGGAGTCAAAAGATCGAAAAGAACGGAAGCAGAGGTCACATCGTCGTCGTACGACGACCGGCCGAATCCAGAACTCAGCATTATCCCATGTTGAACGGAAACGTTTACCCGCGCCAGGTACGCCTCTGCGTACCTCGCGCGGGCAACGTTTGCCGTTCAACATGGAATATTGCTGCATCAGAGGAAGCGCATCTTACTCCTGCTTGACACAACGGCGTCTGCGCGCGTTTCTGAGTCCCTGAATCCAGAAGACGGGCTTCCTTCGTCCCACCACAACCGTCTGGAGTCAGAAGAGGAGACACCGTCGTCATACGACGAGGGATCGCATTCAGAATTGAGCATGAGACGCTGCTGCGGCAGAGGAACTGCAGCCTCCTTCTGCTTGGCACAGCGGCGTCTGCGCGCGTTTCTGAGCGCCTGAATCCAGAAGACGGGTTCCCTTCGTCCCACCACAACCGTCTGGAGTCAGAAGAGGAGACACCGTCGTCCTACGACGAGGGATCGCATTCAGAATCGAACATGAGATGCTGCTGCAGAAGACGAAGCGCAGCCTCCTTCTGCTTGACACAACGGCGTCTGCGCGCGTTTCTGAGCGCCTGAATCCAGAAGACGGGCTTCCTTCGTCCCACCACAACCGTCTGGAGTCAGAAGAGGAGACACCGTCGTCCTACGACGAGGGATCGCATTCAAAATTGAGCATGAGATGCTGCTGCGGCAGAGGAACTGCAGCCTCCTTCTGCTTGACACAACGGCGTCTGCGCGCGTTTCTGAGCGCCTGGATCCAGAAGACGGGTTCCCATCGTCGCACCACAACCTTCTGAAGTCAGAAGATCGAAAAGAACGGAAGCAGAGGTCACATCGTCGTCGTACGACGACCGGCCGAACGCAGAACTCAGCATTATCCCATGTTGAACGGAAACGTTTACCCGCGCCAGGTACGCCTCTGCGTACCTCGCGCGGGCAACGTTTGCCGTTCAACATGGAATATTGCTGCATCAGAGGAAGCGCATCTTCCTTCTGCTTGGCACAACGGCGTCTGCGCGCGTTTCTGAGTCCCTGAATCCAGAAGACGGGCTTCCTTCGTCCCACCACAACCGTCTGGAGTCAGAAGAGGAGACACCGTCGTCATACGACGAGGGATCGCATTCAGAATTGAGCATGAGACGCTGCTGCGGCAGAGGAACTGCAGCCTCCTTCTGCTTGGCACAGCGGCGTCTGCGCGCGTTTCTGAGCGCCTGAATCCAGAAGACGGGTTCCCTTCGTCCCACCACAACCGTCTGGAGTCAGAAGAGGAGACACCGTCGTCCTACGACGAGGGATCGCATTCAGAATCGAACATGAGATGCTGCTGCAGAAGACGAAGCGCAGCCTCCTTCTGCTTGACACAACGGCGTCTGCGCGCGTTTCTGAGCGCCTGAATCCAGAAGACGGGCTTCCTTCGTCCCACCACAACCGTCTGGAGTCAGAAGAGGAGACACCGTCGTCCTACGACGAGGGATCGCATTCAAAATTGAGCATGAGATGCTGCTGCGGCAGAGGAACTGCAGCCTCCTTCTGCTTGACACAACGGCGTCTGCGCGCGTTTCTGAGCGCCTGGATCCAGAAGACGGGTTCCCATCGTCGCACCACAACCTTCTGAAGTCAGAAGATCGAAAAGAACGGAAGCAGAGGTCACATCGTCGTCGTACGACGACCGGCCGAACGCAGAACTCAGCATTATCCCATGTTGAACGGAAACGTTTACCCGCGCCAGGTACGCCTCTGCGTACCTCGCGCGGGCAACGTTTGCCGTTCAACATGGAATATTGCTGCATCAGAGGAAGCGCATCTTCCTTCTGCTTGGCACAACGGCGTCTGCGCGCGTTTCTGAGCGCCTGAATCCAGAAGACGGGTTCCCTTCGTCCCACCACAACCGTCTGGAGTCAGAAGAGGAGACACCGTCGTCCTACGACGAGGGATCGCATTCAGAATCGAACATGAGATGCTGCTGCAGAAGACGAAGCGCAGCCTCCTTCTGCTTGGCACAACGGCGTCTGCGCGCGTTTCTGAGCGCCTGGATCCAGAAGACGGGTTCCCATCGTCGCACCACAACCTTCTGGAGTCAAAAGATCGAAAAGAACGGAAGCAGAGGTCACATCGTCGTCGTACGACGACCGGCCGAATGCAGAACTCAGCATTATCCCATGTTGAACGGAAATGTTTACCCGCGCCAGGTACGCCTCTGCGTACCTCGCGCGGGCAACGTTTGCCGTTCAACATGGAATATTGCTGCATCAGAGGAAGCGCGTCCTCCTCCTGCTTGACACAACGGCGCGTTTCTGAGTCCCTGAATCCAGAAGACGGGTTCCCTTCGTCCCACCACAACCGTCTGGAGTCAGAAGAGGAGACACCGTCGTCCTACGACGAGGGATCGCATTCAGAATTGAGCATGAGACGCTGCTGCGGCAGAGGAACTGCAGCCTCCTTCTGCTTGGCACAACGGCGTCTGCGCGCGTTTCTGAGCGCCTGGGTCCAGAAGACGGGTTCCCATCGTCGCACCACAACCTTCTGGAGTCAAAAGATCGAAAAGAACGGAAGCAGAGGTCACATCGTCGTCGTACGACGACCGGCCGAATCCAGAACTCAGCATTATCCCATGTTGAACGGAAACGTTTACCCGCGCCAGGTACGCCTCTGCGTACCTCGCGCGGGCAACGTTTGCCGTTCAACATGGAATACTGCTGCATCAGAGGAAGCGCATCTTACTCCTGCTTGACACAACGGCGTCTGCGCGCGTTTCTGAGTCCCTGAATCCAGAAGACGGGCTTCCTTCGTCCCACCACAACCGTCTGGAGTCAGAAGAGGAGACACCGTCGTCATACGACGAGGGATCGCATTCAGAATTGAGCATGAGACGCTGCTGCGGCAGAGGAACTGCAGCCTCCTTCTGCTTGGCACAGCGGCGTCTGCGCGCGTTTCTGAGCGCCTGGATCCAGAAGACGGGTTCCCATCGTCGCACCACAACCTTCTGGAGTCAAAAGATCGAAAAGAACGGAAGCAGAGGTCACATCGTCGTCGTACGACGACCGGCCGAATGCAGAACTCAGCATTATCCCATGTTGAACGGAAACGTTTACCCGCGCCAGGTACGCCTCTGCGTACCTCGCTCGGGCAACGTTTGCCGTTCAACATGGAATATTGCTGCATCAGAGGAAGCGCATCTTCCTCCTGCTTGACACAACGGCGTCTGCGCGCGTTTCTGAGTCCCTGAATCCAGAAGACGGGTTCCCTTCGTCCCACCACAACCGTCTGGAGTCAGAACAGGAGACACCGTCGTCCTACGACGAGGGATCGCATTCAAAATTGAGCATGTGATGCTGCTGCGGCAGAGGAACTGCAGCCTCCTTCTGCTTGGCACAACGGCGTCTGCGCGCGTTTCTGAGCGCCTGGATCCAGAAGACGGGTTCCCATCGTCGCACCACAACCTTCTGGAGTCAGAAGAGGAGACACCGTCGTCCTACGACGAGGGATCGCATTCAGAATCGAACATGAGATGCTGCTGCAGAAGACGAAGCGCATCTTCCTCCTGCTTGACACAACGGCGTCTGCGCGCGTTTCTGAGTCCCTGGATCCAGAAGACGGGTTCCCTTCGTCCCACCACAACCGTCTGGAGTCAGAAGAGGAGACACCGTCGTCCTACGACGAGGGATCGCATTCAGAATTGAGCATGAGATGCTGCTGCGGCAGAGGAAGTGCAGCCTCCTTCTGCTTGACACAACGGCGTCTGCGCGCGTTTCTGAGCGCCTGGATCCAGAAGCGCGCGTTTCTGAGTCCCTGGATCCAGAAGACGGGTTCCCTTCGTCCCACCACAACCGTCTGGAGTCAGAAGAGGAGACACCGTCGTCCTACGACGAGGGATCGCATTCAGAATTGAGCATGAGATGCTGCTGCGGCAGAGGAAGTGCAGCCTCCTTCTGCTTGACACAACGGCGTCTGCGCGCGTTTCTGAGCGCCTGGATCCAGAAGACGGGTTCCCATCGTCGCACCACAACCTTCTGAAGTCAGAAGATCGAAAAGAACGAAAGCAGAGGTCACATCGTCGTCGTACGACGACCGGCCGAATGCAGAACTCAGCATTATCCCATGTTGAACGGAAACGTTTACCCGCGCCAGGTACGCCTCTGCGTACCTCGCTCGGGCAACGTTTGCCGTTCAACATGGAATATTGCTGCATCAGAGGAAGCGCATCTTCCTCCTGCTTGACACAACGGCGTCTGCGCGCGTTTCTGAGTCCCTGAATCCAGAAGACGGGTTCCCTTCGTCCCACCACAACCGTCTGGAGTCAGAAGAGGAGACACCGTCGTCCTACGACGAGGGATCGCATTCAGAATTGAGCATGAGATGCTGCTGCGGCAGAGGAAGTGCAGCCTCCTTCTGCTTGACACAACGGCGTCTGCGCGCGTTTCTGAGCGCCTGGATCCAGAAGACGGGTTCCCATCGTCGCACCACAACCTTCTGAAGTCAGAAGATCGAAAAGAACGGAAGCAGAGGTCACATCGTCGTCGTACGACGACCGGCCGAATGCAGAACTCAGCATTATCCCATGTTGAACGGAAACGTTTACCCGCGCCAGGTACGCCTCTGCGTACCTCGCGCGGGCAACGTTTGCCGTTCAACATGGAATATTGCTGCATCAGAGGAAGCGCGTCCTCCTCCTGCTTGACACAACGGCGCGTTTCTGAGTCCCTGAATCCAGAAGACGGGTTCCCTTCGTCCCACCACAACCGTCTGGAGTCAGAAGAGGAGACACCGTCGTCCTACGACGAGGGATCGCATTCAGAATTGAGCATGAGACGCTGCTGCGGCAGAGGAACTGCAGCCTCCTTCTGATTGGCACAACGGCGTCTGCGCGCGTTTCTGAGCGCCTGGGTCCAGAAGACGGGTTCCCATCGTCGCACCACAACCTTCTGGAGTCAAAAGATCGAAAAGAACGGAAGCAGAGGTCACATCGTCGTCGTACGACGACCGGCCGAATCCAGAACTCAGCATTATCCCATGTTGAACGGAAACGTTTACCCGCGCCAGGTACGCCTCTGCGTACCTCGCGCGGGCAACGTTTGCCGTTCAACATGGAATATTGCTGCATCAGAGGAAGCGCATCTTACTCCTGCTTGACACAACGGCGTCTGCGCGCGTTTCTGAGTCCCTGAATCCAGAAGACGGGCTTCCTTCGTCCCACCACAACCGTCTGGAGTCAGAAGAGGAGACACCGTCGTCATACGACGAGGGATCGCATTCAGAATTGAGCATGAGACGCTGCTGCGGCAGAGGAACTGCAGCCTCCTTCTGCTTGGCACAGCGGCGTCTGCGCGCGTTTCTGAGCGCCTGGATCCAGAAGACGGGTTCCCATCGTCGCACCACAACCTTCTGGAGTCAAAAGATCGAAAAGAACGGAAGCAGAGGTCACATCGTCGTCGTACGACGACCGGCCGAATGCAGAACTCAGCATTATCCCATGTTGAACGGAAACGTTTACCCGCGCCAGGTACGCCTCTGCGTACCTCGCGCGGGCAACGTTTGCCGTTCAACATGGAATATTGCTGCATCAGAGGAAGCGCGTCTTACTCCTGCTTGACACAACGGCGTCTGCGCGCGTTTCTGAGTCCCTGAATCCAGAAGACGGGCTTCCTTCGTCCCACCACAACCGTCTGGAGTCAGAAGAGGAGACACCGTCGTCCTACGACGAGGGATCGCATTCAAAATTGAGCATGAGATGCTGCTGCGGCAGAGGAACTGCAGCCTCCTTCTGCTTGGCACAGCGGCGTCTGCGCGCGTTTCTGAGCGCCTGGATCCAGAAGACGGGTTCCCATCGTCGCACCACAACCTTCTGGAGTCAAAAGATCGAAAAGAACGGAAGCAGAGGTCACATCGTCGTCGTACGACGACCGGCCGAATGCAGAACTCAGCATTATCCCATGTTGAACGGAAACGTTTACCCGCGCCAGGTACGCCTCTGCGTACCTCGCGCGGGCAACGTTTGCCGTTCAACATGGAATATTGCTGCATCAGAGGAAGCACATCCTCCTCCTGCTTGAAACAACGGCGTCTGCGCGCGTTTCTGAGCGCCTGAATCCAGAAGACGGGTTCTCTTCGTCGCACCACAACCGTCTGGAGTCAGAAGATCGAAAAGAAAGGAAGCATAGGTCACGTCGTCGTCGTACGACGACCGGCCGAATGCAGAACTCAGCATTATCCCATGTTGAACGGAAACGTTTACCCGCGCCAGGTACGCCTCTGCGTACCTCGCGCGGGCAACGTTTGCCGTTCAACATGGAATATTGCTGCATCAGAGGAAGCACATCCTCCTCCTGCTTGAAACAACGGCGCCTGCGCGCGTTTCTGAGCGCCTGGATCCAGAAGACGGGTTCTCTTCGTCGCACCACAACCGTCTGGAGTCAGAAGATCGAAAAGAAAGGAAGCATAGGTCACGTCGTCGTCGTACGACGACCGGCCGAATGCAGAACTCAGCATTATCCCATGTTGAACGGAAACGTTTACCCGCGCCAGGTACGCCTCTGCGTACCTCGCGCGGGCAACGTTTGCCGTTCAACATGAAATATTGCTGCATCAGAGGAAGCGCATCTTCCTCCTGCTTGACACAACGGCGTCTGCGCGCGTTTCTGAGTCCCTGAATCCAGAATACGGGTTCCCTTCGTCCCACCACAACCGTCTGGAGTCACAAGAGGAGACACCGTCGTCCTACGACGAGGGATCGCATTCAAAATTGAGCATGAGATGCTGCTGCGGCAGAGGAACTGCAGCCTCCTTCTGCTTGACACAACGGCGTCTGCGCGCGTTTCTGAGCGCCTGGATCCAGAAGACGGGTTCCCATCGTCGCACCACAACCTTCTGAAGTCAGAAGATCGAAAAGAACGGAAGCAGAGGTCACATCGTCGTCGTACGACGACCGGCCGAATGCAGAACTCAGCACTATCCCATGTTGAACGGAAACGTTTACCCGCGCCAGGTACGCCTCTGCGTACCTCGCGCGGGCAACGTTTGCCGTTCAACATGGAATATTGCTGCATCAGAGGAAGCGCATCTTACTCCTGCTTGATACAACGGCGTCTGCGCGCGTTTCTGAGTCCCTGAATCCAGAAGACGGGTTCCCTTCGTCCCACCACACCTTCTGACGTCAGAAGAGGAGACACCGTCGTCCTACGACGAGGGATCGCATTCAGAATCGAACATGAGATGCTGCTGCAGAAGACGAAGCGCAGCCTCCTTCTGCTTGACACAACGGCGTCTGCACGCGTTTCTGAGCGCCTGGATCCAGAAGACGGGTTCCCATCGTCGCACCACAACCGTATGGAGTCAGAAGATCGAAAAGAAAGGAAGCATAGGTCACGTCGTCGTCGTACGATGACCGGCCGCATGCAGAACTCAGCATTATCCCATGTTGAACGGAAACGTTTACCCGCGCCAGGTACGCCTCTGCGTACCTCGCGCGGGCAACGTTTGCCGTTCTACATGGAATATTGCTGCATCAGAGGAAGCGCGTCCTCCTCCTGCTTGACACAACGGCGCGTTTCTGAGTCCCTGAATCCAGAAGACGGGTTCCCTTCGTCCCACCACAACTTTCTGATGTCAGAAGAGGAGACACCGTCGTCCTACGACGAGGGATCGCATTCAGAATTGAGCATGAGATGATGCTGCGGCAGAGGAAGTGCAGCCTCCTTCTGCTTGACACAACGGCGTCTGCGCGCGTTTCTGAGCGCCTGGATCCAGAATACGGGTTCCCTTCGCCCCACCACAACCTTCTGATGTCAGAAGAGGAGACACCGTCGTCCTACGACGAGGGATCGCATTCAGAATTGAGCATGAGATGCTGCTGCGGCAGAGGAACTGCAGCCTCCTTCTGCTTGACACAACGGCGTCTGCGCGCGTTTCTGAGCGCCTGGATCCAGAAGACGGGTTCCCATCGTCGCACCACAACCTTCTGAAGTCAGAAGATCGAAAAGAACGGAAGCAGAGGTCACATCGTCGTCGTACGACGACCGGCCGAATGCAGAACTCAGCACTATCCCATGTTGAACGGAAACGTTTACCCGCGCCAGGTACGCCTCTGCGTACCTCGCGCGGGCAACGTTTGCCGTTCAACATGGAATATTGCTGCATCAGAGGAAGCGCATCTTACTCCTGCTTGATACAACGGCGTCTGCGCGCGTTTCTGAGTCCCTGAATCCAGAAGACGGGTTCCCTTCGTCCCACCACACCTTCTGACGTCAGAAGAGGAGACACCGTCGTCCTACGACGAGGGATCGCATTCAGAATTGAGCATGAGATGCTGCTGCGGCAGAGGAACTGCAGCCTCCTTCTGCTTGACACAACGGCGTCTGCGCGCGTTTCTGAGCGCCTGGATCCAGAAGACGGGTTCCCATCGTCGCACCACAACCTTCTGGAGTCAAAAGATCGAAAAGAACGGAAGCAGAGGTCACATCGTCGTCGTACGACGACCGGCCGCATGCAGAACTCAGCATTATCCCACGTTGAACGGAAACGTTTACCCGCGCCAGGTACGCCTCTGCGTACCTCGCGCGGGCAACGTTTGCCGTTCAACATGGAATATTGCTGCATCAGAGGAAGCGCATCTTCCTCCTGCTTGACACAACGGCGTCTGCGCGCGTTTCTGAGCGCCTGAATCCAGAAGACGGGTTCTCTTCGTCGCACCACAACCGTCTGGAGTCAGAAGATCGAAAAGAAAGGAAGCATAGGTCACGTCGTCGTCGTACGACGACCGGCCGCATGCAGAACTCAGCATTATCCCATGTTGAACGGAAACGTTTACCCGCGCCAGGTACGCCTCTGCGTACCTCGCGCGGGCAACGTTTGCCGTTCAACATGGAATATTGCTGCATCAGAGGAAGCGCGTCCTCCTCCTGCTTGACACAACGGCGCGTTTCTGAGTCCCTGAATCCAGAAGACGGGTTCCCTTCGTCCCACCACAACCGTCTGGAGTCAGAAGAGGAGACACCGTCGTCCTACGACGAGGGATCGCATTCAGAATCGAACATGAGATGCTGCTGCAGAAGACGAGGCGCATCTTCCTCCTGCCTGACACAACGGCGTCTGCGCGCGTTTCTGAGTCCCTGAATCCAGAAGACGGGTTCCCTTCGTCCCACCACAACCTTCTGATGTCAGAAGAGGAGACACCGTCGTCCTACGACGAGGGATCGCATTCAGAATTGAGCATGAGATGCTGCTGCGGCAGAGGAAGTGCAGCCTCCTTCTGCTTGACACAACGGCGTCTGCGCGCGTTTCTGAGCGCCTGGATCCAGAAGACGGGTTCCCATCGTCGCACCACAACCGTCTTGAGTCAGAAGATCGAAAAGAAAGGAAGCATAGGTCACGTCGTCGTCGTACGACGACCGGCCGAATGCAGAACTCAGCATTATCCCATGTTGAACGGAAACGTTTACCCGCGCCAGGTACGCCTATGCGTACCTCGCACGGGCAACGTTTGCCGTTCAACATGGAATATTGCTGCATCAGAGGAAGCGCATCTTCCTCCTGCTTGACACAACGGCGTCTGCGCGCGTTTCTGAGTCCCTGAATCCAGAATACGGGTTCCCTTCGTCCCACCACAACCGTCTGGAGTCAGAAGAGGAGACACCGTCGTCCTACGACGAGGGATCGCATTCAAAATTGAGCATGAGATGCTGCTGCGGCAGAGGAACTGCAGCCTCCTTCTGCCTGACACAACGGCGTCTGCGCGCGTTTCTGAGCGCCTGGATCCAGAAGACGGGTTCCCATCGTCGCACCACAACCTTCTGGAGTCAAAAGATCGAAAAGAACGGAAGCAGAGGTCACATCGTCGTCGTACGACGACCGGCCGAATGCAGAACTCAGCATTATCCCTTGTTGAACGGAAACGTTTACCCGCGCCAGGTACGCCTCTGCGTACCTCGCACGGGCAACGTTTGCCGTTCAACATGGAATATTGCTGCATCAGAGGAAGCGCATCTTCCTCCTGCTTGACACAACGGCGTCTGCGCGCGTTTCTGAGTCCCTGAATCCAGAATACGGGTTCCCTTCGTCCCACCACAACCGTCTGGAGTCAGAAGAGGAGACACCGTCGTCCTACGACGAGGGATCGCATTCAAAATTGAGCATGAGATGCTGCTGCGGCAGAGGAACTGCAGCCTCCTTCTGCCTGACACAACGGCGTCTGCGCGCGTTTCTGAGCGCCTGGATCCAGAAGACGGGTTCCCATCGTCGCACCACAACCTTCTGGAGTCAGAAGATCGAAAAGAAAGGAAGCATAGGTCACGTCGTCGTCGTACGACGACCGGCCGAATGCAGAACTCAGCATTATCCCATGTTGAACGGAAACGTTTACCCGCGCCAGGTACGCCTCTGCGTACCTCGCACGGGCAACGTTTGTCGTTCAACATGGAATATTGCTGCATCAGAGGAAGCGCATCTTCCTCCTGCTTGACACAACGGCGTCTGCGCGCGTTTCTGAGTCCCTGAATCCAGAATACGGGTTCCCTTCGTCCCACCACAACCGTCTGGAGTCAGAAGAGGAGACACCGTCGTCCTACGACGAGGGATCGCATTCAAAATTGAGCATGAGATGCTGCTGCGGCAGAGGAACTGCAGCCTCCTTCTGCCTGACACAACGGCGTCTGCGCGCGTTTCTGAGCGCCTGGATCCAGAAGACGGGTTCCCATCGTCGCACCACAACCTTCTGGAGTCAAAAGATCGAAAAGAACGTAAGCAGAGGTCACATCGTCGTCGTACGACGACCGGCCGAATGCAGAACTCAGCATTATCCCTTGTTGAACGGAAACGTTTACCCGCGCCAGGTACGCCTCTGCGTACCTCGCGCGGGCAACGTTTGCCGTTCTACATGGAATATTGCTGCATCAGAGGAAGCGCGTCCTCCTCCTGCTTGACACAACGGCGCGTTTCTGAGTCCCTGAATCCAGAAGACGGGTTCCCTTCGTCCCACCACAACTTTCTGATGTCAGAAGAGGAGACACCGTCGTCCTACGACGAGGGATCGCATTCAGAATTGAGCATGAGATGATGCTGCGGCAGAGGAAGTGCAGCCTCCTTCTGCTTGACACAACGGCGTCTGCGCGCGTTTCTGAGCGCCTGGATCCAGAAGACGGGCTTCCTTCGTCCCACCACAACCGTCTGGAGTCAGAAGAGGAGACACCGTCGTCATACGACGAGGGATCGCATTCAGAATTGAGCATGAGACGCTGCTGCGGCAGAGGAACTGCAGCCTCCTTCTGCTTGGCACAGCGGCGTCTGCGCGCGTTTCTGAGCGCCTGGATCCAGAAGACGGGTTCCCATCGTCGCACCACAACCTTCTGGAGTCAAAAGATCGAAAAGAACGGAAGCAGAGGTCACATCGTCGTCGTACGACGACCGGCCGAATGCAGAACTCAGCATTATCCCATGTTGAACGGAAACGTTTACCCGCGCCAGGTACGCCTCTGCGTACCTCGCTCGGGCAACGTTTGCCGTTCAACATGGAATATTGCTGCATCAGAGGAAGCGCATCTTCCTCCTGCTTGACACAACGGCGTCTGCGCGCGTTTCTGAGTCCCTGAATCCAGAAGACGGGTTCCCTTCGTCCCACCACAACCGTCTGGAGTCAGAACAGGAGACACCGTCGTCCTACGACGAGGGATCGCATTCAAAATTGAGCATGTGATGCTGCTGCGGCAGAGGAACTGCAGCCTCCTTCTGCTTGGCACAACGGCGTCTGCGCGCGTTTCTGAGCGCCTGGATCCAGAAGACGGGTTCCCATCGTCGCACCACAACCTTCTGGAGTCAGAAGAGGAGACACCGTCGTCCTACGACGAGGGATCGCATTCAGAATCGAACATGAGATGCTGCTGCAGAAGACGAAGCGCATCTTCCTCCTGCTTGACACAACGGCGTCTGCGCGCGTTTCTGAGTCCCTGGATCCAGAAGACGGGTTCCCTTCGTCCCACCACAACCGTCTGGAGTCAGAAGAGGAGACACCGTCGTCCTACGACGAGGGATCGCATTCAGAATTGAGCATGAGATGCTGCTGCGGCAGAGGAAGTGCAGCCTCCTTCTGCTTGACACAACGGCGTCTGCGCGCGTTTCTGAGCGCCTGGATCCAGAAGCGCGCGTTTCTGAGTCCCTGGATCCAGAAGACGGGTTCCCTTCGTCCCACCACAACCGTCTGGAGTCAGAAGAGGAGACACCGTCGTCCTACGACGAGGGATCGCATTCAGAATTGAGCATGAGATGCTGCTGCGGCAGAGGAAGTGCAGCCTCCTTCTGCTTGACACAACGGCGTCTGCGCGCGTTTCTGAGCGCCTGGATCCAGAAGACGGGTTCCCATCGTCGCACCACAACCTTCTGAAGTCAGAAGATCGAAAAGAACGAAAGCAGAGGTCACATCGTCGTCGTACGACGACCGGCCGAATGCAGAACTCAGCATTATCCCATGTTGAACGGAAACGTTTACCCGCGCCAGGTACGCCTCTGCGTACCTCGCTCGGGCAACGTTTGCCGTTCAACATGGAATATTGCTGCATCAGAGGAAGCGCATCTTCCTCCTGCTTGACACAACGGCGTCTGCGCGCGTTTCTGAGTCCCTGAATCCAGAAGACGGGTTCCCTTCGTCCCACCACAACCGTCTGGAGTCAGAAGAGGAGACACCGTCGTCCTACGACGAGGGATCGCATTCAGAATTGAGCATGAGATGCTGCTGCGGCAGAGGAAGTGCAGCCTCCTTCTGCTTGACACAACGGCGTCTGCGCGCGTTTCTGAGCGCCTGGATCCAGAAGACGGGTTCCCATCGTCGCACCACAACCTTCTGAAGTCAGAAGATCGAAAAGAACGGAAGCAGAGGTCACATCGTCGTCGTACGACGACCGGCCGAATGCAGAACTCAGCATTATCCCATGTTGAACGGAAACGTTTACCCGCGCCAGGTACGCCTCTGCGTACCTCGCGCGGGCAACGTTTGCCGTTCAACATGGAATATTGCTGCATCAGAGGAAGCGCGTCCTCCTCCTGCTTGACACAACGGCGCGTTTCTGAGTCCCTGAATCCAGAAGACGGGTTCCCTTCGTCCCACCACAACCGTCTGGAGTCAGAAGAGGAGACACCGTCGTCCTACGACGAGGGATCGCATTCAGAATTGAGCATGAGACGCTGCTGCGGCAGAGGAACTGCAGCCTCCTTCTGATTGGCACAACGGCGTCTGCGCGCGTTTCTGAGCGCCTGGGTCCAGAAGACGGGTTCCCATCGTCGCACCACAACCTTCTGGAGTCAAAAGATCGAAAAGAACGGAAGCAGAGGTCACATCGTCGTCGTACGACGACCGGCCGAATCCAGAACTCAGCATTATCCCATGTTGAACGGAAACGTTTACCCGCGCCAGGTACGCCTCTGCGTACCTCGCGCGGGCAACGTTTGCCGTTCAACATGGAATATTGCTGCATCAGAGGAAGCGCATCTTACTCCTGCTTGACACAACGGCGTCTGCGCGCGTTTCTGAGTCCCTGAATCCAGAAGACGGGCTTCCTTCGTCCCACCACAACCGTCTGGAGTCAGAAGAGGAGACACCGTCGTCATACGACGAGGGATCGCATTCAGAATTGAGCATGAGACGCTGCTGCGGCAGAGGAACTGCAGCCTCCTTCTGCTTGGCACAGCGGCGTCTGCGCGCGTTTCTGAGCGCCTGGATCCAGAAGACGGGTTCCCATCGTCGCACCACAACCTTCTGGAGTCAAAAGATCGAAAAGAACGGAAGCAGAGGTCACATCGTCGTCGTACGACGACCGGCCGAATGCAGAACTCAGCATTATCCCATGTTGAACGGAAACGTTTACCCGCGCCAGGTACGCCTCTGCGTACCTCGCGCGGGCAACGTTTGCCGTTCAACATGGAATATTGCTGCATCAGAGGAAGCGCGTCTTACTCCTGCTTGACACAACGGCGTCTGCGCGCGTTTCTGAGTCCCTGAATCCAGAAGACGGGCTTCCTTCGTCCCACCACAACCGTCTGGAGTCAGAAGAGGAGACACCGTCGTCCTACGACGAGGGATCGCATTCAAAATTGAGCATGAGATGCTGCTGCGGCAGAGGAACTGCAGCCTCCTTCTGCTTGGCACAGCGGCGTCTGCGCGCGTTTCTGAGCGCCTGGATCCAGAAGACGGGTTCCCATCGTCGCACCACAACCTTCTGGAGTCAAAAGATCGAAAAGAACGGAAGCAGAGGTCACATCGTCGTCGTACGACGACCGGCCGAATGCAGAACTCAGCATTATCCCATGTTGAACGGAAACGTTTACCCGCGCCAGGTACGCCTCTGCGTACCTCGCGCGGGCAACGTTTGCCGTTCAACATGGAATATTGCTGCATCAGAGGAAGCACATCCTCCTCCTGCTTGAAACAACGGCGTCTGCGCGCGTTTCTGAGCGCCTGAATCCAGAAGACGGGTTCTCTTCGTCGCACCACAACCGTCTGGAGTCAGAAGATCGAAAAGAAAGGAAGCATAGGTCACGTCGTCGTCGTACGACGACCGGCCGAATGCAGAACTCAGCATTATCCCATGTTGAACGGAAACGTTTACCCGCGCCAGGTACGCCTCTGCGTACCTCGCGCGGGCAACGTTTGCCGTTCAACATGGAATATTGCTGCATCAGAGGAAGCACATCCTCCTCCTGCTTGAAACAACGGCGCCTGCGCGCGTTTCTGAGCGCCTGGATCCAGAAGACGGGTTCTCTTCGTCGCACCACAACCGTCTGGAGTCAGAAGATCGAAAAGAAAGGAAGCATAGGTCACGTCGTCGTCGTACGACGACCGGCCGAATGCAGAACTCAGCATTATCCCATGTTGAACGGAAACGTTTACCCGCGCCAGGTACGCCTCTGCGTACCTCGCGCGGGCAACGTTTGCCGTTCAACATGAAATATTGCTGCATCAGAGGAAGCGCATCTTCCTCCTGCTTGACACAACGGCGTCTGCGCGCGTTTCTGAGTCCCTGAATCCAGAATACGGGTTCCCTTCGTCCCACCACAACCGTCTGGAGTCACAAGAGGAGACACCGTCGTCCTACGACGAGGGATCGCATTCAAAATTGAGCATGAGATGCTGCTGCGGCAGAGGAACTGCAGCCTCCTTCTGCTTGACACAACGGCGTCTGCGCGCGTTTCTGAGCGCCTGGATCCAGAAGACGGGTTCCCATCGTCGCACCACAACCTTCTGAAGTCAGAAGATCGAAAAGAACGGAAGCAGAGGTCACATCGTCGTCGTACGACGACCGGCCGAATGCAGAACTCAGCACTATCCCATGTTGAACGGAAACGTTTACCCGCGCCAGGTACGCCTCTGCGTACCTCGCGCGGGCAACGTTTGCCGTTCAACATGGAATATTGCTGCATCAGAGGAAGCGCATCTTACTCCTGCTTGATACAACGGCGTCTGCGCGCGTTTCTGAGTCCCTGAATCCAGAAGACGGGTTCCCTTCGTCCCACCACACCTTCTGACGTCAGAAGAGGAGACACCGTCGTCCTACGACGAGGGATCGCATTCAGAATCGAACATGAGATGCTGCTGCAGAAGACGAAGCGCAGCCTCCTTCTGCTTGACACAACGGCGTCTGCACGCGTTTCTGAGCGCCTGGATCCAGAAGACGGGTTCCCATCGTCGCACCACAACCGTATGGAGTCAGAAGATCGAAAAGAAAGGAAGCATAGGTCACGTCGTCGTCGTACGATGACCGGCCGCATGCAGAACTCAGCATTATCCCATGTTGAACGGAAACGTTTACCCGCGCCAGGTACGCCTCTGCGTACCTCGCGCGGGCAACGTTTGCCGTTCTACATGGAATATTGCTGCATCAGAGGAAGCGCGTCCTCCTCCTGCTTGACACAACGGCGCGTTTCTGAGTCCCTGAATCCAGAAGACGGGTTCCCTTCGTCCCACCACAACTTTCTGATGTCAGAAGAGGAGACACCGTCGTCCTACGACGAGGGATCGCATTCAGAATTGAGCATGAGATGATGCTGCGGCAGAGGAAGTGCAGCCTCCTTCTGCTTGACACAACGGCGTCTGCGCGCGTTTCTGAGCGCCTGGATCCAGAATACGGGTTCCCTTCGCCCCACCACAACCTTCTGATGTCAGAAGAGGAGACACCGTCGTCCTACGACGAGGGATCGCATTCAGAATTGAGCATGAGATGCTGCTGCGGCAGAGGAACTGCAGCCTCCTTCTGCTTGACACAACGGCGTCTGCGCGCGTTTCTGAGCGCCTGGATCCAGAAGACGGGTTCCCATCGTCGCACCACAACCTTCTGAAGTCAGAAGATCGAAAAGAACGGAAGCAGAGGTCACATCGTCGTCGTACGACGACCGGCCGAATGCAGAACTCAGCACTATCCCATGTTGAACGGAAACGTTTACCCGCGCCAGGTACGCCTCTGCGTACCTCGCGCGGGCAACGTTTGCCGTTCAACATGGAATATTGCTGCATCAGAGGAAGCGCATCTTACTCCTGCTTGATACAACGGCGTCTGCGCGCGTTTCTGAGTCCCTGAATCCAGAAGACGGGTTCCCTTCGTCCCACCACACCTTCTGACGTCAGAAGAGGAGACACCGTCGTCCTACGACGAGGGATCGCATTCAGAATTGAGCATGAGATGCTGCTGCGGCAGAGGAACTGCAGCCTCCTTCTGCTTGACACAACGGCGTCTGCGCGCGTTTCTGAGCGCCTGGATCCAGAAGACGGGTTCCCATCGTCGCACCACAACCTTCTGGAGTCAAAAGATCGAAAAGAACGGAAGCAGAGGTCACATCGTCGTCGTACGACGACCGGCCGCATGCAGAACTCAGCATTATCCCACGTTGAACGGAAACGTTTACCCGCGCCAGGTACGCCTCTGCGTACCTCGCGCGGGCAACGTTTGCCGTTCAACATGGAATATTGCTGCATCAGAGGAAGCGCATCTTCCTCCTGCTTGACACAACGGCGTCTGCGCGCGTTTCTGAGCGCCTGAATCCAGAAGACGGGTTCTCTTCGTCGCACCACAACCGTCTGGAGTCAGAAGATCGAAAAGAAAGGAAGCATAGGTCACGTCGTCGTCGTACGACGACCGGCCGCATGCAGAACTCAGCATTATCCCATGTTGAACGGAAACGTTTACCCGCGCCAGGTACGCCTCTGCGTACCTCGCGCGGGCAACGTTTGCCGTTCAACATGGAATATTGCTGCATCAGAGGAAGCGCGTCCTCCTCCTGCTTGACACAACGGCGCGTTTCTGAGTCCCTGAATCCAGAAGACGGGTTCCCTTCGTCCCACCACAACCGTCTGGAGTCAGAAGAGGAGACACCGTCGTCCTACGACGAGGGATCGCATTCAGAATCGAACATGAGATGCTGCTGCAGAAGACGAGGCGCATCTTCCTCCTGCCTGACACAACGGCGTCTGCGCGCGTTTCTGAGTCCCTGAATCCAGAAGACGGGTTCCCTTCGTCCCACCACAACCTTCTGATGTCAGAAGAGGAGACACCGTCGTCCTACGACGAGGGATCGCATTCAGAATTGAGCATGAGATGCTGCTGCGGCAGAGGAAGTGCAGCCTCCTTCTGCTTGACACAACGGCGTCTGCGCGCGTTTCTGAGCGCCTGGATCCAGAAGACGGGTTCCCATCGTCGCACCACAACCGTCTTGAGTCAGAAGATCGAAAAGAAAGGAAGCATAGGTCACGTCGTCGTCGTACGACGACCGGCCGAATGCAGAACTCAGCATTATCCCATGTTGAACGGAAACGTTTACCCGCGCCAGGTACGCCTATGCGTACCTCGCACGGGCAACGTTTGCCGTTCAACATGGAATATTGCTGCATCAGAGGAAGCGCATCTTCCTCCTGCTTGACACAACGGCGTCTGCGCGCGTTTCTGAGTCCCTGAATCCAGAATACGGGTTCCCTTCGTCCCACCACAACCGTCTGGAGTCAGAAGAGGAGACACCGTCGTCCTACGACGAGGGATCGCATTCAAAATTGAGCATGAGATGCTGCTGCGGCAGAGGAACTGCAGCCTCCTTCTGCCTGACACAACGGCGTCTGCGCGCGTTTCTGAGCGCCTGGATCCAGAAGACGGGTTCCCATCGTCGCACCACAACCTTCTGGAGTCAAAAGATCGAAAAGAACGGAAGCAGAGGTCACATCGTCGTCGTACGACGACCGGCCGAATGCAGAACTCAGCATTATCCCTTGTTGAACGGAAACGTTTACCCGCGCCAGGTACGCCTCTGCGTACCTCGCACGGGCAACGTTTGCCGTTCAACATGGAATATTGCTGCATCAGAGGAAGCGCATCTTCCTCCTGCTTGACACAACGGCGTCTGCGCGCGTTTCTGAGTCCCTGAATCCAGAATACGGGTTCCCTTCGTCCCACCACAACCGTCTGGAGTCAGAAGAGGAGACACCGTCGTCCTACGACGAGGGATCGCATTCAAAATTGAGCATGAGATGCTGCTGCGGCAGAGGAACTGCAGCCTCCTTCTGCCTGACACAACGGCGTCTGCGCGCGTTTCTGAGCGCCTGGATCCAGAAGACGGGTTCCCATCGTCGCACCACAACCTTCTGGAGTCAGAAGATCGAAAAGAAAGGAAGCATAGGTCACGTCGTCGTCGTACGACGACCGGCCGAATGCAGAACTCAGCATTATCCCATGTTGAACGGAAACGTTTACCCGCGCCAGGTACGCCTCTGCGTACCTCGCACGGGCAACGTTTGCCGTTCAACATGGAATATTGCTGCATCAGAGGAAGCGCATCTTCCTCCTGCTTGACACAACGGCGCGTTTCTGAGTCCCTGAATCCAGAAAACGGGTTCCCTTCGTCCCACCACAACTTTCTGATGTCAGAAGAGGAGACACCGTCGTCCTACGACGAGGGATCGCATTCAGAATTGAGCATGAGATGATGCTGCGGCAGAGGAAGTGCAGCCTCCTTCTGCTTGACACAACGGCGTCTGCGCGCGTTTCTGAGCGCCTGGATCCAGAATACGGGTTCCCTTCGCCCCACCACAACCTTCTGATGTCAGAAGAGGAGACACCGTCGTCCTACGACGAGGGATCGCATTCAGAATTGAGCATGAGATGCTGCTGCGGCAGAGGAACTGCAGCCTCCTTCTGCTTGACACAACGGCGTCTGCGCGCGTTTCTGAGCGCCTGGATCCAGAAGACGGGTTCCCATCGTCGCACCACAACCTTCTGAAGTCAGAAGATCGAAAAGAACGGAAGCAGAGGTCACATCGTCGTCGTACGACGACCGGCCGAATGCAGAACTCAGCACTATCCCATGTTGAACGGAAACGTTTACCCGCGCCAGGTACGCCTCTGCGTACCTCGCGCGGGCAACGTTTGCCGTTCAACATGGAATATTGCTGCATCAGAGGAAGCGCATCTTACTCCTGCTTGATACAACGGCGTCTGCGCGCGTTTCTGAGTCCCTGAATCCAGAAGACGGGTTCCCTTCGTCCCACCACACCTTCTGACGTCAGAAGAGGAGACACCGTCGTCCTACGACGAGGGATCGCATTCAGAATCGAACATGAGATGCTGCTGCAGAAGACGAAGCGCAGCCTCCTTCTGCTTGACACAACGGCGTCTGCACGCGTTTCTGAGCGCCTGGATCCAGAAGACGGGTTCCCATCGTCGCACCACAACCGTATGGAGTCAGAAGATCGAAAAGAAAGGAAGCATAGGTCACGTCGTCGTCGTACGATGACCGGCCGCATGCAGAACTCAGCATTATCCCATGTTGAACGGAAACGTTTACCCGCGCCAGGTACGCCTCTGCGTACCTCGCGCGGGCAACGTTTGCCGTTCTACATGGAATATTGCTGCATCAGAGGAAGCGCGTCCTCCTCCTGCTTGACACAACGGCGCGTTTCTGAGTCCCTGAATCCAGAAGACGGGTTCCCTTCGTCCCACCACAACTTTCTGATGTCAGAAGAGGAGACACCGTCGTCCTACGACGAGGGATCGCATTCAGAATTGAGCATGAGATGATGCTGCGGCAGAGGAAGTGCAGCCTCCTTCTGCTTGACACAACGGCGTCTGCGCGCGTTTCTGAGCGCCTGGATCCAGAATACGGGTTCCCCTCGCCCCACCACAACCTTCTGATGTCAGAAGAGGAGACACCGTCGTCCTACGACGAGGGATCGCATTCAGAATTGAGCATGAGATGCTGCTGCGGCACAGGAAGTGCAGCCTCCTTCTGCTTGACACAACGGCGTCTGCGCGCGTTTCTGAGCGCCTGGATCCAGAAGACGGGTTCCCATCGTCGCACCACAACCTTCTGGAGTCAAAAGATCGAAAAGAACGGAAGCAGAGGTCACATCGTCG
This sequence comes from Heligmosomoides polygyrus bakeri, assembly GCA_947359475.1. Lineage (NCBI taxonomy): Eukaryota > Metazoa > Nematoda > Chromadorea > Rhabditida > Heligmosomidae > Heligmosomoides > Heligmosomoides polygyrus. The sequence continues at coordinate 51,356,033 of OX375870.1, forward strand.
TCGTACGACGACCGGCCGCATGCAGAACTCAGCATTATCCCACGTTGAACGGAAACGTTTACCCGCGCCAGGTACGCCTCTGCGTACCTCGCGCGGGCAACGTTTGCCGTTCAACATGGAATATTGCTGCATCAGAGGAAGCGCATCTTCCTCCTGCTTGACACAACGGCGTCTGCGCGCGTTTCTGAGCGCCTGAATCCAGAAGACGGGTTCTCTTCGTCGCACCACAACCGTCTGGAGTCAGAAGATCGAAAAGAAAGGAAGCATAGGTCACGTCGTCGTCGTACGACGACCGGCCGCATGCAGAACTCAGCATTATCCCATGTTGAACGGAAACGTTTACCCGCGCCAGGTACGCCTCTGCGTACCTCGCGCGGGCAACGTTTGCCGTTCAACATGGAATATTGCTGCATCAGAGGAAGCGCGTCCTCCTCCTGCTTGACACAACGGCGCGTTTCTGAGTCCCTGAATCCAGAAGACGGGTTCCCTTCGTCCCACCACAACCGTCTGGAGTCAGAAGAGGAGACACCGTCGTCCTACGACGAGGGATCGCATTCAGAATCGAACATGAGATGCTGCTGCAGAAGACGAGGCGCATCTTCCTCCTGCCTGACACAACGGCGTCTGCGCGCGTTTCTGAGTCCCTGAATCCAGAAGACGGGTTCCCTTCGTCCCACCACAACCTTCTGATGTCAGAAGAGGAGACACCGTCGTCCTACGACGAGGGATCGCATTCAGAATTGAGCATGAGATGCTGCTGCGGCAGAGGAAGTGCAGCCTCCTTCTGCTTGACACAACGGCGTCTGCGCGCGTTTCTGAGCGCCTGGATCCAGAAGACGGGTTCCCATCGTCGCACCACAACCGTCTTGAGTCAGAAGATCGAAAAGAAAGGAAGCATAGGTCACGTCGTCGTCGTACGACGACCGGCCGAATGCAGAACTCAGCATTATCCCATGTTGAACGGAAACGTTTACCCGCGCCAGGTACGCCTATGCGTACCTCGCACGGGCAACGTTTGCCGTTCAACATGGAATATTGCTGCATCAGAGGAAGCGCATCTTCCTCCTGCTTGACACAACGGCGTCTGCGCGCGTTTCTGAGTCCCTGAATCCAGAATACGGGTTCCCTTCGTCCCACCACAACCGTCTGGAGTCAGAAGAGGAGACACCGTCGTCCTACGACGAGGGATCGCATTCAGAATTGAGCATGAGATGCTGCTGCGGCAGAGGAAGTGCAGCCTCCTTCTGCTTGACACAACGGCGTCTGCGCGCGTTTCTGAGCGCCTGGATCCAGAAGACGGGTTCCCATCGTCGCACCACAACCGTCTTGAGTCAGAAGATCGAAAAGAAAGGAAGCATAGGTCACGTCGTCGTCGTACGACGACCGGCCGAATGCAGAACTCAGCATTATCCCATGTTGAACGGAAACGTTTACCCGCGCCAGGTACGCCTATGCGTACCTCGCACGGGCAACGTTTGCCGTTCAACATGGAATATTGCTGCATCAGAGGAAGCGCATCTTCCTCCTGCTTGACACAACGGCGTCTGCGCGCGTTTCTGAGTCCCTGAATCCAGAATACGGGTTCCCTTCGTCCCACCACAACCGTCTGGAGTCAGAAGAGGAGACACCGTCGTCCTACGACGAGGGATCGCATTCAAAATTGAGCATGAGATGCTGCTGCGGCAGAGGAACTGCAGCCTCCTTCTGCCTGACACAACGGCGTCTGCGCGCGTTTCTGAGCGCCTGGATCCAGAAGACGGGTTCCCATCGTCGCACCACAACCTTCTGGAGTCAAAAGATCGAAAAGAACGGAAGCAGAGGTCACATCGTCGTCGTACGACGACCGGCCGAATGCAGAACTCAGCATTATCCCTTGTTGAACGGAAACGTTTACCCGCGCCAGGTACGCCTCTGCGTACCTCGCACGGGCAACGTTTGCCGTTCAACATGGAATATTGCTGCATCAGAGGAAGCGCATCTTCCTCCTGCTTGACACAACGGCGTCTGCGCGCGTTTCTGAGTCCCTGAATCCAGAATACGGGTTCCCTTCGTCCCACCACAACCGTCTGGAGTCAGAAGAGGAGACACCGTCGTCCTACGACGAGGGATCGCATTCAAAATTGAGCATGAGATGCTGCTGCGGCAGAGGAACTGCAGCCTCCTTCTGCCTGACACAACGGCGTCTGCGCGCGTTTCTGAGCGCCTGGATCCAGAAGACGGGTTCCCATCGTCGCACCACAACCTTCTGGAGTCAGAAGATCGAAAAGAAAGGAAGCATAGGTCACGTCGTCGTCGTACGACGACCGGCCGAATGCAGAACTCAGCATTATCCCATGTTGAACGGAAACGTTTACCCGCGCCAGGTACGCCTCTGCGTACCTCGCACGGGCAACGTTTGCCGTTCAACATGGAATATTGCTGCATCAGAGGAAGCGCATCTTCCTCCTGCTTGACACAACGGCGTCTGCGCGCGTTTCTGAGTCCCTGAATCCAGAATACGGGTTCCCTTCGTCCCACCACAACCGTCTGGAGTCAGAAGAGGAGACACCGTCGTCCTACGACGAGGGATCGCATTCAAAATTGAGCATGAGATGCTGCTGCGGCAGAGGAACTGCAGCCTCCTTCTGCCTGACACAACGGCGTCTGCGCGCGTTTCTGAGCGCCTGGATCCAGAAGACGGGTTCCCATCGTCGCACCACAACCTTCTGGAGTCAAAAGATCGAAAAGAACGTAAGCAGAGGTCACATCGTCGTCGTACGACGACCGGCCGAATGCAGAACTCAGCATTATCCCTTGTTGAACGGAAACGTTTACCCGCGCCAGGTACGCCTCTGCGTACCTCGCGCGGGCAACGTTTGCCGTTCAACATGGAATATTGCTGCATCAGAGGAAGCACATCCTCCTCCTGCTTGAAACAACGGCGTCTGCGCGCGTTTCTGAGCGCCTGAATCCAGAAGACGGGTTCTCTTCGTCGCACCACAACCGTCTGGAGTCAGAAGATCGAAAAGAAAGGAAGCATAGGTCACGTCGTCGTCGTACGACGACCGGCCGAATGCAGAACTCAGCATTATCCCATGTTGAACGGAAACGTTTACCCGCGCCAGGTACGCCTCTGCGTACCTCGCGCGGGCAACGTTTGCCGTTCAACATGGAATATTGCTGCATCAGAGGAAGCACATCCTCCTCCTGCTTGAAACAACGGCGTCTGCGCGCGTTTCTGAGCGCCTGAATCCAGAAGACGGGTTCTCTTCGTCGCACCACAACCGTCTGGAGTCAGAAGATCGAAAAGAAAGGAAGCATAGGTCACGTCGTCGTCGTACGACGACCGGCCGAATGCAGAACTCAGCATTATCCCATGTTGAACGGAAACGTTTACCCGCGCCAGGTACGCCTCTGCGTACCTCGCGCGGGCAACGTTTGCCGTTCAACATGGAATATTGCTGCATCAGAGGAAGCGCGTCCTCCTCCTGCTTGACACAACGGCGCGTTTCTGAGTCCCTGAATCCAGAAGACGGGTTCCCTTCGTCCCACCACAACCGTCTGGAGTCAGAAGAGGAGACACCGTCGTCCTACGACGAGGGATCGCATTCAGAATCGAACATGAGATGCTGCTGCAGAAGACGAGGCGCATCTTCCTCCTGCCTGACACAACGGCGTCTGCGCGCGTTTCTGAGTCCCTGAATCCAGAAGACGGGTTCCCTTCGTCCCACCACAACCTTCTGATGTCAGAAGAGGAGACACCGTCGTCCTACGACGAGGGATCGCATTCAGAATTGAGCATGAGATGCTGCTGCGGCAGAGGAAGTGCAGCCTCCTTCTGCTTGACACAACGGCGTCTGCGCGCGTTTCTGAGCGCCTGGATCCAGAAGACGGGTTCCCATCGTCGCACCACAACCGTCTGGAGTCAGAAGATCGAAAAGAAAGGAAGCATAGGTCACGTCGTCGTCGTACGACGACCGGCCGAATGCAGAACTCAGCATTATCCCATGTTGAACGGAAACGTTTACCCGCGCCAGGTACGCCTCTGCGTACCTCGCACGGGCAACGTTTGCCGTTCAACATGGAATATTGCTGCATCAGAGGAAGCGCATCTTCCTCCTGCTTGACACAACGGCGTCTGCGCGCGTTTCTGAGTCCCTGAATCCAGAATACGGGTTCCCTTCGTCCCACCACAACCGTCTGGAGTCAGAAGAGGAGACACCGTCGTCCTACGACGAGGGATCGCATTCAAAATTGAGCATGAGATGCTGCTGCGGCAGAGGAACTGCAGCCTCCTTCTGCCTGACACAACGGCGTCTGCGCGCGTTTCTGAGCGCCTGGATCCAGAAGACGGGTTCCCATCGTCGCACCACAACCTTCTGGAGTCAAAAGATCGAAAAGAACGGAAGCAGAGGTCACATCGTCGTCGTACGACGACCGGCCGAATGCAGAACTCAGCATTATCCCTTGTTGAACGGAAACGTTTACCCGCGCCAGGTACGCCTCTGCGTACCTCGCACGGGCAACGTTTGCCGTTCAACATGGAATATTGCTGCATCAGAGGAAGCGCATCTTCCTCCTGCTTGACACAACGGCGTCTGCGCGCGTTTCTGAGTCCCTGAATCCAGAATACGGGTTCCCTTCGTCCCACCACAACCGTCTGGAGTCAGAAGAGGAGACACCGTCGTCCTACGACGAGGGATCGCATTCAAAATTGAGCATGAGATGCTGCTGCGGCAGAGGAACTGCAGCCTCCTTCTGCCTGACACAACGGCGTCTGCGCGCGTTTCTGAGCGCCTGGATCCAGAAGACGGGTTCCCATCGTCGCACCACAACCTTCTGGAGTCAAAAGATCGAAAAGAACGTAAGCAGAGGTCGCATCGTCGTCGTACGACGACCGGCCGAATGCAGAACTCAGCATTATCCCTTGTTGAACGGAAACGTTTACCCGCGCCAGGTACGCCTCTGCGTACCTCGCGCGGGCAACGTTTGCCGTTCAACATGGAATATTGCTGCATCAGAGGAAGCACATCCTCCTCCTGCTTGAAACAACGGCGCCTGCGCGCGTTTCTGAGCGCCTGGATCCAGAAGACGGGTTCTCTTCGTCGCACCACAACCGTCTGGAGTCAAAAGATCGAAAAGAACGGAAGCAGAGGTCACATCGTCGTCGTACGACGACCGGCCGAATGCAGAACTCAGCATTATCCCATGTTGAACGGAAACGTTTACCCGCGCCAGGTACGCCTCTGCGTACCTCGCGCGGGCAACGTTTGCCGTTCAACATGGAATATTGCTGCATCAGAGGAAGCGCATCTTCCTCCTGCTTGACACAACGGCGTCTGCGCGCGTTTCTGAGTCCCTGAATCCAGAAGACGGGTTCCCTTCGTCCCACCACACCTTCTGACGTCAGAAGAGGAGACACCGTCGTCCTACGACGAGGGATCGCATTCAGAATCGAACATGAGATGCTGCTGCAGAAGACGAAGCGCAGCCTCCTTCTGCTTGACACAACGGCGTCTGCACGCGTTTCTGAGCGCCTGGATCCAGAAGACGGGTTCCCATCGTCGCACCACAACCGTATGGAGTCAGAAGATCGAAAAGAAAGGAAGCATAGGTCACGTCGTCGTCGTACGACGACCGGCCGAATGCAGAACTCAGCATTATCCCATGTTGAACGGAAACGTTTACCCGCGCCAGGTACGCCTCTGCGTACCTCGCACGGGCAACGTTTGCCGTTCAACATGGAATATTGCTGCATCAGAGGAAGCGCATCTTCCTCCTGCTTGACACAACGGCGTCTGCGCGCGTTTCTGAGTCCCTGAATCCAGAATACGGGTTCCCTTCGTCCCACCACAACCGTCTGGAGTCAGAAGAGGAGACACCGTCGTCCTACGACGAGGGATCGCATTCAAAATTGAGCATGAGATGCTGCTGCGGCAGAGGAACTGCAGCCTCCTTCTGCCTGACACAACGGCGTCTGCGCGCGTTTCTGAGCGCCTGGATCCAGAAGACGGGTTCCCATCGTCGCACCACAACCTTCTGGAGTCAAAAGATCGAAAAGAACGTAAGCAGAGGTCACATCGTCGTCGTACGACGACCGGCCGAATGCAGAACTCAGCATTATCCCTTGTTGAACGGAAACGTTTACCCGCGCCAGGTACGCCTCTGCGTACCTCGCGCGGGCAACGTTTGCCGTTCAACATGGAATATTGCTGCATCAGAGGAAGCGCATCTTACTCCTGCTTGATACAACGGCGTCTGCGCGCGTTTCTGAGTCCCTGAATCCAGAAGACGGGTTCCCTTCGTCCCACCACACCTTCTGACGTCAGAAGAGGAGACACCGTCGTCCTACGACGAGGGATCGCATTCAGAATCGAACATGAGATGCTGCTGCAGAAGACGAAGCGCAGCCTCCTTCTGCTTGACACAACGGCGTCTGCACGCGTTTCTGAGCGCCTGGATCCAGAAGACGGGTTCCCATCGTCGCACCACAACCGTATGGAGTCAGAAGATCGAAAAGAAAGGAAGCATAGGTCACGTCGTCGTCGTACGATGACCGGCCGAATGCAGAACTCAGCACTATCCCATGTTGAACGGAAACGTTTACCCGCGCCAGGTACGCCTCTGCGTACCTCGCGCGGGCAACGTTTGCCGTTCAACATGGAATATTGCTGCATCAGAGGAAGCGCATCTTACTCCTGCTTGATACAACGGCGTCTGCGCGCGTTTCTGAGTCCCTGAATCCAGAAGACGGGTTCCCTTCGTCCCACCACACCTTCTGACGTCAGAAGAGGAGACACCGTCGTCCTACGACGAGGGATCGCATTCAGAATCGAACATGAGATGCTGCTGCAGAAGACGAAGCGCAGCCTCCTTCTGCTTGACACAACGGCGTCTGCACGCGTTTCTGAGCGCCTGGATCCAGAAGACGGGTTCCCATCGTCGCACCACAACCGTATGGAGTCAGAAGATCGAAAAGAAAGGAAGCATAGGTCACGTCGTCGTCGTACGATGACCGGCCGCATGCAGAACTCAGCATTATCCCATGTTGAACGGAAACGTTTACCCGCGCCAGGTACGCCTCTGCGTACCTCGCGCGGGCAACGTTTGCCGTTCTACATGGAATATTGCTGCATCAGAGGAAGCGCGTCCTCCTCCTGCTTGACACAACGGCGCGTTTCTGAGTCCCTGAATCCAGAAGACGGGTTCCCTTCGTCCCACCACAACTTTCTGATGTCAGAAGAGGAGACACCGTCGTCCTACGACGAGGGATCGCATTCAGAATTGAGCATGAGATGATGCTGCGGCAGAGGAAGTGCAGCCTCCTTCTGCTTGACACAACGGCGTCTGCGCGCGTTTCTGAGCGCCTGGATCCAGAATACGGGTTCCCTTCGCCCCACCACAACCTTCTGATGTCAGAAGAGGAGACACCGTCGTCCTACGACGAGGGATCGCATTCAGAATTGAGCATGAGATGCTGCTGCGGCAGAGGAACTGCAGCCTCCTTCTGCTTGACACAACGGCGTCTGCGCGCGTTTCTGAGCGCCTGGATCCAGAAGACGGGTTCCCATCGTCGCACCACAACCTTCTGAAGTCAGAAGATCGAAAAGAACGGAAGCAGAGGTCACATCGTCGTCGTACGACGACCGGCCGAATGCAGAACTCAGCACTATCCCATGTTGAACGGAAACGTTTACCCGCGCCAGGTACGCCTCTGCGTACCTCGCGCGGGCAACGTTTGCCGTTCAACATGGAATATTGCTGCATCAGAGGAAGCGCATCTTACTCCTGCTTGATACAACGGCGTCTGCGCGCGTTTCTGAGTCCCTGAATCCAGAAGACGGGTTCCCTTCGTCCCACCACACCTTCTGACGTCAGAAGAGGAGACACCGTCGTCCTACGACGAGGGATCGCATTCAGAATCGAACATGAGATGCTGCTGCAGAAGACGAAGCGCAGCCTCCTTCTGCTTGACACAACGGCGTCTGCACGCGTTTCTGAGCGCCTGGATCCAGAAGACGGGTTCCCATCGTCGCACCACAACCGTATGGAGTCAGAAGATCGAAAAGAAAGGAAGCATAGGTCACGTCGTCGTCGTACGATGACCGGCCGCATGCAGAACTCAGCATTATCCCATGTTGAACGGAAACGTTTACCCGCGCCAGGTACGCCTCTGCGTACCTCGCGCGGGCAACGTTTGCCGTTCTACATGGAATATTGCTGCATCAGAGGAAGCGCGTCCTCCTCCTGCTTGACACAACGGCGCGTTTCTGAGTCCCTGAATCCAGAAGACGGGTTCCCTTCGTCCCACCACAACTTTCTGATGTCAGAAGAGGAGACACCGTCGTCCTACGACGAGGGATCGCATTCAGAATTGAGCATGAGATGATGCTGCGGCAGAGGAAGTGCAGCCTCCTTCTGCTTGACACAACGGCGTCTGCGCGCGTTTCTGAGCGCCTGGATCCAGAATACGGGTTCCCCTCGCCCCACCACAACCTTCTGATGTCAGAAGAGGAGACACCGTCGTCCTACGACGAGGGATCGCATTCAGAATTGAGCATGAGATGCTGCTGCGGCACAGGAAGTGCAGCCTCCTTCTGCTTGACACAACGGCGTCTGCGCGCGTTTCTGAGCGCCTGGATCCAGAAGACGGGTTCCCATCGTCGCACCACAACCTTCTGGAGTCAAAAGATCGAAAAGAACGGAAGCAGAGGTCACATCGTCGTCGTACGACGACCGGCCGCATGCAGAACTCAGCATTATCCCACGTTGAACGGAAACGTTTACCCGCGCCAGGTACGCCTCTGCGTACCTCGCGCGGGCAACGTTTGCCGTTCAACATGGAATATTGCTGCATCAGAGGAAGCGCATCTTCCTCCTGCTTGACACAACGGCGTCTGCGCGCGTTTCTGAGCGCCTGAATCCAGAAGACGGGTTCTCTTCGTCGCACCACAACCGTCTGGAGTCAGAAGATCGAAAAGAAAGGAAGCATAGGTCACGTCGTCGTCGTACGACGACCGGCCGCATGCAGAACTCAGCATTATCCCATGTTGAACGGAAACGTTTACCCGCGCCAGGTACGCCTCTGCGTACCTCGCGCGGGCAACGTTTGCCGTTCAACATGGAATATTGCTGCATCAGAGGAAGCGCGTCCTCCTCCTGCTTGACACAACGGCGCGTTTCTGAGTCCCTGAATCCAGAAGACGGGTTCCCTTCGTCCCACCACAACCGTCTGGAGTCAGAAGAGGAGACACCGTCGTCCTACGACGAGGGATCGCATTCAGAATCGAACATGAGATGCTGCTGCAGAAGACGAGGCGCATCTTCCTCCTGCCTGACACAACGGCGTCTGCGCGCGTTTCTGAGTCCCTGAATCCAGAAGACGGGTTCCCTTCGTCCCACCACAACCTTCTGATGTCAGAAGAGGAGACACCGTCGTCCTACGACGAGGGATCGCATTCAGAATTGAGCATGAGATGCTGCTGCGGCAGAGGAAGTGCAGCCTCCTTCTGCTTGACACAACGGCGTCTGCGCGCGTTTCTGAGCGCCTGGATCCAGAAGACGGGTTCCCATCGTCGCACCACAACCGTCTTGAGTCAGAAGATCGAAAAGAAAGGAAGCATAGGTCACGTCGTCGTCGTACGACGACCGGCCGAATGCAGAACTCAGCATTATCCCATGTTGAACGGAAACGTTTACCCGCGCCAGGTACGCCTATGCGTACCTCGCACGGGCAACGTTTGCCGTTCAACATGGAATATTGCTGCATCAGAGGAAGCGCATCTTCCTCCTGCTTGACACAACGGCGTCTGCGCGCGTTTCTGAGTCCCTGAATCCAGAATACGGGTTCCCTTCGTCCCACCACAACCGTCTGGAGTCAGAAGAGGAGACACCGTCGTCCTACGACGAGGGATCGCATTCAGAATTGAGCATGAGATGCTGCTGCGGCAGAGGAAGTGCAGCCTCCTTCTGCTTGACACAACGGCGTCTGCGCGCGTTTCTGAGCGCCTGGATCCAGAAGACGGGTTCCCATCGTCGCACCACAACCGTCTTGAGTCAGAAGATCGAAAAGAAAGGAAGCATAGGTCACGTCGTCGTCGTACGACGACCGGCCGAATGCAGAACTCAGCATTATCCCATGTTGAACGGAAACGTTTACCCGCGCCAGGTACGCCTATGCGTACCTCGCACGGGCAACGTTTGCCGTTCAACATGGAATATTGCTGCATCAGAGGAAGCGCATCTTCCTCCTGCTTGACACAACGGCGTCTGCGCGCGTTTCTGAGTCCCTGAATCCAGAATACGGGTTCCCTTCGTCCCACCACAACCGTCTGGAGTCAGAAGAGGAGACACCGTCGTCCTACGACGAGGGATCGCATTCAAAATTGAGCATGAGATGCTGCTGCGGCAGAGGAACTGCAGCCTCCTTCTGCCTGACACAACGGCGTCTGCGCGCGTTTCTGAGCGCCTGGATCCAGAAGACGGGTTCCCATCGTCGCACCACAACCTTCTGGAGTCAAAAGATCGAAAAGAACGGAAGCAGAGGTCACATCGTCGTCGTACGACGACCGGCCGAATGCAGAACTCAGCATTATCCCTTGTTGAACGGAAACGTTTACCCGCGCCAGGTACGCCTCTGCGTACCTCGCACGGGCAACGTTTGCCGTTCAACATGGAATATTGCTGCATCAGAGGAAGCGCATCTTCCTCCTGCTTGACACAACGGCGTCTGCGCGCGTTTCTGAGTCCCTGAATCCAGAATACGGGTTCCCTTCGTCCCACCACAACCGTCTGGAGTCAGAAGAGGAGACACCGTCGTCCTACGACGAGGGATCGCATTCAAAATTGAGCATGAGATGCTGCTGCGGCAGAGGAACTGCAGCCTCCTTCTGCCTGACACAACGGCGTCTGCGCGCGTTTCTGAGCGCCTGGATCCAGAAGACGGGTTCCCATCGTCGCACCACAACCTTCTGGAGTCAGAAGATCGAAAAGAAAGGAAGCATAGGTCACGTCGTCGTCGTACGACGACCGGCCGAATGCAGAACTCAGCATTATCCCATGTTGAACGGAAACGTTTACCCGCGCCAGGTACGCCTCTGCGTACCTCGCACGGGCAACGTTTGCCGTTCAACATGGAATATTGCTGCATCAGAGGAAGCGCATCTTCCTCCTGCTTGACACAACGGCGTCTGCGCGCGTTTCTGAGTCCCTGAATCCAGAATACGGGTTCCCTTCGTCCCACCACAACCGTCTGGAGTCAGAAGAGGAGACACCGTCGTCCTACGACGAGGGATCGCATTCAAAATTGAGCATGAGATGCTGCTGCGGCAGAGGAACTGCAGCCTCCTTCTGCCTGACACAACGGCGTCTGCGCGCGTTTCTGAGCGCCTGGATCCAGAAGACGGGTTCCCATCGTCGCACCACAACCTTCTGGAGTCAAAAGATCGAAAAGAACGTAAGCAGAGGTCACATCGTCGTCGTACGACGACCGGCCGAATGCAGAACTCAGCATTATCCCTTGTTGAACGGAAACGTTTACCCGCGCCAGGTACGCCTCTGCGTACCTCGCGCGGGCAACGTTTGCCGTTCAACATGGAATATTGCTGCATCAGAGGAAGCACATCCTCCTCCTGCTTGAAACAACGGCGTCTGCGCGCGTTTCTGAGCGCCTGAATCCAGAAGACGGGTTCTCTTCGTCGCACCACAACCGTCTGGAGTCAGAAGATCGAAAAGAAAGGAAGCATAGGTCACGTCGTCGTCGTACGACGACCGGCCGAATGCAGAACTCAGCATTATCCCATGTTGAACGGAAACGTTTACCCGCGCCAGGTACGCCTCTGCGTACCTCGCGCGGGCAACGTTTGCCGTTCAACATGGAATATTGCTGCATCAGAGGAAGCACATCCTCCTCCTGCTTGAAACAACGGCGTCTGCGCGCGTTTCTGAGCGCCTGAATCCAGAAGACGGGTTCTCTTCGTCGCACCACAACCGTCTGGAGTCAGAAGATCGAAAAGAAAGGAAGCATAGGTCACGTCGTCGTCGTACGACGACCGGCCGAATGCAGAACTCAGCATTATCCCATGTTGAACGGAAACGTTTACCCGCGCCAGGTACGCCTCTGCGTACCTCGCGCGGGCAACGTTTGCCGTTCAACATGGAATATTGCTGCATCAGAGGAAGCGCGTCCTCCTCCTGCTTGACACAACGGCGCGTTTCTGAGTCCCTGAATCCAGAAGACGGGTTCCCTTCGTCCCACCACAACCGTCTGGAGTCAGAAGAGGAGACACCGTCGTCCTACGACGAGGGATCGCATTCAGAATCGAACATGAGATGCTGCTGCAGAAGACGAGGCGCATCTTCCTCCTGCCTGACACAACGGCGTCTGCGCGCGTTTCTGAGTCCCTGAATCCAGAAGACGGGTTCCCTTCGTCCCACCACAACCTTCTGATGTCAGAAGAGGAGACACCGTCGTCCTACGACGAGGGATCGCATTCAGAATTGAGCATGAGATGCTGCTGCGGCAGAGGAAGTGCAGCCTCCTTCTGCTTGACACAACGGCGTCTGCGCGCGTTTCTGAGCGCCTGGATCCAGAAGACGGGTTCCCATCGTCGCACCACAACCGTCTGGAGTCAGAAGATCGAAAAGAAAGGAAGCATAGGTCACGTCGTCGTCGTACGACGACCGGCCGAATGCAGAACTCAGCATTATCCCATGTTGAACGGAAACGTTTACCCGCGCCAGGTACGCCTCTGCGTACCTCGCACGGGCAACGTTTGCCGTTCAACATGGAATATTGCTGCATCAGAGGAAGCGCATCTTCCTCCTGCTTGACACAACGGCGTCTGCGCGCGTTTCTGAGTCCCTGAATCCAGAATACGGGTTCCCTTCGTCCCACCACAACCGTCTGGAGTCAGAAGAGGAGACACCGTCGTCCTACGACGAGGGATCGCATTCAAAATTGAGCATGAGATGCTGCTGCGGCAGAGGAACTGCAGCCTCCTTCTGCCTGACACAACGGCGTCTGCGCGCGTTTCTGAGCGCCTGGATCCAGAAGACGGGTTCCCATCGTCGCACCACAACCTTCTGGAGTCAAAAGATCGAAAAGAACGGAAGCAGAGGTCACATCGTCGTCGTACGACGACCGGCCGAATGCAGAACTCAGCATTATCCCTTGTTGAACGGAAACGTTTACCCGCGCCAGGTACGCCTCTGCGTACCTCGCACGGGCAACGTTTGCCGTTCAACATGGAATATTGCTGCATCAGAGGAAGCGCATCTTCCTCCTGCTTGACACAACGGCGTCTGCGCGCGTTTCTGAGTCCCTGAATCCAGAATACGGGTTCCCTTCGTCCCACCACAACCGTCTGGAGTCAGAAGAGGAGACACCGTCGTCCTACGACGAGGGATCGCATTCAAAATTGAGCATGAGATGCTGCTGCGGCAGAGGAACTGCAGCCTCCTTCTGCCTGACACAACGGCGTCTGCGCGCGTTTCTGAGCGCCTGGATCCAGAAGACGGGTTCCCATCGTCGCACCACAACCTTCTGGAGTCAAAAGATCGAAAAGAACGTAAGCAGAGGTCGCATCGTCGTCGTACGACGACCGGCCGAATGCAGAACTCAGCATTATCCCTTGTTGAACGGAAACGTTTACCCGCGCCAGGTACGCCTCTGCGTACCTCGCGCGGGCAACGTTTGCCGTTCAACATGGAATATTGCTGCATCAGAGGAAGCACATCCTCCTCCTGCTTGAAACAACGGCGCCTGCGCGCGTTTCTGAGCGCCTGGATCCAGAAGACGGGTTCTCTTCGTCGCACCACAACCGTCTGGAGTCAAAAGATCGAAAAGAACGGAAGCAGAGGTCACATCGTCGTCGTACGACGACCGGCCGAATGCAGAACTCAGCATTATCCCATGTTGAACGGAAACGTTTACCCGCGCCAGGTACGCCTCTGCGTACCTCGCGCGGGCAACGTTTGCCGTTCAACATGGAATATTGCTGCATCAGAGGAAGCGCATCTTCCTCCTGCTTGACACAACGGCGTCTGCGCGCGTTTCTGAGTCCCTGAATCCAGAAGACGGGTTCCCTTCGTCCCACCACACCTTCTGACGTCAGAAGAGGAGACACCGTCGTCCTACGACGAGGGATCGCATTCAGAATCGAACATGAGATGCTGCTGCAGAAGACGAAGCGCAGCCTCCTTCTGCTTGACACAACGGCGTCTGCACGCGTTTCTGAGCGCCTGGATCCAGAAGACGGGTTCCCATCGTCGCACCACAACCGTATGGAGTCAGAAGATCGAAAAGAAAGGAAGCATAGGTCACGTCGTCGTCGTACGACGACCGGCCGAATGCAGAACTCAGCATTATCCCATGTTGAACGGAAACGTTTACCCGCGCCAGGTACGCCTCTGCGTACCTCGCACGGGCAACGTTTGCCGTTCAACATGGAATATTGCTGCATCAGAGGAAGCGCATCTTCCTCCTGCTTGACACAACGGCGTCTGCGCGCGTTTCTGAGTCCCTGAATCCAGAATACGGGTTCCCTTCGTCCCACCACAACCGTCTGGAGTCAGAAGAGGAGACACCGTCGTCCTACGACGAGGGATCGCATTCAAAATTGAGCATGAGATGCTGCTGCGGCAGAGGAACTGCAGCCTCCTTCTGCCTGACACAACGGCGTCTGCGCGCGTTTCTGAGCGCCTGGATCCAGAAGACGGGTTCCCATCGTCGCACCACAACCTTCTGGAGTCAAAAGATCGAAAAGAACGTAAGCAGAGGTCACATCGTCGTCGTACGACGACCGGCCGAATGCAGAACTCAGCATTATCCCTTGTTGAACGGAAACGTTTACCCGCGCCAGGTACGCCTCTGCGTACCTCGCGCGGGCAACGTTTGCCGTTCAACATGGAATATTGCTGCATCAGAGGAAGCACATCCTCCTCCTGCTTGAAACAACGGCGTCTGCGCGCGTTTCTGAGCGCCTGAATCCAGAAGACGGGTTCTCTTCGTCGCACCACAACCGTCTGGAGTCAGAAGATCGAAAAGAAAGGAAGCATAGGTCACGTCGTCGTCGTACGACGACCGGCCGAATGCAGAACTCAGCATTATCCCATGTTGAACGGAAACGTTTACCCGCGCCAGGTACGCCTCTGCGTACCTCGCGCGGGCAACGTTTGCCGTTCAACATGGAATATTGCTGCATCAGAGGAAGCACATCCTCCTCCTGCTTGAAACAACGGCGCCTGCGCGCGTTTCTGAGCGCCTGGATCCAGAAGACGGGTTCTCTTCGTCGCACCACAACCGTCTGGAGTCAAAAGATCGAAAAGAACGGAAGCAGAGGTCACATCGTCGTCGTACGACGACCGGCCGAATGCAGAACTCAGCATTATCCCATGTTGAACGGAAACGTTTACCCGCGCCAGGTACGCCTCTGCGTACCTCGCGCGGGCAACGTTTGCCGTTCAACATGGAATATTGCTGCATCAGAGGAAGCGCATCTTCCTCCTGCTTGACACAACGGCGTCTGCGCGCGTTTCTGAGTCCCTGAATCCAGAAGACGGGTTCCCTTCGTCCCACCACACCTTCTGACGTCAGAAGAGGAGACACCGTCGTCCTACGACGAGGGATCGCATTCAGAATCGAACATGAGATGCTGCTGCAGAAGACGAAGCGCAGCCTCCTTCTGCTTGACACAACGGCGTCTGCACGCGTTTCTGAGCGCCTGGATCCAGAAGACGGGTTCCCATCGTCGCACCACAACCGTATGGAGTCAGAAGATCGAAAAGAAAGGAAGCATAGGTCACGTCGTCGTCGTACGATGACCGGCCGCATGCAGAACTCAGCATTATCCCATGTTGAACGGAAACGTTTACCCGCGCCAGGTACGCCTCTGCGTACCTCGCGCGGGCAACGTTTGCCGTTCTACATGGAATATTGCTGCATCAGAGGAAGCGCGTCCTCCTCCTGCTTGACACAACGGCGCGTTTCTGAGTCCCTGAATCCAGAAGACGGGTTCCCTTCGTCCCACCACAACTTTCTGATGTCAGAAGAGGAGACACCGTCGTCCTACGACGAGGGATCGCATTCAGAATTGAGCATGAGATGATGCTGCGGCAGAGGAAGTGCAGCCTCCTTCTGCTTGACACAACGGCGTCTGCGCGCGTTTCTGAGCGCCTGGATCCAGAAGACGGGTTCCCTTCGCCCCACCACAACCTTCTGATGTCAGAAGAGGAGACACCGTCGTCCTACGACGAGGGATCGCATTCAGAATTGAGCATGAGATGCTGCTGCGGCACAGGAACTGCAGCCTCCTTCTGCTTGACACAACGGCGTCTGCGCGCGTTTCTGAGCGCCTGGATCCAGAAGACGGGTTCCCATCGTCGCACCACAACCTTCTGGAGTCAAAAGATCGAAAAGAACGGAAGCAGAGGTCACATCGTCGTCGTACGACGACCGGCCGCATGCAGAACTCAGCATTATCCCACGTTGAACGGAAACGTTTACCCGCGCCAGGTACGCCTCTGCGTACCTCGCGCGGGCAACGTTTGCCGTTCAACATGGAATATTGCTGCATCAGAGGAAGCACATCCTCCTCCTGCTTGAAACAACGGCGTCTGCGCGCGTTTCTGAGCGCCTGAATCCAGAAGACGGGTTCTCTTCGTCGCACCACAACCGTCTGGAGTCAGAAGATCGAAAAGAAAGGAAGCATAGGTCACGTCGTCGTCGTACGACGACCGGCCGCATGCAGAACTCAGCATTATCCCATGTTGAACGGAAACGTTTACCCGCGCCAGGTACGCCTCTGCGTACCTCGCGCGGGCAACGTTTGCCGTTCAACATGGAATATTGCTGCATCAGAGGAAGCACATCCTCCTCCTGCTTGAAACAACGGCGTCTGCGCGCGTTTCTGAGCGCCTGAATCCAGAAGACGGGTTCTCTTCGTCGCACCACAACCGTCTGGAGTCAGAAGATCGAAAAGAACGGAAGCAGAGGTCACATCGTCGTCGTACGACGACCGGCCGAATGCAGAACTCAGCATTATCCCATGTTGAACGGAAACGTTTACCCGCGCCAGGTACGCCTCTGCGTACCTCGCGCGGGCAACGTTTGCCGTTCAACATGGAATATTGCTGCATCAGAGGAAGCGCATCTTCCTCCTGCTTGACACAACGGCGTCTGCGCGCGTTTCTGAGTCCCTGAATCCAGAAGACGGGTTCCCTTCGTCCCACCACACCTTCTGACGTCAGAAGAGGAGACACCGTCGTCCTACGACGAGGGATCGCATTCAGAATCGAACATGAGATGCTGCTGCAGAAGACGAAGCGCAGCCTCCTTCTGCTTGACACAACGGCGTCTGCACGCGTTTCTGAGCGCCTGGATCCAGAAGACGGGTTCCCATCGTCGCACCACAACCGTATGGAGTCAGAAGATCGAAAAGAAAGGAAGCATAGGTCACGTCGTCGTCGTACGATGACCGGCCGCATGCAGAACTCAGCATTATCCCATGTTGAACGGAAACGTTTACCCGCGCCAGGTACGCCTCTGCGTACCTCGCGCGGGCAACGTTTGCCGTTCAACATGGAATATTGCTGCATCAGAGGAAGCGCATCTTCCTCCTGCTTGACACAACGGCGTCTGCGCGCGTTTCTGAGTCCCTGAATCCAGAAGACGGGTTCCCTTCGTCCCACCACACCTTCTGACGTCAGAAGAGGAGACACCGTCGTCCTACGACGAGGGATCGCATTCAGAATCGAACATGAGATGCTGCTGCAGAAGACGAAGCGCAGCCTCCTTCTGCTTGACACAACGGCGTCTGCACGCGTTTCTGAGCGCCTGGATCCAGAAGACGGGTTCCCATCGTCGCACCACAACCGTATGGAGTCAGAAGATCGAAAAGAAAGGAAGCATAGGTCACGTCGTCGTCGTACGATGACCGGCCGCATGCAGAACTCAGCATTATCCCATGTTGAACGGAAACGTTTACCCGCGCCAGGTACGCCTCTGCGTACCTCGCGCGGGCAACGTTTGCCGTTCTACATGGAATATTGCTGCATCAGAGGAAGCGCGTCCTCCTCCTGCTTGACACAACGGCGCGTTTCTGAGTCCCTGAATCCAGAAGACGGGTTCCCTTCGTCCCACCACAACTTTCTGATGTCAGAAGAGGAGACACCGTCGTCCTACGACGAGGGATCGCATTCAGAATTGAGCATGAGATGATGCTGCGGCAGAGGAAGTGCAGCCTCCTTCTGCTTGACACAACGGCGTCTGCGCGCGTTTCTGAGCGCCTGGATCCAGAAGACGGGTTCCCTTCGCCCCACCACAACCTTCTGATGTCAGAAGAGGAGACACCGTCGTCCTACGACGAGGGATCGCATTCAGAATTGAGCATGAGATGCTGCTGCGGCACAGGAACTGCAGCCTCCTTCTGCTTGACACAACGGCGTCTGCGCGCGTTTCTGAGCGCCTGGATCCAGAAGACGGGTTCCCATCGTCGCACCACAACCTTCTGGAGTCAAAAGATCGAAAAGAACGGAAGCAGAGGTCACATCGTCGTCGTACGACGACCGGCCGCATGCAGAACTCAGCATTATCCCACGTTGAACGGAAACGTTTACCCGCGCCAGGTACGCCTCTGCGTACCTCGCGCGGGCAACGTTTGCCGTTCAACATGGAATATTGCTGCATCAGAGGAAGCACATCCTCCTCCTGCTTGAAACAACGGCGTCTGCGCGCGTTTCTGAGCGCCTGAATCCAGAAGACGGGTTCTCTTCGTCGCACCACAACCGTCTGGAGTCAGAAGATCGAAAAGAAAGGAAGCATAGGTCACGTCGTCGTCGTACGACGACCGGCCGCATGCAGAACTCAGCATTATCCCATGTTGAACGGAAACGTTTACCCGCGCCAGGTACGCCTCTGCGTACCTCGCGCGGGCAACGTTTGCCGTTCAACATGGAATATTGCTGCATCAGAGGAAGCACATCCTCCTCCTGCTTGAAACAACGGCGTCTGCGCGCGTTTCTGAGCGCCTGAATCCAGAAGACGGGTTCTCTTCGTCGCACCACAACCGTCTGGAGTCAGAAGATCGAAAAGAACGGAAGCAGAGGTCACATCGTCGTCGTACGACGACCGGCCGAATGCAGAACTCAGCATTATCCCATGTTGAACGGAAACGTTTACCCGCGCCAGGTACGCCTCTGCGTACCTCGCGCGGGCAACGTTTGCCGTTCAACATGGAATATTGCTGCATCAGAGGAAGCGCATCTTCCTCCTGCTTGACACAACGGCGTCTGCGCGCGTTTCTGAGTCCCTGAATCCAGAAGACGGGTTCCCTTCGTCCCACCACACCTTCTGACGTCAGAAGAGGAGACACCGTCGTCCTACGACGAGGGATCGCATTCAGAATCGAACATGAGATGCTGCTGCAGAAGACGAAGCGCAGCCTCCTTCTGCTTGACACAACGGCGTCTGCACGCGTTTCTGAGCGCCTGGATCCAGAAGACGGGTTCCCATCGTCGCACCACAACCGTATGGAGTCAGAAGATCGAAAAGAAAGGAAGCATAGGTCACGTCGTCGTCGTACGATGACCGGCCGCATGCAGAACTCAGCATTATCCCATGTTGAACGGAAACGTTTACCCGCGCCAGGTACGCCTCTGCGTACCTCGCGCGGGCAACGTTTGCCGTTCTACATGGAATATTGCTGCATCAGAGGAAGCGCGTCCTCCTCCTGCTTGACACAACGGCGCGTTTCTGAGTCCCTGAATCCAGAAGACGGGTTCCCTTCGTCCCACCACAACTTTCTGATGTCAGAAGAGGAGACACCGTCGTCCTACGACGAGGGATCGCATTCAAAATTGAGCATGAGATGCTGCTGCGGCAGAGGAACTGCAGCCTCCTCCTGCTTGAAATAACGGCGTCTGCGCGCGTTTCTGAGCGCCTGGATCCAGAAGACGGGTTCTCTTCGTCGCACCACAACCGTCTGGAGTCAGAAGATCGAAAAGAAAGGAAGCATAGGTCACGTCGTCGTCGTACGACGACCGGCCGAATGCAGAACTCAGCATTATCCCATGTTGAACGGAAACGTTTACCCGCGCCAGGTACGCCTGTGCGTACCTCGCGCGGGCAACGTTTGCCGTTCAACATGGAATATTGCTGCATCAGAGGAAGCGCGTCCTCCTCCTGCTTGACACAACGGCGCGTTTCTGAGTCCCTGAATCCAGAAGACGGGTTCCCTTCGTCCCACCACAACCGTCTGGAGTCAGAAGAGGAGACACCGTCGTCCTACGACGAGGGATCGCATTCAGAATCGAACATGAGATGCTGCTGCAGAAGACGAAGCGCATCTTCCTCCTGCCTGACACAACGGCGTCTGCGCGCGTTTCTGAGTCCCTGAATCCAGAAGACGGGTTCCCTTCGTCCCACCACAACCTTCTGATGTCAGAAGAGGAGACACCGTCGTCCTACGACGAGGGATCGCATTCAGAATTGAGCATGAGATGCTGCTGCGGCAGAGGAAGTGCAGCCTCCTTCTGCTTGACACAACGGCGTCTGCGCGCGTTTCTGAGCGCCTGGATCCAGAAGACGGGTTCCCATCGTCGCACCACAACCTTCTGGAGTCAAAAGATCGAAAAGAACGGAAGCAGAGGTCACATCGTCGTCGTACGACGACCGGCCGAATGCAGAACTCAGCATTATCCCTTGTTGAACGGAAACGTTTACCCGCGCCAGGTACGCCTCTGCGTACCTCGCGCGGGCAACGTTTGCCGTTCAACATGGAATATTGCTGCATCAGAGGAAGCGCATCTTCCTCCTGCTTGACACAACGGCGTCTGCGCGCGTTTCTGAGTCCCTGAATCCAGAATACGGGTTCCCTTCGTCCCACCACAACCGTCTGGAGTCAGAAGAGGAGACACCGTCGTCCTACGACGAGGGATCGCATTCAAAATTGAGCATGAGATGCTGCTGCGGCAGAGGAACTGCAGCCTCCTTCTGCCTGACACAACGGCGTCTGCGCGCGTTTCTGAGCGCCTGGATCCAGAAGACGGGTTCCCATCGTCGCACCACAACCTTCTGGAGTCAAAAGATCGAAAAGAACGGAAGCAGAGGTCACATCGTCGTCGTACGACGACCGGCCGAATGCAGAACTCAGCATTATCCCTTGTTGAACGGAAACGTTTACCCGCGCCAGGTACGCCTCTGCGTACCTCGCACGGGCAACGTTTGCCGTTCAACATGGAATATTGCTGCATCAGAGGAAGCGCATCTTCCTCCTGCTTGACACAACGGCGTCTGCGCGCGTTTCTGAGTCCCTGAATCCAGAATACGGGTTCCCTTCGTCCCACCACAACCGTCTGGAGTCAGAAGAGGAGACACCGTCGTCCTACGACGAGGGATCGCATTCAAAATTGAGCATGAGATGCTGCTGCGGCAGAGGAACTGCAGCCTCCTTCTGCCTGACACAACGGCGTCTGCGCGCGTTTCTGAGCGCCTGGATCCAGAAGACGGGTTCCCATCGTCGCACCACAACCTTCTGGAGTCAAAAGATCGAAAAGAACGGAAGCAGAGGTCACATCGTCGTCGTACGACGACCGGCCGAATGCAGAACTCAGCATTATCCCTTGTTGAACGGAAACGTTTACCCGCGCCAGGTACGCCTCTGCGTACCTCGCGCGGGCAACGTTTGCCGTTCAACATGGAATATTGCTGCATCAGAGGAAGCACATCCTCCTCCTGCTTGAAACAACGGCGTCTGCGCGCGTTTCTGAGCGCCTGGATCCAGAAGACGGGTTCCCATCGTCGCACCACAACCTTCTGAAGTCAGAAGATCGAAAAGAACGGAAGCAGAGGTCACATCGTCGTCGTACGACGACCGGCCGAATGCAGAACTCAGCATTATCCCATGTTGAACGGAAACGTTTACCCGCGCCAGGTACGCCTCTGCGTACCTCGCGCGGGCAACGTTTGCCGTTCAACATGGAATATTGCTGCATCAGAGGAAGCACATCCTCCTCCTGCTTGAAACAACGGCGCCTGCGCGCGTTTCTGAGCGCCTGGATCCAGAAGACAGGTTCTCTTCGTCGCACCACAACCGTCTGGAGTCAAAAGATCGAAAAGAACGGAAGCAGAGGTCACATCGTCGTCGTACGACGACCGGCCGAATGCAGAACTCAGCATTATCCCATGTTGAACGGAAACGTTTACCCGCGCCAGGTACGCCTCTGCGTACCTCGCGCGGGCAACGTTTGCCGTTCAACATGGAATATTGCTGCATCAGAGGAAGCACATCCTCCTCCTGCTTGAAACAACGGCGCCTGCGCGCGTTTCTGAGCGCCTGGATCCAGAAGACGGGTTCTCTTCGTCGCACCACAACCGTTTGGAGTCAGAAGATCGAAAAGAAAGGAAGCATAGGTCACGTCGTCGTCGTACGACGACCGGCCGAATGCAGAACTCAGCATTATCCCATGTTGAACGGAAACGTTTACCCGCGCCAGGTACGCCTCTGCGTACCTCGCGCGGGCAACGTTTGCCGTTCAACATGGAATATTGCTGCATCAGAGGAAGCACATCCTCCTCCTGCTTGACACAACGGCGTCTGCGCGCGTTTCTGAGTCCCCGAATCCAGAAGACGGGTTCCCTTCGTCCCACCACAACCGTCTGGAGTCAGAAGAGGAGACACCGTCGTCCTACGACGAGGGATCGCATTCAGAATTGAGCATGAGATGCTGCTGCGGCAGAGGAACTGCAGCCTCCTCCTGCTTGAAACAACG
Source organism: Heligmosomoides polygyrus bakeri (assembly GCA_947359475.1). NCBI lineage: Eukaryota > Metazoa > Nematoda > Chromadorea > Rhabditida > Heligmosomidae > Heligmosomoides > Heligmosomoides polygyrus. Next base: position 51,378,779 of record OX375870.1, read on the forward strand.
GCGTCTGCGCGCGTTTCTGAGCGCCTGGATCCAGAAGACGGGTTCTCTTCGTCGCACCACAACCGTCTGGAGTCAGAAGATCGAAAAGAAAGGAAGCATAGGTCACGTCGTCGTCGTACGACGACCGGCCGAATGCAGAACTCAGCATTATCCCATGTTGAACGGAAACGTTTACCCGCGCCAGGTACGCCTGTGCGTACCTCGCGCGGGCAACGTTTGCCGTTCAACATGGAATATTGCTGCATCAGAGGAAGCACATCCTCCTCCTGCTTGAAACAACGGCGCCTGCGCGCGTTTCTGAGCGCCTGGATCCAGAAGACGGGTTCTCTTCGTCGCACCACAACCGTCTGGAGTCAAAAGATCGAAAAGAACGGAAGCAGAGGTCACATCGTCGTCGTACGACGACCGGCCGAATGCAGAACTCAGCATTATCCCATGTTGAACGGAAACGTTTACCTGCGCCAGGTACGCCTCTGCGTACCTCGCGCGGGCAACGTTTGCCGTTCAACATGGAATATTGCTGCATCAGAGGAAGCACATCCTCCTCCTGCTTGAAACAACGGCGCCTGCGCGCGTTTCTGAGCGCCTGGATCCAGAAGACGGGTTCTCTTCGTCGCACCACAACCGTCTGGAGTCAGAAGATCGAAAAGAAAGGAAGCATAGGTCACGTCGTCGTCGTACGACGACCGGCCGAATGCAGAACTCAGCATTATCCCATGTTGAACGGAAACGTTTACCCGCGCCAGGTACGCCTCTGCGTACCTCGCGCGGGCAACGTTTGCCGTTCAACATGGAATATTGCTGCATCAGAGGAAGCACATCCTCCTCCTGCTTGACACAACGGCGTCTGCGCGCGTTTCTGAGTCCCCGAATCCAGAAGACGGGTTCCCTTCGTCCCACCACAACCGTCTGGAGTCAGAAGAGGAGACACCGTCGTCCTACGACGAGGGATCGCATTCAGAATTGAGCATGAGATGCTGCTGCGGCAGAGGAACTGCAGCCTCCTCCTGCTTGAAACAACGGCGTCTGCGCGCGTTTCTGAGCGCCTGGATCCAGAAGACGGGTTCTCTTCGTCGCACCACAACCGTCTGGAGTCAGAAGATCGAAAAGAAAGGAAGCATAGGTCACGTCGTCGTCGTACGACGACCGGCCGAATGCAGAACTCAGCATTATCCCATGTTGAACGGAAACGTTTACCCGCGCCAGGTACGCCTGTGCGTACCTCGCGCGGGCAACGTTTGCCGTTCAACATGGAATATTGCTGCATCAGAGGAAGCGCGTCCTCCTCCTGCTTGACACAACGGCGCGTTTCTGAGTCCCTGAATCCAGAAGACGGGTTCCCTTCGTCCCACCACAACCGTCTGGAGTCAGAAGAGGAGACACCGTCGTCCTACGACGAGGGATCGCATTGAGAATCGAACATGAGATGCTGCTGCAGAAGACGAAGCGCATCTTCCTCCTGCCTGACACAACGGCGTCTGCGCGCGTTTCTGAGTCCCTGAATCCAGAAGACGGGTTCCCTTCGTCCCACCACAACCTTCTGATGTCAGAAGAGGAGACACCGTCGTCCTACGACGAGGGATCGCATTCAGAATTGAGCATGAGATGCTGCTGCGGCAGAGGAAGTGCAGCCTCCTTCTGCTTGAAACAACGGCGTCTGCGCGCGTTTCTGAGCGCCTGGATCCAGAAGACGGGTTCTCTTCGTCGCACCACAACCGTCTGGAGTCAGAAGATCGAAAAGAAAGGAAGCATAGGTCACGTCGTCGTCGTACGACGACCGGCCGAATGCAGAACTCAGCATTATCCCATGTTGAACGGAAACGTTTACCCGCGCCAGGTACGCCTGTGCGTACCTCGCGCGGGCAACGTTTGCCGTTCAACATGGAATATTGCTGCATCAGAGGAAGCGCGTCCTCCTCCTGCTTGACACAACGGCGCGTTTCTGAGTCCCTGAATCCAGAAGACGGGTTCCCTTCGTCCCACCACAACCGTCTGGAGTCAGAAGAGGAGACACCGTCGTCCTACGACGAGGGATCGCATTCAGAATCGAACATGAGATGCTGCTGCAGAAGACGAAGCGCATCTTCCTCCTGCCTGACACAACGGCGTCTGCGCGCGTTTCTGAGTCCCTGAATCCAGAAGACGGGTTCCCTTCGTCCCACCACAACCGTCTGGAGTCAGAAGAGGAGACACCGTCGTCCTACGACGAGGGATCGCATTCAGAATCGAACATGAGATGCTGCTGCAGAAGACGAAGCGCATCTTCCTCCTGCCTGACACAACGGCGTCTGCGCGCGTTTCTGAGTCCCTGAATCCAGAAGACGGGTTCCCTTCGTCCCACCACAACCTTCTGATGTCAGAAGAGGAGACACCGTCGTCCTACGACGAGGGATCGCATTCAGAATTGAGCATGAGATGCTGCTGCGGCAGAGGAAGTGCAGCCTCCTTCTGCTTGACACAACGGCGTCTGCGCGCGTTTCTGAGCGCCTGGATCCAGAAGACGGGTTCCCATCGTCGCACCACAACCTTCTGGAGTCAGAAGATCGAAAAGAAAGGAAGCATAGGTCACGTCGTCGTCGTACGACGACCGGCCGAATGCAGAACTCAGCATTATCCCATGTTGAACGGAAACGTTTACCCGCGCCAGGTACGCCTCTGCGTACCTCGCGCGGGCAACGTTTGCCGTTCAACATGGAATATTGCTGCATCAGAGGAAGCGCATCTTCCTCCTGCTTGACACAACGGCGTCTGCGCGCGTTTCTGAGTCCCTGAATCCAGAATACGGGTTCCCTTCGTCCCACCACAACCGTCTGGAGTCAGAAGAGGAGACACCGTCGTCCTACGACGAGGGATCGCATTCAAAATTGAGCATGAGATGCTGCTGCGGCAGAGGAACTGCAGCCTCCTTCTGCCTGACACAACGGCGTCTGCGCGCGTTTCTGAGCGCCTGGATCCAGAAGACGGGTTCCCATCGTCGCACCACAACCTTCTGGAGTCAAAATATCGAAAAGAACGGAAGCAGAGGTCACATCGTCGTCGTACGACGACCGGCCGAATGCAGAACTCAGCATTATCCCTTGTTGAACGGAAACGTTTACCCGCGCCAGGTACGCCTCTGCGTACCTCGCGCGGGCAACGTTTGCCGTTCAACATGGAATATTGCTGCATCAGAGGAAGCACATCCTCCTCCTGCTTGAAACAACGGCGTCTGCGCGCGTTTCTGAGCGCCAGAATCCAGAAGACGGGTTCTCTTCGTCGCACCACAACCGTCTGGAGTCAGAAGATCGAAAAGAAAGGAAGCATAGGTCACGTCGTCGTCGTACGACGACCGGCCGCATGCAGAACTCAGCATTATCCCATGTTGAACGGAAACGTTTACCCGCGCCAGGTACGCCTCTGCGTACCTCGCGCGGGCAACGTTTGCCGTTCAACATGGAATATTGCTGCATCAGAGGAAGCACATCCTCCTCCTGCTTGAAACAACGGCGCCTGCGCGCGTTTCTGAGCGCCTGGATCCAGAAGACGGGTTCCCATCGTCGCACCACAACCTTCTGGAGTCAAAAGATCGAAAAGAACGGAAGCAGAGGTCACATCGTCGTCGTACGACGACCGGCCGCGTGCAGAACTCAGCATTATCCCATGTTGAACGGAAACGTTTACCCGCGCCAGGTACGCCTATGCGTACCTCGCGCGGGCAACGTTTGCCGTTCAACATGGAATATTGCTGCATCAGAGGAAGCACATCCTCCTCCTGCTTGAAACAACGGCGTCTGCGCGCGTTTCTGAGCGCCAGAATCCAGAAGACGGGTTCTCTTCGTCGCACCACAACCGTCTGGAGTCAGAAGATCGAAAAGAAAGGAAGCATAGGTCACGTCGTCGTCGTACGACGACCGGCCGCATGCAGAACTCAGCATTATCCCATGTTGAACGGAAACGTTTACCCGCGCCAGGTACGCCTCTGCGTACCTCGCGCGGGCAACGTTTGCCGTTCAACATGAAATATTGCTGCATCAGAGGAAGCGCATCTTCCTCCTGCTTGACACAACGGCGTCTGCGCGCGTTTCTGAGTCCCTGAATCCAGAATACGGGTTCCCTTCGTCCCACCACAACCGTCTGGAGTCAGAAGAGGAGACACCGTCGTCCTACGACGAGGGATCGCATTCAGAATCGAACATGAGATGCTGCTGCAGAAGACGAAGCGCATCTTCCTCCTGCCTGACACAACGGCGTCTGCGCGCGTTTCTGAGTCCCTGAATCCAGAAGACGGGTTCCCTTCGTCCCACCACAACCTTCTGATGTCATGATGTCAGAAGAGGAGACACCGTCGTCCTACGACGAGGGATCGCATTCAGAATCGAACATGAGATGCTGCTGCAGAAGACGAAGCGCAGCCTCCTTCTGCTTGGCACAACGGCGTCTGCGCGCGTTTCTGAGCGCCTGGATCCAGAAGACGGGTTCCCATCGTCGCACCACAACCTTCTGGAGTCAAAAGATCGAAAAGAACGGAAGCAGAGGTCACATCGTCGTCGTACGACGACCGGCCGAATGCAGAACTCAGCATTATCCCATGTTGAACGGAAATGTTTACCCGCGCCAGGTACGCCACTGCGTACCTCGCGCGGGCAACGTTTGCCGTTCAACATGGAATATTGCTGCATCAGAGGAAGCGCGTCCTCCTCCTGCTTGACACAACGGCGCGTTTCTGAGTCCCTGAATCCAGAAGACGGGTTCCCTTCGTCCCACCACAACCGTCTGGAGTCAGAAGAGGAGACACCGTCGTCCTACGACGAGGGATCGCATTCAGAATTGAGCATGAGACGCTGCTGCGGCACAGGAACTGCAGCCTCCTTCTGCTTGACACAACGGCGTCTGCGCGCGTTTCTGAGCGCCTGGATCCAGAAGAGGGGTTCCCATCGTCGCACCACAACCTTCTGAAGTCAGAAGATCGAAAAGAACGGAAGCAGAGGTCACATCGTCGTCGTACGACGACCGGCCGAATGCAGAACTCAGCATTATCCCATGTTGAACGGAAACGTTTACCCGCGCCAGGTACGCCACTGCGTACCTCGCGCGGGCAACGTTTGCAGTTCAACATGGAATATTGCTGCATCAGAGGAAGCGCGTCCTCCTCCTGCTTGACACAACGGCGCGTTTCTGAGTCCCTGAATCCAGAAGACGGGTTCCCTTCGTCCCACCACAACCGTCTGGAGTCAGAAGAGGAGACACCGTCGTCCTACGACGAGGGATCGCATTCAGAATTGAGCATGAGACGCTGCTGCGGCACAGGAACTGCAGCCTCCTTCTGCTTGACACAACGGCGTCTGCGCGCGTTTCTGAGCGCCTGGATCCAGAAGACGGGTTCCCATCGTCGCACCACAACCTTCTGAAGTCAGAAGATCGAAAAGAACGGAAGCAGAGGTCACATCGTCGTCGTACGACGACCGGCCGAATGCAGAACTCAGCATTATCCCATGTTGAACGGAAACGTTTACCCGCGCCAGGTACGCCACTGCGTACCTCGCGCGGGCAACGTTTGCCGTTCAACATGGAATATTGCTGCATCAGAGGAAGCGCGTCCTCCTCCTGCTTGACACAACGGCGCGTTTCTGAGTCCCTGAATCCAGAAGACGGGTTCCCTTCGTCCCACCACAACCGTCTGGAGTCAGAAGAGGAGACACCGTCGTCCTACGACGAGGGATCGCATTCAGAATTGAGCATGAGACGCTGCTGCGGCACAGGAACTGCAGCCTCCTTCTGCTTGACACAACGGCGTCTGCGCGCGTTTCTGAGCGCCTGGATCCAGAAGACGGGTTCCCATCGTCGCACCACAACCTTCTGAAGTCAGAAGATCGAAAAGAACGGAAGCAGAGGTCACATCGTCGTCGTACGACGACCGGCCGAATGCAGAACTCAGCATTATCCCATGTTGAACGGAAACGTTTACCCGCGCCAGGTACGCCTCTGCGTACCTCGCGCGGGCAACGTTTGCCGTTCAACATGGAATATTGCTGCATCAGAGGAAGCGCATCTTACTCCTGCTTGACACAACGGCGTCTGCGCGCGTTTCTGAGTCCCTGAATCCAGAAGACGGGTTCCCTTCGTCCCACCACAACCGTCTGGAGTCAGAAGAGGAGACACCGTCGTCCTACGACGAGGGATCGCATTCAGAATTGAGCATGAGACGCTGCTGCGGCACAGGAACTGCAGCCTCCTTCTGCTTGACACAACGGCGTCTGCGCGCGTTTCTGAGCGCCTGGATCCAGAAGACGGGTTCCCATCGTCGCACCACAACCTTCTGAAGTCAGAAGATCGGAAAGAACGGAAGCAGAGGTCACATCGTCGTCGTACGACGACCGGCCGAATGCAGAACTCAGCATTATCCCATGTTGAACGGAAACGTTTACCCGCGCCAGGTACGCCTCTGCGTACCTCGCGCGGGCAACGTTTGCCGTTCAACATGGAATATTGCTGCATCAGAGGAAGCGCATCTTCCTTCTGCTTGGCACAACGGCGTCTGCGCGCGTTTCTGAGCGCCTGAATCCAGAAGACGGGTTCCCTTCGTCCCACCACAACCGTCTGGAGTCAGAAGAGGAGACACCGTCGTCCTACGACGAGGGATCGCATTCAGAATCGAACATGAGATGCTGCTGCAGAAGACGAAGCGCAGCCTCCTTCTGCTTGGCACAACGGCGTCTGCGCGCGTTTCTGAGCGCCTGGATCCAGAAGACGGGTTCCCATCGTCGCACCACAACCTTCTGAAGTCAGAAGATCGAAAAGAACGAAAGCAGAGGTCACATCGTCGTCGTACGACGACCGGCCGAATGCAGAACTCAGCATTATCCCATGTTGAACGGAAACGTTTACCCGCGCCAGGTACGCCTCTGCGTACCTCGCGCGGGCAACGTTTGCCGTTCAACATGGAATATTGCTGCATCAGAGGAAGCGCATCTTCCTCCTGCTTGACACAACGGCGTCTGCGCGCGTTTCTGAGTCCCTGAATCCAGAAGACGGGTTCGCTTCGTCCCACCACAACCGTCTGGAGTCAGAAGAGGAGACACCGTCGTCCTACGACGAGGGATCGCATTCAAAATTGAGCATGAGATGCTGCTGCAGAAGACGAAGCGCAGCCTCCTTCTGCTTGGCACAACGGCGTCTGCGCGCGTTTCTGAGCGCCTGGATCCAGAAGACGGGTTCCCATCGTCGCACCACAACCTTCTGGAGTCAAAAGATCGAAAAGAACCGAAGCAGAGGTCACATCGTCGTCGTACGACGACCGGCCGAATGCAGAACTCAGCATTATCCCATGTTGAACGGAAATGTTTACCCGCGCCAGGTACGCCTCTGCGTACCTCGCGCGGGCAACGTTTGCCGTTCAACATGGAATATTGCTGCATCAGAGGAAGCGCATCTTCCTCCTGCTTGACACAACGGCGTCTGCGCGCGTTTCTGAGTCCCTGAATCCAGAAGACGGGTTCGCTTCGTCCCACCACAACCGTCTGGAGTCAGAAGAGGAGACACCGTCGTCCTACGACGAGGGATCGCATTCAAAATTGAGCATGAGATGCTGCTGCGGCAGAGGAACTGCAGCCTCCTTCTGCTTGACACAACGGCGTCTGCGCGCGTTTCTGAGCGCCTGGATCCAGAAGACGGGTTCCCATCGTCGCACCACAACCTTCTGAAGTCAGAAGATCGAAAAGAACGGAAGCAGAGGTCACATCGTCGTCGTACGACGACCGGCCGAATGCAGAACTCAGCATTATCCCATGTTGAACAGAAACGTTTACCCGCGCCAGGTACGCCTCTGCGTACCTCGCGCGGGCAACGTTTGCCGTTCAACATGGAATATTGCTGCATCAGAGGAAGCGCATCTTACTCCTGCTTGACACAACGGCGTCTGCGCGCGTTTCTGAGTCCCTGAATCCAGAAGACGGGTTCCCTTCGTCCCACCACAACCGTCTGGAGTCAGAAGAGGAGACACCGTCGTCCTAGGACGAGGGATCGCATTCAGAATTGAGCATGAGACGCTGCTGCGGCACAGGAACTGCAGCCTCCTTCTGCTTGACACAACGGCGTCTGCGCGCGTTTCTGAGCGCCTGGATCCAGAAGACGGGTTCCCATCGTCGCACCACAACCTTCTGAAGTCAGAAGATCGGAAAGAACGGAAGCAGAGGTCACATCGTCGTCGTACGACGACCGGCCGAATGCAGAACTCAGCATTATCCCATGTTGAACGGAAACGTTTACCCGCGCCAGGTACGCCTCTGCGTACCTCGCGCGGGCAACGTTTGCCGTTCAACATGGAATATTGCTGCATCAGAGGAAGCGCATCTTCCTCCTGCTTGACACAACGGCGTCTGCGCGCGTTTCTGAGTCCCTGAATCCAGAAGACGGGTTCGCTTCGTCCCACCACAACCGTCTGGAGTCAGAAGAGGAGACACCGTCGTCCTACGACGAGGGATCGCATTCAAAATTGAGCATGAGATGCTGCTGCGGCAGAGGAACTGCAGCCTCCTTCTGCTTGACACAACGGCGTCTGCGCGCGTTTCTGAGCGCCTGGATCCAGAAGACGGGTTCCCATCGTCGCACCACAACCTTCTGGAGTCAAAAGATCGAAAAGGACGGAAGCAGAGGTCACATCGTCGTCGTACGACGACCGGCCGAATGCAGAACTCAGCATTATTCCATGTTGAACGGAAACGTATACCCGCGCCAGGTACGCTTCTGCGTACCTCGCGCGAGGGCAACGTTTGCCGTTCAACATGGAATATTGCTGCATCAGAGGAAGCACATCCTCCTCCTGCTTGAAACAACGGCGTCTGCGCGCGTTTCTGAGCGCCTGAATCCAGAAGACGGGTTCTCTTCGTCGCACCACAACCGTCTGGAGTCAGAAGATCGAAAAGAAAGGAAGCATAGGTCACGTCGTCGTCGTACGACGACCGGCCGCATGCAGAACTCAGCATTATCCCATGTTGAACGGAAACGTTTACCCGCGCCAGGTACGCCTCTGCGTACCTCGCGCGGGCAACGTTTGCCGTTCAACATGGAATATTGCTGCATCAGAGGAAGCGCATCTTCCTCCTGCTTGACACAACGGCGTCTGCGCGCGTTTCTGAGTCCCCGAATCCAGAAGACGGGTTCCCTTCGTCCCACCACAACCGTCTGGAGTCGGAAGAGGAGACACCGTCGTCCTACGACGAGGGATCGCATTCAAAATTGAGCATGAGATGCTGCTGCGGCAGAGGAACTGCAGCCTCCTCCTGCTTGAAACAACGGCGTCTGCGCGCGTTTCTGAGCGCCTGGATCCAGAAGACGGGTTCTCTTCGTCGCACCACAACCGTCTGGAGTCAGAAGATCGAAAAGAAAGGAAGCATAGGTCACGTCGTCGTCGTACGACGACCGGCCGAATGCAGAACTCAGCATTATCCCATGTTGAACGGAAACGTTTACCCGCGCCAGGTACGCCTGTGCGTACCTCGCGCGGGCAACGTTTGCCGTTCAACATGGAATATTGCTGCATCAGAGGAAGCGCGTCCTCCTCCTGCTTGACACAACGGCGCGTTTCTGAGTCCCTGAATCCAGAAGACGGGTTCCCTTCGTCCCACCACAACCGTCTGGAGTCAGAAGAGGAGACACCGTCGTCCTACGACGAGGGATCGCATTCAGAATCGAACATGAGATGCTGCTGCAGAAGACGAAGCGCATCTTCCTCCTGCCTGACACAACGGCGTCTGCGCGCGTTTCTGAGTCCCTGAATCCAGAAGACGGGTTCCCTTCGTCCCACCACAACCTTCTGATGTCAGAAGAGGAGACACCGTCGTCCTACGACGAGGGATCGCATTCAGAATTGAGCATGAGATGCTGCTGCGGCAGAGGAAGTGCAGCCTCCTTCTGCTTGACACAACGGCGTCTGCGCGCGTTACTGAGCGCCTGGATCCAGAAGACGGGTTCCCATCGTCGCACCACAACCGTCTGGAGTCAGAAGATCGAAAAGAAAGGAAGCATAGGTCACGTCGTCGTCGTACGACGACCGGCCGAATGCAGAACTCAGCATTATCCCATGTTGAACGGAAACGTTTACCCGCGCCAGGTACGCCTCTGCGTACCTCGCGCGGGCAACGTTTGCCGTTCAACATGGAATATTGCTGCATCAGAGGAAGCGCATCTTCCTCCTGCTTGACACAACGGCGTCTGCGCGCGTTTCTGAGTCCCCGAATCCAGAAGACGGGTTCCCTTCGTCCCACCACAACCGTCTGGAGTCAGAAGAGGAGACACCGTCGTCCTACGACGAGGGATCGCATTCAGAATTGAGCATGAGATGCTGCTGCGGCAGAGGAAGTGCAGCCTCCTTCTGCTTGACACAACGGCGTCTGCGCGCGTTTCTGAGCGCCTGGATCCAGAAGACGGGTTCCCATCGTCGCACCACAACCGTCTGGAGTCAGAAGATCGAAAAGAAAGGAAGCATAGGTCACGTCGTCGTCGTACGACGACCGGCCGAATGCAGAACTCAGCATTATCCCATGTTGAACGGAAACGTTTACCCGCGCCAGGTACGCCTCTGCGTACCTCGCGCGGGCAACGTTTGCCGTTCAACATGGAATATTGCTGCATCAGAGGAAGCACATCCTCCTCCTGCTTGAAACAACGGCGTCTGCGCGCGTTTCTGAGCGCCTGGATTCAGAAGACGGGTTCTCTTCGTCGCACCACAACCGTCTGGAGTCAGAAGATCGAAAAGAAAGGAAGCATAGGTCACGTCGTCGTCGTACGACGACCGGCCGAATGCAGAACTCAGCATTATCCCATGTTGAACGGAAACGTTTACCCGCGCCAGGTACGCCTCTGCGTACCTCGCGCGGGCAACGTTTGCCGTTCAACATGGAATATTGCTGCATCAGAGGAAGCGCATCTTTCTCCTGCTTGACACAACGGCGTCTGCGCGCGTTTCTGAGTTCCTGAATCCAGAATACGGGTTCCCTTCGTCCCACCACAACCGTCTGGAGTCAGAAGAGGAGACACCGTCGTCCTACGACGAGGGATCGCATTCAAAATTGAGCATGAGATGCTGCTGCGGCAGAGGAACTGCAGCCTCCTTCTGCTTGACACAACGGCGTCTGCGCGCGTTTCTGAGCGCCTGGATCCAGAAGACGGGTTCCCATCGTCGCACCACAACCTTCTGGAGTCAAAAGATCGAAAAGAACGGAAGCAGAGGTCACATCGTCGTCGTACGACGACCGGCCGAATGCAGAACTCAGCATTATCCCATGTTGAACGGAAACGTTTACCCGCGCCAGGTACGCCTCTGCGTACCTCGCGCGGGCAACGTTTGCCGTTCAACATGGAATATTGCTGCATCAGAGGAAGCACATCCTCCTCCTGCTTGAAACAACGGCGTCTGCGCGCGTTTCTGAGCGCCTGAATCCAGAAGACGGGTTCTCTTCGTCGCACCACAACCGTCTGGAGTCAGAAGATCGAAAAGAAAGGAAGCATAGGTCACGTCGTCGTCGTACGACGACCGGCCGCATGCAGAACTCAGCATTATCCCATGTTGAACAGAAACGTTTACCCGCGCCAGGTACGCCTCTGCGTACCTCGCGCGGGCAACGTTTGCCGTTCAACATGGAATATTGCTGCATCAGAGGAAGCGCATCTTCCTCCTGCTTGACACAACGGCGTCTGCGCGCGTTTCTGAGTCCCCGAATCCAGAAGACGGGTTCCCTTCGTCCCACCACAACCGTCTGGAGTCGGAAGAGGAGACACCGTCGTCCTACGACGAGGGATCGCATTCAAAATTGAGCATGAGATGCTGCTGCGGCAGAGGAACTGCAGCCTCCTCCTGCTTGAAACAACGGCGTCTGCGCGCGTTTCTGAGCGCCTGGATCCAGAAGACGGGTTCTCTTCGTCGCACCACAACCGTCTGGAGTCAGAAGATCAAAAAGAAAGGAAGCATAGGTCACGTCGTCGTCGTACGACGACCGGCCGAATGCAGAACTCAGCATTATCCCATGTTGAACGGAAACGTTTACCCGCGCCAGGTACGCCTGTGCGTACCTCGCGCGGGCAACGTTTGCCGTTCAACATGGAATATTGCTGCATCAGAGGAAGCGCGTCCTCCTCCTGCTTGACACAACGGCGCGTTTCTGAGTCCCTGAATCCAGAAGACGGGTTCCCTTCGTCCCACCACAACCGTCTGGAGTCAGAAGAGGAGACACCGTCGTCCTACGACGAGGGATCGCATTCAGAATCGAACATGAGATGCTGCTGCAGAAGACGAAGCGCATCTTCCTCCTGCCTGACACAACGGCGTCTGCGCGCGTTTCTGAGTCCCTGAATCCAGAAGACGGGTTCCCTTCGTCCCACCACAACCTTCTGATGTCAGAAGAGGAGACACCGTCGTCCTACGACGAGGGATCGCATTCAGAATTGAGCATGAGATGCTGCTGCGGCAGAGGAAGTGCAGCCTCCTTCTGCTTGAAACAACGGCGTCTGCGCGCGTTTCTGAGCGCCTGGATCCAGAAGACGGGTTCTCTTCGTCGCACCACAACCGTCTGGAGTCAGAAGATCGAAAAGAAAGGAAGCATAGGTCACGTCGTCGTCGTACGACGACCGGCCGAATGCAGAACTCAGCATTATCCCATGTTGAACGGAAACGTTTACCCGCGCCAGGTACGCCTGTGCGTACCTCGCGCGGGCAACGTTTGCCGTTCAACATGGAATATTGCTGCATCAGAGGAAGCGCGTCCTCCTCCTGCTTGACACAACGGCGCGTTTCTGAGTCCCTGAATCCAGAAGACGGGTTCCCTTCGTCCCACCACAACCGTCTGGAGTCAGAAGAGGAGACACCGTCGTCCTACGACGAGGGATCGCATTCAGAATCGAACATGAGATGCTGCTGCAGAAGACGAAGCGCATCTTCCTCCTGCCTGACACAACGGCGTCTGCGCGCGTTTCTGAGTCCCTGAATCCAGAAGACGGGTTCCCTTCGTCCCACCACAACCGTCTGGAGTCAGAAGAGGAGACACCGTCGTCCTACGACGAGGGATCGCATTCAAAATTGAGCATGAGATGCTGCTGCGGCAGAGGAACTGCAGCCTCCTTCTGCCTGACACAACGGCGTCTGCGCGCGTTTCTGAGCGCCTGGATCCAGAAGACGGGTTCCCATCGTCGCACCACAACCTTCTGGAGTCAAAAGATCGAAAAGAACGGAAGCAGAGGTCACATCGTCGTCGTAGGACGACCGGCCGAATGCAGAACTCAGCATTATCCCTTGTTGAACGGAAACGTTTACCCGCGCCAGGTACGCCTCTGCGTACCTCGCGCGGGCAACGTTTGCCGTTCAACATGGAATATTGCTGCATCAGAGGAAGCACATCCTCCTCCTGCTTGAAACAACGGCGTCTGCGCGCGTTTCTGAGCGCCTGAATCCAGAAGACGGGTTCTCTTCGTCGCACCACAACCGTCTGGAGTCAGAAGATCGAAAAGAAAGGAAGCATAGGTCACGTCGTCGTCGTACGACGACCGGCCGAATGCAGAACTCAGCATTATCCCATGTTGAACGGAAACGTTTACCCGCGCCAGGTACGCCTCTGCGTACCTCGCGCGGGCAACGTTTGCCGTTCAACATGGAATATTGCTGCATCAGAGGAAGCACATCCTCCTCCTGCTTGAAACAACGGCGCCTGCGCGCGTTTCTGAGCGCCTGGATCCAGAAGACGGGTTCTCTTCGTCGCACCACAACCGTCTGGAGTCAGAAGAGGAGACACCGTCGTCCTACGACGAGGGATCGCATTCAGAATCGAACATGAGATGCTGCTGCAGAAGACGAAGCGCAGCCTCCTTCTGCTTGGCACAACGGCGTCTGCGCGCGTTTCTGAGCGCCTGGATCCAGAAGACGGGTTCCCATCGTCGCACCACAACCTTCTGGAGTCAAAAGATCGAAAAGAACGGAAGCAGAGGTCACATCGTCGTCGTACGACGACCGGCCGAATGCAGAACTCAGCATTATCCCATGTTGAACGGAAATGTTTACCCGCGCCAGGTACGCCACTGCGTACCTCGCGCGGGCAACGTTTGCCGTTCAACATGGAATATTGCTGCATCAGAGGAAGCGCGTCCTCCTCCTGCTTGACACAACGGCGCGTTTCTGAGTCCCTGAATCCAGAAGACGGGTTCCCTTCGTCCCACCACAACCGTCTGGAGTCAGAAGAGGAGACACCGTCGTCCTACGACGAGGGATCGCATTCAGAATTGAGCATGAGACGCTGCTGCGGCACAGGAACTGCAGCCTCCTTCTGCTTGACACAACGGCGTCTGCGCGCGTTTCTGAGCGCCTGGATCCAGAAGACGGGTTCCAATCGTCGCACCACAACCTTCTGAAGTCAGAAGATCGAAAAGAACGGAAGCAGAGGTCACATCGTCGTCGTACGACGACCGGCCGAATGCAGAACTCAGCATTATCCCATGTTGAACGGAAATGTTTACCCGCGCCAGGTACGCCTCTGCGTACCTCGCGCGGGCAACGTTTGCCGTTCAACATGGAATATTGCTGCATCAGAGGAAGCGCGTCCTCCTCCTGCTTGACACAACGGCGCGTTTCTGAGTCCCTGAATCCAGAAGACGGGTTCCCTTCGTCCCACCACAACCGTCTGGAGTCAGAAGAGGAGACACCGTCGTCCTACGACGAGGGATCGCATTCAGAATTGAGCATGAGACGCTGCTGCGGCACAGGAACTGCAGCCTCCTTCTGCTTGACACAACGGCGTCTGCGCGCGTTTCTGAGCGCCTGGATCCAGAAGACGGGTTCCCATCGTCGCACCACAACCTTCTGAAGTCAGAAGATCGAAAAGAACGGAAGCAGAGGTCACATCGTCGTCGTACGACGACCGGCCGAATGCAGAACTCAGCATTATCCCATGTTGAACGGAAACGTTTACCCGCGCCAGGTACGCCTCTGCGTACCTCGCGCGGGCAACGTTTGCCGTTCAACATGGAATATTGCTGCATCAGAGGAAGCGCATCTTCCTCCTGCTTGACACAACGGCGTCTGCGCGCGTTTCTGAGTCCCTGAATCCAGAAGACGGGCTTCCTTCGTCCCTCCACAACCGTCTGGAGTCAGAAGAGGAGACACCGTCGTCCTACGACGAGGGATCGCATTCAAAATTGAGCATGAGATGCTGCTGCAGAAGACGAAGCGCAGCCTCCTCCTGCTTGACACAACGGCGTCTGCGCGCGTTTCTGAGTCCCTGAATCCAGAAGACGGGTTCCCTTCGTCCCACCACAACCGTCTGGAGTCAGAAGAGGAGACACCGTCGTCCTACGACGAGGGATTGCATTCAGAATCGAACATGAGATGCTGCTGCAGAAGACGAAGCGCATCTTCCTCCTGCTTGACACAACGGCGTCTGCGCGCGTTTCTGAGTCCCTGAATCCAGAAGACGGGTTCCCTTCGTCCCACCACAACCTTCTGATGTCAGAAGAGGAGACACCGTCGTCCTACGACGAGGGATCGCATTCAGAATTGAGCATGAGATGCTGCTGCGGCAGAGGAAGTGCAGCCTCCTTCTGCTTGAAACAACGGCGTCTGCGCGCGTTTCTGAGCGCCTGGATCCAGAAGACGGGTTCCCATCGTCGCACCACAACCTTCTGGAGTCAAAAGATCGAAAAGAACGGAAGCAGAGGTTACATCGTCGTCGTACGACGACCGGCCGAATGCAGAACTCAGCATTATCCCATGTTGAACGGAAACGTTTACCCGCGCCAGGTACGCCTCTGCGTACCTCGCGCGGGCAACGTTTGCCGTTCAACATGGAATATTGCTGCATCAGAGGAAGCGCGTCCTCCTCCTGCTTGACACAACGGCGCGTTTCTGAGTCCCTGAATCCAGAAGACGGGTTCCCTTCGTCCCACCACAACCGCCTGGAGTCAGAAGAGGAGACACCGTCGTCCTACGACGAGGGATCGCATTCAGAATTGAGCATGAGATGATGCTGCGGCAGAGGAAGTGCAGCCTCCTTCTGCTTGACACAACGGCGTCTGCGCGCGTTTCTGAGCGCCTGGATCCAGAAGACGGGTTCCCTTCGCCCCACCACAACCTTCTGATGTCAGAAGAGGAGACACCGTCGTCCTACGACGAGGGATCGCATTCAGAATTGAGCATGAGATGCTGCTGCGGCAGAGGAAGTGCAGCCTCCTTCTGCTTGACACAACGGCGTCTGCGCGCGTTTCTGAGCGCCTGGATCCAGAAGACGGGTTCCCATCGTCGCACCACAACCGTCTGGAGTCAGAAGATCGAAAAGAAAGGAAGCATAGGTCACGTCGTCGTCGTACGACGACCGGCCGAATGCAGAACTCAGCATTATCCCATGTTGAACGGAAACGTTTACCCGCGCCAGGTACGCCTCTGCGTACCTCGCGCGGGCAACGTTTGCCGTTCAACATGGAATATTGCTGCATCAGAGGAAGCACATCCTCCTCCTGCTTGAAACAACGGCGTCTGCGCGCGTTTCTGAGCGCCTGGATTCAGAAGACGGGTTCTCTTCGTCGCACCACAACCGTCTGGAGTCAGAAGATCGAAAAGAAAGGAAGCATAGGTCACGTCGTCGTCGTACGACGACCGGCCGAATGCAGAACTCAGCATTATCCCATGTTGAACGGAAACGTTTACCCGCGCCAGGTACGCCTCTGCGTACCTCGCGCGGGCAACGTTTGCCGTTCAACATGGAATATTGCTGCATCAGAGGAAGCGCATCTTTCTCCTGCTTGACACAACGGCGTCTGCGCGCGTTTCTGAGTTCCTGAATCCAGAATACGGGTTCCCTTCGTCCCACCACAACCGTCTGGAGTCAGAAGAGGAGACACCGTCGTCCTACGACGAGGGATCGCATTCAAAATTGAGCATGAGATGCTGCTGCGGCAGAGGAACTGCAGCCTCCTTCTGCTTGACACAACGGCGTCTGCGCGCGTTTCTGAGCGCCTGTATCCAGAAGACGGGTTCCCATCGTCGCACCACAACCTTCTGGAGTCAAAAGATCGAAAAGAACGGAAGCAGAGGTCACATCGTCGTCGTACGACGACCGGCCGCATGCAGAACTCAGCATTATCCCATGTTGAACGGAAACGTTTACCCGCGCCAGGTACGCCTCTGCGTACCTCGCGCGGGCAACGTTTGCCGTTCAACATGGAATATTGCTGCATCAGAGGAAGCACATCCTCCTCCTGCTTGAAACAACGGCGTCTGCGCGCGTTTCTGAGCGCCTGAATCCAGAAGGCGGGTTCTCTTCGTCGCACCACAACCGTCTGGAGTCAGAAGATCGAAAAGAAAGGAAGCATAGGTCACGTCGTCGTCGTACGACGACCGGCCGCATGCAGAACTCAGCATTATCCCATGTTGAACGGAAACGTTTACCCGCGCCAGGTACGCCTCTGCGTACCTCGCGCGGGCAACGTTTGCCGTTCAACATGGAATATTGCTGCATCAGAGGAAGCGCATCTTCCTCCTGCTTGACACAACGGCGTCTGCGCGCGTTTCTGAGTCCCCGAATCCAGAAGACGGGTTCCCTTCGTCCCACCACAACCGTCTGGAGTCGGAAGAGGAGACACCGTCGTCCTACGACGAGGGATCGCATTCAAAATTGAGCATGAGATGCTGCTGCGGCAGAGGAACTGCAGCCTCCTCCTGCTTGAAACAACGGCGTCTGCGCGCGTTTCTGAGCGCCTGGATCCAGAAGACGGGTTCTCTTCGTCGCACCACAACCGTCTGGAGTCAGAAGATCGAAAAGAAAGGAAGCATAGGTCACGTCGTCGTCGTACGACGACCGGCCGAATGCAGAACTCAGCATTATCCCATGTTGAACGGAAACGTTTACCCGCGCCAGGTACGCCTGTGCGTACCTCGCGCGGGCAACGTTTGCCGTTCAACATGGAATATTGCTGCATCAGAGGAAGCGCGTCCTCCTCCTGCTTGACACAACGGCGCGTTTCTGAGTCCCTGAATCCAGAAGACGGGTTCCCTTCGTCCCACCACAACCGTCTGGAGTCAGAAGAGGAGACACCGTCGTCCTACGACGAGGGATCGCATTCAGAATCGAACATGAGATGCTGCTGCAGAAGACGAAGCGCATCTTCCTCCTGCCTGACACAACGGCGTCTGCGCGCGTTTCTGAGTCCCTGAATCCAGAAGACGGGTTCCCTTCGTCCCACCACAACCTTCTGATGTCAGAAGAGGAGACACCGTCGTCCTACGACGAGGGATCGCATTCAGAATTGAGCATGAGATGCTGCTGCGGCAGAGGAAGTGCAGCCTCCTTCTGCTTGACACAACGGCGTCTGCGCGCGTTTCTGAGCGCCTGGATCCAGAAGACGGGTTCCCATCGTCGCACCACAACCGTCTGGAGTCAGAAGATCGAAAAGAAAGGAAGCATAGGTCACGTCGTCGTCGTACGACGACCGGCCGAATGCAGAACTCAGCATTATCCCATGTTGAACGGAAATGTTTACCCGCGCCAGGTACGCCACTGCGTACCTCGCGCGGGCAACGTTTGCCGTTCAACATGGAATATTGCTGCATCAGAGGAAGCGCGTCCTCCTCCTGCTTGACACAACGGCGCGTTTCTGAGTCCCTGAATCCAGAAGACGGGTTCCCTTCGTCCCACCACAACCGTCTGGAGTCAGAAGAGGAGACACCGTCGTCCTACGACGAGGGATCGCATTCAGAATTGAGCATGAGACGCTGCTGCGGCACAGGAACTGCAGCCTCCTTCTGCTTGACACAACGGCGTCTGCGCGCGTTTCTGAGCGCCTGGATCCAGAAGACGGGTTCCCATCGTCGCACCACAACCTTCTGAAGTCAGAAGATCGAAAAGAACGGAAGCAGAGGTCACATCGTCGTCGTACGACGACCGGCCGAATGCAGAACTCAGCATTATCCCATGTTGAACGGAAATGTTTACCCGCGCCAGGTACGCCTCTGCGTACCTCGCGCGGGCAACGTTTGCCGTTCAACATGGAATATTGCTGCATCAGAGGAAGCGCGTCCTCCTCCTGCTTGACACAACGGCGCGTTTCTGAGTCCCTGAATCCAGAAGACGGGTTCCCTTCGTCCCACCACAACCGTCTGGAGTCAGAAGAGGAGACACCGTCGTCCTACGACGAGGGATCGCATTCAGAATTGAGCATGAGACGCTGCTGCGGCACAGGAACTGCAGCCTCCTTCTGCTTGACACAACGGCGTCTGCGCGCGTTTCTGAGCGCCTGGATCCAGAAGACGGGTTCCCATCGTCGCACCACAACCTTCTGAAGTCAGAAGATCGAAAAGAACGGAAGCAGAGGTCACATCGTCGTCGTACGACGACCGGCCGAATGCAGAACTCAGCATTATCCCATGTTGAACGGAAACGTTTACCCGCGCCAGGTACGCCTGTGCGTACCTCGCGCGGGCAACGTTTGCCGTTCAACATGGAATATTGCTGCATCAGAGGAAGCGCGTCCTCCTCCTGCTTGACACAACGGCGCGTTTCTGAGTCCCTGAATCCAGAAGACGGGTTCCCTTCGTCCCACCACAACCGTCTGGAGTCAGAAGAGGAGACACCGTCGTCCTACGACGAGGGATCGCATTCAGAATCGAACATGAGATGCTGCTGCAGAAGACGAAGCGCATCTTCCTCCTGCCTGACACAACGGCGTCTGCGCGCGTTTCTGAGTCCCTGAATCCAGAAGACGGGTTCCCTTCGTCCCACCACAACCTTCTGATGTCAGAAGAGGAGACACCGTCGTCCTACGACGAGGGATCGCATTCAGAATTGAGCATGAGATGCTGCTGCGGCAGAGGAAGTGCAGCCTCCTTCTGCTTGACACAACGGCGTCTGCGCGCGTTTCTGAGCGCCTGGATCCAGAAGACGGGTTCCCATCGTCGCACCACAACCGTCTGGAGTCAGAAGATCGAAAAGAAAGGAAGCATAGGTCACGTCGTCGTCGTACGACGACCGGCCGAATGCAGAACTCAGCATTATCCCATGTTGAACGGAAATGTTTACCCGCGCCAGGTACGCCACTGCGTACCTCGCGCGGGCAACGTTTGCCGTTCAACATGGAATATTGCTGCATCAGAGGAAGCGCATCTTCCTCCTGCTTGACACAACGGCGTCTGCGCGCGTTTCTGAGTCCCTGAATCCAGAAGACGGGTTCCCCTCGTCCCACCACAACCGTCTGGAGTCAGAAGAGGAGACACCGTCGTCCTACGACGAGGGATCGCATTCAGAATCGAACATGAGATGCTGCTGCAGAAGACGAAGCGCAGCCTCCTTCTGCTTGGCACAACGGCGTCTTCGCGCGTTTCTGAGCGCCTGGATCCAGAAGACGGGTTCCCATCGTCGCACCACAACCTTCTGGAGTCAAAAGATCGAAAAGAACGGAAGTAGAGGTCCCATCGTCGTCGTACGACGACCGGCCGAATGCAGAACTCAGCATTATCCAATGTTGAACGGAAACGTTTACCCGCGCCAGGTACGCCACTGCGTACCTCGCGCGGGCAACGTTTGCCGTTCAACATGGAATATTGCTGCATCAGAGGAAGCGCGTCCTCCTCCTGCTTGACACAACGGCGCGTTTCTGAGTCCCTGAATCCAGAAGACGGGTTCCCTTCGTCCCACCACAACCGCCTGGAGTCAGAAGAGGAGACACCGTCGTCCTACGACGAGGGATCGCATTCAGAATTGAGCATGAGACGCTGCTGCGGCACAGGAACTGCAGCCTCCTTCTGCTTGACACAACGGCGTCTGCGCGCGTTTCTGAGCGCCTGGATCCAGAAGACGGGTTCCCATCGTCGCACCACAACCTTCTGAAGTCAGAAGATCGAAAAGAACGGAAGCAGAGGTCACATCGTCGTCGTACGACCACCGGCCGAATGCAGAACTCAGCATTATCCCATGTTGAACGGAAATGTTTACCCGCGCCAGGTACGCCTCTGCGTACCTCGCGCGGGCAACGTTTGCCGTTCAACATGGAATATTGCTGCATCAGAGGAAGCGCGTCCTCCTCCTGCTTGACACAACGGCGCGTTTCTGAGTCCCTGAATCCAGAAGACGGGTTCCCTTCGTCCCACCACAACCGTCTGGAGTCAGAAGAGGAGACACCGTCGTCCTACGACGAGGGATCGCATTCAAAATTGAGCATGAGATGCTGCTGCGGCAGAGGAACTGCAGCCTCCTTCTGCTTGACACAACGGCGTCTGCGCGCGTTTCTGAGCGCCTGGATCCAGAAGACGGGTTCCCATCGTCGCACCACAACCTTCTGGAGTCAAAAGATCGAAAAGAACGGAAGCAGAGGTCACATCGTCGTCGTACGACGACCGGCCGAATGCAGAACTCAGCATTATTCCATGTTGAACGGAAACGTTTACCCGCGCCAGGTACGCTTCTGCGTACCTCGCGCGAGGGCAACGTTTGCCGTTCAACATGGAATATTGCTGCATCAGAGGAAGCGCGTCCTCCTCCTGCTTGACACAACGGCGCGTTTCTGAGTCCCTGAATCCAGAAGACGGGTTCCCTTCGTCCCACCACAACCGCCTGGAGTCAGAAGAGGAGACACCGTCGTCCTACGACGAGGGATCGCATTCAAAATTGAGCATGAGATGCTGCTGCGGCAGAGGAACTGCAGCCTCCTTCTGCTTGGCACAACGGCGTCTGCGTGCGTTTCTGAGCGCCTGGATCCAGAAGACGGGTTCCCATCGTCGCACCACAACCTCCTGGAGTCAGAAGAGGAGACACCGTCGTCCTACGACGAGGGATCGCATTCAGAATCGAACATGAGATGCTGCTGCAGAAGACGAAGCGCATCTTCCTCCTGCTTGACACAACGGCGTCTGCGCGCGTTTCTGAGTCCCTGGATCCAGAAGACGGGTTCCCTTCGTCCCACCACAACCGTCTGGAGTCAGAAGAGGAGACACCGTCGTCCTACGACGAGGGATCGCATTCAGAATCGAACATGAGATGCTGCTGCAGAAGACGAAGCGCAGCCTCCTTCTGCTTGGCACAACGGCGTCTGCGCGCGTTTCTGAGCGCCTGGATCCAGAAGACGGGTTCCCATCGTCGCACCACAACCTTCTGGAGTCAAAAGACCGAAAAGAACGGAAGCAGAGGTCACATCGTCGTCGTACGACGACCGGCCGAATCCAGAACTCAGCATTATCCCATGTTGAACGGAAACGTTTACCCGCGCCAGGTACGCCTCTGCGTACCTCGCGCGGGCAACGTTTGCCGTTCAACATGGAATATTGCTGCATCAGAGGAAGCGCGTCCT
The DNA here is from genome assembly GCA_947359475.1 of Heligmosomoides polygyrus bakeri. NCBI lineage: Eukaryota > Metazoa > Nematoda > Chromadorea > Rhabditida > Heligmosomidae > Heligmosomoides > Heligmosomoides polygyrus. The sequence goes on from OX375870.1 coordinate 51,401,066, forward strand.
CCTCCTGCTTGACACAACGGCGCGTTTCTGAGTCCCTGAATCCAGAAGACGGGTTCCCTTCGTCCCACCACAACCGTCTGGAGTCAGAAGAGGAGACACCGTCGTCCTACGACGAGGGATCGCATTCAGAATTGAGCATGAGACGCTGCTGCGGCACAGGAACTGCAGCCTCCTTCTGCTTGACACAACGGCGTCTGCGCGCGTTTCTGAGCGCCTGGATCCAGAAGACGGGTTCCCATCGTCGCACCACAACCTTCTGAAGTCAGAAGATCGAAAAGAACGGAAGCAGAGGTCACATCGTCGTCGTACGACGACCGGCCGAATGCAGAACTCAGCATTATCCCATGTTGAACGGAAATGTTTACCCGCGCCAGGTACGCCTCTGCGTACCTCGCGCGGGCAACGTTTGCCGTTCAACATGGAATATTGCTGCATCAGAGGAAGCGCGTCCTCCTCCTGCTTGACACAACGGCGCGTTTCTGAGTCCCTGAATCCAGAAGACGGGTTCCCTTCGTCCCACCACAACCGTCTGGAGTCAGAAGAGGAGACACCGTCGTCCTACGACGAGGGATCGCATTCAGAATTGAGCATGAGACGCTGCTGCGGCACAGGAACTGCAGCCTCCTTCTGCTTGACACAACGGCGTCTGCGCGCGTTTCTGAGCGCCTGGATCCAGAAGACGGGTTCCCATCGTCGCACCACAACCTTCTGAAGTCAGAAGATCGAAAAGAACGGAAGCAGAGGTCACATCGTCGTCGTACGACGACCGGCCGAATGCAGAACTCAGCATTATCCCATGTTGAACGGAAACGTTTACCCGCGCCAGGTACGCCTGTGCGTACCTCGCGCGGGCAACGTTTGCCGTTCAACATGGAATATTGCTGCATCAGAGGAAGCGCGTCCTCCTCCTGCTTGACACAACGGCGCGTTTCTGAGTCCCTGAATCCAGAAGACGGGTTCCCTTCGTCCCACCACAACCGTCTGGAGTCAGAAGAGGAGACACCGTCGTCCTACGACGAGGGATCGCATTCAGAATCGAACATGAGATGCTGCTGCAGAAGACGAAGCGCATCTTCCTCCTGCCTGACACAACGGCGTCTGCGCGCGTTTCTGAGTCCCTGAATCCAGAAGACGGGTTCCCTTCGTCCCACCACAACCTTCTGATGTCAGAAGAGGAGACACCGTCGTCCTACGACGAGGGATCGCATTCAGAATTGAGCATGAGATGCTGCTGCGGCAGAGGAAGTGCAGCCTCCTTCTGCTTGACACAACGGCGTCTGCGCGCGTTTCTGAGCGCCTGGATCCAGAAGACGGGTTCCCATCGTCGCACCACAACCGTCTGGAGTCAGAAGATCGAAAAGAAAGGAAGCATAGGTCACGTCGTCGTCGTACGACGACCGGCCGAATGCAGAACTCAGCATTATCCCATGTTGAACGGAAATGTTTACCCGCGCCAGGTACGCCACTGCGTACCTCGCGCGGGCAACGTTTGCCGTTCAACATGGAATATTGCTGCATCAGAGGAAGCGCATCTTCCTCCTGCTTGACACAACGGCGTCTGCGCGCGTTTCTGAGTCCCTGAATCCAGAAGACGGGTTCCCCTCGTCCCACCACAACCGTCTGGAGTCAGAAGAGGAGACACCGTCGTCCTACGACGAGGGATCGCATTCAGAATCGAACATGAGATGCTGCTGCAGAAGACGAAGCGCAGCCTCCTTCTGCTTGGCACAACGGCGTCTTCGCGCGTTTCTGAGCGCCTGGATCCAGAAGACGGGTTCCCATCGTCGCACCACAACCTTCTGGAGTCAAAAGATCGAAAAGAACGGAAGTAGAGGTCCCATCGTCGTCGTACGACGACCGGCCGAATGCAGAACTCAGCATTATCCAATGTTGAACGGAAACGTTTACCCGCGCCAGGTACGCCACTGCGTACCTCGCGCGGGCAACGTTTGCCGTTCAACATGGAATATTGCTGCATCAGAGGAAGCGCGTCCTCCTCCTGCTTGACACAACGGCGCGTTTCTGAGTCCCTGAATCCAGAAGACGGGTTCCCTTCGTCCCACCACAACCGCCTGGAGTCAGAAGAGGAGACACCGTCGTCCTACGACGAGGGATCGCATTCAGAATTGAGCATGAGACGCTGCTGCGGCACAGGAACTGCAGCCTCCTTCTGCTTGACACAACGGCGTCTGCGCGCGTTTCTGAGCGCCTGGATCCAGAAGACGGGTTCCCATCGTCGCACCACAACCTTCTGAAGTCAGAAGATCGAAAAGAACGGAAGCAGAGGTCACATCGTCGTCGTACGACCACCGGCCGAATGCAGAACTCAGCATTATCCCATGTTGAACGGAAATGTTTACCCGCGCCAGGTACGCCTCTGCGTACCTCGCGCGGGCAACGTTTGCCGTTCAACATGGAATATTGCTGCATCAGAGGAAGCGCGTCCTCCTCCTGCTTGACACAACGGCGCGTTTCTGAGTCCCTGAATCCAGAAGACGGGTTCCCTTCGTCCCACCACAACCGTCTGGAGTCAGAAGAGGAGACACCGTCGTCCTACGACGAGGGATCGCATTCAAAATTGAGCATGAGATGCTGCTGCGGCAGAGGAACTGCAGCCTCCTTCTGCTTGACACAACGGCGTCTGCGCGCGTTTCTGAGCGCCTGGATCCAGAAGACGGGTTCCCATCGTCGCACCACAACCTTCTGGAGTCAAAAGATCGAAAAGAACGGAAGCAGAGGTCACATCGTCGTCGTACGACGACCGGCCGAATGCAGAACTCAGCATTATTCCATGTTGAACGGAAACGTTTACCCGCGCCAGGTACGCTTCTGCGTACCTCGCGCGAGGGCAACGTTTGCCGTTCAACATGGAATATTGCTGCATCAGAGGAAGCGCGTCCTCCTCCTGCTTGACACAACGGCGCGTTTCTGAGTCCCTGAATCCAGAAGACGGGTTCCCTTCGTCCCACCACAACCGCCTGGAGTCAGAAGAGGAGACACCGTCGTCCTACGACGAGGGATCGCATTCAAAATTGAGCATGAGATGCTGCTGCGGCAGAGGAACTGCAGCCTCCTTCTGCTTGGCACAACGGCGTCTGCGTGCGTTTCTGAGCGCCTGGATCCAGAAGACGGGTTCCCATCGTCGCACCACAACCTCCTGGAGTCAGAAGAGGAGACACCGTCGTCCTACGACGAGGGATCGCATTCAGAATCGAACATGAGATGCTGCTGCAGAAGACGAAGCGCATCTTCCTCCTGCTTGACACAACGGCGTCTGCGCGCGTTTCTGAGTCCCTGGATCCAGAAGACGGGTTCCCTTCGTCCCACCACAACCGTCTGGAGTCAGAAGAGGAGACACCGTCGTCCTACGACGAGGGATCGCATTCAGAATCGAACATGAGATGCTGCTGCAGAAGACGAAGCGCAGCCTCCTTCTGCTTGGCACAACGGCGTCTGCGCGCGTTTCTGAGCGCCTGGATCCAGAAGACGGGTTCCCATCGTCGCACCACAACCTTCTGGAGTCAAAAGACCGAAAAGAACGGAAGCAGAGGTCACATCGTCGTCGTACGACGACCGGCCGAATCCAGAACTCAGCATTATCCCATGTTGAACGGAAACGTTTACCCGCGCCAGGTACGCCTCTGCGTACCTCGCGCGGGCAACGTTTGCCGTTCAACATGGAATATTGCTGCATCAGAGGAAGCGCATCTTCCTCCTGCTTGACACAACGGCGTCTGCGCGCGTTTCTGAGCGCCTGGATCCAGAAGACGGGCTTCCTTCGTCCCACCACAACCGTCTGGAGTCAGAAGAGGAGACACCGTCGTCCTACGACGAGGGATCGCATTCAAAATTGAGCATGAGATGCTGCTGCGGCAGAGGAACTGCAGCCTCCTTCTGCTTGACACAACGGCGTCTGCGCGCGTTTCTGAGCGCCTGGATCCAGAAGACGGGTTCCCATCGTCGCACCACAACCTTCTGAAGTCAGAAGATCGAAAAGAACGGAAGCAGAGGTCACATCGTCGTCGTACGACGACCGGCCGAATGCAGAACTCAGCATTATCCCATGTTGAACGGAAACGTTTACCCGCGCCAGGTACGCCTCTGCGTACCTCGCGCGGGCAACGTTTGCCGTTCAACATGGAATATTGCTGCATCAGAGGAAGCGCATCTTACTCCTGCTTGACACAACGGCGTCTGCGCGCGTTTCTGAGTCCCTGAATCCAGAAGACGGGTTCCCATCGTCGCACCACAACCTTCTGGAGTCAGAAGAGGAGACACCGTCGTCCTACGACGAGGGATCGCATTCAGAATCGAACATGAGATGCTGCTGCAGAAGACGAAGCGCATCTTCCTCCTGCTTGACACAACGGCGTCTGCGCGCGTTTCTGAGTCCCTGGATCCAGAAGACGGGTTCCCTTCGTCCCACCACAACCGTCTGGAGTCAGAAGATCGAAAAGAACGGAAGCAGAGGTCACATCGTCGTCGTACGACGACCGGCTGAATCCAGAACTCAGCATTATCCCATGTTGAACGGAAACGTTTACCCGCGCCAGGTACGCCTCTGCGTACCTCGCGCGGGCAACGTTTGCCGTTCAACATGGAATATTGCTGCATCAGAGGAAGCGCATCTTACTCCTGCTTGACACAACGGCGTCTGCGCGCGTTTCTGAGTCCCTGAATCCAGAAGACGGGTTTCCTTCGTCCCACCACAACCGTCTGGAGTCAGAAGAGGAGACACCGTCGTCCTACGACGAGGGATCGCACTCAAAATTGAGCATGAGATGCTGCTGCGGCAGAGGAACTGCAGCCTCCTTCTGCTTGACACAACGGCGTCTGCGCGCGTTTCTGAGCGCCTGGATCCAGAAGACGGGTTCCCATCGTCGCACCACAACCTTCTGAAGTCAGAAGATCGAAAAGAACGAAAGCAGAGGTCACATCGTCGTCGTACGACGACCGGCCGAATGCAGAACTCAGCATTATCCCATGTTGAACGGAAACGTTTACCCGCGCCAGGTACGCCTCTGCGTACCTCGCTCGGGCAACGTTTGCCGTTCAACATGGAATATTGCTGCATCAGAGGAAGCGCATCTTACTCCTGCTTGACACAACGGCGTCTGCGCGCGTTTCTGAGCTCCTGGATCCAGAAGACGGGTTCCCTTCGTCCCACCACAACCTTCTGAAGTCAGAAGAGGAGACACCGTCGTCCTACGACGAGGGATCGCATTCAGAATCGAAAATGAGATGCTGCTGCAGAAGACGAAGCGCAGCCTCCTTCTGCTTGACACAACGGCGTCTGCGCGCGTTTCTGAGCGCCTGGATCCAGAAGACGGGTTCCCATCGTCGCACCACAACCTTCTGAAGTCAGAAGATCGAAAAGAACGAAAGCAGAGGTCACATCGTCGTCGTACGACGACCGGCCGAATGCAGAACTCAGCATTATCCCATGTTGAACGGAAACGTTTACCCGCGCCAGGTACGCTTCTGCGTACCTCGCGCGAGGGCAACGTTTGCCGTTCAACATGGAATATTGCTGCATCAGAGGAAGCGCGTCCTCCTCCTGCTTGACACAACGGCGCGTTTCTGAGTCCCTGAATCCAGAAGACGGGTTCCCTTCGTCCCACCACAACCGTCTGGAGTCAGAAGAGGAGACACCGTCGTCCTACGACGAGGGATCGCATTCAAAATTGAGCATGAGATGCTGCTGCGGCAGAGGAACTGCAGCCTCCTTCTGCTTGACACAACGGCGTCTGCGCGCGTTTCTGAGCGCCTGGATCCAGAAGACGGGTTCCCATCGTCGCACCACAACCTTCTGAAGTCAGAAGATCGAAAAGAACGAAAGCAGAGGTCACATCGTCGTCGTACGACGACCGGCTGAATCCAGAACTCAGCATTATCCCATGTTGAACGGAAACGTTTACCCGCGCCAGGTACGCCTCTGCGTACCTCGCGCGGGCAACGTTTGCCGTTCAACATGGAATATTGCTGCATCAGAGGATGCACATCCTCCTCCTGCTTGAAACAACGGCGTCTGCGCGCGTTTCTGAGCGCCTGGATCCAGAAGACGGGTTCTCTTCGTCGCACCACAACCGTCTGGAGTCAGAAGATCGAAAAGAACGGAAGCAGAGGTCACATCGTCGTCGTACGACGACCGGCCGAATGCAAAACTCAGCATTATCCCATGTTGAACGGAAACGTTTACCCGCGCCAGGTACGCCTCTGCGTACCTCGCGCGGGCAACGTTTGCCGTTCAACATGGAATATTGCTGCATCAGAGGAAGCGCGTCCTCCTCCTGCTTGACACAACGGCGCGTTTCTGAGTCCCTGAATCCAGAAGACGGGTTCCCTTCGTCCCACCACAACCTTCTGAAGTCAGAAGAGGAGACACCGTCGTCCTACGACGAGGGATCGCATTCAGAATCGAAAATGAGATGCTGCTGCAGAAGACGAAGCGCAGCCTCCTTCTGCTTGACACAACGGCGTCTGCGCGCGTTTCTGAGCGCCTGGATCCAGAAGACGGGTTCCCATCGTCGCACCACAACCTTCTGAAGTCAGAAGATCGAAAAGAACGAAAGCAGAGGTCACATCGTCGTCGTACGACGACCGGCTGAATCCAGAACTCAGCATTATCCCATGTTGAACGGAAACGTTTACCCGCGCCAGGTACGCCTCTGCGTACCTCGCGCGGGCAACGTTTGCCGTTCAACATGGAATATTGCTGCATCAGAGGATGCACATCCTCCTCCTGCTTGAAACAACGGCGTCTGCGCGCGTTTCTGAGCGCCTGGATCCAGAAGACGGGTTCTCTTCGTCGCACCACAACCGTCTGGAGTCAGAAGATCGAAAAGAACGGAAGCAGAGGTCACATCGTCGTCGTACGACGACCGGCCGAATGCAGAACTCAGCATTATCCCATGTTGAACGGAAACGTTTACCCGCGCCAGGTACGCCTCTGCGTACCTCGCGCGGGCAACGTTTGCCGTTCAACATGGAATATTGCTGCATCAGAGGAAGCGCATCTTACTCCTGCTTGACACAACGGCGTCTGCGCGCGTTTCTGAGTCCCTGAATCCAGAAGACGGGCTTCCTTCGTCCCACCACAACCTTCTGAAGTCAGAAGAGGAGACACCGTCGTCCTACGACGAGGGATCGCATTCAGAATCGAAAATGAGATGCTGCTGCAGAAGACGAAGCGCAGCCTCCTTCTGCTTGACACAACGGCGTCTGCGCGCGTTTCTGAGCGCCTGGATCCAGAAGACGGGTTCCCATCGTCGCACCACAACCTTCTGAAGTCAGAAGATCGAAAAGAACGAAAGCAGAGGTCACATCGTCGTCGTACGACGACCGGCCGAATGCAGAACTCAGCATTATCCCATGTTGAACGGAAACGTTTACCCGCGCCAGGTACGCTTCTGCGTACCTCGCGCGAGGGCAACGTTTGCCGTTCAACATGGAATATTGCTGCATCAGAGGAAGCGCGTCCTCCTCCTGCTTGACACAACGGCGCGTTTCTGAGTCCCTGAATCCAGAAGACGGGTTCCCTTCGTCCCACCACAACCGTCTGGAGTCAGAAGAGGAGACACCGTCGTCCTACGACGAGGGATCGCATTCAGAATTGAGCATGAGACGCTGCTGCGGCAGAGGAACTGCAGCCTCCTTCTGCTTGGCACAACGGCGTCTTCGCGCGTTTCTGAGCGCCTGGATCCAGAAGACGGGTTCCCTTCGTCCCACCACAACCGTCTGGAGTCAGAAGAGGAGACACCGTCGTCCTACGACGAGGGATCGCATTCAGAATCGAAAATGAGATGCTGCTGCAGAAGACGAAGCGCAGCCTCCTCCTGCTTGACACAGCGGCGTCTGCGTTGCGTTTCTGAGTCCCTGAATCCAGAAGACGGGTTTCCTTCGTCCCACCACAACCTTCTGAAGTCAGAAGAGGAGACACCGTCGTCCTACGACGAGGGATCGCATTCAGAATTGAGCATGAGATGCTGCTGCGGCAGAGGAAGTGCAGCCTCCTTCTGCTTGACACAACGGCGTCTGCGCGCGTTTCTGAGCGCCTGGATCCAGAAGACGGGTTCCCATCGTCGCACCACAACCGTCTGGAGTCAGAAGATCGAAAAGAAAGGAAGCATAGGTCACGTCGTCGTCGTACGACGACCGGCCGCATGCAGAACTCAGCATTATCCCATGTTGAACGGAAACGTTTACCCGCGCCAGGTACGCCTCTGCGTACCTCGCGCGGGCAACGTTTGCCGTTCAACATGGAATATTGCTGCATCAGAGGAAGCACATCCTCCTCCTGCTTGAAACAACGGCGTCTGCGCGCGTTTCTGAGCGCCTGGATCCAGAAGACGTGTTCTCTTCGTCGCACCACAACCGTCTGGAGTCAGAAGATCGAAAAGAAAGGAAGCATAGGTCACGTCGTCGTCGTACGACGACCGGCCGAATCCAGAACTCAGCATTATCCCATGTTGAACGGAAACGTTTAGCCGCGCCAGGTACGCCTCTGCGTATCTCGCGCGGGCAACGTTTGCCGTTCAACATGGAATATTGCTGCATCAGAGGAAGCGCATCTTCCTCCTGCTTGACACAACGGCGTCTGCGCGCGTTTCTGAGTCCCTGAATCCAGAAGACGGGTTCCCTTCGTCCCACCACAACCGTCTGGAGTCAGAAGAGGAGACACCGTCGTCCTACGACGAGGGATCGCATTCAGAATCGAAAATGAGATGCTGCTGCAGAAGACGAAGCGCAGCCTCCTCCTGCTTGACACAACGGCGTCTGCGCGCGTTTCTGAGTCCCTGAATCCAGAAGACGGGTTCCCTTCGTCCCACCACAACCGTCTGGAGTCAGAAGAGGAGACACCGTCGTCCTACGACGAGGGATCGCATTCAGAATCGAACATGAGATGCTGCTGCAGAAGACGAAGCGCAGCCTCCTCCTGCTTGACACAACGGCGTCTGCGCGCGTTTCTGAGTCCCTGAATCCAGAAGACGGGTTCCCTTCGTCCCACCACAACCGTCTGGAGTCAGAAGAGGAGACACCGTCGTCCTACGACGAGGGATCGCATTCAGAATCGAAAATGAGATGCTGCTGCAGAAGACGAAGCGCAGCCTCCTCCTGCTTGACACAACGGCGTCTGCGCGCGTTTCTGAGTCCCTGAATCCAGAAGACGGGTTCCCTTCGTCCCACCACAACCGTCTGGAGTCAGAAGAGGAGACACCGTCGTCCTACGACGAGGGATCGCATTCAGAATCGAACATGAGATGCTGCTGCAGAAGACGAAGCGCAGCCTCCTCCTGCTTGACACAACGGCGTCTGCGCGCGTTTCTGAGTCCCTGAATCCAGAAGACGGGTTCCCTTCGTCCCACCACAACCGTCTGGAGTCAGAAGAGGAGACACCGTCGTCCTACGACGAGGGATCGCATTCAGAATCGAACATGAGATGCTGCTGCAGAAGACGAAGCGCAGCCTCCTCCTGCTTGACACAACGGCGTCTGCGCGCGTTTCTGAGTCCCTGAATCCAGAAGACGGGTTCCCTTCGTCCCACCACAACCGTCTGGAGTCAGAAGAGGAGACACCGTCGTCCTACGACGAGGGATCGCATTCAGAATCGAAAATGAGATGCTGCTGCAGAAGACGAAGCGCAGCCTCCTCCTGCTTGACACAACGGCGTCTGCGCGCGTTTCTGAGTCCCTGAATCCAGAAGACGGGTTCCCTTCGTCCCACCACAACCGTCTGGAGTCAGAAGAGGAGACACCGTCGTCCTACGACGAGGGATCGCATTCAGAATCGAACATGAGATGCTGCTGCAGAAGACGAAGCGCAGCCTCCTCCTGCTTGACACAACGGCGTCTGCGCGCGTTTCTGAGTCCCTGAATCCAGAAGACGGGTTCCCTTCGTCCCACCACAACCGTCTGGAGTCAGAAGAGGAGACACCGTCGTCCTACGACGAGGGATCGCATTCAGAATCGAACATGAGATGCTGCTGCAGAAGACGAAGCGCAGCCTCCTCCTGCTTGACACAACGGCGTCTGCGCGCGTTTCTGAGTCCCTGAATCCAGAAGACGGGTTCCCTTCGTCCCACCACAACCGTCTGGAGTCAGAAGAGGAGACACCGTCGTCCTACGACGAGGGATCGCATTCAGAATCGAACATGAGATGCTGCTGCAGAAGACGAAGCGCAGCCTCCTCCTGCTTGACACAACGGCGTCTGCGCGCGTTTCTGAGTCCCTGAATCCAGAAGACGGGTTCCCTTCGTCCCACCACAACCGTCTGGAGTCAGAAGAGGAGACACCGTCGTCCTACGACGAGGGATCGCATTCAGAATCGAACATGAGATGCTGCTGCAGAAGACGAAGCGCAGCCTCCTCCTGCTTGACACAACGGCGTCTGCGCGCGTTTCTGAGTCCCTGAATCCAGAAGACGGGTTCCCTTCGTCCCACCACAACCGTCTGGAGTCAGAAGAGGAGACACCGTCGTCCTACGACGAGGGATCGCATTCAGAATCGAACATGAGATGCTGCTGCAGAAGACGAAGCGCAGCCTCCTCCTGCTTGACACAACGGCGTCTGCGCGCGTTTCTGAGTCCCTGAATCCAGAAGACGGGTTCCCTTCGTCCCACCACAACCTTCTGAAGTCAGAAGAGGAGACACCGTCGTCCTACGACGAGGGATCGCATTCAGAATTGAGCATGAGATGCTGCTGCGGCAGAGGAAGTGCAGCCTCCTCCTGCTTGACACAACGGCGTCTGCGCGCGTTTCTGAGTCCCTGAATCCAGAAGACGGGTTCCCTTCGTCCCACCACAACCGTCTGGAGTCAGAAGAGGAGACACCGTCGTCCTACGACGAGGGATCGCATTCAGAATTGAGCATGAGATGCTGCTGCGGCAGAGGAAGTGCAGCCTCCTTCTGCTTGACACAACGGCGTCTGCGCTCGTTTCTGAGCGCCTGGATCCAGAAGACGGGTTCCCGTCGTCGCACCACAACCGTCTGGAGTCAGAAGATCGAAAAGAAAGGAAGCATAGGTCACGTCGTCGTCGTACGACGACCGGCCGCATGCAGAACTCAGCATTCTCCCATGTTGAACGGAAACGTTTACCCGCGCCAGGTACGCCTCTGCGTACCTCGCGCGGGCAACGTTTGCCGTTCAACATGGAATATTGCTGCATCAGAGGAAGCACATCCTCCTCCTGCTTGAAACAACGGCGTCTGCGCGCGTTTCTGAGCGCCTGGATCCAGAAGACGGGTTCTCTTCGTCGCACCACAACCGTCTGGAGTCAGAATATCGAAAAGAAAGGAAGCATAGGTCACGTCGTCGTCGTACGACGACCGGCCGCATGCAGAACTCAGCATTATCCCATGTTGAACGGAAACGTTTAGCCGCGCCAGGTACGCCTCTGCGTATATCTCCCCAGTCCAGTATTTTCTCATGGTCAACTGTACGTGGCGTGTTCGCGTGTTCGACAGAAGTCCCATCTGATAATTTGGTTAACACAAGGACTCAAATCGATACCAAACGTAGTATTCACCGAGATGGTTCAGTAAATGTTGTCTTTTTGTTGTTCTGTTAACAAGATTGTTTTGAAGATTACACGTACTTTTTGTGTAAGAGTAATTTCTGAGAACAAAGCTTAAACCTATAACCCCGCGAAGCGGGCAAGTGCGAGACACGCCGTTAGGCGTGTCGTAGCACTTGTATATATATATATATATATATATATATATATTGCAAATACAGGGTGGCCCAGTTATATATGTATATGTATACCATTTTCAGGTTGAATTGGACACTTTTCAAACCAAATTGGACGCTTTCCACATCAAATTGGACACTCTTTCTAAGCTCGTCTAAGACATTTGAAATCAAAGAGAACTCTTCCAAATTGAAACAACCTTCATACATGTTGAACTGCAAACTCAATAAGATGGTTAGAAGTTTTTTTATTTGAGGAAAATTTAGAAAGCTTTTTTTACCTGGCTGCCCGAATGAGTGTAATTAACACATTCGCGACAAGAGTGTTCTCGCGCACAATGCGCGCGACGGCCCGCTGCCTTGTTGGCGCGCGCGGGTGCCCGCACATTTGTGTGGACATCGTCCCTCGCGAGGTGTTGCTTTCTGTAAGTAAATTTCAATCGAGCTTTGGAAGAAGATCTGGACATTGGTTTTTTACTATAATTTGGGAATTTGAAAGGAAAATCGAACAAAAACATCAAAAAAAGAAGTTCCTCCCAAAAAATTCCCGTCCACACATATGAGTGGACACCGTCCGTCGCGCCCTCTTCGCTGTCCACTCATATGTGTGGACATTGTCGCGAATGAGTTAATAATTTTATAAAATTTTTACTTTTGGAGAAAAATAACAAATTAATTTCTGTTTTAGAGCGCAAAAAATCAGCAGTCATAGTGCACTAAAAGACCGGATTGCGCCATTCACTCGAAAAGCTCGTCGTGATTTTCATTTGATTGTTAGTGTAAATGCCGTTTTCATGGAACATCGAGATATGTGCGTTCTTAACAATTGTGCTTGTTGCATTGTCTACAGTTCCTTGTTCGAGGAAAATTTTAGAATGATTTCTTCAAACCTTTAATTCACTTACCCAATAAGCGAGCACTTTGTTTGAAATTTTGTAAATTCTAATTTTTCGGAAGAATAATGCCTTATAGCTTGTTTTAAAGAACAGGAAGCCGGAAATTTTTAGTGGCAATTTTTAGTGGTAGTGCTTACATGAAGCAAAAAGGTGGGAATATGTATTTGTCACGATTGTATTTGTTGCATTATCCACAGGTATGTTTAAGTCAACATATAAATATAATCAACATATACATACTATAAATCTACGCAAGTAGTATTCTCCTTCTCCATTTCATGTTTTAATTAGACAAAAAAAACTGCATAAGACGTTACTCAAATAAAGGTTGTTATGACATCAAAGCGAGTACTTCAACAACGACAGTCAATAGAAAATAACTTTCTAACTTACATCTAAAATCCCAAACCTATTAACGAATTTACGGCTTTCTGTTCTTTAAAACAGGCTATAAAACATTATTTTTCCACAAAAAAAATAGAATTTTATGACATTTCAAACAAAGTGTTCACTTATTGCACCCTTTTACATATAGTAGGATTAACTGCAATTAGATAAGAGGGCTTTCTTTTGCAGCTGCTTAGCAGGTTACGACGCAGAGTACTGGACAAAAATTACGTGTTCAAAAAAAACGTAAGAGTGATGGGTGTAATACCCACGTCTACGTCAATTTGTTTCGATTAAGAATAGTTAATTTTGGTTGTGGAAGACTGCTTTGGTTTCTTGGAAGCAGACATTTAAACTAATCATTGGTTTGAAGGGTTGAGCGGCGTTCTCTACACATCCCCGGTAAGGGGTGGGCGAGGGGCTCACCGAGCTGCCAATCGCGGACAAGATTACCAAGCGCACAGGGATGTGGTCTCCAGTGTAGTACTGCTAGTGTATGCTGAGTGCTGGCTCAAAAAATGACTCACAAGAGAGTTCAGAAACACAAGACAGAACACGAGGATTATTTGCTGCCCTTTTTCAAATGGTCGCCAATAATGGGTTGCGGTTTCTGAGTAGGAATAACGCTAACAACTAAGAAAACCAGTGTTCCTTGCTATCCAGCAGTATTAAAACGAAAATTACAAGGTAGTCGTAGCCATGCAATAGCAGTATTGTAAATCTCTTTAATACCTTAAAATTACGTATTTCGGCTATATAAGAGCATATCTCTTAATTCTTGCAACACTCAAGGGTCGTGAAGGGCGGTGGGACACTACAAGAATGCGAAAAGGGAACAAGTAAGAAAACTTTGGTCTATGCCAGGAAGTGATCCGTTTGATCTAGACTGAATTTTTCTGTCGAACTGTGTTACGCTACTCTTCCACTCTTCAGACGTCGAAGAGAAAACGCATGTTTTGTCCACAATATTCTTCGAGACTAAGATATGAAGCCTACAGTTATTTTACAAGCGAACGGGCAGCTCGAGCTTATTTCCATAATTTGTTATTTCTTTATCTCTTTTTGCGTTGTACTGCTAAATTTCTCAAAATTATCCTTTGTTCGTTATCCTTTTTTTAAATTTCATTCCATCGCCTATATTCCCATGGATATGGTTGATTCCAGGAGGCAGGAGTTGCTCCGGTTTTTGGGCGACTTCACGCCAATTAACGATTTCGCAAATCGCGGCGAGGTTTATGGGTGTGGCAAGTCCGTCCAAATGGGGTGGCGCGGACAGCACGGGGAGTGGTCGGCGAGTGGCATCGTGTAGGAAATGCAATTCTACCCCCCCCCCCTCCCTCGAATCCCAATTTAGCGTAATTTTTCCCGGAAGCCGGCCACATTATCTGTTCTATACACACGCCGACTTTTCGGATTTTCGAAAATCGGATGACTCGAATAGGTTATTTTTCAAACCCCAGATTTTTGAATGATTCAGGTGAATGTGACTTTCAAATCCTCAATTGACCGGATTTTCGGATGACCTAGATATACGATTTTCTTCGTATGTCTTCGGAAGTGTGATATCTGATAACGTCGGATAATGTAGAAGTTATAGTGGCAGTTTCTTCAATATCGAACGAATTAGAGCAGTAAATCAGTTATATACTTGTGCTTTTTCAAAAAAATTTTGAATGAACAAATAAACGAATAACCCCACTTTTTCCGCTATTCAAATTTCCGAATAATCGAATAACCCCATTTTTTGGTTATTCAAATTTCCGAATAATCGAATAATCCCATTTTCGGTTATTCGAATTTCCGAATAATCAAATGTTCGAATAAATCGAATAATCGAATAAACTTCATTATCCTACTATATATAAACGAGAACGGTCGTTTGTCTGTGTGTGAGTGAGTGTGTGTGAGTGAGCATGACGCATGCTGGCCTCCAATATTGCGCGTCTCAATGGGTATGAACCAAGACAACGAAATAGCCGAATGGGATACAGACATGCATGGTGAAAATACGCGGTAGAACAAGGTATGTCTCCAACTGCCCTTCATTTCTGATGAAATCACGGCAGCTATATGTCTCTGCCTAGTGCGAGCAAACCGTTTTATATTGCGTCCTGGTATATTAACCAGCATATAGGCTTTACGATCGCTCATGCATAATGAGAGAGTGCGTGGTTTGCCGTATGGAAGGAGTGGAGACTGTCCGCAGAAGGGCGTTGTTTACCAACTTCAGTGTTTAACCTGGTGGCGAGCTATAAATAGGTGAAACAGGGAGGGCACTAAGTGTTCGCATAAGGGAACATCTAGCTGGTAAGCAAAAGCGGACCTTACTAACCTCACTCGGTAAACATCGAGAGGCTGCCCACAGTGGAGACGAATTTAATATAAAGTGCACTGTGTTGGTATGTGAAAGTGAGATTGGAGCTAGAAAGACTCTAGAGGCTTTTTGGATTCGAGAACGTAACCCAACGATGAACAACCGAAACGAGTGCATTTCGATCACCAGTGACTTTTTGCAGTTCATTCCGTTGTGTGGGATATGAGACCAAGACCAATACTTCTATAGGTTAACATCACTATAGATTTGTACTTGGTAGGTCTCATTTGCTCTATTGTAGTCCAATAACTGAGCTTTCACTCAGTGCTGGTGGAACAAAGGTGGGTTCGGTTTGCTTCAGTAGGATTCACCTTGGCACTCTTAGGAATTTGTTGAAACTGGCTGAGTTGGAAACCTAGGTCCTTGCCAATAAGAGTGCCTGATCTTAGGCTTCGATCTTTTTTCAGGCCTTTGAAAACGACGAATTTGTCAAAACGTCAGGCCGAAGTAAACGTTCCATCATATCAGACCTGCGTGGCACATAAGTATTGACACATTCCGAGTTCTATTCTTCCGAGCATTTTTGGTTTTTCTTCGACTTGTATTCAAGCCGTCGAGCAGCACGAGGCAAGTTTGGGGGTAGCTTGGGTAAATTAATTTGATGGCGTTTCCTCTTAACCTAAGCGGTACATGCTATGCTTTTGAAACCCATGCGCCTCTTAGGCTCAGCTCGGGTGCCGAGCAAGCTTAGCAGTTATCGCTATGCTTCGCTCTTTTGTTGGTATGCTCCTAGGAGCCACATCAGGAGAGGGCACCACCAGTCTCTTATCCTTTGGTGTGGGCTGTCAGCCTTTAGATGCCTATCACTGTCAGCCTTTCGTTACTAAAAAATGCTTTTCTGTGTGCAAGTTGCTAGACAAAGAGAATTTCGTAAAATATCGCACTACAGATTATACAATCCCTACATATAAAACTAATGTAGCCAACTGTTTGTCGTGTAACGTGGTATGTTGTCGTAGTTTCGACACTTGTGGTAAATAATATGTTGGTATTACTACGAGAGAACTCAAACTTAGAATCAAAGAACATGTAAATAATATTCATAAAGGCAAGAACGGAAAGATTTTCTACAATCACTTAAGTAATGATTGTCAAAACAGGTCATTTCGAGTAACAGTTTTTAGACAATCTGAAAGAAAACAGTGACAGAAGCGTACTAAAGGAAAAAGAACTTTTTTTGGATCAAACTTTTTATGACTCCTCATCCTTTCGGGTTAGTGATAACATTAAGGGATGCGGTAACCTTACACATATAGATAATCCACTTTCTCATAAATCGAACAATCCATTCTTTAATTAAAAAAAACTAAAGGATCGCTCGA
The DNA here is from genome assembly GCA_947359475.1 of Heligmosomoides polygyrus bakeri. Lineage (NCBI taxonomy): Eukaryota > Metazoa > Nematoda > Chromadorea > Rhabditida > Heligmosomidae > Heligmosomoides > Heligmosomoides polygyrus. Next base: position 51,417,733 of record OX375870.1, read on the forward strand.
ATAAATACAAATATCAGAAAAGGCAGAAAAATAAAGAACGATGTTGTGATCTAAGTAATATTGTGAGCGAGTTAACAATATTTTGCAATAATCATACAATGACGCTGTATTATTTCTTTAGATTACTGAAATCAAAAGCAAAGCAATACATTAAAACCTTATTCCAAATTACTCTAAGAGACATGGATTATTTTGTCGATTCTAAAAAGAAGCAAGTCCTATTAGTCATATTACTTAGCTCCTTATGCTACTTCCACTTTAGTAATATTGAGACGGTTTATAATAAAAACAAAATATTATTTAAGAAAGTTTATAATAAAAACAAAATATTATTTAAGAACGATGCACATATTTAAAAATGCCGTATTATAATAATGTACTAAACTCTATTAATCTGAATAAAATAGTTAGTAGCAGGCGAGTTATCGAAGTAATAAAGAACTGTAGTGAAAAGTTCTACAAAATTTTCCGATTAATATTTGAATACGGAAAACCACTCTCCAGAATGTTGTTTAACTACAACTCTTTTATAAGTAATATAGATAATGCTAAAAGTAATAATATATTTTGTAACTGCAAAATTTATAAGAACTTTATAGATCCGTATTACAATCATGTTTTAACAAGTGATACTGAAATCTTCAATGGTTTGAAGATCTATAAAATTCTTAGTAAAGGAGCAAAATTTAGACCGCCGCCGAAATTTACTACTGAGGACATTAAAAGTCTGGCAAAACCTATTCAGCAAAATCATCCTTAAAATAAAAAACAGACATAACTCAATTCTCTTAATCTTAGTACAATTACAACGACGTTTAATAAATTCTTTAAAGAACGGAAATACGGAAACTTTTATATACTGATAAACCTACTATAACACTTAATCCTAATAACATTAACACTGATGCTACCTTTATTAAAAATTCTTTCATCCTTTGTTCTCTTGACAAAGCATCCTCAAATTACGGTATTCTTTGTAAACGACTCTATTACGACATAATAAGCGGGAAGATTGATAATATGAACAGTAGCTCTTCAAATGTATACATTATGTGTATCATATCCATAAATAATATCATTGAAAAACATCATAACTTTTTGAATTCCATCAATTTGAAACCTAATGTGGAGAGTGTGGTTCCGTTAATTTACTGTATGCCTAAACGTCATAAAACTCCTGTCAAATTTAGATTTATAACAGGCGCAATAAATAGTACAATTAAGCCCTTAGCAGTCGAACTTACGAATATACTCACGCACGTAAAAAACACTTCAAAAACAATGTCTGTTGCGCTCAATACAATAAAGGTTGTATCAAAACATTTTGGGCTATCAACGATATCAGCATATCTAATTCAATTTGCTCCATTCACAACAATAATTAGAAGCTCTATACAGCTGATTTTGTCGATATGTTTACAGATATTCCACACAACATTATTATTGCAAATATAACTGAAATTATCAACATTTGCTTTAAAAATTCGAAGAAAAAACTTGGCGGTCAACCGATACAGATGGTTTTATAGCGACGAAGCCTCCCATTCTGGTAACTACAGATCATATGCTAAGCAAGGCATAATATACACGTTAGATTAGTTGTTAAACAACTCATATTGTAGAGTAGGAGGTTCCGTTTACAAACAGATAAAAGGCGCTCCACAAGGTGGAAATCCAAGCTCTTTCATTGCCGATTTAACACCTTCATTTTTTGAATACATATATTCAATTAATAAACTCCTCACCAGTAAGGAGTTTCACCCTTTTAGGTACATGGACGACATATTAATTAATCATAATTTAGAAGATAATTGTGCAGATGGTATTATATCAAATACTTATAAAAATTGACTAGAAATCAGTAGAACTAATGAAAATTCTGCTGAATGTAATTTCTTAGATTTAGCAATTAATATTTTCGAAGGAGAATTATATACCAAACAATATATAAATATGAATATAAATACAAATATATATATATATATATATATATATATACATATATATATATATATATATATACTCTTTGTTATAACGTTCTCCCAGCAAATAGCTCCAAAAACGATGATGATTCGTTATTGGATGTACTAACTACACTCATCTCTCTTACTTACTTTGATACTTTGATACTTTGATGGTCCTTTCCTCTGGATGTTTTCTCAGCGGGGACCACAACTCTTCCAGACCGCTCGATCTCTGGCTGTTTGCATCCAGTGAGGCAGACTCCGCTCTCTGAAGGATCTTGAGAATGAGTCTGCCCATCGCGTTGGCGGTCGTCCCAGTGGTCTCTTATGGTCTCTCGGGAGCCATTCTGTGACACGGAGACTCCATCTATCGTCCTTTCGTCGAAGCAGGTGTCTGGCCCAGCGATATTTGGACTTCTTCATGTACTGCAGCGGGTCTGCTAATTGCGACTTCTCCCGTAGCTCCGAGCTTCGTAGGCCTTCTTGCCATTGGTGACGAAGGCTTGTCCTTAGAAGACATCTCTCCAGTGCACGATGCGTAGTTTGCATCGCTCTGGCGATTGTCTTGTTGTCGGGCCAGGCTTCCGTCGCGCAACACATCGCAGGCAGTACAGAGGCGTTAAATATCGAGGCCCTGAGGCCGGCATCCTTGACCTGATCGGTGACTTCTCGAATCGAACTGAAGGCTGCCCAAGCTGCGCGTCTCCTGCGGGCGATTTCAGGAGCGAGGTCGTTATCCATGTTCAGCTCTCTTCCCAGATAGACGTAGGAGTCGACCTGTTGTAGAGCGACTCCATTTAACCTTACGAGTCCCGTATCACACCACTGGTTGACCATAAACTGCGTTTTGGACATATTCATGTCCAATCCAATCTTCATACCTGCCATATTGAGCTCGTTCAGCATTTCCTCGACTTCTGCCGTGCTGGTAGAGATGAGAACAATATCGTCGGCGGGTACATGTCGCGTAGGTGAGCAGCATTGGTAGGTGGGAATGCGCAAGCCAACAATAAGCAAACAGAGCACAGCCCGAACACATGCAGCCCATCAGGGTACCGACTGAATACGTCCTCTCTGAACGGCGTGCCCATTCAATGCGGTCTGATTGGTTTAGGCGTTCCCACCTACCAATGCTGCTCACCTACGCGACATTTACCCGTCGGCGAAGCGAAGGTTGCTGATCCGTTTACCGTCGACAAAGTAGCCTTTATCGTGTCAGTTCAAGTCCTTCATGGCATCCTGGAGAGCCGCTGTGAATAGCTTGGGAGAAATCGTGTCTCCCTGCCGTACTCCTTCCACGATAGGAATTTTAAGCTTTCGATCGAACAGCTGGATGGTAGTCGATGTGTTCGAGAAGCATTTGTCGAGAAGTCGGATGTAGGGCGATGGTATACCAGCGTGCACAAGTGCGTTCAAAACGGCGTTGATTTCCACAGAGTCGTACGCTTTCCGATAATCCACGAAGACAAGGACAAGTGGGAGGTGGTATTCGCGGCTCCTCTCGATGAGCTGTGAGACAGTCTGAATATGGTCCATGCAGGAGAAATCCTTGCGAAACCCTGCTTGCTCCACTGGCTGATACTCATCCAAGCAACGCTTCATACGATTGAGCAGTATCTTGGTGAAGATCTTGTACACAACCGAGAGAAGACTGATGGGTCGATAATTGTTGATATCCTCCTGCTGACCTTTTTCGAAGATTAGAACTGTTTTCGACTCCTTCCGTGAGTCCGGAATCCTATCAAGTCGGAGGTAGTGGTTGAAGTGCTTGGCAAGAAGTGAACAGAGGGCACTGCCACCCGCACGAAGGAGGTCAGCAAAAATGCCGTCCGGTCCGGGAGCAGTGCCTGGCTTCATCCATCTGATGGCATGAGCAACTTCTGATTCCAGAATGGGAGGTACTTACTCAGCTGGTGGCATCAAGCATTTCGGGACAGTGCTGGAAGATCGGAACAGATCTGTGTAGACTTCTTGAACGATGGTCTCCATCGCTCTTCGAGACGTTTGCGTTGTTCCATCCTTATCCACAAGGGCTGGCATTATTGCCTTCTGGTCGCAGAGATCTCGTTTGCAGCGCTTTATGCTTGAACCTTTCCCAGCGGCTTCTAACTGCTTCAATCCTCTGTAGGCTTGAATGGACTCCTTCACTGCAATTCGACAGGCCTTCGAGATGGTGACTTTCTCCAGATGGGAAGCATTAGGATCCAGTTTTGCTCCAAGAGCTTAATCACATGTGCGTTTAGTCTTGAAGCAGACGGTGATGTGGCTTCGCGAAAGCTGCTAGCACATTTCAGCAGTCCTTTGGAGAGAAGGTCGTAGTCTTCCGATGGATCTTCAAGAAGATTCCAATCGTACAACTTTATAGCATATTCCAACTCCTCAGACTTGAATGTGGGGATCCTCGCCGGTGCCGGTTTATGAGTGTCACGCTTGAACATCCTCTTTTTGAGAGTCAGCTTGGCACGGACAAGACGGTGATCCGAGCCGGTGTCAAATGAAGGGAGCACGGAGACGTCGAACAGACTCCAGCGTCTGTTTGTAAGAACGTGGTCGATCTCCGAACGTGTTTCTCCATTTGGGCTTTCCCAGGTCCGTCGTCGGTTTGAAGGCTTTTTAAACATAGAATTTCCATGGTAGAGACGGCACACGAATAGGAAGTCTATCAGGCGCTCTCCGTTTTCGTTCCTTGAGGAAGTTCCATGTGGTCCTAGCCTCCATTCGTCGTGATCATTCGTACCGACGATAGCGTTAAAGTCACCACGACAACTTTCTAGTAGCTCTACTCATCGTTGACAGTCCTTCCGAACAGTTTGTAGAATTCCTCCTTTTCTTCATCTGTGGCCGCAGATGTTGGAGCATATCCATTTATGATGATGATGGTTCCTTGATCTTTGGTTTCCAGAAGAAGAACAGCTGCTCGCGGACTGATGATCTTGTAAGAGTCTACTAGGTGGTGCACTGTCGAATTGACGAGAAATCCAACTCCGCCAATATTCTTTCTGTCCACCTTTGCTCCGATAATGAGAAGCTCGTTGTGGTCGGTCCTTCTTATGGTTTCCATTCTGCCTTTCGTTTCCTGCAGGGCGATAACGTCGTATTTGATATTGCGGCTTCTGTAAAGCAGTGTCCGTAGATCCTGCTCAGATGCGATCGAACGGCAGTTATAAGTGCAGACGAATAGGCAGTTTCCGTGTCGTGGTGGGAGGGAGTTTCCGGTAGTCCGATTCCAATGACGTCCTGATAGTTTAACTCCGAGATTAGATGGCCCCTCGCCGGAGGTGGATGCAACCGACGTCGTAGAAGTCCCCTCCGGCGCGCGGAGGACTGGGGCACGGGTTTAGTTGTTTGAGCCATACCGGTGGTCTGGTTACTCACATGTTCCTGGGCAGGGATACAGGAGAGCCGCCCATACACGACAAAGCGTCGCGTACTGCGTAACCGTTTGAGCCGTTAGCCATCACAAAGTGATGTTCACCCCTTCACCGTGATGAGGTGGCACATGAAGGGGGTCATCTCTCTAGTAGGGGAAAAATCATAATTTTGGGTGTTTTTAATCTCTCAGTGAACTGGCGTAATTCCAAAGCGCTGAACACAAATGCGTCTCAGTTCATTACGTTTTTTGAAGAAGGTTGTTCAAGTCAGGTAGTTTTCCAACCAACACATGAAAATAAAGTGCTTGATATTGTACTAACCAGCTTTCCTCTAGGCGGCGATGTGAGTGTGATTCCACCGTTAGGTAGTCCGACTACAGCATGATCCACTTCGAGGTTCCTACGAATTTTTGCAGTATTGATAGCCTTCCTATGCCTAACTTTATGGATGTAGCTTACAATTTACTTGATCGATATTTTTCCACAGTCAATTGGCTTAGCTTGCTTGAGGCTTATCTATGTATTCCGAATATTCTGCTCAGTTGTCTACTGTGCATTTGCTGCGTTCGTTGCATTCAAAACTTTGGGAATATCTCGTTGTAAACTTCCCCAACACATTTCAATTCTACTCTACCAGAAGGAGCGTATTATCAAGAGCTTACAAACCCATTCACGAACAATCTTTACAAAAAAGAATGTAGTGATATTGGCGATCATTTGGAAAAGCAACAGTGGCCGGATTCATCAACGAGTAACCCGCGGGTATAGCGGGTAGAGATACCCACGATGGAACCTGCGTCTCTGACTCTTGCCCTATCTCTACCTGACTCTTATTTTATCTGGACGCCTTATACCCCGTATACCCACGGGTTTAATTGTTGATGAATCCGGCCCCAGGAGCCGACCCTTAAACCAAATGGTATACTCCCACAGGGACGTCAACGGACGGGTGGGAATCGCGCCGGAACACCTCACCTGGCGAATCGGCGCAGCCCGCCACACCCACCGCAACAAGTTCTCACCCCAACAGCAAGTATTTGTTCGGCACATCGAAAGCGAGTATCCGAGTAAGACAGTGAATTAACGAAGACCAAAACTCTAATTTCACGCTAGCCTGTTGCAGGTAGGATACTTCGTAGATGGACGGAGAACCGCTAACACGTCCTTTTCTTTTTGCTATTAGAATCATCGCTTTAACGGAATGTGCAGTTTACCTTTAACAGCACGATTGGGTCAAGAAAATATGGTATTATACTTTTCTGCCCATTGAGCAAGCATTTTTACTGATTTTGACTCTTTTTACATAAAAACCTACATGTAAGGGGAGACGTTTTGGAAAACACAACCGTACCCGGAAAGTAGAGGATGAGGGTCCGAGTTGCGCCTGGTGCAAGAGTTCTGATTGCAACAAAGCATCCTGTTACATCAGGTTTTTCTGTTGATTAGGTCCAATTAACCTCTGGTATTTGTTATACCTCACTTTTTTGTCATACGTGTGCATACTAGGACAGAATAGGGCACTCTAGAACATGAAGCGAAATCGTGCGTGCGACGCTGCGCCCTCTTCCATGCTCCACCATTCCTCTTGTGAACTTAATCGAGAGCACTCACATTCACAACACAGCCATTTCGGGTAAATTTAGGAGCAGGGTCAAGCCTGAGGTTCGGGAATCGAAGGAGGGGGGTCGTACTGTAGCCTCGACTGGAGGGGGGGGGGGAAAGGTCGTACTCTTTCGATTTTGGCAGAGGACTCTCTCCAAATTCAGGTTTTTAGATGATGTTTGCATCTATTAATAAGTTGTTTTTTCCAGGTGTGACTACGACAATGCGGAGATATACAAGCTCTTGCGTTTCCTGGAGTTAAAAAAATAGGATTGAATATCATAAAGTTGTTAATGCCGATTACTGTGCAGTGAAAAATAAAGATTTCCTGTCTGCAGATTTAGAGTCAATGTGAGATTTTCGTTTTTTTCAGGTTTTCCCAGGACGTCATGAACACGGTAGTTTTCTGCCTGATGAGCGACATCTACTTCCAGAATTGCACTCTATAAGATTTCAAGTGTTAAGTGCTTTCGACCTAAGTGCTTTCCCTAGAGGACGACCTAAGTGCTTTCCCTACAAGATTTTTGAAGCGCTCTTCGAATCGATGACGGAGTGGCAACCGAAGGGCGGACTTGCTCGAAAAGTAATTTCTCTCCTGCAGAAAACAGCATCAGAAAGTGAAATCGTACCCTATAATATTTTGAGCCCGCTTGACCCACAGTGATAAAACTATGTTTCTCTGAAACGATATTCTATATGATCAGACGTCTCGATTACCGAAAAAATATCGACACACTAATCACATGGAAGATGTTACTTTTAGAACCTGCCATTTAAAGCATAGAAAACACATCTACTAAATCTTTATGAATTTTCTAGAAGCCCCAAAAAATCTCCGAGTTACGGCAGTTTACATGCGGCTACTGCGTTCTCTGACATGATCGATCGCAATTGAAATATGGATGGACTCCTCGCTGGAATTTTTTTTCTGCCTTCTGAAGGACAGGACGACAGAGAGTGGAATTGTATCATATAAAATTTTAAGTCGTGCTCAACATACAATAGAAACTATGCTTCTCCGCTGCGATGAAGATATGACGAGGATGGATCGCATACAAAATTCTCATTTTTCATGAAAATATTATTGTTTAGCCGAAGCATATCACCCATACGGATAAAATCTGGTCACAAGAATCTCGAAGTCCTGATTAATTCACTGTGAAAAAATCCTGATTTTCTGGATAGAACAGGTTGAATCGACTTTGCACCAACGTCATCGAAGCATAAAATTGAACGTTGACAATAAGGTTCATAACTCGGTAAGTTTTTCGAATCTTTTTAGCTTTTTATAAAGTAGATAAAACGCCCTTTCTCATCATGTAAAAATCGTTTTCCAAAAAAGGAGTCGTCACGCGTGGCGGTTGGTTCGATTTTTGAGCGAAAAAATTGAAGTGGCTTCACAAAAATATTCATAACTCGACCAATTCTTCGAAGTTTCAAAATCCCGCCAGCTTTTCAGAAACTAGAAGAAGAGCCCTTTTTGCTATATAGAAATCAGTTTCCAAAAATTCGGTCTTCATGCGCGGCGGGAGGGGTTCGATTTCGGGTCCATTTCGCAAAAATACGTACCGAAAATCGAACTCCCCCCCCCCGCCCCGCATGAAGACCCCTTTTTTGGAAATAGATTCTTATATGGTAAGGAAGCATATTTTCTCTATTTTATGATGGCCAAGCGTGATTTTTGAATATCGAAAAATTAGCTGAGTTATGAACATTTATGTGAAATCACTCCGATGTCGACGGTGAAGGATTCAGTTTATTTATTTATTTATTTGGCCAACACGAACAATGAAACACATACGGGAAACGACGGAAGATTTAGGTAGTGATTGGCGTTTAGCAAAAAGAAGACAGCTACTGAAAAGGAGACTTATAAGAAGAGAGAAAAAGAGAAAAAACGGAGAGAGAAGGATGCCTGGCCGTTGCGGGATTTCACACAAGAGTGAGTCGTGGCAGACAAGGTGTCGGCAAGAAGAGGAGTTCCGCGACCAGAATATTTTGTCATCCTTTGCCGGAGGATAATCAACGACGAAACAAATTCGTGATGAGATCGGTTTCGCATCGGGACATCGGGCTGCAGTTGAAATCAGAACTTCCTGAAAACTCCAGTGTTAGTCAGCACCGTAACGTGATAGGAACACAGCCATGTAGACCAGTTTTCTTGAACTACTCAACGACTGATCTTTCTAGAACCATCTGTACATCTATATAAGGCGCATGAAAGGAGCATACCATCGTCATTCGCCGACCACACGCGCTCTGGATCAACGAGGACAGCTAACCCAATGGCACGGAGGCGCCGCCACTCCCAGAGGACAGAATCCGCCAGGAGCCGGCGCACCAGTAGAATCCGAAGCCCCAGGCCGATCTACACACCGAGGGCACCACGTCCACGGCCACAAAGAAGAAGGGCACGATGGATAAGGTCGTCGTACTGTTTGGTGTTTGTGCAATAAAGACTTCGCAGGTCGCTACACCATGAAGGACCCGAACCCCGGTCGCCGGGCCGCCGAGAGCGCGCGAACACGTTGCACAACCCCCGCAGTGTGCGGCCCTATGCGAACAGGAACCACTATCAATGGCGCTGCCGTGTAATACTTCTGATAGACCGTAAGAACAAAAGTACGCTCACAATCAGGTTGGCATCCTGAGCCGTTGAGCCAGTCGAGTTTGGAATGCGCGGGATTTTCGGTGTATGAATAAGTCAGCGCACAGGCTATTCCATTCAGCTACTCGCCGTACCAAAAAGGAGCGCTCATAACTAATTGTATTTGGTTTCTCCGGTCTAATACGGAATAGGTGACCCCTAAGTTTGCCAACACTGGCCGCAGGTTCGAATAGGTCGTAGATATCAAGGCAAATCTCATCCGTAGTCAATTTGTACATTAAAGTGAAGTCCGATATTTTGCGCCTGAACTCCAAAGAGTCAGCATTAAGTCTGGAAAGACGTTCCCCATAAGAAAGGCTAGGTAAACCGCAGCGACAGAAGCAACGATATATGAAACTCTTTTGGACTTTCTCAACCTCTTCTATAAAAGAGCTCTTTTGCGGTGACCATACGGGCGTACAGTATTCAAGTAATGGTCTAACGTAGAGAGCGAAGAGTCGGAAAAGCATAGCAGGATCTCGCATTTTGAAGGCTTTAAATACAAAGTTTAAACATTTGAGTGCATCGCTTACTTTTTCATGGATATAACTATCGAAATTGAGGCAAGTATCGTACACAATTCCCAAGTCGCGTATCTGGTCAACACAGCTCAACGGAATTCCACGCAGAGTGAAAGTGAAATTTGGATGGTCCCGTCCTAGTCTCATGATAGCAGTTTTTTGAATGGAAGTATCTAGGTCCCACATTGCTGACCACTTTTCGACAGAATTTATTGCATCTTGAAGCCTTTGACAATTGTTAACCGTAAATATCTTGGTGTCATCTGCATATATAGTGCACATGCAGTCAGGTGGGAGGGAGAATGGCAGATCATTGATGAAAATAACGAACAATAGTGGTCCCAAACAGGTACCCTGGGGAACGCCGCTCAGTGAGGGATAGGACGGAGAAATGCTATCATTTAGCACAACAGACTGTACTCTGTCACTGAGGAATGAGTGAAAAAATTTCAACAGCTGCCCCTATATTCCGTATGAAGAAAGCTTTTTTACAAGTAAAAGTATGGAAATTGAGTCGAAAGCTTTTGCGTAGTCAAGGTAGCAAACCGAGACGTAATTTCCTTTGTCGATTTCTCTGTGCCACAACGGAACAGTGGAGAGAAGAGCAGATGTCGTTGATTTATGTTCGAGAAATCCATGCTGTTCGTTTCGTAGGAGGTTATTGGCCTTAAGATAGTCGGCGATTTTTCTGCACAAAATACGTTCCATAACCTTACTGGTTGAGCTAGTAAGACATATGGGCCTATAATTGACGACTTCGTTTTTGTTCCCTTTTTGTGGATAGGGCGTACAAAACCAACCTTCCATAGTCTAGGAACGTCACCTTGAAGAAGAAATCTATTGAAAAGGATCGTCAAGGGGTCAACTAGGCCAAGTGCTGCTCTCTTCAAAAAGACGTATGATATGTTATCCGGCGACGTGGAAAATCTGTTAGGCAGTTTCCGCAGTACGCTGTAAACTGCTTCTTTGGTGATGTCAATCCAATTCAACGGTCATGGAGGGCAAGTAGGCTCCAGTATCATGTAGATGTTTATAAACCGATCTAAAGTAATCTGCAAACAGCCTACACTTGTCGTTGTTTTCTCGAACCAAAGTACTACCTGCATTCAAAGTCGGTATAGTATCCTCTAGTTTTAGTTTCTTTTTGCAAAAGTTGAAAAATAGCCTAGCATTCCTACAACGAGTCATTCTTCTCTCCTTACTTATTTGATAGATAGCAATGGCTCGTTTTAGCTTACGCGAAAACTTCATATATCTTGGGTCTCTAATGGAGGAAGCAGAGTAGTAAATCCGATCAACTTTGGATTTGAGAGCAAGTATCTTTCTTGGATATCTATTAGTAGTTTGACTGTACTGCACTAAAGGCACGTATTTCGCTATAAGATTGTGGCATATCTCAACAAAGCTCTCATACAAAATGTCAACATTTGGTGAACAGTTGTTTACCTCAATCCAGTCTATTTCGGCTAATGAAGAAATGATGGAATCATAGTTACCCTTAGAAAAGTCTAATTAGTTTGGACCCATTAACGGGCTGTTGTTTTGTTTCACGAATTCTAAACGAAATGGAGTTGTGATCCGAAGTACTGAAAGGTGAAAGAACATGAACTGCTTCAATTATGGTAGGTTGGGATGCCAACAGAATGTCCAGTATATTTAAGCCGTGAGTAGATTGAGATACTAACTGCTTCAAGTTCAGTGATGTGGCAAAGTCAATAAAAAGAGACGAGGAAATTGTCGAAATATTCCTTCTGTGGGACATGTTACTCCAGTCAATTGTTGGGAAATTGAAATCGCCTAATATAAGAATATGGCCACTCCATTCGTCACAAAGGCTATGTAGGAAGTCAGTGAATTCAGCAAATGTAGTTGAAGTACAAGAGGGGCTACGGTAACCAAGCAGCAACAGCATATAACCATGTTCAGTTTCAACATTAAGGGCTAATGACTGTATTTCGCCGTGGAAGTCTTTCTGCGTTACAAGACTGTGGATGAGACGCTTGTTGATTAATGCTAGAACGCCGCCTCCAACTCTGTCACCCTGGCGGTCACAGCGATATACCGTATATTGGGAATCACAGCTTAGAATGGCATTTTGAACAGTGTTGGGCTTGCACCAACTTTCCGTTATAAAAACACCATTAGGAAATCGACGCAGGGTAAAATTAAGATCAGAGATCTTGTTTACAATCAATCGATATGGCGTTGAGCAAAAGAAAATCGTGCGACGAGGGGAGAGAATGAATTTGGGCAGTTATGAATCTAGTATTATCTAACCCGTTGGCCGACCCTTTATCCTAGCGCTGGGGCTGTGATGGAGGCGACAGAAAAGCTGAAACGGGTATCGTGAGGGGGAATGCCTGGTCGTTTCGTCTTACCGGAAGGTCACGAGGAGCGTTCAACTTATGAATGACCAGGTCCCTCACAACGTAGACAAGCTTACCTTCCTCGCTGTTCATTGTACCTGCTTTCTTTCTCAGTATGCGGTCATACTTAAGCTCCTCTCTCGTATAATCACGTCTCGCATATGAATGTACATAGTCCTTCGTCAGTGATTGTCTTCCAGTTCGCATGTGCTCCAGCATTCTATCCCTCAGCTCTTGACTACCTAGGCATATCTTAATTATGCGAGGTCGAGCACGGTTTATATCTTTCCGAACTGCTGGATGCCTATGAAAAGAGATCCTTCCGTTGTTAAACTCTCTTATAAGGTCTTCATCACCGGAGGACTCCACCACTTCCTTAACAGCTTCCTTGTCGAAAGCTCTCGTGGCCGCGTCGGATGCCTGCTCGCCGATACCGACCCAAGTTATGCGGCATGCCTTCGCGTCCACGACTTTCGTATCGGACTTAAACTTGACAAGCGTGCTGTACAACGCCGACTTCGGATCCGAATTTTTAGGTGGGTCCGTGAGCAGTCTTTCCTCTAGCGCATCGAGTCTTTTAACAATGGCTTGCTGCGACTCCTGTAACTTATCGAAAAGATCAAAAAGTTGTCAAACCGTTCGAGGTAGTCGTCCCATCGCTTAAGAACCTGTACTAGCCAGACAGGTGCTTCGTCGGAGGAGCTCTTCTTCGGTGCCATGATTTTGCTAGATAGCGATTGCCGCTCCGTAGTCGATTCGAGCGCTGAGCGCTTCAAAAAAAATCCAGGAGAAGCACTTAATTCGACATCAGAAGGTAACACTCAAAATTTTATATAACACTATTTCAGAGCACAAATTCAGATGCAGACGTCGCTCCTTCAGGTAGAAAAATGTGTCGTGTCCATGATGTCCTGAAAAAAAATACCTGCACAAATTGAACAGTGATGATCGGAAGACTGCTACCAGAAAATCTTTATTTAAAAGTGTCGAAAAATAGTATTCAGCTTTATTGTGCCATCAAAGTATTATTGTTCAGTGACCTCTTTTCATTGTTCTATTGTGTCGAAGCCGCTCCTGAAAATAAGAACCTATTAAAGGGTTCAAAATGCACATAAAACCTTGAAGAAATCAACATATATAAGGAGTAAAACAGTGGAAGAAGGAGGGAGGGGGTCGTACGAATTCCGATTGGGAGGGGGGGGGTCGTAAATTTTCAGCAAAAATCGAACCCCACGCTTGACCCTGTTTAGGAGAGATATGGAGTTGAAATCGAGATGTGCCACTTTCACGTCAAACTTGACACTTTCAACGTGGCCCACATTTTACTAGACATCCTCTAAGAAGGTTAAAACAGATCTTCGATTTTAATGAATTCCTCTGACTTTCTTTGAAGATTTATAATGTACTTATATCGAAAAAGCGAATACACTGAAATGTTTTGACTCTTTTTTAAAGGAAAAATAACTTTTAAACCTTATTTCAAAGTGCGAAAAACCAGTTTTAGTGTATTACGAAAGGGACGTATTAAGCGCATTAGTGAATGCATTCGTTTGCGGTTTTAGTTTGATTGATAGTGTAAGTGCTGCTTACGTGAATCTACGAACTAATGAAACCTCATGCAATCAAAAGTGCGTTCTCTCATACACATACAACTGGCCTATGGATAGTCATCTTCGTAGGCACTATATAGTACTTATTACTCACGTCAGTTTTTTCCCTATATTGAGGTGCATTAAGACACCGTAGTATACCATGGGCAAGCTGGTCCGATTTTCTGTAGTGATCATGTTACTTGTGGGTTGGCTGCACTGCCCATTCTCTGGTTTTCTCCCTTTACAGCGCGGGTTCATAGATGGTGGCGATTGCCGTTCCTCCACGTGGTGCCACTGGAAACTGTTCGTTGTGCGAGCCAAGCTAATCACGGACATTGGAATGCAGGCGACAGGCCCCTGTGACAGGCCGGCCTATGAAGACCCATGTCACATCACACGGTGTATGACAGTTCAAGTTTTTCGAGATAGTGCTACGGCGTCCGCGGGAGCCACTCGCAAACCCCGGCGAGTGTGGAAAGTATGCGAGGATGGGAGGACGGCATCGGAGCGCAACTGAGCTAGTCCGAAAGTCCCGTAACGTGAGCAGGACCCGTGTGGCAACGCTGAATGTGGATACGTTGACAGGCCGCTCGTGCCAGTTGGATGAAGCACTAGAGCGAAGAGGAGTTGATTTATGCGCGGTGCAGGAGACGAGGTGGTCCTGCAGCAAGTCAAGGGGCATAGGACGTGGCCTCAAGGCCGTTCTATGTGGTCCCATGATCACCAGCGGTGTCAGAATGATAATCTCCGAACGATTTCGTGACTCGATTGTAAGTGTCGAGCGCTTTAACGATCGACTGATGAAGATCGTTGTCTTCGTTAAGGAGCGACTCTATCACTTCTACTCTGCATATGCTCCGCAGAGTGGCTGCTCCGATCAAGCCAAGGAAGAGTTTTGGAGTCTGCATGATGAGAAGACAGCAGAGGTACAGCAGAAAGATGTCATCATAGTCGCTGGTGATCTTAATGGGCACGTAGGTGCTGTGAAGGAAGCGTACAGCTGTCATGGTGGTTTAGGATACCGGTCACGTGACGCCGATGGTGAGCGTATTCTTGAGGATGTGGAATCGTATAGCCTCACAATTGTAAACACTGTTTTCCGAAAACGCGACTCCCACCCTCATCTCATACTACAGGATGCGTAAAAAGTATTGATGCACTCAACGTAAACGTTAGAAATGACAACACATTATAAAAGTTAACAAGTTTATATACAAGGTGTCAACAATGATCTAGCAAATAGAATAGAATCACTTTTATTTTATACGGGCTTCTTTGCTGCAAATGCAGGGGCGAGGACGACGAGGAAAGTCATCGACGGTGCGCCGCAAGTAGTCCACGTCGATTTCGTTCCATGCCTTGACCTTCATTGACTTGACACTTTTGTGCATTCAACTTGTAAAAGTGTTATATACTCTTCAAGGACCACCAAAGTGCTAATTCTGGCGGAAGGCTCGCTGCAAGGTAGGCGCATCCGGCCAGTATCATGATTTGTGCATTCATCACAAGCGTTTCTCGTTTTCGTGGATACAGAAGTGAAGATAAAACAGTAGAACTATCTGTATTGACGTCCTGAAGAAGCATCTGGTTCCTTGGCCCGAATCCCACCTCGAGAGTAAGCCGTATGTTTCCCAGCAGACTTCTGCGCAAAGTCGAGGATTGCTCAGGACTGGTGCCGCGCCCAACTTGAAGGACTTCATTTTGGCAGAGGAATGACCTCTGTATAGACCGGAATGGAATTCACTGAATTACTCTATATGAGAAGTTTTGGAGAACAAGGCCTGCGCTACTTCCCACAAAAGTATGAAGTCAGTGAAGGATCATCTGGTCAATGCATGGAACGAAATCGACGTGGACTGCTTGCGCACCGTCGATGCCTTTCCTCGTCGTCTCTGCTCCTGCATTCGCATCAAAGAAGCCCGTATAAAATACAAGTGATGCTATTCTGTTCGCTAGATCATTGCTGACATTTTATGTATAAACTTGTTGAATTTCATAATGTGTTGTTATTTCTAACGTTTACGTTTAGTGCGTCAATACTTTTTACGCACCCTGTATAGTGAGAGCTCCAAGTCTCAGAGAAACTTTGCGCTTGTGAAGGATCGCGACCGAAGTATTGTTACAGACGCGAAGGTCGTGCCTATGAGACGGTCGCCCGCAGCATCGGCTGTAATCTGCACCTTTAAGATCACCCCTCCGAGGATGAAGCAGGTCAAGCGATGCGGTGCTGCAAGAATCAAGGGGTGGCGAATGAAAGAGAAGGAAGCAGCTGTGATTTCCCGCGTACGGTTGCCGACAGTCACGACTGTCGACGAAACTTGGAAGATGGCGACCGACGCGATACGCCAAGCTGCAAGGTTGAAACTCGGTACTACGAAGCCTGAACGACGCAAAGTCGACAAGCAGACATGGCTGTGGACCGACGATGTAAAAGCGAAGGATCGAGAGAAGAAATCGCTTTATCATGTGTTTCTGGGCGACAGAAAAGCCGACAACTGGCGGGAGTATCCGAAGGCGAAGAAGGCTGCAAAGAAAGCCGTGGCTGTTGCGGGAGAACGACCATCTTCTGACAGACCGCAAAAAGGCGGTAAAGCGATGGTGTGATTAATTTTAGGAAAATTCCACTATAGAATTTCCTCATCTGGCCATCCCTTCTGTAGCTTCTGTTCTCGGCCCGTTCACAAGATCACCGTGAAGGAAGCAGAAGCGGCTCTGCAGAAGATGAAGCCCGGTAAGGCGACAGAGCCGGATAATCTGGCAGCCGATGTTTGGAAGTCGAAGCTCTGGTATCCTGCTGAGTGGTTGGCTGAGCTCTTCAACCAGGTATTAAAGGACAAGAAAGTACCGGAGTGTTGGCACATCAGCATGACGATTCCGATTTGGAAGAAGAAGGGCAGTCCTGCAGACTGCTCCAATTACCGTCCGATTCGCTACCTTTCATACAGCATGAAGATCTTCGAGCGATTCCTCGGTAGATGAATTCGTGAAATCGTCAAGCTCTTCGACGGTGCGGCTTTGTGGGGGGAGCCCGGTTTTCACACCGACGAGGGCGCCGCCCAACGAGCTCCCGCCTCCGCCCCTTTTGCTCCGCCCATCTTGTACCAGTTGGCAGAGACTGATGGGCCAATTTGCTGGAGCTGATGCTATTACTGCTACTATATTATTCCTCTGCTGTTTCCTCTGCTTCATATTCCCTCTGCTTACCCCATCAGCATCGTTTGCTATCCCTTGCTATTTCATGAAGGTTGCCTTGTGCTTCTGGCTACAAGCACCCTTCATAATAAGCAAGATAAGCAAGACAATGCACAGGAGAGTGATCGCCGAATCTGCCAGTAAGTTTATTTATTTCTTTTGATTCATCCTGACTGCTATCTACCATTGTTTATTTTCCATCTGTTCTCTTTTAGATTGACCTGACTTTTGCTAGATTTTCGTACTGTTTAAATTACACAGTAACCATCGTGTGTACGTTCAATTTTCCACTTAAAGGTGGCACTATCTTTGCTGCAACACTGGAAAATGGGTCCACTTTCCTATCTCTCATAACTGACTGGCCTTATCCCTGACACACAGCGAACATAGGTGTCACTCAATAGCTTTACCTTATAGCTAACCCTGCCTAGTACCGTTGTTTTTTCTTTTAAGCTTTTTGAACACTTCACTGAACATTGTGAAGCTGGAAGGGGGATATCCGTTCTAGACCTGTGCCAGGTGTTCGCTCAAAGCAGCAGTGCCGTATTGGTCCCTCATTTCTGTGTTGGTCCCCCGAATTATAGTAATTGCTTGCCTGTCGTCTGCGTTGAGCGGATTGCATGACCTGATGCGCTCCTCGCACCTTTTAGGGTGCCTCGCACCTACTGTTGCTGCCCTAAAGAGTTGCTACTGGCGTCCTCAGCACACGTGCAAGGTGTTAAATACTAGAGTGCTCTAGGCGTCTAGGCGTCCTCTGGCAGACGTAAGAGGGCCAAATATCAGAGATCAAACTACTGAACTTTTTATTAAAGCGATCAGCCTATATGTTTACTGCACATGAAGATCGCCGTCGTTTGAACAGCAGGAGGCCTAAAAGTAAACAACTGTCTAGCGGCCGAAGACGTCTGGTTGTCCCCAACCCCGACAGTAGGAATTGGCCGTCTCCTTATTTCCTCTCGGCCTTCTTACCTTCTTCTTCTTCTTCTTATCCTTTACCTAATATAACATGTTTCAGGAATATACGTCAAATCCCCCTACATCATTTTTGATACGGCTGTGTTGCGTCGGTTTGGTTAGCACTTCGTTACGTTTTTCGAAATAAATTGCGATAACCTTCGCAGGCGTAGATATAACTGTCCCTAGATTCGAAATAATAAAGTGTACGTAAGGCCGTTACTGCTCATGTGTTAGATGTCCTTTAGAGGATCGTGTGTGTTCGCACCTCAACAGGAATGGGCAGAATTTTTGTTTTCTGGAGATGTTTCGCATGTATCGCATGCAACCACGAACACGCCACACATACAGCACGTATGACTATTGATATATTTATTTGAACAGCTCGAATAAGTTACACTTACTGCTAACTAGGGGAAATGAGGACAAATGAGAGATCTTCGACGTAAACATCATCTAGCCGATACCCTACACCACAAACTATTTTCCGAACGCGTCGGTTCACAGCTATTGACGTCAAGCAGAGAATGGAGCTTGATACACGCAACATGGACAACGCAAAGTACTTTTTTAAATTAAATATACAATAGTGAACTGCGAGATGTCTACAAATTATAGGTTAATCCTGACATCATTACGGGTAGAAAACATAACAATTGGCACTACAATCAAATCAATGAAGCTCGGAGGATACAACCCATCATTATAGGGATTGACTTACTAGACTCGACTATTGCTAGTGGAAATCTTCCGTATGCATGACACGTCTCATGGCGGCGGCTCCATCGGATCGAAAAACTGACTCGTCGTGCTGTACATTTGACGCAACGCCGGTCTGCAGCTTGGCTGGTCCTGGACCAGTTTCACAACTGTTCGGAACGTCGGCACTGCTCGATTCTAACATTCACGCCAGTTTGTGACGATTCTGGACTGCTTAGTGAAAAAAGCACGTACTTATTACTTGCTTTGTTTGGTGTCTTAGCGAGATCACAGAACGAGGGGCAGGACATGGCCGGTAAATAACGCTGTACCTCAGCTATTAGGTCCACTAGCTCTTTAACAATCACCGTCTCACCACTTCAGAAGGAAACCCACTTCACATTATTTAAGTGGAAACATCGAGGACTTTGCATTATGCTTCTCTGAAAACATTGAAGACGCAAAGCAAAAAACTCCTCGATGCCTCGATTTAGGGTGCAAGAGGTGGCTAGCGCCTCCTTTTGCGGCCAAAGAAATATTAGCGAAAAATCAGCTAGAAATGCAGAGCCAACAATGCTTCGACTAATTTGTTTCGAAGAACTTATTGCTCGCAAAAGGTGGTTGCTATTGTCTGACACTAATAACTATAAATGAATATCACTGGCTGAATAGAAGCTGAAGCGCATAGGGTTAGATTTCGGATCCTCTACATCTATAACACGATATACAATTTGCGAGAGGAGGTGAAATCGTTCGCAGTACTCCCCCGTGGGCGTCAGTCGAAATAAAGGGAAAAGAAGGAGGAAAGATAGAATTACACCATACCTGAACACGGATCGTTCTTCACCGTATTGCGGCATTCGTCGAAGACGATCAAGATGAACGTCGTTGTATCGAACGTTGAACGAATGCTATCCTCGATGCGATGTGGTATGAAGTCTTCGTTCAGAAGATTTCTAAAATTTGCAATTTTTTTAAAAATAATTTTGGTGCACCTGCTAAGTGAGCGCTTAACCACATTAGTAGACAGAGTTTACATTTAAGTACCCGCATGCCAGGACAACGCGAAAGCCACCGATATCGATGAATCGCGATGCTTCATCGATATCGGTGGATTTCACGCCGACGAACTACGCCGTTAGTGAAGTATAACACAGACACAAAACCAATCAATAGGGAGAAGAGTGATAACTCACACGATACACTGGGGAGTAGTCACGACAACGTCCTTTGCCGAAATGATCTCTCGAAGAGGAACGTTATGCGAACCACAAGCAGACGAGACCTGTTAAATGTTGAAAAATCTGCTAGTCCATCAAAAATTTCTAAAAAAAAACAGCGCAATCTTAGCTTGTGACAATGAAAGCATTGAAACAGTTCAGACGCCACGCCATGTGGCGTCTGCTGCTTTATCTTATATAAGCGTGAAACAAGCGAAATTGTTGTTTATCTGCAGTCCCGCCAACTACTCCCAGAAAAGACATACTTCGGACCCGTATCTCACCTCGTAGCGATGGCCGGGAAATTTTCGCAAGCATTGTGCTGCTTTGTGCTTGCTGATTAAGAATTATTGTACTAGGCGCCATGAGCAGGACCTGGAATGCGATGTAGAATTCACTAAAGCATACGTTTCAGTGTAGGTGAGACTACAAGGCCTGCGCACCTTTCGCGCTTCACCTCCAGATAGAGCTTTCTCCAAATGGCGTTTTCACCGCCACAACAGTCTTTCCCGAGCCAGTGGGCGCAGCAGTGATCGTATTCATGCACTCCAGCGCCTTTTCACACTGGTATTCTTTCTGGTATTCACGCAAAATGTTGGGCGCTTCTGAAAGAAATGTCAGCAGGAATCCCAAAATACCGTCTTGAAATTAGATTCCCAACAATAATTAACTTTAACCGTGAGGTCGTTCGTGCAGAATGAATGGCTCCTGAACAGGTTTTAGGCTGTGGAGACAGCATCTATCCATAGCATCTGGCTATCTGCCACATCGATTGGTATTCTCTCTAGTCACAAATGGCTTACCCTTGTTATAGTAGCCGTTGGATGGACTTCTAAGCAGTCGAAGAACATCAAGTGCAATTCTATTCTAAAGGAAAGGTGATTGGTCAGAAATGGGTCAACCACATGCAGTAGGTCTCTTGGAAAGAAAGGCACACCGATGTTGACAGCCTTCAGTTTTGCTGCAACAATGGAACAGTTACAGACAGTGAAACCCGTCGGCTAGGACTTTACCAATAATATAATCCCACCATTAATCGATAAGCCGAACAGTTTTGGAAACGACTGACGGACACGAGTACCGAACATTGATTAACCGAACAACTTTGGAAGCAGTTCAATTTGGGTGGGGCAAACATCTATGTACAACGTGCCCCAACACAGGGGAACTACTTACAAGGAAAGGCTCCCAACTTAAGGTGAGCTTTTGCTATGCTATTTCGACAGGATGTAGGGACGTTTGAGCGGACTAAAGAATTACAGTTAGTTTTTGCTGAACGCTTTTTTAGAGTCCTGAAAAAAGGGGTGTGAAAACGTGTGCTCAACACTCATCAACCCCTATGACAATCCACGAGATGTGCCTCAGTGGCGCATTCTATAGGAGTGCCGCCTCACAGGAGCACACCGACGGACTTTTGAGTTCGCGTCCGCGTACTGCCAATATTTTTGCACATGTTAGTTTCTTGTTACTACACTTTCTTATTATCACAGGAGTCAATTTTAGACCATCAATGCCTACAACAAACGAAGGCTGTTCTATTTGCGCCTTCATATATGCTAGCTTTTTTCGTGGGTGCCGTTGGTTACGTCGATGTTCACCTAGAACCCTTCTCTACACCCACGGATTACGTGACACGCGCTTATGTTTTGTTTCATAGTTTTCTATCATAACTGTTGACTGAAAGGGAAAAGCAGTGAGACCTTTTACTTACAGAAAAATGATATGATGCAGATACGCACCGTTGAAAAACTATCACATATGAATTCATGCTTTGTGGGGTGTAGTGGTTGCTTGTACACTGTTTCGCTTATCTCTATCACACTATCTGCTTAATCATTACTAGTCTATTTTTCCAGCTGAGCGCATTCGATGATCAGAATTCCTGGTGGTCGGTTATGTTAAAGAGCTCCGTACCGGAAGCGTCTCGTGAGGGAAACAACGGCGTTCTCATGACGCCAAGGCGCGTCGGTCAGTCAGCAGAAGAGCTTTGCGGAATGTCAGGTATGAGATTGAGCTGATTTGACGGTGTTCGTACCCAGATTTTTTACGACCAAAGCTTCTGTGAGTCGATCCTTGTTCGTCATACCGGTTCTCAATCGAAGCTGCCGCAATCGAAATAATCCAGGGCCTTCGATTTAATGTCGATTTTTTAGCGCAAAGTGACTCGAGGGGGAGGGGGTCACCTTGTAGCCAGTGGTTAATCGAATTGGTAAGAGGGCACATGTATGTCCAGTTATTCAAATGACTTAGCTCAACTTACCATTGGTAGAACACAGCAGTGCTGCATAAAATTTCTAGTGCAATTGGTTTCCTCAGCACACAAGCTAACCACTGACTACAAGGTGACATCTCCCCTCTCCGAGCCGCTTTGCGCCCCATTTTTTTTTCTTCATGTAGCAGGTTCTGAAATTATTGTAGTTATTTGTCAGTCTGTGAATAAATATTTCTTACTGCGGTGGGCACCAGCGAGTCCAATCTTGTGTCTCATTTCGCTGGTGCCTGCCTCAACAATAACTGAGTACAATAAATATTTTTGCAGTCGAAGTGGGCACCGGGTAAGCTTTCCTGGTGTTCCACACTGTGTTTCTATTTCCTATTTGTCAATCTCGCATTGATCCAGTAGTGAGCGTACGAAACCAACATGAATCAATACAGAATATATTTATTAAATGAATATGCAATCTACAGAAAGGCGTCGGGAATGGGAACATCACATGAAGAAACCTGAAGAACGAAAGTATTGCAATACAAATGGATTTACACAAAAGGTTACATGGAAGAACTTCTGTTCTTGCATGTACAAGGGATGCGATTTGATTCCATGGATCTCCTGTGTTAGTATGGTCTACGTAACGGAGGTCCTTGTACACATAAGGGCAGAACTCCCGCCGTATACAAAAAGAAGGCAATGAAAATGTACTTACCTACAACTTACCTGGTCACTTTCCTACAGGTTTGACTTGTTGGAGACAAACCTAGCCATCCTCCTGCAGTAGTGCTTGACTTCCCGTGTCGTAGGTTCCTCCTCTTCTAGGAGCCGAAGCCGAAATCGCTCCATTTCCGCGCTTACCTTCTCCCGTCGTCGAACGTCCCTCGGTTTAAGGCGGATCTCGGCCGCAGGGTGCTAAAATGCCTTACTTGAATGGGTCTTACATTTAGGTAACTAGAAGATTACGGCGCAACTCGTAACTGCAGACCTGTTCATAATCTTAGCTTTCCGAGCGACCTTGCGTTCACGGCCTGAAGATATTCCAGAAGATCTCGAAGGGCTGGCATCTTGTTCCCCAGGACCCTCCGCAGGCAGCTAGAAGCTCGATTTTCACACTTATTTTTAAACGTCGTATCAGTCTTACCTGTGGTACGTTTCTGCTATATTTGTGGTCCTGAGGATGTCCATCCCCCATTTGTTCCACATACCTGAAAAGGGGCCGTGAAGCCACGTTTCGTCCAGGTATTCCAGGAACTTTCTGCACCCCTCCCAGGCAGGGTGGTGGCTGCTGACCGGGACCTCACTAAGAGCAGGGACCCTGGCATAAAGGTGAGCAGGAAGGAAGACAACTCCTTTCAGAGTTTTCCACCACTTCCTCACCCTTCTACTTCGCTCGCGCCCCTTTATAAACTTACGGAGTCCTAGTTCGTCGCGCTTCCTATTCTAAGCGCGAGCGAAGTGAAAGGAACAGCCTTCCACGCTACTACCTGGGAAAACCCGCCTAACAGCTTTTATGGAAGCGCGCTCAAAATCCAAAATTATGCGAAGCCTCGGTTCCTGTTGTGTGGTCCTCTCCAGTGCGTCTGAAATTAGATTGTTGTGAATACGTAAAAATATGGACAGGTAAAATCGCACCCTTGAGTGCCGTCCATATCCTTCTGTACACCGTCTCGCCTTTCCGCGTTGTTATTGCGAATAACAACGGGACGTCAACCTGCAAATTTTACACAATTAAAGAAACAGTGCCTCTTATGAGCAGAACATAGTGCAGAACCTTTCCATTGCATACACCATGGATAGTGTAAAGTTGTTCATCCTTGTCCCATGGGTGCACTCCGAAAATCCCGTCCGCTATCAATGTGTCGAGCCCGTTTTCCACTGCCTTCTTAAAATGATCTGTGTCAGTATTAAATTATACGAACTGTACGACGAGTAACGAAGTGTATAAACTTGCCCTTATTATATTCTCCGAGTAATAGATGTGAAAATCGGACATGCGATAGTGGAGGAACCTCGTCCCGTCCGGGTTCAAAGCCAACGACTCCGGGACGTGCTCCATTGATACAGTTCGGTCCCTCCCGCAGCCCATGTTTCTAAGACATTACAACACATTCGAAGCTGTTGCAATAGAACCACGAAATGCCAGAATCATACCTTGTTATCGTAGTACGCAGTCTTGCATACTCGTGGTGGTCCGCCAGAATAGCTTCCCTCTCCTCCGCTGCTAGAAAGTACACAATCTAATAGTAGCTATGAAGACATAATTCATTTTCCTCTCATGTCGCTTACGAAGATTCTGCCTCCTGTCAACTACCAAGAGGAATCTGGTGTGCTCGGTGCTCGGGGTTAACTTCGTATACTTGCCATCACCTTTCCACTCTTGGCATTTCTGCAAGCAACCCGTTGAACAACCAAGAGTTACGAATGAAGGACAATTTACTACCTCGTAGAATGCCCTCCTGCTTTTCTCCTTCAACCATCTGAACGGCAAGCACACGTGGTTGAGGGCGCAAGGATCTTCGGTGAATTCGTTATCGCCCACAACCTAAGATAATCCGTCTTCATCGTCCGTCCGTCCGACCGCGTGAAAAGAAAACTAACCTTAACACCCGTGTATGCACCTTCCTTCATGCAGCATGGACAGCGATAGGTCTTACTGCAGCGGTACGTCCGGTGGTGAGTGAAGGCGTAGCAATTCACCTGGCCCGGGATCTTGTAAATAAGCACGGGCTGACGCCCGAACTTACTTTTCTCCGGGATACCGATGAATCGCCGGCCCCCTGCAATATTAGTATAGGTCCGAAAATGCCCTGTTATGAAAGATGACCTACTGTGGCGTGAATAAACATGATATCAGTTTAAAGCAAAATATGGAATATCTGCTCACCCGTGCCCAGGGTTTCGCCAACTTGCTCCATGTACAACCCTGACGGGCCAGGCTCTTGCTCTAAAGCGTGTTTAACCGTAGAATAAATTCAGTTGTTTTCAAAACGTTAAGCTTATAATACGTACCGCCTCCCTCCTCGCGCACCACTGCTTCGCCGTCAACTACTATTCCGTCGTCCACCACAACTATAACGAATTTATGTAAGACCGGAAATTAGGCTAGGTGAAAGCCGATCTGGCGAAACACATAACAACTGATAGTGGTCTAAGACAACAGGGAGCAGCAGATGATTCTCCATTTAATTTTGAATTGCGAAGGTCATACCTTCATGATCCACCTCTTCCAAATGAGCCACTGCGTCTGAAACACCGAAGTTCAAAATGAAGTTTACAGCACAGGAGTTGCATGGAATGTAGTTTTAAATACCTGTTATGTCGCGCAGCTCACCTGCGACCACATCCGCATTCTCTATAACACATAAAATGCTATACAAGTTGTTACGTATAGTACTAGCGTGCAATAATGATGGCTTGCCAGACCGGTACTGTAACAAAGTTGGAGCGTCCAGTCCACCGATGAAAAGCTGCTGATGTTCTGTCAATTGAACTGGTACGGCGCACAGGTTTCCATCGGAAAGCCTAAGAATGCGGTGTGGACCGCACGGCAACAAGACAATAGCACCCTCCTGGAGGGTAATGAGCGCGTTGCTAGTCGACATGATCTGATAAAAATAGACTTATAGTTGCGCACTGAGCACTACTGTTAGGGCTCAGTTGCTTCAATAACATACATAGGAAAACACATTGTAGCAAACTAAATCTTCAGCAGTGAAATCAAGTCAGTCGCATTAAGAATTATATTAAAGTTGGGCATAGAACGTAAACCTTCGTTAACAATACGATAGGAGGTGCTACTGCAACAACCGAATAATAACCTCCCATTCGATCTACAGTGAAGTCATTCTTGCAGTAAGTACAACCAAGCCCTGCGGCATATCAAGTCATCATCTCCTGCAGGTATAGGGAATCCTGTAACACGTCGAGGCGCTACTAATATGTAGGTCACAGATCCCCGTAGGAATGCATTATTCTGTAACACATCGATGCGTTAAGACATGGCGCACAACGGTGGCGATAAAGTAATAGTAAAGGTAATGGTTCCTAATGGCAAAAAAAGGAAAAGTAACATATGATTACCTTCCCGATTTTGCGAGCCACTGCATCTGTATTGTAGGAGCGAAGGAGTAGCTATACGTGGGGGTGAAGCAACGTAGGATGTCAACGACTTGCCGATCGAGAAGGGTCCATGCTCTCACAAAGACATGGCAACCTTCCCGATTTTGCGAGTCACTGCATCTGTATTGTAGGAGCGAAGGAGTAGCTATACGTGGGGGTGAAGCAACGTAGGATGTCAACGACTTGCCGATCGAGAAGGGTCCATGCTCTCACAAAGACATGGCTACCTTCCCGATTTTGCGAGTCACTGCATCTGTATTGTAGGAGCGAAGGAGTAGCTATACGTGGGGGTGAAGCAACGTAGGATGTCAACGACTTGCCGATCGAGAAGGGTCCATGCTCTCACAAAGACATGGCTACCTTCCCGATTTTGCGAGCCACTGTATCTGTATTGTAGGAACGAAAGAATAGCTATACATGAGGGGTGAAGCAGATCAGGAATAGTCAATGTGATAACAAAAACTAGGTTATTTTACCTGGTTTGTGAGTTGTTGCACGAAACGCAAAGAAAAACTATCGACGGACAATTTGTAGAAGATTCACCCATTTAGCTACGGCACTAATCCAACAATCGTGTTTGGCATCCGACTCCTCCTTCGCGTTTGCTATATTTGATGAATTCCTAAAATATACAGGGAATAAGGAAGCGTGTAATAAGTTCTAAAAACTCGAAAAGATCGATCTTAATTTCCTACAACACGAAGAACTCAGAAACACACTGCTACCGTCCAAAACGACTCCTGGATTTTAATCACATACCTATACACAAGCTCCGTACCTTCCGTACCTATACATGAGCTGAATGCTGAATATTAGCTGAATAGTCGTCTAGTCGTCAGTGTGAAAACCGGGCTCCCCCCATCTCGGCCCTTGTTCTTGCGAACCCGGACAACTTGTCCTCGATGGGTGGTCGGCTCGCCCCTTGCTCCGCCCCTTTGTGGCGGTGTGAAGAACACCGTTCCGCCCGGCTTTGCCTCTGCTTGTGGTTCCATTGATGCTATGCACGCCTCCTGGTGGAGAAGTGTCGCGAGAAACAGAAGCCGGTGCATATAGCCTTTCTCGGCTTGGAAAAGGCCTTCGACCGCGTACCGCGTGAGCTTATATGGTACGCCTTATGGCAACACAACGTACCTGAAGAACTCATAGAGTGGGTGGGATACTCTACTCTTGTCCAAAGAGTGGAGTGCAAGCTGCAGCTGGAACCTCAATAGAGTTTGCCATTTCTGTTGGGGTGCACCAGCGTTCTGTGCTTTCCCCACTCCTCTTTGTTGTCGTCATGGAGACCATTATGCGAGATCTTCAGCACCCTGGTCCATGGACGCTGCTCTATGCTGATGACGTGATGCTTGCTTGCGATGATAAAGATGATCTCGAGCGGCAGGTGCAAGCTTGGTGCGACCGTCTGGCGAGGTTCGGACTCAATTTGAACGTCAAGGAGACCGAGTACCTAAAGATTAACGTGAACGAGTCCGGCTCGATTAAGATTAACGGTACTGAACGTGCACGCACTTCGGTGTTTAAATACCTGGGATCAGCAGTGGCGGTCTGATGGTTGAAGTGAAGTCACGCGTGAGTGCAACTTGGTCCAAGCGGCGTTCGTTGCCTGGCGTGCTCTGCTATAGGTAAACACCAGAGCACCTGAAGTCGAAGATCTACAGAGCAGTTGTGCGGCCGGTAGCGATGCACGCCGCTGAGTGTTGGCCCGCGACTAAGGAAGTTTTAACGCGCCTCTGCGTCATGGAGACGAAGATGCGCTGGACGGCTGGAGTCACGCGCATGGACCCCATCCGAAACGAAGTCATTCGGCAGAAGTTCGGTGTCGCGCCGATAGCAAACAAGATGCGCGAAGCTCGCTTACGATGATACGGCCATGTTTTGCGTGGGAAAGGAGACAGCGTCCGAAAGATAGGCCTTGAGTTGGCAGTGTCAGGAAAGCGGACACATGAAGCCGGACAAACGCTGAATAAGAATATTGTGGAATATACCGGGACCGCTGTGTTCTGCAAGTGTTCGTTAAGAGCATGGGGTGGCGGAACGTATCCAGGGGAGGTTTACGACCTGCTCTTGCGCATATGCCAGCAACGGCCTCAGAGCCATAAAACCGTACCGGACGGAAAGTCCGAGGAGCACACGGTAGACTCGCCTCCAAGAGAGTCCATTATAGCCCCCTGATCTAAGTAACTAGGTTCAGTCTTGGCTTAGCTCTCACCTAGTCTCCTCTTTGCTCCTTGTCCTAGATTTATTTGTGTCTTTCCGATTTTGTCTAAAATAAATTGTATTCCTTGCTCGTTCTTCGTGCATCGGAACTGTAGTAGCGCTGGATATCGGGCCCGATTCCACCTACAGTAATCGGAAAGATTACCACGACGACAGCGAGTCACTAGACCTGTTCGACTTATTAGGTCATTACCTAAGTTCTGTCGTTTTTTGACCTCTAACTTCAAATCTAAGTATCTCGGCTCAAACATAACTTTATTAGGTGAAATAAGAACCATTACAATCTACACATTTTTGCCAACAAGACACTAGTTTATTTACTCCAGTAGCATAGAACTTCGGAGATCTAGAAGCCATGAAAATTCTTCGAGATCAGATTCGCCTTTCGAGCTCGCCGTTTGCAAGTATCGTCAGCGCTCCTTCTACGCAAGAAAAACGATCCGTTTCTGGAGCGAATTGTGACATATGGCAAATAATGAATTGTCTACGACAATCGATGAAAAAGTGCTCAATGGTTGGATATTGACGAAGCACCTAAACACTGTCCAAAGCCGAGTATGCACCAGGAAAAGGTGATGGTGACCGTTTGGTGGTGTGTCACCGGTTTAATCCACTGTAGCGTTCTTAAGCCTGGTAAAACAATCACGGCGGAAATGCACTGTCAGAATCTGGACGAGATGCACAGGAAGCTCCAGCAAATTTACCCAGCGCTGATCTACAGAAGGGAACCAATACTTTTGCGCGACAGCGCTAGGCTGCACGTATCGATGATCACCAGGCAGAACTCGACCATCCACCGTATTCGCCCGACTTATCGTCTACAGACTACCATTTTTCAAACATCCTGACGCTTCCTTCGCGGAAAATACTTCAGGAACCGACATGGCGCAGAATCTGCTCTCGAAGAATTCATGGCTTCTAGATTTCTGGAGTTCTATGCTACTGGAATAAATAAACTAGTATCTCGTTGGCAAAAATGTGTAGATTGCAATGGTTCTTATTTCGACTAATAAAGTTATGATTGCGCGAAGATATTTACATTTGAATTTAGCGATAAAAAAACGACAGAACTTAGGTGACGACCTAATAATACTAATACTAACACTAATACTAATACTAATACTAATACTAATACTAATACTAATACTAATACTAATACTAATACTAATACTAATACTAATACTAATACTAATACTAATACTAATACTAATACTAATACTAATACTATAC
>OX375870.1:51447838-51468452 GCA_947359475.1 Heligmosomoides polygyrus bakeri
CATATGCTTCAAGCTACAGATTAGCTAAAATGCTTACTACTAAAGAACCGAGGCAGTTCTTCACTCTCCACAGCCGTAACAACACATGTTGAACGCTATAGTTTACCCGCTTTGGATACGATGAGCTGCTACATATGGAGATACGTTAACTGGGAACAGCCTAAATTGTACAGCGTCGTCAAAGTCATGTCCACCAGTGCTCGTGTTGTTATCCACTTGCTAACTCTGGAGTGTGGATCGCCTTTGGATGCGCCTCCATCTAGGGAGGAGAAGAAGTTAGCAGATAGGATAGCAAGAATTTTGAGGCTGTTCGAAGATAAACAGTTGGAGGAAATCCATGATGAAGAGAACCTGGAAATCGACAAAGACGAGGTCGACGGCGAATGGAACATAACTGAAGAGGAGGACGACCTGAACCTGGATCAGCCAGCTGGATCAAAAACGATCACCTTTTCTGGAGGTCAGGAAATTCCAGAGGAGCGGGTGTGTTTCTGAACTGAAGAATATGGCGGGTACCATTGAGGAATAAGGTCTGACTGAAGAACATATGTTCAGGTTTGGGAGGCAGCTGAATATTTTGTAATTAGATATTTTGTAATTGATTTACTTTTTACTTCGCAGATGGGTGCTGTGAATAACTGCCTCGGTTCTTTAGTAGTAAGCATTTTAGCTAATCTGTAGCTTGAAGCATATGTTATATGTAAACATGCTCTATAACACACTATAATACCCCTAGGTGGATTACCTATACGATAAACATGGATTTTGCAAAAGTGCAAAACAAACGCAGCCCACGGGATCCAAACCCCCGACCCCTTGCTCACGAGCCCGACCACTTCCCTACTACGCCACCTGTGCACTGCGTTGAGCGGCGATACCAGCCCTCATCCCCGCGCGCCCGTCAGCTGCGGAGCACGTGAATCAACAGGGCGCCAACGGCGACTTCCGTCGCCTCTAACTCCGCGCAGAGTTGTATTGGGGTCGAGATACCTGCAGTTTGTTACTTCCCAGGGAGAGGCGGTTTTGCCCATATACAACACTTGCGCCGTTCCGACCTACCGTTGAGATAGTATCCTGGTAAGATAGTTTTATGAGGTAGGTTAGTAAACATATCTTTAAAGCCCGCTAGTAAACTTTTAAATGGTCGTCCTGTAGTGTGCTTAGTTTGTAGGCAATATTTGTATTATTAATTGGCCAATATATCTTCGTAGATCTGCTTCGGTTAGTTACTATTTACACTAGTTAATGAATGCTTCTTAATAAATGTGAATATACATTGTAATTGTAAGGCAAGGTTTTTAATACTACTATTGGATGAACCTGTAATAAATCTGAAACTTATTGGGTCCTTGTGCATTTTAGGTAGGCACTAGATTATAGGAATTTAGGTGTCACTGTTAATTCCCAAACCGCTATTCCTATCGAAAAGGTTATGTCTACATACGTAAGATGACACGATTCGTTGAGGTTGGGTATGTAATTATACACTTTGTCGGTTTGATCTTTTGTTGTGAAGAGTACATTCTTTCTATCAATGGCTATTCCCAGTTCTTTCATAGTTATTTTTAGGTAGTATTTTTTGCATATTACACCGTAGTTATTAGAGGCTTTGTCTAGCGGGCAAAAGACAAAGTGATCTTGGTGGTATTTTATCTGATTATATGGGATAACTTCAGATTTTTCTTGATTATTATTTAGTACAGGTCAGCATGCATTTATGTTGTCAGCATTCAATTCATATTTATTTTTGATATTTTCGATGATAGCGTAAACAACGTTGTTATATATAACCTTCATATTTTCTTTATCTAGTTTTTTACTTACCCTATAGTTAGTGCCTTTACTAAGTACTTTTCTTAGAGCTGTATCTTCAAAAATTTCTAAATTACCTGTTATAATATGAATATGATGTTTGTCGACAAATTTATCATCGTTTACATAAATTGTTTCACATAGACAGGGACTAGATAAAATATGAAAAATGTTATTGTTTAATGACCTAAGAAACTTATTGTAATTAAAGAATTTGGTTGATATTGGAGGATCGTAATTGTAAACTACTCTAAAAAATAATTTATTGAAGTTGATTATATCTAATTTAGTGTGTATGTAAGGTACTACTACATTAAAATAATCCTTTTTCACAGTGTTATTGTTATTTTGTATGTAGCTATATTTGGCTGTTGTCAGTAAGCAATACAGAACAAGTTTTGCTTTCTGTTTAAGATGTTTTGGAAAGAGTGGATCAAGCCATAATTCCTACATTTCCTTTTGAAAGACTTTTAAGGAGTCTATAAAGGTTCATAATGTGAAGGTTATTTTCATTGTTGTTGAGATAGTTAAGAACTTCAGCATATTTGTTGTGGTCCTGGTGTTTATTTCTTGTCTTTTTTCCTCTATTTGTTCTCGATTTAATGAAATTTAATGAGAATAAGAATGGTTAACTTTATGCTTTATGGGATTAGTAATGTTAGTTATATTACCATATCCTTTCATACTGTCATTAAGATCCAGCGGATACGCAGTGTTGAGTAGTTTAATCCAGAAAAGTTCTTTATTAAGTGATATATTTTTGTCTTTATTGGTGGCGATGTCCGTTCCTCCACGTGGTGCCACTGGAAACTGTTCGCCATGCGAGCTAAGCTAAGCACGGACACTCGATTGCAGGCGACAGGCCCTTGTGACAGGCCGGCCTATGGAGATCCCATGTCACATCACATGGTTGATGGCGTTAACTGTTTGTCGAGATAATGCTACGGCGTCCGCGGGAGCCGACGCGCACTCGCAAAGCCCGGCGAGTGTGAGAAGTATGCGAGGGTCCCTGATGC
Source organism: Heligmosomoides polygyrus bakeri (assembly GCA_947359475.1). NCBI lineage: Eukaryota > Metazoa > Nematoda > Chromadorea > Rhabditida > Heligmosomidae > Heligmosomoides > Heligmosomoides polygyrus. The sequence goes on from OX375870.1 coordinate 51,450,667, forward strand.
GAGGACGGCATCGGGGGGCAACTGAGCAAGTCCAAAAGTCCCGTAACGTAAGCAGGACCCGCGTTGCTACGCTGAATGTGGGTACGTTGACGGGCCGCTCGTGCGAGTTGGTAGAAGCACTGGAGCGAAGACGAATCGACTTATGTGCGGTACAGGAGACGAGGTGGTCCTGTTGCAAGTCGAGGGACATAGGCCGAGGCTTTAAGGCCATTCTGTGCGGCAGTCCCAGGACCACCAGCGGTGTTGGTGTGGTCGTCTCCGAACGTTTCCGAGATGCGATTGCAAGCATGGAACGTTTCAGTGAGGGCTTGATGAAGGTCGTTGTTGCTGCTGAACAGCGTATGTATCATTTCTTCTCTGCATACGCTCCGCAGACAGGCTGCTCCGAGCGAGCGAAGGACGAGTTTTGGACCCTGCTTGATGAGAAGACAGCAGAGGTGCCGCCAGAAGACGCTGTCGTTGTCGCAGGTGATCTCAACGGCCACGTTGGGACTGCGAAAGATGGTTACAGCTGTCATGGCGGTTTCGGTTATGGAGCACGTAACGCTGATGGTGAGCGAATTCTTGAGTATGCGGACTCGCATAATCTCACCATCGCGAACACAATGTTTCGAAAGCGTGACTCCCATCTCGTGTCTTTCTATAGCGGGAATACCAAGACACAGATTGACTTTATCCTTGTCAAGCATCGCGATCGAAGGCTGGTCACAGATGCGAAGGTTGTGCCATACGAGACTGTCGCCACGCAGCACCGTCCGCTGATCTGCACACTTAAGATCGCCCCTCCGAGGCTGAGGCAGGTCGAGCGATGCGGACCATCAAGGATCAAGTGGTGGCGGATGAAAGAGAAGGACGCAGCTGTTGTTGCTCGTATTCGGTTGCCGACGGTTACCAATGTTGAGGAGACATGGAAACGTGCAACTGATTCGATACTACAAGCTGCACGTTCCGAACTGGGCATGACGAAGCCTGGACGGCGTAAGATTGAGAAGCAGACTTGGTTGTGGACTGACGACGTCAAGGAAAAAGTCAAAGAGAAGAAAAGACTATATCACGCTTTTCTCAGCGACAAGACAGCCGACAATTGGCGTATGTACCAAGAAGCGTAGAGTGCGGCTAAGAAGGCTGTTGCCGTTGCAAAAGCTTCTCATTATGAGTATGTCAACGAGAAACTCGAGACGCGCGATGGTGAACGACAACTTTATCGGCTTGCCAAAGCACGCCATCGCCAGAGCGAGGACATCGAAAAGTTCTTTGGCATCAACGATGAGAATGGCCATCTGCTGATGAACCGCAAAAGGACTATGGAACGATGGCATGACTACTTCGAGAGAATTTCAACAGTAGAGTTTGCCCATCCGCCTATCCCTTGCGTCCCTCCTACGCACGGTCCTGTGCAGAAAATCACTGTGGAGGAGACGGAAGCGGCTTTGAAGAAGATGAAGCCAGGAAAAGCAACGGGCCCTGACGACATAGCGGCCGAACTATGGAACTCGAGGTGCTGGAATCCTGCTGAATGGCTAACGAAGTTTTTCAACCAGGTTGTTGCGGAGAAGAAGGTTCCTGGTAGTTGGCAGCAAAGCACGACGATCCCGATCTGGAAGAAGAAGGGCAGTCCCGCGGACTGCACAAGTTACCGTCCAATCCGATTGCTCTCGCACAGTATGAAAATATTTGAGCGAATTGTGGATGGACGTATTCGCGAGATCGTCCGGCTTTCCACCAACCAGTGTGGCTTCGTAGCCGGCTGTGGCACCATCGACGCCATTCATGCTGTTCGTCTTCTTGTGGAAAGACATCGCGAGAAACAAAAACCGCTGCATCTTGCTTTCCTCGACCTGGAGAAAGCATTTGATCGTGCACCGCGTGAGGTCATATGGTATGCCTTACGACAGCACGGTGTCCCTGAAGAACTGATCGAGTGGGTGCGCATTCTTTACTCTTGTCCTAAGAGTCAAGTGCGAGCGCCGGCCGGCACATCCACGGAGTTTCCAATCTCCGTCGGTGTTCACCAAGGTTCCGCGCTTTCCCCACTTCTTTTCATTGTCGTAATGGATGCCATTTCGCGAGACCTTCAGAAGCCTGCTCCTTGGACGCTGCTCTATGCAGATGACGTAATGCTTGCCAGTGAGGACAAGGCCGAGCTTGAGCGACAAGTGCAAGCTTGGTGTGACCGCTTGGCGGCGTTCGGGCTCAAGCTAAACGTCCAAAAATCTGAGTACTTGACGACAGACGTAAACGAGACTGGGTCCATTGAGATCAATGGCACTGCGCTCGTACGAGCGACACATTTCAAGTACCTTGGATCTGCAATTGCGTCTGATGGTAGTCTGACGTGCGAGGTGAACTCACGCGTGAGCGCAGCGTGGTCCAAATGGCGCTCAATGACAGGCGTTCTGTGCGACAGAAAGATACCGGAGCGCTTAAAATCAAAGATCTACAGAACCGTCGTCCGACCAGTAGCGATGTACGGTGCTGAGTGCTGGCCTGCAACGAAGGAAGTTGAGAGCCGCCTCAGCGTGATGGAGACAAAAATGCTGCGCTGGACGGCTGGTGTCACGCGTTTGGATCATGTTCGCAATGTCTCCGTACGTCAAAGGTTTGGCGTCGCTCCAATTGCTGACAAGCTACGTGAAGCTCGCCTACGGTGGTATGGCCATGTTCTTCGTGCGGACGGCGACACCGTTCGGAAGATTGGCCTCAACATAGATGTGCCCGGAAAACGGCCTAAAGGACGACCTAGGCAACGCTGGCTTGATACGTTGCACGTGGACTTAAAGGAAGCTGGTATCCACCCCGATCAAGCGTTTGATCGTGCGAAGTGGCGTCATCATACCAGAAGAGCGGACCCCGCTGCTAAGCGGGACAAACGCTGAAGAATAAGAAGAAGATATTTTTGTCTTTATTGTTGTCTAGTGAATCTAAAACACAAACATCAAATTCAGCCTTACAGTTATGAAAGTGAGTATATAAAACATTAAATTTCTTTTTATTATTTATGTAATACATATGCTCTTTTATTCTTAAAAATTTTATATTTTATGTTGATTTCTTTACTTTTCTTTTACATTTTAACGTATATATACCATATTAGATCATCCAATAAGTAATGTCGCTTTTTCAACCTTGACTTCAATTGAACAAATTTTCAACAAAACCTCATTTCAGCCAACAACGTAATTACCATCATTATCAACAACCTTTCCTCACCTAACGAGCAAACCTTCAATTCCTGAGAATAAAACTGTTGTGGTTTTTGAGCGAAATATGTGAACATAGCATTTTGAATATCCTCCAAACTTTCAAATTTCTTGCCACTAACGAGGAAGGTCAAAGAGGTCACCGTGGAGCTTCTCAAAGCGACCTATATAGGGTTGTAGGGCGTTGCCTGGGAAGCATCATAATGGTTTCCAAATTTCCTGCGGACCTTTGGGTAGGTCAAAATTGGCAAAAAAAAACTGTATCGCTTCAGTGCGGGCCGTTAACGCAAAACTGACGCCTGGAATACCCTTGTCATGCCCACAAATAGTCCTGCAAAAGGTTTGGAGCTTCAATCATTGCCAGAACCTAGGAATTGATTAATTCCTAATTGAAGCGAGGCGGCGCATTCACGGGAGGCGCGCGCCACCAGGACGCCAGTGACTGGATGGTCGACTGGTTAGCGTGGCGGACTTGCGGGAGTGAGGTCGACGGTTCGATTCCGGCGGTGTGGTTTCTGCATTGCTGGGCGCACATCTTGCCTTTTGCCACCGTAAAGTGCTTTTCTGTCACGACTAGGTGTCATATTTGATTTCCAACCCTGATTTCAACCTTCTGTGATACGATTTTACTTCAAAACACAAGTCACGCTAATGAATATGCAAGAAACTGTTTAACAGGTGTGGTAACGTTCTATAAAACACGCGAAGCAAAGCAGCTTCTGAGACGAGCAGCGGTGGATAAATGCCAAGGAAGAGCAGCCGGAAGCTTCCTGGCAGGACGTGTCGACAGGCACTTCAACAAGGGCGTAGTCCGCCGGTGTTGAGAAGTGCCCCGAATGCGTGTCCACATATCCAGCTGCCACCCACGCACGCTACATGTAAGATACGCTGCTCGCCTACACAAGCATGTGCATCTTGTTTGGGAAGTTTTCATGTTATGTGCATATGTGTTGTATGTTACATAGGGGGATATACCATATTACTTTCGGAAATGTTTGTTTTGATCTATTGTGAGCATAATCGACATGCATTGATTTGATCTACCATGAATTGCCCTGCACCGACTTCTGGAATGTATATAAGACCAGTTTCCACCAACGTGCATTAATTGTGAAATGTTTTCTCCATCACGAGTTATTGCCCGTCTTGCTGCCTACTTCCCTCCCGACCACTCTCCCCTACTCGCAGGGAGATAGCTATTGCAGATGCCTTTCGGGACATACTCCAGAATGCGATATGTGGGGACCTCAATTTCAATGGTGAAGACGAAACTCTTCAGGTAAATATCTTTTGACTCGAAATTTGCATTCACTCATCGTTGGCGGCAGGTCGGCTTGAACGAGGCGCAAGATGTGGATTGGCGTCCTGAAGAAGACGGCGACGAAGCTACGGACTCTGTCTGGTTTTCTGCTAATAAGTGTGACGGACGTCCCATAAGTGAGGACATGGTTAGTTAAACAAGAGCAGGATAGGTCAATTTTCAATGCTCCTCGACGGAAGAGTACGATTCGTTCTGCAGTGGACTCAAGCGCTTGAGCACTACTGGGGAACTTCGAAAAAGGCTCGCCCGCTGTCCTCAATAATCGCTTTTCGTGGATCAGGACAGACCACCACCTCAAACTTCTTCGAAATTTCGAAAAACACAGTAATTTCTTCAGTTTCTAAAGCAACTCTTGAGGCTAAATTTTAAAATTTTAAGAGAAGTGGTGAAAAATGAGAAGGTTGAAATCAGGGTTGGAAATCGAATATGACACCTAGTCGTGACAGAAAAGCATTTTACGGTGGCAAAAACGCAAGATGCGCGCCCAGCAATGCAGAAACCACAGCACCGGAATCGAACCCTCGACCTCTCTCCCGCAAGTCTGGCACGCTAACCACTCGGCCATACAGCCACTGGCGTTCTAGTGGCGCGCGCCTCCCGTGAATACGCCGTCTCGCTTCAATCAGGAATTAATCAATTCCTAGGTTCTAGCAATCATTGAAGCTCCAAACCTTTTGCAGGAATATTTGTGGGCACGACAAGGGTATTCCAGGCGTCAGTTTTCAGTTATCGGCCCGCACTGAAGCGGTAGTTTTTTGCCATTTTTGACCTACCCAGAGGTCCGTAGGAAATTTGGAGACCAACTATGATGCTTCTCAGACAACGCCCTACAACCCTATATAGGTCGCTTTGAGAAACTCCACGGTGACCTCTTTGACCTTCCTCGTAAGATAATGTTGTGGAGACCGGAATAAGTGGTAATCCGAAGGTGCAAGATAGGGAGAATGCGGTAAATGAGGTAGAACCTCCCATCCTAATTCTTCGATTTTTTCCAGCGTCCGTTTTGCACAGCGCGGTTTTGCATTGGCGTGATGAAGAATTACGCCCTTTCTGTTGGCGATTGCCGGATACTTTTCCAGTAAAGCTTGGTTCACTCGATCCACGGCAAAGCTTGCATTGCTCACGGCAAAGCTCTGCGTCAATGGTCTGTCCAGATTTAAGCACTTCAAAGTGGACAGTTCCACGGATATTCCACCAAACACAGAGGAGTGCCTTTCTGAGCCGAATATTCGGCTTCGCAGTACTTCTTGGTTGTTAATTTTTGGAAAGCCACTGATTTTGCGCCTCGCATTATCGTACAAGATCCATTTTTTGTCTCCTGTGATCAGTCGATCAAAAACGGGTCTGTACGGTGTCGCTGAAGCAGTGCGTTGCAAAGTGTCGACCGGTTGGCACGGTTCTCGGCGGATACACCTGTTCTGCATACCTTGCCAATTTGGCGTAGATGAAAATGTATGGTTGATATAGGTTCGTCGAGAGTCCTCGAAAGTTCCTTCACTGTTTGGCAAGGATTCGCCCCCAGTTCTGCCATCAGCATGTCGTTGTCAAATATTGCGGGTCTTCCTGATCGAGAAGAGTCAGAGAGATCAAAATTACCGGATTTGAACTTGGAAAACCATCGCTGGCGTTTGGGAACGTCCAGTGCACCTGGATATACATCGCAGATATTTTTGGTAGCAACTCTTGCGTTACAACCCTTCCGAAATTCGAACAGCATGCAATGCCGAATATGCTCTCCTGAGATTTGCCAAGCCGTTGGCAAATCTCAGGAGAGCATATTCGGCAATATGCTCTCCTGAGATTTGCCAACTTGCAAGCTAACAATTCAAAGAATGGTAGATTCCAAAAGAATCACCTTAGAATCACTTTAGTGCACCTTCGAAATACACAAATCTGCCGACAAATAATGAGCTAAAACAGTAGGGCACAAAAGACGACATCACTTATTGGATGACCTAATAGCTTCTATATGTTTAAATATAATTTAATTTTGTGATGTTAGTGCTAAACAGAATTTGCTCAAATATTTTCCTAAAGCAATTCAACACATCCTAGTTCTACTATATTCCGTCATTTGGCTAACTTTTATTTATATAGGAGGATTTTTTATTACGCTCTTGTATTTTGAACTGAAACTCTGAATACCTAGAAAACACAGCTCCTTTACCCTAATGTATTCATTGTAATATGCATGTTTTAAGGAGTTTAATTACTCTTCTAGCATTTACATGTTATGATTTATATAAGCGCATCGTAAGATGCGTACATGGATTGAATTGAATTAATATCCTACGGTCTATTTGTGGTTTTGCTAGTGTTGCTATTAATGGCGCACAAGATGCTTCAGTTGGTTTCTGCGTTCGTTTTGTACAAGCAAACTTTTACCTCAATTCTAATAAATAAATAAACTTCTTAGCCAAGCGTTCTTCTCCCGCTAAGTCCCATGCTTCAAACTATGCTTGGAACCTCGATAGCTAGTCAAGTTGTCGAAACGTTTTTTTCAAAAAATGCTTGGCATTTGGTATTCGATGCATACGAAAACGGATATAATTTCATACTGCTAATTCTTCATAAACATTCAGGAATTAATCGCAAATCGCTGCAGTATAAACCTCAAAAGAAGAGCGATTGGCACAGGGCTGAAGATGATCTACCCCAGTTACATAAAATCATAGAACTTGAAATTAGTTTGGGTTAATAAGAAAATCAAACAACAACAATGCTACCTAACGAAATCGCACCATTCCTCGTATTGATCTTTACAAATTACTATGAATACGAACAAAACACATGACACGAATCGCCCTAGCAATGCCCCAAAAGTTACAAATTTTGGCAAGAGCTCCTGCCCGAAAATGAAGTCCCCCGAATCGCTGTGGCGCCGCCCCGAACTCGACAAATTGCATCTTTCTTGACGTTTCCAAGAATCGTAATGGCCGGCACATTAGAGATATTCGGTGGTATTTCTGTTTGCTGGAAAGCTCTTGACCGAAATCTTTTGCTACGGCCTAGGATAGCGATACTAGACCCCTTTGAAATGTAGCCCTTGCTGGTCGCAGTATCGTCACTAGCAACGATGACTCCCTACCCCCCGCCCAGACCCTCTTCAAGGAGGCCGGAGTGATGCCGCTTTGAGGCAGTCTGTTGTATACCATCAAATAAAGACGTGACATTGATCCCTTTCACACCGTTCAAGGAATACAGCCACTGAACCACAGAACATATGGCAAAAGGAGGATACTTCCTTCATACACACACCTACAGAGAAACAGGCACAAATAGCAGCAGCAAATTCAAGCCTAGAAATACCTTTGACAAGGACTGCAGAAAGTGCTCAACCATCGGCGAGAACTGGAACATCGATGCCGACAATCCTGAACAATTTTTTGAACCAACAAATTCATGCTTGAAAAGAAAAGCTGGTAAAAAATACATAGCGATAATGCCCACCCGGTGAACTCACACCTGACGTGAGGTTAACCGGGAGATTGGTCGTAATCGATCCTTTGAACTGTATCGTAGTCTTCTCGTTCTTATGACCGCTCTCACCATTCTGGGAAGAACTGCCTGAAACCAGCATTAATATGAAAGCATTTCAAATGCTTTCATCCAAAAAACATGCCTGATCCATTGGATTGGCTTTGCGTAGTAGATGTCTGAGATATGGACTGTATCTCAATGTTCCCTTAAATCAACGTGATTAGAACAGAAGCCTGCAAGGAAGCTCACTATTCCATTAAGAACAATTCAGCGGATCGTCAAGCAGTGGAAGGAGAAAGGAACGTCAGCATAAAGGTAAAGTCAGGGCGTGCTTGTTCTGTGAATACAAGAAGAACTGTGCGATCATAAAGAAGAGATTCGACAGAACCGACAGCATATCTCTTAACAAGATCACAAAGAGCCTCAGAATTGCTCGTTCTACTGTCCAGTCAATTGTTAAGAATGAACTAGGTCTTCGCAGCTATCGCCTGCTCAACGGGCAGTAGATGACAGAAGCAGCCAAGGAAAACCGAGAGAAAGAGTGCAAGGAGCTGTTACTGTTTTTCTCAGCGCACCGCGTCGAAGATGTACTGTGGACAGATGAGAAGATTTTCACTAAGTCGCAAAGAAAGCTCAGAATGATCGCCAGCTCCTCAGACTCGATCATGAACACACTCGGAAAAGGGAGGTCGTCACAAAATCGCTATTTCCCAAAGGACTGATGGTGTGGGCTGGTATCACAGCAAACCAGAAGATGCCGCTGGTTTTCGTGGAAAGAAACGTGAAAATCAACGCTGGAACATACCAAGAGGAGGTTCTGAAAAAAGTAGCCCTTCTGTTTTATGAAAAAATCCTGAGATGATCTTTCAACAGGACTAGGCTCCTGCCCATGGAGCGAGGAGGACGATTGCGTATCTGGACGCCAACTTCCCTGGATACCTAACGAAATATCAGTGGCCGTCCAACAGACCAGATTTAAAACCCCTCGACTTTGCCGTACGGGGATACCTAGAACAGAAGTTGAGGAGGACCATCACCAATATGGACCACCTTCGCCGTAAACGTAATCAAGAATGGGCAGAAATCGACGCCAGCTACCTGCATGATTTGAGATTCGTTCATTCTGTGTAAGATCATCTCCATGTCGAATGCCTCCCCCTCTCGGTTTACCGCATGGGCAGACCGGATGGAAAACATTCGCCTCTTTTAAAGATTGTACTTCCGTCTTCTCATCATCAGCAAACAGCTCTTCGGCGAGCCTCCCGTTTACGCTCTTTCTTCTGCAAGGGGGTCTACCTCCGACCCTCCCTCACAAGAGAGGAGAGGGAGCGTCAACGGGAGGTGCGCCTTGCCAACAAGCGCATGTCACCCTCATCAAATTCCTCTCAAAATCCAAATTCTCTTCATAGCAATGTTGTAACCGCTGCTCGATCACAGGGAAACCTGTGAGCGTTCAGCGGACCGTTGGCCCACAAGTGCGTTGCTTTTTAACCAATATTCGACCCTTCGTTAGCCATGCTGAATCGCTCGTATCGTTTATTTGTAAGGAAAACTCTGATCTGGCTATTATTACTAAATCGTGGTTGTCCTCAAAACATGATGTTGCCCCTCTTTTAGGAATCCTTAGTGCCCAGTATACCTGCCTAACAAGGTAGGTCAATGAGCGTCCCGTGGCAATTTTGAAAGTGACCTATTCGGGGTTGTAGGGGACTGTATGAGAAGCACCATGGTTGTTTTCAAATTTCCTCTGGGTCTCTCTGGGTATGCCAAAAATTGCAAAAAATTGTTGCACTTCAGTGCGGGCCGATAAAGCAAAACTGACGTCTGGAACTGCCATGTCGCGGTTACAATCTAACCTGTAAAAGGTTTGGGGCTGGAACGGTAGCGGAATTACGACGATCTCTCAATTTGGTTGTTAGCGGTACAGTAACCGAAGTGGAAGATTGAGGTGCGCCGCTCATTATCCAGCTGGCGGAGACTGGATGGCGGAGTGGATAAGGTGGCGGGCTTTCAAGGAAAGGGTCAGAGGTTCGGATCCGGGGGCCAGGATTCTGCATTGCTTGATTTGCTCGATCCCTTTTTGTCGATGTGAAGTGTAAATTGGCCACGGTGGTGTACATACTGACACTATAACCTTATTTTAACCTGGATGATACGATATAAACACAAAAATAAACGCGCAAGGCAACAGCGTTCATAATACATTCGATTTGCCACTGAGAGCAACAGGTGATTTTCGTTTGCGTACAAAACAGAAAGTATTCTATGTCTTGACCGTCTTCGTTAGGCGTTGACGGTGGGTCTGTCAGCATTACTGAACTTCATGACTCCAAGGATCGAGGAGAAATTGGAAAAATCGGACAAAAAAGATTATTTTATCTTTATTTGTTACACTCTATTATTAATTATTTATTATTTATATTCATATTTTTAATTAACTATCATAATTAATTAATTAGTTAATGTATTCATGCTTGATTTTTTAGAACTCTGGAGAGAAAGCATAACAGTATCGATCTGTCTTTTTCGTCCTCAACCAACCATATTGCTAGTCATCTCACGGCCGTCACATACCTCCTTACTGAACAAAAAAAAAAAAACGTAATACTTCCGTAATACTTCGTCGTCATCCTCCGCGCTTCGTTCAAGTCAAGCTAACATAACCAGTGAGAAAACGTCAATGGAATAAACATCAAACAAAAAACTTCTATGCCCGAAACGCGTATGCAATGGCGATCTCCTCATTTAATTAATTTAAAATATAATTATAAATAATAATAAATAATTAGTACATAATAAACAAAATAATAAATAAACAATAGTAGGTGAAAATAAAGATAATCTTTTATCATTTTTTCCAACCTCGCCTCTACTTTTGGACATGAAGTGCAATAGTAAAAATAAAGATAACTCCTTTTTATCCTTTTTTTTTTCAATCTCTCCTCTACTTTTGGGCATGAAGTTTCAGTAGTGCTGACAAACCCACCGCCATTGCCTAACGCAGACGGTCAAGATAAAGAATTATCTATTTTGAAGTTGGGACAGGCCCTTGAATGCTACCGACGAACTGTGAAGAAAAGTCGCCTGTTCTCTCGTTCGTGGTGTTAGCTTGACTTGAACGAAACGAAGCGCGGATGTAGACTGGTCGCCCGAGGATGACGACGATGTGGGAAGTATTACGTTTTCTTGTACAGTGAGGAGATTGCTGTACGTGACAGCCGTGAGATCACTAGCAATATGGTTGGTTGAGGATGAAAAAGGCCATTCGATACTGTTATGCTTTCTCTCCAGAGTTCGAATGGGGGTCGAAAAAAATCAAACATGAATACATTAACTAATTAATTAATTAAAAAACATAAATATAAAAAACAGGTAATTAATAATAAAGTATAATAAATAAAAACAAAATTAAAATAATAGGGGAATAAAAAAAAATAAAAATAAAAATGAACTTTTTTATCCAATTTTTCCAATTTCTCCTTGGAGTCGTGAAGTACAGTAATGACAGATCCACCGTCAATGCCTAACGAAGACGGTCAAGACATAGAATACTTTCTGTTTTGTACGCAAACAAAAATCACCTGTTCTTCTCAATGGCAAATCGAATGTATTATGAACGCTGTTGCTTTGTGTGTTTATTTTTGTGTTTATATCGCATCAACCAAGTTAAAATAAGGTTATAATGTCAGAATGGTACACTATCGTGGCCAAGTTACACTTTACATCGACAAAAAGGGATCGCACAGGCCCAGCAATGCAGAATCCTGGTCCCCGGATCCGAACCTCTGATCCTTTCCTTGAAAGCCCACCACCTTATCCACTCGGCCATCCAGTCTCCGCCAGCTGGATAATGAGCGGCGCACCTCAATCTTCCACCTCGGTTACTGTACCGCTAACAACCAAATTGAGAGATCCTCGTACTTCCGCTACCGTTCCACCCCCAAACCTTTTACAGGTTAGATTGTAACCGCGACATGGCAGTTCCAGACGTCAGTTTTGCTTTATCTGCCCGCACTGAAGTGCAAGTTTTTTTGCAATTTTTGACCTACCCATATGTCCGCAGGAAATTTGAAAACCACTATGGTGCTTCTTATACAGTCCCCTACAACTTCGAATAGGTCACTTTCAAAATTGCCACGGGACGCTCATTGACCTCCCTTGTAAGATTTGACAGATCTAATAAGAAAGGAGGTGGCATTGCTCTCTATGTCAAAAAACAGCACTCCGCCATGATTGTCTTTTCTGATTCGGTTTTGGGAGCTTAATAAATCTTGGTCTCTGACATTTTGTTCCACTGTGTCGAAGTTGGATCATCACTGTTTATAGGGCCCCTAACTGTCCTTCCCTCCACAATGACGTCCTCATAAAAGCCATAAGCGACTTCAATTCCTGTTGTAACAGTTGTAGTTGTAGCTGTAAGAACTTCAGTAATCTTTTCATTTCTCATGGGTTTAATCAATTCGTTGATTTTCCTACCAGGCTCAACTCGTACCTCGACCTTCTCCTCACAAATGACTCATCACTCTTGGGTTCTGTGTCTAAGTGTCCTCCCATAAGATCTAGCGACCACTCTACTGTAAAGTTTACTTTGTCTATTATCAAGCAACCTCCGTCACTACAGCTGTTCAGGGAATTCGCTAGGGGTGATTACGATGGCCTTCGAGCCTACCTGGCTCAAGTTGACTGCCTCGGTTCTTTCAACACTGTCAGTGATATAACTGACGTTTACGAAATATTCATTACCATCCTTCACCACGCGATTTATTTGTTCATCCCACTAGGATACAGATCAGGGGCTACTTTCAGGTTACCTCCTTATCTATTCAAGATGTCAACCAAACTACGAAAGCTGTGGGATCTTGCCACCGAAACGAATTCCCCATAACTTGGGAATGCTTCAAAACTCTCAACAGGAAGTACAACAAGAAACTCCACTGCTACAACTCCTACATCGAGAAGAAGCTTATTGATAAGAATGGTCTAAAAGTCCTTTATAAGATTCTAAAACACAGGCTCTCTGAAAACCCTTGTATTGGCACTCTCCAACATAACGATATGATAGCACGCACTGACCATGATAAAGCTGAAATGCTCGCTTCCTGTTTCGAACGAACCTACAATTCGACGTCTAGTTTTTTCCCAAATAGAGCTTTCCTCTCCATGCACCGCAATCTCTTCTGCTCCATGGTTCTATCGCTAAGACATTATCGACATCCTTCGTGGATGGAAGTCTTCGGCCTCAACAAACCCTGATCGGATTCCTTACGTTGTCTTAAAGAACATTATCATTGAAATCCAGGACCCCTCGAGTTTATTTTCAATCGCTCCTTCACTCTCGGAGTGGTTCCCTCCAGATCGAAGCTCTCAATTGTAGTTCCTCTACCAAAAAAGCATCCACTCTCGGACCCCAGTAACTTCAGGCCTATCAGCATCACTTCAGTTTTTTGTCGCGTTTTCGAAAAGATGCTCAAGAAACATATCGAAGCTCACATCAACACATTCAATATCATTCCCACCGTTCAGCATGGATTCCGAGCAGGTATGTCGGTTGAAACCTCATTACTCTCCTGTTTCAATGAGTGGGGTTAAAGCTTACGATAGTAATCACTTCATCGATGTGGTCTATTTCGATTTATGTAAGACTTTCGATAAGGTTTCCCACGATTTACTTATACTGAAGTTGCATTCTATTGGTCTCAATCCTCGTATCGTTCAGTGGTTGAAGTCCTTCATATCGAACAGGACATTTCAGGTCGTAGTGGGTACTTCTCTTTCTCCAGTGCACGTAGTTACAAGCGGTGTCCCTCAGGGGCGGGTCCTCTCGCCCTTGTTATTTAACATCTTCACATCGGGTCAAAACCAGTGTTCTTCCCATTGGTAAACATCCTAGACAGCCTCATTATACTCTATCAGGTTTTTCCCCTCGACGTCGTTGGGGAGATGAAGGACTTGGGAGTCTCCTATGACAGTAATCTGAACTTCGATTCGCACTACAAGTCTATCTCAAGAAAAGGTCATCACAGAGTCTATAATACTTTCAAGGTTCTTCACACTTCGGATCAAAACACTCTACTTCGGCGCGTTTAAGTTATTCGCCCCATCCTGGAGAGCAATACCACCATCTTTTCTCCCTTCAAAAAGAAGGATATTCTTGCACTTGAAAGAGTCCAAAACACTTTTACTCGGAAACTTTTCCTTCGTTGCTTCAGGCTTCCCTATAGTGAAATTCCTAACTCCACTGGTAGAAACGAGGTTTTGGGCATCCCCTGTTTGGAATGGAGAAGAAGGCGCTTCGATCTCCTTATGGATTTCAAGATTTTTAAGGGTTTAACTGAGCTCCGAATTTCTGATTTCTTCATTCCAGTAAATTCCCACATTAGAGGAGCAGCCCTTGAAATGTACAACCTCATCGGCAAATACACAGATCAGATCAAAGTTTTTCTCCTCCAGAAATCGTTCTGTCTTCAATCGTGTTCTTCGTTCTCCTCATTTTTCATCGAGTTATAATACGTTCAAAATCCGCGTTTGCTGAGTTTATTACTTAATTTCCCATTGTTCGTGGCATTGTATTCTCAGTTTCATTGCTACCTCTTCTATGCTTTCAGTTTTTAATTTGACTCAGGTTTTTTTTTTGTTTCTGTTTTGGCTCTAGTTTTACTAATTTCAATGTGTGTCGGTATTTGACACTCCTGAATAAATAAATAAATAAATAAATAAATAAATAAAATAACTTCCCTGGATACCTAACGAAGGATCAGTGGCCGTCTAACAGACCGGATTTGAAACCCCTCGACTTTGCCATACGGGGATACCTAGAACAGAAGCTGAGGAAGAGGACCATCACCAATATGGACGACCTTCGCCGCGAACTTAATCAAGCCTGGGCAGAAATCGACGCCAGCAACCTGCGGCGCATCGTGGAATAAATTGAAGCCTGCGTAAAAGCCAAGGGAGGTCACTTCGAAGCGTTCTTGTGAAATTCAGTCTACATCTTGTTGCTTATATTGAGGAATAATCAATTTAAAAAAATCTCGCGTATTATTGAAAATATGACGTTTTTCATGACGACAATACTTATCGGCCACCTATCGTGTGCCTTGCACAGGCGCGCTTCGCGTGATGTTGCAGTATCACTAAGCAAATGCCAATCACATCAAGCTAGCTGCTCTGCTTATGCAGCTTTCTTTTTCTTCCCTCCCTAGCAGTATAAAAGGCAATATTTGAGAACATTATTGCGTTCCAACCTTGCCCTGCCTTCCTTAAGATGAGGTGAGAGTTCTGCGGCATGATGCCATCCAGACCCCCCCCCCCCCTCACTATACTCAACATCGGCATCATCTCCAGACGGTTTAGAGATGCTGTTGCTTGTGCTAATCAGTTCCTTCATTCCCTAGGTCCTTCGACCCTTCCACGACTCCTGATGTCCCAAATCACGGTCCCCCTTCACTTTAGCGCCAATTTAACTGCAGGCACGGCAACTGCATCATCCTCAAACGGTCAACCTCAGGCAAAAATCGGCATTTTCGATAAGTACTGAGCGTATGATCGATTTTTATCATACGACGAAGTCTTTTTGGCCAGAACGGAGAATCGCCACATCTCCTAAGATTATTGAAACGGAAACAGCTGCCATCTAAGGAGCCGAGGATTGCGAAGGAGTGGGTGTTAATTCCCCACACCTTAAAGAAGAACCAGTGCAGTTTGGAGTTACACAGAAGAGAAGAAGAGACGAACAGAACCGACAGCCGCCTGCTATTCCACGAAACTCTGTAGGCAATAGGAAGAAAATTGGGCAACGGCTCAGCTTACGAGGAGATCAACGACGTGACCGTGAAGATTCTCAAAGCGATCTATATGATTGTAGAACGTTGTCTGTCTGAAGAGCACCGTAGTGGTTTCCGAACTTCCTGCGGACCTTTGATAGGTCCAAAATTAAAGAAAACTGTGGCGCTTCAGTGCGGGATGATAACGCAAAACTGACGCCTGGAATACGCTTGGGATACCTTGTGCTCAGGAATAATCCCGCAAAATGTTGGGAGCAGTGTTCGTTTTTCAACCTAATTTTTTACCTCTTACAGTATGTGAAGAAAGCTCGCCTTCGTCGATATGAGATATGCCGCTGACCATTAAACCATGCTTGTCATCTTGGGGAAGCTTTCGTTAGATGCTATCTACGTGTGATCCCTCTGTAATGTTTTCTACTGGTTTTTGGAAGCGTGAATTGTAGTAACCTCATTTGATTGCTCTTTCCTACTCTAGAGGGATTCGGGGAGAGGGGGAGGCATTGCAGATACGAACACTCGTACACTCGACATTCTATAGGCTAAAAAATCCCCCGTTCAAACCTCGCTTAGGGGGTTATTTTGGCACTATTGTACTTTACGGACTCCAGAGGACGGGGAGAGGTCGAAATAAAAACTTTCGCCCATACCTCGCCCAGGGGGTTATTTGGGGTGCTGATCACGGATCTGACATCCGATTTTGAAATTTCGGCCGATTACGGTAGGTTACGGTAGGTACCCGTGACTAAGGCTGTCGAGGTCATAATGACCGATTTCGCCCAAAATTCGCCAATGGGGGTTATTTGGGGTGCTGATCACGAATCTGACGCAATCGAATCGCAATCGGTGACCATTACCTTACTCACCGGTACCTATCGTAACCTACCGTACTCCAGCGTAAAACGAAAAACGGATGTCAGATTCGTGATCAGCACCCCAAATAACCCCTATAGGCGAAGTTTGGGCGAAATCGGCGATTATGACCTCGACAGCCTTAGCCACCGGTTCCTACTGTAACCTATCGTACTCCAGCATAAAACGAAAAACGGAGGTCAGATTCGTGATCAGCACCCCCAAATAACCCCCCTGGGCGAAGTTTGGGCGAAAAAAATTTTTTCGACCTCTCCTCGTCCTCTGGAGTCCGTAAAGTACAATAGTGCCGTTATTTTAAATGCTTATCACGAATCTGGTATATTGTTTTCGGGTATAACGGCGGGTTGCAGTAGATTAGAGTAGATACTGTGAAAAAACAGCATCCGCATCGCGGTTTTCTTCATCTCGTCGCACTTCGTTTCCAGGGTCGTATCTTGAGCTGAAAATAGTATTCAAAAATTCAAAACCCAAAAAACGAATGCTAAACTCGTACTCATCACCGCAATAACATCTCTAGACAAACGAGGCGAGTGCGGCTAACCTGTTTCCATCACTTCACTTACCCGTGGCCTACTTCCCTCGTAGTCCACTGTAATCTACTGTAACAAAAAACGGATACCAGATTCGTGATCAGAAAGAAATACCCCTCCCCCACTAGAGAACCTGGGCGAAACAATATCTTCCCGACCCTCCAGTCGTGAGAGTACTTGTATTCATATCTGTGAAGGAACCCTCCCCCTAGAGTAGGGAAGACTGGTCGATACAAAAATAGGCGACAACGCGACCAATGATGCAAGATGGACATTCCAGCTTTGCTTACAGTTGGTAGAATTAGTAAAAGTCACAAGAAACGCGTTCTCCCTAGAAATTGGAAGCGCGATCAGCACATATTGGTGATGGATTAAACCAACAGTTGTCGATCATGTTCGCAATGAGCTATTAGGTTGGAAAAAAGTCTTTTCATTTTATTCAAAGATTTATTACTTCACAACTACAAAGTCAAATCAATTGAGATAAACTCTATTTTGTTCCGCTACACTTACTTTTTTATATTGGTCTGTTGTTATTAGGTTGGAAAAAAGTCTCTTCACAATTCGAAATTTTATAATCCATCACCAATATGTGCTGATC
>OX375870.1:51468652-51553368 GCA_947359475.1 Heligmosomoides polygyrus bakeri
AAAAAAGTCTTTTCATTTTATTCAAAGATTTATTACTTCACAACTACAAAGTCAAATCAATTGAGATAAACTCTATTTTGTTCCGCTACACTTACTTTTTTATATTGGTCTGTTGTTATTAGGTTGGAAAAAAGTCTCTTCACAATTCGAAATTTTAATCCATCACCAATATGTGCTGATCGCGCTTCCAATTTCTAGGGAGAACGCGTTTCTTGTGACTTTTACTAATTCTACCAACTGTAAGCAAAGCTGGAATGTCCATCTTGCATCTTTGGTCGCGTTGTCGCCTATTTTTGTATCGACCAGTCTTCCCTACTCTAGGGGGAGGGTTCCTTCACAGATATGAATACAAGTACTCTCACGACTGGAGGGTCGGGAAGATATTGTTTCGCCCAGGTTCTCTAGTGGGGGAGGGGTATTTCTTTCTGATCACGAATCTGGTATCCGTTTTTTGTTACAGTAGATTACAGTGGACTACGAGGTAAGTAGGCCACGGGTAAGTGAAGTGATGGAAACAGGTTAGCCGCACTCGCCTCGTTTGTCTAGAGATGTTATTGCGGTGATGAGTACGAGTTTAGCATTCGTTTTTGGGTTTTGAATTTTTGAATGCTATTTTCAGCTCAAGATACGACCCTGGAAACGAAGTGCGACGAGATGAAGAAAACCGCGATGCGGATGCTGTTTTTTCACAGTATCTACTCTAATCTACTGCAACCCGCCGTTTTACCGAAAACAATATACCAGATTCGTGATAAGCATTTAAAATAACGGCACTATTGTACTTTACGGACTCCAGAGGACGAGGAGAGGTCGAAAAAATTTTTTTCGCCCAAACTTCGCCCAGGGGGGTTATTTGGGGTGCTGATCACGAATCTGACCTCCGTTTTTTCGTTTTATGCTGGAGTACGATAGGTTACAGTAGGAACCGGTGGCTAAGGCTGTCGAGGTCATAATCGCCGATTTCGCCCAAACTTCGCCTATAGGGGTTATTTGGGGTGCTGATCACGAATCTGACATCCGTTTTTCGTTTTACGCTGGAGTACGGTAGGTTACGATAGGTACCGGTGAGTAAGGTAATGGTCACCGATTGCGATTCGATTGCGTCAGATTCGTGATCAGCACCCCAAATAACCCCCATTGGCGAATTTTGGGCGAAATCGGTCATTATGACCTCGACAGCCTTAGTCACGGGTACCTACCGTAACCTACCGTAATCGGCCGAAATTTCAAAATCGGATGTCAGATCCGTGATCAGCACCCCAAATAACCCCCTGGGCGAGGTATGGGCGAAAGTTTTTATTTCGACCTCTCCCCGTCCTCTGGAGTCCGTAAAGTACAATAGTGCCAAAATAACCCCCTAAGCGAGGTTTGAACGGGGGATTTTTTAGCCTATAGAGTGTCGAGTGTACGAGTGTTCGTATCTGCAATGCCTCCCCCTCTCCCCGAATCCCTCTAGAGTAGGAAAGAGCAATCAAATGAGGTTACTACAATGCACGCTTCCAAAACCAGTAGAAAACATTACAGAGGGATCACACGTAGATAGCATCTAACGAAAGCTTCCCCAACATGACAAGCATGGTTTAATGGTCAGCGGCATATCTCATATCGACGAAGGCGAGCTTTCTTCACATACTGTAAGAGGTAAAAAATTAGGTTGAAAAACGAACACTGCTCCCAACATTTTGCGGGATTATTCCTGAGCACAAGGTATCCCAAGCGTATTCCAGGCGTCAGTTTTGCGTTATCATCCCGCACTGAAGCGCCACAGTTTTCTTTAATTTTGGACCTATCAAAGGTCCGCAGGAAGTTCGGAAACCACTACGGTGCTCTTCAGACAGACAACGTTCTACAATCATATAGATCGCTTTGAGAATCTTCACGGTCACGTCGTTGATCTCCTCGTAAGCTGAGCCGTTGCCCAATTTCTTCCTATTGCCTACAGAGTTTCGTGGAATAGCAGGCGGCTGTCGGTTCTGTTCGTCTTTCTTCTCTTCTGTGTAACTCCAAACTGCACTGGTTCTTCTTTAAGGTGTGGGGAATTAACACCCACTCCTTCGCAATCCTCGGCTCCTTAGATGGCAGCTGTTTCCGTTTCAATAATCTTAGGAGATGTGGCGATTCTCCGTTCTGGCCAAAAAGACTTCGTCGTATGATAAAAATCGATCATACGCTCAGTACTTATCGAAAATGCCGATTTTTGCCTGAGGTTGACCGTTTGAGGATGATGCAGTTGCCGTGCCTGCAGTTAAATTGGCGCTAAAGTGAAGGGGGACCGTGATTTGGGACATCAGGAGTCGTGGAAGGGTCGAAGGACCTAGGGAATGAAGGAACTGATTAGCACAAGCAACAGCATCTCTAAACCGTCTGGAGATGATGCCGATGTTGAGTATAGTGAGGGGGGGGTCTGGATGGCATCATGCCGCAGAACTCTCACCTCATCTTAAGGAAGGCAGGGCAAGGTTGGAACGCAATAATGTTCTCAAATATTGCCTTTTATACTGCTAGGGAGGGAAGAAAAAGAAAGCTGCATAAGCAGAGCAGCTAGCTTGATGTGATTGGCATTTGCTTAGTGATACTGCAACATCACGCGAAGCGCGCCTGTGCAAGGCACACCGATAGGTGGCCGATAAGTATTGTCGTCATGAAAAACGTCATATTTTCAATAATACGCGAGATTTTTTTAAAATTGATTATTCCTCAATATAAGCAACAAGATGTAGACTGAATTTCACAAGAACGCTTCGAAGTGACCTCCCTTGGCTTTTACGCAGGCTTCAATTTATTCCACGATGCGCCGCAGGTTGCTGGCGTCGATTTCTGCCCAGGCTTGATTAAGTTCGCGGCGAAGGTCGTCCATATTGGTGATGGTCCTCTTCCTCAGCTTCTGTTCTAGGTATCCCCGTATGGCAAAGTCGAGGGGTTTCAAATCCGGTCTGTTAGACGGCCACTGATCCTTCGTTAGGTATCCAGGGAAGTTATTTTATTTATTTATTTATTTATTTATTTATTTATTCAGGAGTGTCAAATACCGACACACATTGAAATTAGTAAAACTAGAGCCAAACAGAAACAAAAAAAAAACCTGAGTCAAATTAAAAACTGAAAGGCATAGAAGAGGTAGCAATGAAACAGAGATTACAATGCCACGAACAATGGGAAATTAAGTAATAAACTCAGCAACGCGGATTTTGAACGTATTATAACTCGATGAAAAATGAGGAGAACGAAGAACACGATTGAAGACAGACCGATTTCTGGAGGAGAAAAACTTTGATCTGATCTGTGTATTTGCCGATGAGGTTGTACATTTCAAGGCTGCTCCTCTAATGTGGGAATTTACTGGAATGAAGAAATCAGAAATTCGGAGCTCAGTTAAACCCTTAAAAATCTTGAAATCCATAAGGAGATCGAAGCGCCTTCTTCTCCATTCCAAAGAGGGGATGCCCAAAACCTCGTTTCTACCAGTGGAGTTAGGAATTTCACTATAGGGAAGCCTGAAGCAACGAAGGAAAAGTTTCCGAGTAAAAGTGTTTTGGACTCTTTCAAGTGCAAGAATATCCTTCTTTTTGAAGGGAGAAAAGATGGTGGTATTGCTCTCCAGGATGGGGCGAATAACTTAAACGCCCGAAGTAGAGTGTTTTGATCCGAAGTGTGAAGAACCTTGAAAGTATTATAGACTCTGTGATGACCTTTTCTTGAGATAGACTTGTAGTGCGAATCGAAGTTCAGATTACTGTCATAGGAGACTCCCAAGTCCTTCATCTCCCCAACGACGTCGAGGGGAAAAACCTGATAGAGTATAATGAGGCTGTCTAGGATGTTTACCAATGGGAAGAACACTGGTTTTGACCCGATGTGAAGATGTTAAATAACAAGGGCGAGAGGACCCCGCCCTGAGGGACACCGCTTGTAACTACGTGCACTGGAGAAAGAGAAGTACCCACTACGACCTGAAATGTCCTGTTCGATATGAAGGACTTCAACCACTGAACGATACGAGGATTGAGACCAATAGAATGCAACTTCAGTATAAGTAAATCGTGGGAAACCTTATCGAAAGCCTTACATAAATCGAAATAGACCACATCGATGAAGTGATTACTATCGTAAGCTTTAACCCACTCATTGAAACAGGAGAGTAATGAGGTTTCAACCGACATACCTGCTCGGAATCCATGCTGAACGGTGGGAATGATATTGAATGTGTTGATGTGAGCTTCGATATGTTTCTTGAGCAACTTTTCGAAAACGCGACAAAAAACTGAAGTGATGCTGATAGGCCTGAAGTTACTGGGGTCCGAGAGTGGATGCTTTTTTGGTAGAGGAACTACAATTGAGTGCTTCGATCTGGAGGGAACCACTCCGAGAGTGAAGGAGCGATTGAAAATAAACTCGAGGGGTCCTGGAATTTCAATGATAATGTTCTTTAAGACAACGTAAGGAATCCGATCAGGGTTTGTTGAGGCCGAAGACTTCCATCCACGAAGGATGTCGATAATGTCTTAGCGATAGAACCATGGAGCAGAAGATAGATGCTATGTGTGTGACAGTTTTGTATTATTTTGTTTTTTTTTTGTATTTTTTTTCTAACGAGAGCTTCCCTAACAAGACAAGCATGGTTTAATGTCCAACGGTGTACCTCTAATCGACGAAGGCTAGTTTGATTCACATCCTGCAAAAGGTTAAAAACGAGGTTGAGAAGCGAACAATGTACCCTGTCGAGACCAAATGCACTCTATGTTGATAAAAATGCGAAAATCGCTACCAGCGATGCATAAACCCCATCCCCGGAATCGATCTCTTCATCACTCTCCGGCAAATCCGCCTCACTATCCACTCGGCCATCCAATCGCTGCTGCCTTCCTGTTGGATGCCTCCTGTAAATGTCTTCTCGCTTCTATTAGCAATTCGTCAAATTCTACCTTCTAGCAGTGATTGAAATTCCAAACCTTTTGCAGGATTATTTCTGAACACGACAAGGGTATTCCAAGCGTCAGGTCGTCAAACAAACGTGATAACAGTTCGCACTGGGTGTGCCCTACAATCCTATGTAGGTCGCTTTGAGAATGTCCACGGTCACCTTGTTGGCCTTCCTCGTCAGAAAAAGAAGTGCGGAGCTAGTGGAGCACTAGGTCACTTCCGTTGTTAGTGTTTCAAACGGCAAAAGGCCTATTGTAAGCTCTGCCAGAAAAAGGATCATTTTACTGTAACATGAAGAAGGCAGAGCAAGTACGGAAGAAATCACTCCCGTTTGAAACGACAGAAATGACTCTTCTTAAGCAAATTCTTAAAACAGGAAATGAAACTCCTGGGAAAGGTTTTGTTGATGACGAAGGCAGACCATCGCCTAATAAGTAAAAAGTAATTGTAAACATGCATGAACCTAAGAATTTGAATGATGGTAAGTCCTACTTAGGTTTGTTACAGTATTATGGGAAGTGCATCCCACGTCTACCAATGTTGGCAGCACTACTAAACAGTCTCAGGAAAGGAGTCCTATCGAGACGGGACGAAGAACAAAGGGAAACGTCCAATGCTGTCAAGGGAAAGTTAAGTGCTGCAGAATCGCTAGTTCAATACAACCCGGATTCACCTGTAGCACTGGCAATGGATGCCTCAGAATATAGGCTGGGAGCCGTACTCTATCACCAGTATGAGAATGGTGCAGAAAAGGTGATAGCTTGTGCATCCCGCTCTCTAACGAAGGAAGGGCGAAACTACGCACAGATATAAAAACAAGCTCTAAGTGTAGTACCATGCCGATGCGTTGAAAATCCTAATTCATTCCTGTGTGGAAGACGTCGTCTACGAATGTTTTGGGAGGGTAGACGGTACTCCCTCAACGAATTGGTGAGCACCGGTCAAGCTCTACCAAGATCCGTCCTATCTAATAAATGTGAACCATCGTCTCACGCATGTTATTGTATTCAAGTGCCACCATATCAAAGTTGTCTGCGCCCATCCTGGTCAGAAAGCGTCTTGCCTTGCTAACGGATCATCAACCCCTTGTGCGAATTTTTGGCCTTAAACAAGAGCTGACCATAATTGCAGAGAAAAGATTGCACTGATGGGGATTAAGGCGCTAAGGCTAATGGCATACTCCTTCGATATGGAGTACAGGAGGACAGAAGAATTTGGTAATGCCGATGGTTTGTCAAGTTTGCTGGACACAAAGGAGTTACCGAGTGCGGAAAGGATGGTTCACGAAATACTGGAACAGCAGGCTGGTGAAGAAGAGATGTTAGGATTGCCAATGACATACATAACACAGGCCACTAAAGAAGACTGCGCTTCGAAAAATCTTCTTCTTCAGCGTTTGTCCCGCTTCGTCGCAGGGTCCGCTCTTCTGGTGTCATGACGCCACCTTTCCCGGTCCTGCGCTTTATCAGGATGGACGCCAGTTACTTTCATGTCCATGTGTAACGTATCCGACCAACGCTGCTTCGGGCGTCCTCTAGGCCGCTTTCCTGACACTTCTAACTCAAGGCCTATCTTGCGGACGCTGTCTTTCTTTCCACGCATAACGTGGCCGTACCATCGTAAGCGAGCTTCGCGCATCTTGTCCGCTATCGGCACGACACCGAACTACTGCCGAATAGCATAATTTCAGATGCGGTCCATGCGGGTGACTCCAGCCGCCCAGCGCAGCATCTTCGTCTCCATGACGCCGAGGCGCGTTTCAACTTCCTTAGTCGCAGGCAACATTCAGCGCCGTATATTGCCACCGGCCGCACGACTGCTCTGTAGATCTTTGACTTCAGGTGCTCTGGTATCTTCCTATCGCAGAGCACACCAGTCAGCGAACGCCACTTGGACCAAGCTGCACTCACGCGTGAGTTCACTTCAACCATCAGACCGCCGTCAGACACTATTGCTGATCCCAGGTATTTAAACACCGAAGTGCGTGTAAGCTCAGTGCCGTCAATCGTAATGGAGCCAGACTCGCTCATGTCAGTCGTTAGGTACTCGGTCTTCTTGACGTTCAATTTGAGTCCGAACATCGCCAGGCGGTCACACCAAGCTTGCACCTGCTGCTCGAGATCCTCTTTATCTTCGCAAGCGAGCCTCACGTCATCAGCATAAAGCAGCGTCCATGGGACGGGCTTCAGAAGATCTCGTGTGATGGCATCCATGACGACAACAAAGAGGACTGGAGAAAGCGCAGAACCTTGGTGCACCCCAACAGAGATGGGAAACTCCATTGAGGTTCCAGCTGCAGCCTGCACTCTACTCTTTGGGCAAGAGTAGAGCATCCGCACCAACTCTATAAGTTCTTCAGGTACGTTGTGTTGTCGCAAGGCGTACCATGTAACCTCACGCGGTACGCGGTCGAAGGCCTTCTCCAAGTCGAGAAAGGCTATATGCACCGGCTTCTGTTTCTCGCGATGCTTCTCCACCAGGAGGCGGGCGGCGTATATAGCATCAATGGTCCTACAACCAGATACAAAACCGCACTGATTGTCGGAGAGCTTGAGGATTTCACGAATTCGTCTGTCGAGGATTCACTCGAAGATCTTCATGCTGTGCGAATCAAGCGAATCGGACGGTAATTGGAGCAGTCTGCAGGACTGCCCTTCTTCTTCCAAATCGGAATCGTCGAACTGTTGTGCCAGCACTCCGGTACTTTCTTCTCCTTTACTACCTGGTTGAAGAATTCAGCTAACCACTCAGTAGGATACCAGAGCTTCGACTTCCAAACATCGGCTGCCAGATCATCGGGTCCTGTCGCCTTGCATGGCTTCATCTTCTTCAGAGCCGCTTCTGTTTCCTCCACGGTGATCTTGTGAACGGGACCGTGAACAGAACCCACAGAAGGGATGGCCGGGTGAGGAAATTCCATAGTGGAAAGTTCCTCAAAGTAATCACGCCATCGCTTTAGCGCCTTTTTGCGGTCTGTCAGAAGATGGCCGCTCTCATCGTTGATGCCAAAGAACTTTTCAATATCTTCGGTTTGGCGATGGCAGGTCTTAGCAAATACCGCTCACCATCGCGCGACTCGAACTTTTCGTTGACATCACTATAATGAGTGGCTTTGGCAACAGCCACGGCTTTCTTTGCAGCCTTCTTCGCTTTCTGATACTTCTGCCAGTTATCGGCTGTTTTATCGCTGAGAAACACATGATTTTTGTCCTTTGCTAACCCTCGAAAAATATTGAATTATATTCCAAATGATTGGCCACCTAAGAGGAAGGAAAGTAGGCTGAAGACTTTTGCGTTGAAAAAAATCTGCGCTATCGATACACAGAGGACGTATACTACGGAAGAATCGTACACTGATTCCATACAAGCTTAAAACCCAGGTGTTTAAGATCCTTCATAACAGTCATTATGGCCCAGGTGAGATTGGCGAGCATTATGGTCTGGTTTCCAGATATCAAGGCAGCTATATAAAGAATGGCACAAGGATGCCAGATATATGCAGCTTACGGTGGATACCCAGTTCGCATTTCATAGCATCACTGAAAAGAGCCGCTGAAAGTGTGGCATAGGTTGTATTTGATAATGGTGGATACCAAGTCGAAATTGTCTGAGTCCATACGCATGAGGTCAACCACTGTAGAAAGAACCACAGCGAAGTTGAAAGAAATCTCCACCAGAAATAGATTGCTCCAACAACATACATCCGATAACGGTCCACCATTTATTTCAAAAGAGCTTCGAGACCACTGTCGAAGCAGAGGAACTGAACAATTATTTAAACCGCCGAACCACTCCAATTTAGCGAAGCGGAGCCGTTTTTCTGAACAGCATATTGTGTAAGGCCTCGTGCTCGTTCTCGCCGCTGCGATGGAATCGCAGCGACGAGGACGAGAAACCCACACGTTGCTATTGGAAAATCGACAGCAGAAGTGTTACTAAGGCGTAACCTTAGGACCACACCTTTCGATTTTAATGTGATAAGTCAAATAAATACGCGTTGAAGATGAGGGAACAGCATGACAGGTGTAAAAAAGCGGAAATATAGAGTTAGATAGGTATATGTACGGAATTACAGCAACACAGGTGACAGGTAGACTCCTGGGATAATTATAAAGTGTGGAACAGGCACGTGCAGAGTAAATAATGAACCGGAGAGCGCAAGGTGCACGCTGGCGAGACAAAGAAACGTGCTATACCAAGGGAAGAGGAAGAGGACTACCAGCTAAGAAAGATGGAAAAGAGAAGAAGCATACCGGCGTCGAAAAGCATACGAAGGCACAGAAGGTGGGAGATCAAATCGCACGCGGAAAGAAACAGAGCGAATGGAAGACCATACACAGAATCAAGGGGTCAAGAGCTAATATGATTGCAACGGAGGTGATACGGGAGAAGGGAGATAAGCAGGATTGTATACGTAAGGCGCTCGAGTACGATGGTATTTTCATGTGGAGTAGCGATGTAGCCCCTTCGTGTGGCCCCTGTGGAGCGGAGCCCCTTCGTGTGGCCCGTGTGGCCCCTGATGGAGCGGAGCGACTTCGCGACGATAAATCGTACTCACACCAAAGGTGATGTACTGAAGTTCGGAATAAATATTCGTTAGTGCTTGAAAATGGTAGAGGATTTTGAGGTACTCAGTCCCCAACGGGAAGTATCTCTAACAAGGGAACATCACTTCTCGGCCTTTTGGCTCAGATCAAAGTTTAGTTTAGTTTTAAGGGGAGGTTCTGATACGCATATCTGAGCGGGGAGAGTGAGTCATATGGGAAGAATCCCCACCCCTCAATTAGTATAAAAGTATGTTGCTTTTTTGCCAAGTCGTTAAACCCAAGGAGTAGGGGGTCCTTGAAGTCACAACGGAATACGGCGCATCACGAGTTTGGGGGTCTTGTACGCCGCGATGCCTATGCCGGCAAGCGGCTCGGAGCGCAGTGGAAGTGGGGTTGCTTCATGCGAGGGAGGTCGGGGGCTTGGTTCTTTTGCTGCATTTTTGCATTTCGACTGATTGGTTGAGATTCGAAGGATTCCGGCATCTAGACCATTTTCAGAGGTTTTTTTTTGCGCAACTTTACATCTGCCTGCTGTGGTATTCAACGCGATGATGTATAGATGTCCAAAACCAGTGATACACAGATACAGGTGCACGAGGCAGCACAATACGTATAGCGTAGAAAGCCTATAGGCACCTCATTCTGTTTCCCTACATACATCAATGACCTCGGAAAAAACCATTCTGCCCGGATTTTCAAAGGGAGCAGGATGTGACGTCAGAGGTGGTTAAAATGTGAAACGAGGTCCGTGGACCCCGCAAATTGACCTAAATGGACATCGATACACTCTTTCCCTCATCTTTACCTGTCACCTGGAAATCAGAGGTCTGCTGAAGGTTTTCTAAACCTAACGCCAACAATGTCCGCTGACGATCGAGTGATGGAAAACAAGAAGAATATTGCGATCCGCAACTTATAGAGCTGATAGACGTGGAGAGGCAAGCAAGCAGTGAACAAATGATATAGTTTTCGGTGGAACTCTTGTTTCGGAGGAAAGGGTACGTCTTCAACTGGATTTCGTCTATGGAGCCCATGTCATTAGTCCATGTAGAGAAGTAAACTGTGAGGAGCCTGTAGCTTTTATACGCCGTACCTCCGTACTGTGACCAGTGCTTCTGTTTCATGCACTTTGTACCAGGGCATCACTAGTGTTGAACGTTTATACATCATTATGTTGAATAGCTTTATCATTGCCTTTCGGTTAGAATCCCGGTCAGTAATAAACAAGTCCCAAGAAACTCCATTTCCTCTCACCTTGGAACTTCGGCATTGCTGTTAACAATGTTTGTATTAGGGGAGGGGGGGGGGGGGGAGGCGGGGCAAAAGTAGTGAGACTCTCCATGCCGTGCCCATATATGTCGTGACTGGAGTCCGGTTTCGTGCTTCTCGTATTTGTATGTTTGTTTGCTACTTACTGAAGGCCACCTGAGAAGTGACCACTTTCGCCCTTTCCAGAAGCATGCCAAAACCCCAGTCTGTCTCATGCCGTTACCCCAGTCTGACGAGTCGACCTGTGTCGCGCAAATCTCGCCCAATTCCCAAAATCGAGCAGCTTGGACTCAAAAGTCACGCAAGATGAGAAGTACGCCTCGTACATTAACCGTGCCAAACAGCGAGTCTGGGTGAGGCCTGGTGAACTGTTACCGACCTTCGTTCGGCGGGTTGTTCATGGCGAGAAGCACCTTCTGAGCTTTTGAGTCTGCGCCCATGGACCGGTGTACTGCAAGCTGTTTTCCAAAGCACGACGATGGACTCGAAGGCAGTGGTAAACGAAATAGAAGAGATGGACCTGCGACTCGAACTTATTCACTCGCAGCGCGTCAAGAAGGTCCTCCTCTTCGACAACGCCGCACCCCATCGGGAACAAGTGACCACGGATAAGCTTGCCCAGCTGGGCTACGTTCACATGCTTCACCCACCTCGCCGAACGTCTTTCCATGCGACTACCACTACTTCTTCAGCCTATAGGAATTCATGGTCGGAAGGGACACAAGGACCCAAGCAGACTTCACAACCATAACGAGCAGTGGATCAGCACCAGGACTAAGCAGTTCTGGAAGGATGGGATCAGGAAGTTGGCTGATCGATGGCAGCAAGGTAATTGACCATAATGGCGAATACATTCCTCAGCACCGTTGAGTTGCATTTGAGTTATAAAGAGATAAAGAAATTTGTTGAGTTTGTCTCTTTACTTTTGGCCCACCCTAATAGTACTGCTGTGCCACGAAGTTGTTAAATGGAACTTTATTGGTCTGACGTTTCGACCGGTTCGTCGTCTTAAGAGGCCTAAAAACGGTTCGAAGCTTTATCTCTGCAACCTACCCGACCGAACGCCTCACCCACGCTAACGTTCCCGACCTAATGCCCGAAAGAAAAAACCCGAAAGGTGAAGACGAACTCTCACGATGTTCCACCGCCTGAGGGTAGTATAGTTGTGCTCTCCCAAAAATTTCGAATAACACAATATATTCGAATAGCGACGATTTTCGAGCATTCGAATTCGAATAACATTCGAAAAGCGCGTTTTTTTGAGCATTC
This sequence comes from Heligmosomoides polygyrus bakeri, assembly GCA_947359475.1. Classification (NCBI taxonomy): domain Eukaryota; kingdom Metazoa; phylum Nematoda; class Chromadorea; order Rhabditida; family Heligmosomidae; genus Heligmosomoides; species Heligmosomoides polygyrus. The sequence goes on from OX375870.1 coordinate 51,480,658, forward strand.
GAATTCGAGTACATTCGAAAATCGCGTTTTTTCGAGCATTCGAATTCGAATACATTCGAAAATCGCGTTTTTTCGAACACTCAAATTCGAATACATTCGAAAATCACGTTTTTTCGAGCATTCGAATTCGAATGCTCGAATATTCATTTGGGCTCAACTAGGGTTTTGGGAGAGAGGATCATTTCATCAAAGCAAATACGGGGTATACACTGTTTGAAAGATGATAACGTTGCTCAAGGTAAGGGTAATGAAGAAATTAAGGGCTCATATGAAAGCTTAATATAATAAATATTTTCTGACATACAAGCGGTGTGGACTGCGCAATGCACTCATCTGAATTCTCATCATTTTACATACGATTGATTGTGTTTCACTTGAATACCTGTTCTAATTTCTCCTTAAAGAAACCGTGTCATTTGATTTGGGCTTGTTTCAATGTTTAAAACTTTAAAACACACTATGGCTTGCGAAAAATGCAGGGTATCCTAAAAATGCAAGTACTAATTGAAAGGTTCTAACATTGCTTCTAGTGAAGCTTTTGGAGCTCTTTTAGATTAAAGCACAGGGTAACGAAATTTCTGTGGCGTGCAAATAGTCATACTGTTCCACACCCAGCCAGAAACCTTGCATTTCAGACTTGATTGACTGTGTATGGGTCACACGAGTGGGGCGTGCTTTGGAGTAGTCGCTGAATCGCCTCTGCACTCCGACGATGTTTTCGATTTTCCAGAAGCACTTCAGGATAAACTTTTTCTCCTCGGCCGGCATGACTCTTGTTATGGGCTCAGACATGTAGAAAGCGTTATTAGAGCAATCGCGAGAACGGAAAATTGTGGAATCAATAAAACACCTTCGAATGTTTCACTAGCAGAAATGTTAGAACTTTAAAGTATAATATTAGGCTGTTCGGAAAGCTTTCAGCGTTATGTGATACCATTTTTCAATCATCTATTGTTAAGTAAAAATTCAACTTGCATTGCGCATTAATGCTATTTTCTGCACAGAATTTTTCTATCTCATTTATGTTTCAATGTTGTTTTATACTTCCGTTCTTGAAGTGCTTATTGAAGTATGTCGAAGGAGCAAATCCGAACGATATTTTGTTTCGATGTCAAATTGAGACAACCCGTAGCAGACACAGCTCGACAATTCAATCGAGTGTGGGGGCCTAACAGTGTTGAAGAAAGCACTGCGTACCAGTGGTTCAGTAAATTTCGGATCGGAGGTTTCAGCCTCGTATATGACCCCAGTAGCGGTAGACCTTTATCAAGCCTGGAGGACGAGTTGAAGGAATTGTTGGAAGCTGAACCATCCCAAACAGTTCGCGGGATCGCAGAAGGACTAGACGTCGGTAAAACTGCTGTTTCGGGTGCTTTGAAACGCCTCGGGAAGGCGAAAAAGCTCGAAAAGTGGGTGCCCCACGTGTTGAGTGATCGGCAAAAATCGTAACGTTTCGAGATTTGTTCTTCTCTACTTTTACACAACAAAACCGATCCGTTTTTGGATTGAGTCATCACTTGTGATGAAAAATGGATCCTGCGTGATAACAGGAAACGTTTCGGACAGTGGGTGGACGACGACGATCCCCCTACGCATTTTCCAAAGGCGAACCTCCTCACAAAAGGTAATGGTCACTGTGTGGTGGTTGACAGCTGGACTGATCCATTACAATTTTTTGGCCCCAGGCCAGACGATCACAGCAGAGACCTACTGTAAGGAAGTCGACGAAATGCACCGAAAATTGCGCCAACTTCAACCAGCATTGGCCAACAGAAGAGGCTCGATTGTTTTGCACGATAACGCCCGCCCACACGTTTCGCGAATCACAATTCGAAAATTGAACGAATTAAGGGTTGAAGTTCTGCCTCACATTCTCCAGACCTCTCACCAGCCGACTACCACCTGTTCAAACACTTTCAGAACTTTCTCGCTGGTAAAATCTTCACCAATCAGGACCAAGCCAAGTCAGCTTTCGTGGATTTTGTCGGATCTTGATCACCTCATTTTTTTGCTGATGGAATAAGTTGACTCGTGACCCGTTGGCAAAGGTGCGCTGATTCGAACGGTGCTTCTTTCGACTAAATCCGATAAGATTTGAGAAAGTCATGGTACTTCAAAGTGAAGCACTCAACACGCTGAGAACTTTCCGTACAACCTAACTGTTCCATTATTGGCAAGCCGTAGTGTGTTTTAGAATTTTAAACTTTAAAGAAGCACCAATTAATCAACACGGCCCCTTTAAGGAGAAATTACAATCATTTAAGTGAAACACAATCAATCAAGTGTAAAATGGAAGAAATCAGACGAGTGCTTGGCGCAATCCACATCACTCTTATGTGAGAAAAGTTATATTTTAAAAGCATTCATTCTTGTCCTTAATCTCTTGAGTACCTTCACTGTGAGCAAGGTTATCACCTTTCAAAAGTGTACACATTTTTTCAGACACCTGTATATTGATGACAAGTGCCCTACCCCATCTGTACGTGGGCTTCGCACTTGCTCGCCTAGCTTGATGTCCGTCGCTAATATATGTATAAGATAAACATTCATACATTTGGATAAATTAATCGCTTAAATGTGGGTAAGATCACCAACACTAATTGTATCGTGCAATCCATGAAGTTCTTTTTGGTTTGGGTTCGTTCGAACCCGTTGAAAAGATTACAAATTTCAAAGTTTGGGCAAATAGGCTTCTCAATGCGATCGTCACATCATCAGATCTTTTCCATAAATGGCGGCTTCCTCACCTTCCCTCCTCTTGCTTTCCTCTCATTTATACTGTAAATTAACAGTCCGGTGAGCAATCTTATACGAAACATTGAGAGAATAACACACCTCCCCTTTCGCCACCCCTCTAACCCTTATTTAAAATTAACGGCCGTTAAGACCTGCCATAACTCTTACCGCTTATAATCCCAGATGTGTTTTATCAGGTTGGTTTCCACATACTGAGCGATAAAAGAAAACCAACCGCAGCGTATTCTAAGCTTCTTTTGGAAGCGGATCTGTCTTCGAAATGAAAAAGGTGTCAAAAGCACAACTCCATTTCAGTTTTCAACTTCAACTCCTCTTTCGGAAGTGATAATGCATCAAAACCAACTAAGGGGGGAAGGGTCTCAGGCGTAGGTCTGAGCGGGGGAAATGGATAGTACTGCGAGAATCTCCACCCTTCATTTAGTAGAAAAACATGTTTCCTTTTTGCTGAGTCCTTGAACCAAAGGGCTACGGACCCTCGAAGGTGGGGTACAGTAACGCACCGTCAGCGCGTGCCCACGTGCATACGTGCGCGCGTCGACGTATGGGAAGTGGCGAAAGGCGGTGCGGCGAGTGAATCGTTGGCTCAGCAGGATGTGACGCTGCCTCACAGGTGCTAGGGCAGATGATCGATTCCCGTGCTATGCACAATTTTTGCATTTTTTCATGTCTGCTGCCTCCTTCAACAATTTGCTTCCTACACAACTTCTACACATTTATTTCACCCTAAATTGCAAAAGGGTCAGATTTGTGATCAACACCCCAGATAAGCCTTATAGACAAAGCTTGGACGAAAACAGTGACCATGACCTTACCACTAGTCACCCTTGCCTACTATAACTTCCCGTACTCCAGCGTAATACCAAAAACGATTCGTGGTCAGCACCCAAATAACCCCCCTGGGGGAAGTTTGGGCAAAATCGGTGGTTATGACTTGACAATCCAAGTCACCCGTACCTGCTGTGAGGTCACTGTTTAACATTCGCTGAAAAACACATTACCTTGCATAATACAAAAAGTGAGAGATGTGAGTGAAGCAGAGCTCAAAATGTAATCTTGTTTGACAATTTATCATGAGATAAATGTGTAGGAGATGTGTAGGAAGCAAAGAGGTAAAGGAGGCAGCGGTCATGAAAAAAATGCAAAATTAGTGCGCAGCATCGGAGTCGAGCATCTGGGCTAGCACCAGTGAAGCAGCGTGGCACCCTGCTGAGCCACCGACTTGCTCGCCGCACAGCCTTCCGCCACTTCCCATACGTCGACGCGCGCACATATGCGCGTGGGCACGCGCTGACGGTGCGTTACTGTACCCCACCTTCGAGGACCCGTAGCTGTTCTGGTTCAGTGACTGAACGAAACATGTTTTTCTACTGCATGAAGAGCAGAGATTCTTGCAATACTATCCATTTTCCCCGTTCAGACCTACGCCTGACACCCTTCCTTGGTAAGTAAAAATTCATCAAAACCGGTCAAAGTCGACTCTTCAAAGCTTCTTTTGTGAGCGGATCCAAACGATCCCGCTTCTGTACATAGGCGAATCGGCGTCGGGATCTGGTCTCCTGGTTACGGGATGCTTTTGTCGCAGAATGTCCCAATTTGAATTCGTAAAGCATGATGACTCGATAGTCGCGTCGGTTCCTGATTTTACGGGGCTATGGAGAAAGTCGGCTAGAAAAATTAGAGCAAAATCTACATATATTTTTTGAAAGAGCAGGAAAAAACCTACCGAACGGTATATGTGACTTTCCCTGAGATGGGATGCTTTGGGGTAAAAAAAACCTATTTATCTATACATACCTCGAAACGGAAATTAATTTTGCGACAGCCTAACATTATTCTCCCTCGCCAAAAAAGGCTAAATTTCCTTGAACAAAAATTATTTATTTATTTATATAAGGCATGCATTGTACACCCAATGATACATTATACAATGCATACATATATCAGGAACGAAATAAAATTTAGAAAAACGCCGACAAGATGAAGGCGAATCGAAGGTGACATTTCTCCTGATGAAGGTTTTAAATGCACCTTTCGACAAACTAAGAAGGTTGTCTTGGCTAGTAACGAACTGTTCTAACTAGTCACGAATTATTCTTTTATTTAATCATTATCCTAACCCTTTTGGAGAGTCTCTAGTTTAATGCGAAAAAATCTCGTTTTGATTTGGAAGATGTTTCATTGATTCAATAGAGTTACACTTGTTGAGAAGATTGTCCAATTAGTCGTGAAATATGTCCATTTTGATTTGAAAAGTGCCCAGTTTAACATTGGTTTCCACATTATGAGCGATAAAAGAAAATCGCCCACAGCGATAAAAGAAAACCACCCCTGGAGATGTGCCGCCGATGTTGATAACGTGCCTGCGGAATCAGAAGACGTTTGGGCAGGTTGTGGGGCACAGTGGCGTTGATTCATGCGAGGGAGGTCTCTTGCGTTGCGAGATTTTTGCATTTCAACGGAGTGGTTGAGATTTGAGGTGTTTGACGTCTACATTATTCGCTGGCGTTTTCTGTGCATTTTCCAGCTGTATGCGTTTCCACGGATCTCCCTCGATAGAGAGCCTTCGGGCTCTCTTGTTAAGAGGGATCTCGGGCCGCTTGTCGCAGGGCCACGTGGCGCGTCCCCGGGTGGTGGATAGGGGAATTAAACGCGAACCAAATGCGACCGTGTACTGCCCAGAGACGCAGGTGGGATGCAGGGGATGGACTCCTTGCTCCTGCTGTGTCGGGTCGATGCGTTCCTTGTGCGTGGGAGCGGCATGTTCGTGCACAGTGTGCGTGGATGTGTCCGTGACTGTGCGGATTGTAACTGTGTCGGCTCGGCCAAAAGCTTGCACTCGGTAGACTGGGAGTACATGTAAGGCGATTCGAGGCCGCCTTAAGTCTCGCCCCGTCCCTTCGGGCAGTCTGGCTGGCTGCCCGGAGTTCTTCGCCCGCACGACAGAGCCTGACTAGCTACCCGTGTTGTATTCCAGTCAAACACAGCAGCACTAAAGGGCCTCATTCCCCTGACCCCGAAAGAGCCCCCATTTCTGCAGCGATGGGAAGGACGAGTACGGAGAGGCTGCTAAAATCTCAGGGCCTAACCAGGCTGCGCAAACTGAGAAGGACTAGGATGACGATCTGTACTTACAACGCCCGCACGCTTGCGTCGGAAGCATCCGTCGAGGACCTGATGATGCAAGCCAGGAAGATCAAGTACGACGTCATCGGACTGACCGAGACGAGAAGACACCACCCCCTACACGCCGCCTATGACTCCGGAGAAGAACTGTTCCTCGGAACATGCGACAGCAGGGGAGTAGGCGGCGTTGGTGTCCTCGTCAACACGCACTTGGCCATGAACATCGATTCGTACGAGTCTCTGACAAGCCGAATCGGACGTCTGCGACTGAAGCGATGTGGCTCCGTGCCAGCCTTGACTGTGTTCGTCGCGTATGCCCCAACATCCGACTACGACGACGAAGACGTCGAGGCCTTCTACGTGGAGCTGGAGAAGTTCTATAAGGAAGATCACACCTTCTACAAGGTGATCGTCGGCGACTTCAACGCCAAGATCGGGCCACGAAGGTCGCCGGAAGAACTTCACATCGGAACCCACGGTTTGGAGTGGAACGAGCAAGGTGAAAGGCTGTCTGAGTTTATCATGTCGACCAATACCATCCATGGAAACTCACAGTTCCAGAAGCCTCCCTCTCTACGATGGACCTGGGAATCCCCCGGTGACCAGTTCCACAACGAGATCGACCACATCATCTTCAATCGCAAGTATTGCCTGACCGACGTTTCCGTTGTCCTCAAGTTCTGCACGGGATCGGATCACCGCCTCCTTCGCGCGAGGTTCCGCTTTTCGCGTCAAGGAGAGAAGGCCGCGAAGTTCAAGAAGAGGAGTCCCAGAACGACCATCAACTGGGATCTCTACACCTCTCTTGTCGGCCTTTGGGAAGATGCCGTCATGGACAACGTCGACGAGGAATACGATCGCTTCGTGCACCATCTCCACGATAGTGCTAAGGGAGCCGAGAGCTTGAAGACCACCAAGAGACGTCTGTCTCCGGAAACTCTCGAGCTGATACGCCAGCGTGGAGCAGCACGAGCGTCAGACAACTACCAACTGACGTCCGAGCTTGCGAAGCTATGCAGAGCGGCGATAAAGGAAGATCTCAAGGAGAGAAGGGCGAAAAAGCTGGCTGAAGCAGCAGAGGCAGGGCTGGGCATCCGCAATGCCCGCCGGAACTTCGCCAACTTCAAGACCAAGATGACCGCTCTCCGACGTCCTGACGGAACCGTCACCTTTTCCAGAAGGACCATGGAGAAAGTCATCCACGACTTCTACTCCGATCTCTTCGATAGCCACGTCCACCTGCCCCTACGCCATCTTCCGCAGGATGGATACGTCATCCCCTCTGTTCTCCCTTCCGAGATCCGACACGCCATCTCGTCGGTGAAGAAACGTACAGCACCCGGTCCTGACAGGATCAGAGCTGAACACCTGAAGAACCTCCCGCCAGCGCTCATCAACACCTTGGCGCGGCTCTTCACACGCTACCTGTCCGAATGCAAGGTTCCATCTCAGCGGAAGACCAGCAAGACCGTCTTGCTGTACAAGAAGGGAGACGTGCACGACATTGGCAACTATCGCCCGATCTGCCTGTTGTCCGTAGTCTACAAGCTGTTCACTCGAGTAATCCTGAATAGGATTAGTAGAACGCTGGACGAAGGACAGCCATGCGAACAAGCAGGATTTCGGAGAGGATTCAGCACGATCGACCACATACACACCATTACGAAGCTCATCGAAGTGTCGCGAGAGTACAAGCTGCCGCTGTGCCTTACGTTCATTGACCTGAAGAAGGCATTCGACTCCGTCGAGACTGAAGCGGTCATGGAAGCCCTGCTCACCCAGGGCGTTCCTACTCAGTACATCAGAGTCCTTCGAGAGCTGTACAGTGGATTCACGACCAAGATCTCACCATTCTACAACGACGTCGTCATTGACGTGAAGAGAGGGGTTCGACAAGGGGATACCATATCCCCGAAGCTCTTCAGCGCCACCCTCGAAAACGTCATGCGCGAACTAGAATGGGAAGACATGGGAGTGAAGGTCGACGGCCAGCAGTTGCACCATCTTCGTTTCGTTGACGACATCGTGCTCATAACACCGAGCATCAGCCAGGCGGAGCGAATGCTGACCGACTTCGATCGTGTATGTGGGAATGTTGGACTGCAGCTGAATCTTACGAAGACGATGTTCATGAGGAACGGACAAGTTTCTGATGCCCCATTCTCGCTCAACGGAACGAACATCTCCGAATGCTCCAGCTATGTGTATCTGGGCCGCGATGTCAACATGGCCAACGACCTAGCACCAGAGCTGAGCAGGAGGAAACGAGCGGCTTGGGGAGCTTTCAAGAGCGTCGAAGAAGTCGTGAAGAAAACGAAGAACGTCCGACTCCGTGCCCACCTATTCGACTCCACTGTTCTTCCTGCCCTAACATACGCCTCAGAGACCTGGGCTATACGAAAGCAGGGGAGGGGGGCGTTCGTATCGGCTGGTTGTAGGCGCCGCCGCCGCGCGCTCAGGTGGCCATACCTGCGGCGTCATCTCCCCGCTCGCCGTCTCCGCTCATGCTCTGGCACCCGTCGCGCGCGCGGCGACAACGGCCCGACGGAGGCCGTCGTTGGCGGCCCCACGGACGGCCCGACGGACGAGCAGAGCACGCAGGAGGTCAACCAGATTTGTTGGGACTGCAATCGACAGGATGTTCAGAGGATTTACAAAACCAGTGTAAGGATACATGTTGGCATGATACAAACATAGCTCTGCATCAGAATTTTGAGCTCTATCTAATGAACTCTACCTCAAGCTCATCAGTGCCACCGTTGATGCGATATTCTTCAAATTTGAAACTGAAAAATAATTCTTCGCAAACCTGCTATAAAGCTGTAAAAGGAATGTTTCCAGACTAAAATTTCACACAGAATTCAACTACGTCGTCTAAATACCTTCAAGAGCTCTTTTTTAAAGAAAAAATTGTGTGGATGACACCGTTGGGGATATGTCTCCAAGACAACATTCTACACAGAATTCAATTACGAAATTTATGTTCACAAATACAGTGTGTCCCAAAAATGTATACGCTGTTTGAAGGTGATAACCTTGCTCAGAGTAAGGGTACTGGAGAACTTGATGGCTCAGATAAAATTTTAGGACAGTGAAAATCTTCTGACAAATGAGGGTATAGATTGCGCCATGCGCTCGTCTGGAACCTTGCATTTTACACTCGAATACTTCGCTGTTTTCGCTTGAATACTTGTTATAATTTCTCCAAAAAGTGGTCGTTTCGATTGATGTGAGCTTCTTTAAAGGTTTGAAAGTTCAAAACACATTATGGCTTGCGAAAAATGCAGAATCCTAAATCCAAAAAAATCCTAAGAATCCTAAAAAATGCATGTACTATTTGAGTGGTTCTATCATTGGTGATAGTGAAGCTTTCGAAGATGTTTAACATCTTCAAAAGCACAGGGTAACGAAATTTCCGTGGCGTGCAAATAGTCAAGATTGCGCCATGCACTCGACTGAAACCTTGCATTTCAGACTCGATTGATTGTGCATGGGCTAACTGCTTGTTAAAATTCTGTTACTACTTGGCCACACTAACCTGTGCAGCGCCTCTTTTACCGTTTAGAAATTGACAATTACGTGAAAGGCAAGTGACGTGTGAGTTTATTGATTACACAATTTATCACTTTCGCTATCGCTCTAATAATCCTCTCTACATTTTTAAGCTCATAACAAGAGTCAGGCCCGGCTCTAAGCCTTTCTACCAAGGGAAGGAGTTTATCCTGAAGTAGCACTGGAAGTTTGAAAACACCGTACAAGTGCGTAGGCGACTCAGTGACACCCTGTATTGACTGTAGAGTGGAGAATTTGTGTTAGTTCACTATATGCTCAATACACAGAACTAATGACGGTGGTAAGCAACAATTGATTAATAGACATGTCCTACTACCTGGTAATAAATATAACCTCGGCCCCCTGGATGCACGGCCTCCAGGAGGTCGAGGACTTATGAGAGGGCAATGAAAGACTATGTATTTAGTGACTTCGTTTATCCCCAGAACTGAAGTTTCGGACCGCTTGATTGACATCAACAAAGAATCGATGAATTGACCAATATCGGTTGATGATCGATCGAAACGTCAAAAACGAACTTCAGATTCGTGTTCAACGATATCGGTCACCCTCGCGGCATAAGTTTTGTACCGCTTGAATGACATACACAAAAAACGCACACAACTCTTTTATATGTAATATAATAGGATATCAACTTCGTGATTGAATTCTGCGTAGAATGTTGGCTTAGAGACATGTCCCCAACGGTGTGATATACACAATTTTTTCTTTAAAAAAGAGCTTTCTAGAAGGTATTTAGACGACGTAGTTGAATTCTGTGTGAAATGTTGGTCTGGAAACATACCTACTACAGCTTCGCAGCAGGATTGCAAAGGATTATTTTTCAGCTTCAAATTTGAAGAATATCGCATCAACTCGCATCTGATGAGCTTGAGGTAGAGCTCATTAGATAGAGCTCGAAATTCTGATGTAGAGCTATGTTTGTTTAGCGCCAACATGCAGCTTTACACTGGTTTTGTAAATCCTCTGAACATCCTGTTGATTGCAGTCCCAACAAATCTGGTCGACCTGCGTGCTTCGCTCGCCCGTCGGGCCGCCGTCGTGGGGCCGCCGACGACGGCCTCCGTCGGGCCGTTGTCCGCCGCGCGCGCGACGAGTGCCACAGAGTGAGCGGAGCCGGCGAGTGGGGATGACACCGCAGGTTGGCCACCTGGGCGCGCGGCTGCGGCGCCTACAACCAGCCGATACGAACGCTACGCACCCCGAAAGCAGGATGAACACGCGATCAGCGTCGCGCAGCGTGGAATCGAGAGGACGATGTTCGGAGTGACACGACTCACGCAAGTGAGAGAAGGCCTCCGGAGTTCCGAGCTTCGCCGACGTTCGAAGATCAGAGACGCTGTCGCATGGGCCAAGTCGTCGAAAATTAGGTGGGCCGGCCACGTAATGCGATTCGCAGACACCCGCTGGACGAGAGCCGTCACAGACTGGATTCCGCGGGATGTCAAAAGAACACCAGGACGCCCACCAACGCATTGGTCGGACTTCTTCGTGAAAGCCCTGAACGACCGATATGACGCCCTTCGTGTCCCTCGAGCGAGGAGGATCCATTGGACCACTCTGGCACGCGACAGGGACGAATGGAGACGCTGCTGGCGCCCGCTCGAGCAAGTCGATGATCAACGGGACGACAGGTGATACAGGTGATGCGTTTCCGCGCTCGAGAGCGCAGAACCCAGCTGCGGACTCTCCTGGGTGACGAAAGCAGTTCCCACACGAGCAGCTTGGATGGCACACACTCTGGAGTCCCTTCCTTAGCCTGGTTCTGCGCTCGAAGAATATACGGCCCCTGAGTGCCCGATGAGGGCGCGCACTTTTCTGATTGGAGCGTAAATTGTTTGCTTCTGGGATGCTTGAAGCAGGAAAGATTGATTATTTTGTTAGATCGCAGATTTCGTAGCAATCGAACGTTCGAATTCGAATGTTTCGAGCATTCGAATTTGAACATTCGAACCGAGTGTTTCGAGCATTTGAATTCGAATACATTCGAAAATCGCGTTTTTTCGAGCTTTCGAATTCGAATACATTCGAAAATCGCGTTTTTTCGGACGTTCGAATACGAATATTCGAATTCGAATGCTCGAATATTTATTCGGGCGCAACTATAGAGTGTAGCGACTGCGCTACCACTCTTCGTCTTGAGGCCTGTAGCGAATGAGTCACACTACCCGGTCGTCACACATTAGTAGTATTGAGGGCAGCACCTCGCTCGTGGTCATTCTCAAAGCTCGCAGTGCGGTGCAAACGGGGCGAGATCACTTGTTATGGGCAAACACTCATTCCGGTTGTTCATTTTTGGATTTCTGGAATAAATCCAGAACGTTTCGAGCACTTTTCAAGAGGAAATCTCTGTCTCATGCGTCAAGATCGTGCATCTAACATCAAAATCATCGCCGTGGTGTATTCGACCCAATGTTTGCCGAGTGTAGTTGGTATGTTACAACGTCTTTTACCAGCTAGATGTTGGTTAATGCGAATATATAGAGGTCTCCCGAAGTTCCACCTAACAACCTCGTGGCACAGAAGTACTATAAACATTGTTAATTCGCAAGAAAATTACCCTCCACAGCATGCAGCTGGAAAACTGCGCAAAAAACCTTTGAAAATAGTATAGATGTCGGAATACTTCAAATCTCAACCAATGAGTTGAAATGCAAAAATGCGGCACCGCAAGTGAATCGAACCCCCGACATTTCGCATGAAGCAACGTCACGATCCACTGCGCCCCGAGCCGCTTGCCCCCAGTGGCATCGCGGGCGTACAAGAGAACGCAGAACTCGTGAGGCGCTGATTCCATTGTGACTTCAACGACCCCTTACTCCTCGGGTTTAACCGCTTAGCAAAAGAGAAACACATTTTTATACTAACTGAAGGGTGGAGATTCTTCCTATACGACTCGCTCTCCCCGTTCAGACATACGCCTCAGACTCTTCCCTTGTAAGAGTGACCGGGGTGGCCATTAGGTGGGAATGTCGGAAAGGGGGGAATAGGATTGTGCGCTGGGCAGATAGGAGACAGACAAGGGAAAGGAAGATAGGAAGGAACCATGGCTATACAAGCGAGTGAGCGTCAACAAATGTGTTATTCAAGGTGTTCTGTACCGTGGCAACAACTGGGCATAGCCTCCTCAAGTTAGTTAGGTTGCATCGAGTTTGTCACACTACGCGAAATCAAGCCTGCCTTAATCTGCACCTCACTGATCAGCACCATCAGAATTGCATAATCATTTCCGTACCTGTCAGAAGCGGCTCATGATCGCCGAAAAAGGCTTGGTTATTCTGAGATGTAAAGCCACTGAAGTGATGTATTCGTGGCGTCCCATCGATTGCCAATGGAGCAGACTTCGTAGGCGATCCCAGTATCGTTGGTGTCTACAACTGCGAAATACACTTGACATGAACAAGATACCGTCAAGGGGTCTACAATTCAGAAATGGGAACTTCGAAAAGCTAAAGAAGAATTGTAAGAGTTAGCAAAAATAAGTGTAGGAGTAGAATGATAGCGCGACGGACACGACGCTATAATACTTACCAGGGAATGCCGTCAGCTTCCCACGGAACTTCGGATTGATACCTATATCATGTGAAAGAGCTCGAAACGCTGGTCACAGATATGTAGACCACATTTTCTAAATGGTTCTTCTAAGCGGGTTGTGGCTGGCGAAAGCCGCCAGTGTTGCGTAATTTGAGGTGCGGTTGGCAGCGCTGACAGCAGCTGCAGCGGCACAGTGGTAGAGTGCTCGTCTTACAGGATTGGGGTCATGGTTCGATTCCCGTTGGTGGCGGCGTTTTTACATTGTGTGACCTGTCTTCGACGAGGACCTATAATCTCATTTTTAGCACATTTTGAGCGAACGGCTGATGGCGACTTGGATTTACGTCTATTAGGATATTCGCAATTGGAAACGAGTTCAGGAAACATGTTTTATTCATGGCATAAAAGAAGCTAAAAATTTTAATCAAATCAACTATATATATATATATATATATCTGTTCAAACCTTCCTCAACACTGATTGAACAACACTAAAAATTTGTGAAACAAACATGCCGTTGACCAACTGCAGACCGAGTCATGAACCTAAACATACGCTAAACGGCTTCTAATCTCATGCATTGTCTAGCAAGTAGGCCAAGTATTTGGCCTGGTGAGTCAATTTTGAAAGTTTCGATGTGCCATGTTGATTTTCCTTCATTCGGTATACCTTTTTCCCCTGCATCCTGCTGTCTGAATTCGGATCGCCTGAGGATAGCACTGTGGCTATACGCGAAGAAAGGAATATTGCCGCAAGATCCGCTACCATTCTATGAGAGAATGCTGCAACATTCGTAGAAATGGAGACGAATGAAGAGTTGGATGCGGGCGATTGCACTGATAACGACTCCGAATGGGACTACAATGATGACGAGGATGGAAACACAACGAGTGGGAACGAAGTTTACTTTGGCACCTCCGCTATAAGTCCTGACCAGGTGTGATTGCAACCTACACATAGTGTTTTCTCTAAGCATAATGCCAGTTTTCAGTCAACTTCCTTTATGCCATGAATGAGACATGTTTCCAATTGCGAATATCCTAATAGACGTAAATCCAAGTCGCCATCAGCCGTTCGCTCAAAATGTGCTAAAAATGAGATTATAGGTCCTCGTCGAAGACAGGTCACACAATGTAAAAACGCCGCCACCAACGGGAGTCGAACCATGACCCCAATCCTGTGAAGCGAGCACTCTACCACTGTGCCGCTGCCGCTGCTGTCACTGCTGCCAACCGCACCTCTAACTACGCAACACTGGCGGTTTCGCCGGCCACAACTCGCTTAGGAAAACCATTTAGCAAATTTGGTCTACATATCTGTGATCAGCGTCTCGAGCTCTTTCGCCTGATATAGTTCTCAATCCGAAGTTCTATGGGAAGCTGACGGCATGGTTAGAGGGGCTCACCATAGCAACTGAATTATAAAATTATATAAAATTAAAATCAACCAGAAATTGCTGACACAGTAGTACAGTGTCTGATTGAGGTGCATTTGCGGCGCTCTTGCGTCACAGCTACACTGTTCAAGGGGATAGCGGCCAGATTTTTAGTGTTCCCTCGGATTTATATTGTGCTCACTTCTTTGATAGTCATGTTTGAGTACGACGTGGCTGCCTTGGAGTCCTATGTATTTATTTTAGTTTAACGGTGGAACAAGGAATGTCGTTTTTCAAGCTCTGTACGCGATTATCTCTCTTTCGTATCATCGAACAAACCGGATGCGAATCCAGGAATGCTAAAGATTTAAATCAGGCAGTACGGGAACTTTTAAGAAGAGTGGGATGGAGACTGACGGTTTCATTGAATTCTGCAGGCATTCCCGATCGCTCTTACTTCCGTCACAAGCCCTTCCTCCACTTCTACATTCGCCCTAGGGGGAGCAAGCTGAACATACGAAAGCGCGCGGCAGCCGCGGCGACTGCTGCGGCAAGCGCAACATCTACATAGTTATGTGCTACTACAGTTACGAAGTCTAACGCTCTTGTAACTGCATAAACTGCTTTGCATACCTCTGCTCAGCTATTCGAAGGTTCTCCGGTGCACTTAATTAGAAGAAGTGGATATTTTGGGTAGGAATTGGATGACCTAATCCAAGCAATAGACAACTGCTGCTATTGTGGAACGACTTTGGGTTCTTTAATGACACGAAGCTTCATTTCTAAAAGCCACATATCTAGAAACAATACATACTCGGGAGTTTGTTAGAGTATAATACATAACTTGGGAGTTTGTTAGGGCTCCGTTTCCCCCATAACAGCCCACCCAGGAGCGATGCGTCAGTGGAAATTCATCGCGCGCGCGGCGAAAACTTGTATGTTCGTACTACCAGCCTCGCCCTAGGTTGTTCTGTTGTAACAAAAGTTGCGATGTCGGCACACTAGTAGGGTGAGACTTTATTCACAACAGCAGATGTCTATTTTATTTTATTTATTTTATTTTATTACACAAGTTTCCTCGTGTATAGATGAACAAAAGCCACAGAAAAACAACAAAAACCTTGCCAACATACCTTAGACCAATCTAAAAAAGAAGAAATCAGCAACAGTAACATAGAGCAACACAGAGGCAGAAGCAGAGGAAATAATCGAAAGACCTCAAAGGTATCAGGAACTTAAATATCGATCCAAGGTTTTTTTTAAGGTGTCGTAGCTAACAGGGACACTGTGCTTTTTGCGGAACATCTCAAGAGAAGTAACAGTCCTAAGCGTGAAGAAAAATCGTCGACAAATCAACTTCGCTCTACCAGTATCATACTTAACAGCATCCCCACGAGTGCTCGATTTTCTCAACGACAGAAGATCACTGATCCTTACGCTGCTCTTACCATGCAGTATCTATTAATTGTGTCTTCAATCATTATCCTCTTCTTTTCGTCCTTCTTCTTATCCTCGGTTGTGGTGCGACGAAGGGAACCCGCCTTCTGGATTCAGGCACTCAGAAACGAGCGCAGATGCCGCTGTGTCAAGCAGGAAGAGGATGCGCTCCCCTGATGCAACAATATCCCATGTTGAACGGCAAACGTTGCCCGCGCGAAGTACGCAGAGGCGTACCTGGCGCGGGTAAAGTTTTCCGTTCAACATGGGATAATGCTGAGTTCTGCATGCGGCCAGTCGTCGTACGACGACGATGTGACCTCTGCTTCCTTTCTTTCCGATCTTCTGACTCCAGAAGGTTGTGGTGCGACGAAGGAAACCCGTCTTCTGGATCCAGGCACTCAGAAACGCGCGCAGACTCCGTTGTGTCAAGCAGGAGGAGGCTGCGCTTCCTCTGCTGCAGCAGCATCTCATGCTCAATTCTGAATGCGATCCCTCGTCGTAGAACGACGGTGTCTCCTCTTCTGACTCCAGAAGGTTGTGGCGCGACGAATGGAACCCGTCTTCTGGATCCAGGCACTCAGAAACGCGCGCAGACTCCGTTGTGTCAAGCAGGAGGAGGCTGCGTATCCTCTGCTGCAGCAGCATCTCATGCTCAATTCTGAATGCGATCCCTCGTCGTAGAACGACGGTGTCTCCTCTTCTGACTCCAGACGGTTGTGGTGCGACGAAGGGAACCCGTCTTCTGGATCCAGGCGCTCAGAAACGCGCGCAGACGCCGTTGTGTCAAGCAGGAGGCTGCGCTTCCTGCTGCAGCAGCATCTTATGTTCAATCCTGAATGCAATCCCGCGTCGTAGGACGACGGTGTCTCCTCTTCTGACTCCAGAAGGTTGTAGTGCGACGAAAGGAACCCGTCTTCTGGATTCAGGCACTCAGAAACGCGCGCAGATGCCGTTGTGTCAAGCAGGAGGAGGCTACGCGTCCTCTGCTGTAACAACACCCCATGTTGAACGGCAGACGTTGCCCGCACGAGGTACGCGGAGACGTCGCAAGGGGTTCCATGAGATTGGCCCCATCATCTACAGGGCAGGGAGCTAACTTATTATATTATACTCTTATATTATATTATTATATAGTGGTAGATATATCCTACTATATATAAAAGAGTAAACGGTTGTGTCTGTCCGTCCGTCTGTCCATCCGTCCTTCCGTCGGTCCCTCTAGATTTTTATAGACATCGAGTGACAGGAGTCCGGGTTGAGACGAGGTGTGACCCACGTCGTGTCGCGTGCGTCAGAAGACGTGTCGCCGATGTCGCGCAAAGGGCGTCTGGGTTGAGAAGACATCTCACCGTCGGCGTTCAACAGGCGTCCAGGTTCAGGAGTTGTGTCACCCATGTCGAGCAGTGGGTGTGTAGGTTCAGAAGAGGTGTCAATGATGTCGCGGAATGGATGCTTGGTTTAAGAAGGGGTCTCATCGATATCGTGCAAGGGGTGTCCCGGTTCAGACGACATGTTACCGATGGGTGACCAGTGAAGGGGGATCAGTAATGGGGACCAGCAAAGGAGGGTCCAGTAATGGGGAGGGGGGGGGGGGGGTAGTGGTGAAAGAGGGCCAATGAAGAGGGGACCAGTAAAGGGAACGCAGGTCTAGCAAAACTGGATTTGTAAAAAGAAATTGGTGGAGACAACATTTGGGTCCTGCTTACATAATGGCAAGGTTTTCCAGGAAGCACATACCAGTGGAAGACAGGAAGCAACAAACTTATGTGGGTCATCCCCATGGTGTTCTATTATTCGCCTTCCTTGGGCAGAACATTTGCGTTTATGAACAGATAACAATCCTTAAGCCCGATCTCTGATCCTTAGGCTTTCTGGTAGCCTTAGGTCTGTTTCCTTTTACAAACGATAGTGATGGAATATACTCATTTGCATACAGCAAGAAGCAATGAACCTTAGGACAAAACTTCTGAAAAAGGCCCTCGCCTTGAGATAAAAACCTATCTTTGTTCACACAGCATTGCAGTTAACTGATCTCCGAAGAGTTCCGAAGCCAGGTTTCGAGAAGTAACGGACTTGAAATCCCATTGGTCTACACAAGAAAAGCGATATAACCTACTCCAAGCCGCTCAGTACTTTGCGTGCAACTTGTGCAACCAAGCAAGCACACCACTGTGACTTCTGGCAAGTACACGGCGCGTCCCAAACTCGCAACGCAGGAGGAATCGGACCTCACCTTTGAGCCGGAACACTGGTTGCGTACTATTACCGATGTCCTTGGCGTAATATTCTTTTAGAAAAGTCGAAAAGGTAAGCCAAGACTATCCCATCGCATCAACGTTTCTAATAAGAAAGGTCGCCAAACCGACATCCTTCGTATGCGAAATAATGGCTTATGAAGCGCAGTCCTCGAGCTGCCCTATCTCGCCTGCTCTCCGTTGTCTGGACCAGGGATGGGCGGAAATTTTGAAAATTTTCCCAGAAAACAGAAAACAGAAAATCGCTTTCGTCAGAAAACAGAAATCAGAAAACAGAAAAGTCAAAAACGCCAGAAAATCAGAAAACAGAAAACAGAAAATTTCGAAATTATCACACGACCTAATTATTTTACCCATAGATCCATATTTCCAGTAGCAAATACTTTTGCACGACTAGAAATGTAGTCGTAGACCAGCGTTTTAATTTGCAAGCGCTTATAAAAATTTCTAGTACACTCCAGTGTATTGCAATCAGCAAGTTGTAAATCTTGACTGACAGATCCTAGGAATCTCGACACTTGAAGTATACAACATTACTCATCAGCTCCGTTTCACCGCCAATGCCTCAATTAGATAATGGTCCCACTAGTAAGAAACTGGCCTTTTAGAGCACCGAACACGATGAAGGCTCAGTGATCACTGTTTGCATCTTTAAGCTCAATTGCTTGAGTCTGTAGACACACTCTCGCAACATACTCTAAAGCTGTGCAGAGGTTCTTTGAGTAATACTGGCTGCGCCAGAATCTATTTTCCTAATTCGTCTTGTTCATACCTTTCCTTGTAAGTGTCCTAGTTTCCGTGCAGCTGAAAGTTTTTAGGCCAACTTACCAATGCTCTTAACAGCACCTAGTTATGTACTACTTAGCCGACTAAAAATGTTGCGTATTGGCTTGATATTTCACGGAACAACACGAGATTGCGACTGAAGGAGCTGTCAGCACAACAGATCTTGGGTGAAGGTGCTTTCTTGAATGCGTAGACACCATATAATGAAGACTGAGCATATACCCCCTCCATCACATTATTATTATTAGGGATATTATTTCTCCTCTATCTACATTTCATATTACATCTCAGTGGAAGACCAGCAGAACCGACTTGCTGTACAGTGGACTGCACGACATTAGCAACAATCGCCCAATCAGCCTGATGTACGTAGTCTATAAGCTGTTCACTCGAATCTCCTGAATAGGATCGGCAGAATGCTGGACGAAGGACAGCCATGCGAACAAGCAGGATTTCGGACAGGATTCAGCACGATCGTCCACACACCATTACGAAGCTCATCGAAATGTCGCGAGAGTAAAAGCTGCCGCTGTGTAATACGTTCAACGACCTGAAGAAGGCATTCGACACCGTCGAAGCTGAAGCGGTCGTCTAAGCCCTGCTCGCTCAGGGCGTTCCTACTCTGTACATCAGAGTCCTTCGAAAGCTGTACAGTGGATTCACGACCAAAGTCTCGCCATTCTACGACAACGTGTTGCCAACGTGAGCAGAGAGGTTCGATGAGAGGGTACTATAGCCCCAGTTCTCTTCAGCGCCACCCTCAAAAGCGTCATTCGCGAAATAGAATGGGAAGAAATGGGAGTGAAAGTCGACGGACGGCAGCTACACACCATCTAACACCGAGCGCTAGCCAGGCGGAGTAGATGCTTGCTGGCTTCGACCGTGTATGTGGGAACGTTGGACTGCAGATGAATCTTACGAAGACGATGCTCATGAGGAACGGACGAGTTTCTGATGCCTCATCCTCGCTCAACGGAACGAACATCTTCGAATGCTCCAGATACGTGTATCCGGGTCGCGGAGTCATCATGACCAACTAACTAGCGCCGGAGCTGGGCAGGAGGAAACGAGCGGTTTGAGGAGCTGTCAAGAGTGTCGAAAGAGTCGCGGAGAAGACGAAGAACGTCCGGCTCCGTACCTACCTTTTCGACTTCACTGTTCTTCCTGCCCTAACATACGCATCAGAGACCTGGGCTCTACGAAAGCCGGATGAACAAGCGATCAGTGTCGCGCAGCGTGGAATCGAGAGGACAATGCTCGGAGTGACACGACTCACGCAAGTGAGAGAAGGCCTCGAGACTTCCGAGCTTCGCCGACGTTCAAAGATCAGAGACGCTGTCGCATGGGCCAAGTCGTCGAAGATTAGGTGAGCCACGTAATGCGCTTCGCAGACACCGACTGGGTTCCGCGGGATGTCAAGAAAACACCAGGACGTCCGATAACGTGTTGTTCGGACTTCTTCGTGAAAGCCCTGAACGACCGATATGACGCTCTTCGTGTCCCTCGAGCGAGGCGGATCCATTAGAGCACCATGGCACGCAGCATGGACGTATTGAGGCGCTGCTGTTGCCCGCTTGAACAAGTCGATGATCAATCGGACGACAGATGACATACGTGATAAACGAGAAATTTCGTGTATCACTACTGTTTCACTACAGCAGCGAAATCGAAGGTAACTAAAACTTTTCTGTCTCTTACTAATTTGTGACACCAAAAGCTGAGCAATCTTCAGAGTTAGAAAAGAAGCTTCGACAAAAGCTCTGCAGAAGTCGTTATTGGGGATAACTGGCCAACAATATTCAACATTTAAACCGGAGGTGGAGTGTAACCCTACCCACAGTAACTCTAGGACAAGTGGTTAGTTAATGCATAATCTAACACCCCTCAGAATACTAGTTTTGTAGTTTTAATATAAAATTTTTAGTGATCGTAGATGGTCCAAACTACTGTTAATATCGAAAAGAATACGAAGCCAAATCATGAAAATCGAAAAATGTCCTATGAAGGAACTCCTTGCCAGCAGCACTTACACAATCAATCAAGCAAACAAAGCGGTTCATGAGTACATGGCGCAATTACTACATGAGCACATCCAAAAACGCCACATCTTGCTATTTAAGATACTCTAGAAACACTATTTCGGAATGAAGCTCACTATTCTATGACACTTTTTTGGATTCTTTTCATTTTGCTTCTGTGATAAAATTTTGTTCGCAATTCTATTTTCTGTTTTCTGGCCAATTTTTGACCATTTTCCCAGAAAACAGAAAACAGAAAAAATTTGCCCAAAATGGCCAGAAAATCAGAAAACAGAAAACAGAAATTCCGCCCATCCCTGGTCTGGACTCCAGCGCAACGGTGGAGAGATGCAGCTAGGCAGGAGAGCGGGATCTCTAATCGAGAGGGCGCCGACGGCACGACGAAACCGCCGAAACATGAGTCATGGTTGACCCGTATCCTGTAACCCTGGACATTAGACCAAATCGCTCGACCATCAACTTTTTCGGTTGAAAATGGTTCTCCAGCATCTCGATCAGGTCGGCTAAAGCAGTTTGCTCTGGCTCCCTGCCTTATAGCAGGGACTCCAAGAGTTCATAGTTCGAGGCGCCGATATCTTGAAGGAAGGTCAGCATCTTCTCGAACTCATCCGTGACCTTCTTTAATACCAGAAATTCTGAAAAAGCCTCCACCAAGCCCAGGAGGTTCCGAGCACATACGGGCCTGGGGTGCGGCCGCAATAAGGGGGTGCGCACGAATGCTCACGACTTTGGGGGCGGGGTCTCAGCGCTGGTGTCTCGCGAGGGCGAGCTGTCGCGGCAGCTGTTCACGTGATTCCAGCGTGCTGGGTGATTGAGTCAAGAGGATCGAGGCCTGTCTCACGCATAAGAGAGGTGGTTCCCAAGGTAGAAGTAGGTGCGCTAGGGTTTTCGGGAGCGCTGGTTACGGTTACGGTGTTGTTTTCATTGCAGTTTTCGTAGGTTGATGACTTTATGTGCGTTGTGGGATAGGTTTTAAGACAGTGATAGTAGGTTTAGGTTTCTAATATGCTGGTATTTGTAGCGGTACGCATAATTTCGTTGTCTACTATTGCCAGCTGATGTAACTGGAAATGTCTCTGATCGTTACAAGGCGCAATCACTGCCTAATTTCACCCGAAAGCGTTTTGTTGGAATAGAACATGGAGCTTACTAACACAGAATGAAAGTTTTGAAAGGTGTTGATTATTATGATTGTGGGACGCATTGGGTTGGATTTTTGTTTCTTTTGCATGTTTTTTGGTGAAATTACTCCTATGTAAACACATTTAGGTTTAGATTACTTTCAATCTGACCCCTTAGCCGAAAAGACCGCTGCATCTTATTGGCCTCGTCGTTTTGACAAATGTGCATACATAGGCAATAAAGAAACAACTCCTAATCCCGGGATATTCGCACACTCACTATGCCTGGTGTGGTGTCGCATATACCAATGTAATTATTTATTAGTAAAGGATTGGAGTATGTAGCACAGAGTGCTTGGTCTGATACGTGCATAAGAACGACATTCATTCTTCCTGACCGCATTTCATTACGTGCAATTATACGCCAATTGGCAAATTTTAAAGAAAGCAGAGTGAACACATGGGCTTCCACAATTTTAAGGCGCTATCGGTTCTATTATGAAAGGATCAGAACTGGGAACCTATATTCTATTCAGTAGTTATACAGCATTGTAACAGTGCGTGCCAGAAGTGTTCTCCAGCACACAGATTCAAAAGAACTGTGCTGAACCAATACGCATGCTAGAATCACTGAAACGATGTGTATCAGATCTAGTTTTCATTGGAAAGCATGTCCACTAACAACTAACATCAAAGTGCTGGCGCAACTCTTTAAAACACAACGAAAACGTGAGGTTCAACCTTTTTTGTCTACTGTGGCGTCAAGTTCAAAGCTCATAATCAAATATGGTATGTTTTAGTAATAGGTTTCTCAGGAATCGGTTGAATTCCTCAGTTTTTCAGTCATTTGTTATCATTCATTTGCCGTCTTGAGAGAGCACATATCTGAAAGAGGGGCCTGTCGATTAGAGTGGCGTGGTACTAAACGTTGGCAGTGAGTGTGTCAGAGAGCGAGCTACGTGCAGAGAGCACGGTGGCGCGGACGGCGCGAGAGAACGCGGCGAAAAACGTCCTCCCGCGTTCTCCCGCAATGGCTTGCAACTCGCCCGAAACGGCAGCCGCCGCCGTTGTCCCCGCCCCCAAAATCGTGAGCATTTGCATCCACCCGCAATAAGGTTTTATGGCCGTAGCGGGATCCTCCACCCCTCCTGGACAACTGATGGTGGCCGCGACCACCTTACCTTCCTTCGCTTCCTCGGTTTCGCTGCCATTCTTCACTCCTTGGCGGCGGCCGATACCTTCTCCCAGTGCTTCTTGGGTGCGGCTCGTTGGACTCTTCGATCTCCTTCGTTTGCTGGAGTTCTTCGGCCCTAATTGTGATATCAGGACACCATTGGGATGAGAATACTTTGTTCACACCAGCAGCCGTCCATTTATTGTGTCTTCAATCATTATCCTCTTATTATCGTCCTTCCTCTTATCCTCCCGGCCGTCCATCGTCCTACTAATGCTAACTACCCTAAATGACGCTGGTGAGCGGTCTGTTCCTCAACAACTATGTAAGGAATCCGCGAGATACGCTTGCAGCTTTAGTTTCTGATTGAAATAAAGAAACACGTCACTGAAATAAAATGGAATTGAGTGCTCGCTCACCTAGATGACATTGCATACCGTCCCAACTCTCACATTCCTATGGAAATCCGGTACACTCCTACAGAAAAAGTAAAAGAGTGTTGGAAGGAGTGCCAGAATAAGAAAACAAAAAAGGTCAGTTGAGTTGGTACTGTGAAAGTGAGTTTGAAGTATAATGCCCACGAAGAATAGCTTAGACTGCGCAATTCGATTAGAGATCCGAACTTCTTAATCAAATATATGTAGAGAAAAGTTGGACCTCTTTAGGCAGAAATTAGGACCAACGCTCTGACAGAGTTTAGGCTGACCAGGATACTATCTCAACGGTAGGACGGAACCGCGCAAGCGGTGTATATGGGCAGAACCGCCTCTCCCTGGGGAGTAACAAACTGCAGGTATCTCGACCCCAATACAACTCTGCGCAGAGTTTGGGGCGACGGAAGTCGGGTGTTGGCGCCCTGTTGATTCACGTGCTTCACAGTTGACGGGCGCGTGCGGAATGAGGGCTCGCATCGCGAACCAGCGCAGTGCAAAGGTGGCGTAGTAGGAAAGCGCTCGGGCTCGTGAGCGAGGGGTCGGGGGTTTGGATCCCGCAGGCTGCGTTTGTTTTGCACTTTTGCAAAATCCATATCCTACTATATATAAAGGAGCAAGCGTGTGTGTGTGTGTTTCCGTCACAACTGGAATGGAGGCACTGAGTAGCCGAACACGTCGGCAACCGTGCATGGCGAGCCGTAGACGTGCCGAACACGTCGGCGACCGTGCATGGCGAGCCGTAGACGTGCCGAACACGTCGGCGACCGTGCATGGCGAGCCCTAGACGTGCCGAACACGTCGGCGACCGTGCATGGCGAGCAGTAGACGTGCCGAACACGTCGGCAACCGTGCATGGCGAGCCGTAGACGTGCCGAACACGTCGGCAACCCTGCCTGGGCATTTAGATGACCATCGACGGGAGGCGTTGACAACAGGGAAGTCAATCGATATCGATCGATATTATCGATTTTTGTGGATGTCGTTCGGGCGGCACGAAACTTCAGCCCCGGGGGTAATCAAGATCGCTGAACACAAATCTGTAGTCGACCAATCGATATCGATCCATATTATCGAATTTTTGTGGATGTTGTTCGGGCGGCACGAAACTTCAGCCCCGGGGTAATCAAGGTCGCTGAACACGAATCTGAAGTCGACCAATCGATATTATCGAATTTTTGTGGACGTCGTTCAAGCAGCACGAAACTTCAGCCCCGGGGGTAATCAAGGTCGCTGAACACGAATCTGAAGTTCGTTTTTGAACTGTCGATCGCCATCAATCGATATTGGGCAAATAAGCCTTTTGTTGATGTCGTCCATTTTTTCGCTTTTTTCTAACTTGCCCTCAGCGACGTAGTTAAGGTGTTCTTCCTGAGGAAACTATGACATAAGTGGCAGCTACAATTGATGATGAGAAGTTATTGCCACGGAGAAGCCGTCAAGAAGCCGTCGGTGCGGCCGAGAGGCCGCACGGACGGCTGGTTTATCATATAGGTAATGCTCCTAGGTGTATTATAGTGTGTTATAGGATCGCCATTATTCGACACCGGCGGCTGCCGCGCCGCGACTTCGCGCGCGGCACATTGCGGCGTTGCGCTTGCTGCGCTGCGCGCTTTCTTCACAGCACTGCTGCTTCAAGACTGTTGAATCTGCCGCAATGAGAATAACTCCACACAACAATTACACTCAATTGGTTCTAAGTAGGCTACAATCTAACGCTCAATCAAGAAAAGGAGAACGGGTGGCCACGGCACTTTGAGGTGATGCGTGTCAGCGGATGCAGCTTTGAACATTATGGATGTCTATTTCCTCCCTGAAACAAATTTTGGGAAAAAGAATTACGAAATGTACTTCCACAGACTATTGTGAGGCGGTAATGGATGCGTATTCAGATTACTATACAGACTTGCGGTGGTCAGCTAACCAAAAAATCTGTGCTTTATTTTTCTCAGAGAAATCTGGTACGAATTCACCGCCCTCAGAGCAATAGATGACTAAGTTTGCCTGGGTGGGTAACGAAATTTGGATCAAAGTGAGGTACACGCGACTGCTGGCGCTAATCTACATTATTGCCTTTATTCCAGGAATATTTGTTATGCTCTCGCCCCTTCGTAAAATCACTGTACATATTACCTCCAAGTGTCACTGCGACCTGGTGTGTCCTCTCATTAGTGCAAATATGGGTATAAGATTTCTGGTGTGATTGTTGTAGTATTCGCTGACGATTTCACGAGTAGTCGACGGTTGCTCATGCTTAACAATTACGAACAATCCCTTCGAAAAGGCGATTAGTTGATCATGGACCCAAAGTCGCTGATTATCTGAGCTGGACTACAGCTATTTTCCCAATACAATATACTGCTGGTTCGAGCTCTTATGGACTGGAATTTTGTACTTCAGTTATCGACCAGTTAGTCAGCCAGCAAGCAAGGACGGTAGCCATCATTCTGACAACCGTTGGTAGAGATGCGTAATGATTTCGTGTAATCCACGCATTGTAATTTCCACCAATGTAGAGTGAGGTTTAGCCCAATGTTCAATTCACGGGTCAGAGTACTCGAGTGATCGATGGATCGCGCGCACGAAACAGCTGAGTCATTGCGCGGCGCGGTTGCGTCGCGGCAGCCGCCGGTGTCAAATAATTGGGACCGTGTTATAGAGCATGTTTACATATAACATATGCTTCAAACTACAGATTAGCTAAAATGTTCACTTCTGTGTGTTGCTTATTTTAAGCCTATTTTGTGTGAAGCTGTAGTTATGTAACGATAGATATTTTGTGGCACTAGTTAAAAGTTCCGACTCCACCGACAAGACTTCGGCCAAAAAAAAATTCTCGCTGAAACTTCGTCTAGAGGGGTTATTTGGGGTGCTGATCACGAATCTGACATGCGTTTTTCACGACTCTGTCTCTACCTGCCGTCACCGGCACAAAGAGACAGAGTAGTGAAAAACGAAGAAAAAGTTTAAGAATTTAAGAATGTAATCCTGTGCCTTCCTGTATCTATATTATCCAGCCGAATCGTGAAGAACGGATATCAGCACCCCAAATGACCCCCTAGACAATGTTTCAGCGAAATCGGTGACCCTGCCTGGACCACCCTTGTTAACGCTATGGGTGGTATGTTATATGTAAACATGCTCTATAACACACTATAATACCCCTAGGTGGATTACCTATCTGATAAACATGGATTTTGCAAAAGTGCAACACAAACGCAGTCTGCGGGATCCAAACCCCCGACCCCTCGCTCACGAGCCTGAGCGCTTCCCTACTACGCCACCTTGCACTGCGCTGAGTCGCGATATGAGCCCTCATCCCGCGCGCGCCCGTCAGCTGTGGAGCACGTGAATCGACAGGGTGCCAACACGCGGCTTCTGTTACCCCTAACTCTGCGCAGAGTTGAATTGGGGTCGAGCTACCTGCAGTTTGTTACTTCCGAGGAAGAGGCGGTTCTGCCCATATACAACACTTGTGCCGTTCCGACCTACCGTTGAGATAGTATCCTGGTTAGTCTAGTGTTAGACTAGGCGGCGGTGGCAGTTTTATCTCGGACATTCGGGTTCGACGAGCCGAACAGTCTCCATCCAGCCACTCCCCCTTCAACAGAATGGCAACTGCAGTTGCCAACAGCGACTGCGGTTGCTATTCTGTTGGAACACCAACAGTGTGTTGCAATCCTGTTGGAGGCCCGCAACACACTGTTGCTATCAAGGCGCAGTGACTAGCGCGCTCCAATCGGAGACGCTCGCGCCGCAGGGAAGAAGTTAGAGCTTACTTGCTCGGTCAGCTCGTCAATCGGTAGGGTGCGTTCTATGGAGACCGTCGGTGGAATTTTTAGTTGTTCTTTGTGTCTTCTCAGTTTGAGCCGTTTTATCGTGTTCATTTTATGCTTCTTTCGTATATGCTTTATGCCTCCTTCGGTGGGACTAACATATAAAACTGATTCCGTCCTATTCAAGCTGTGTCTCTCCATCGTTCTCTTCCCTTCTCTTCTCTTCCGTTCTCCGCCACGGACGCATGGTATCATTGAGATGTTTTAAAGGACTGGCGCGTGCTCATTGAAAATCGGATTACGGTGGCAGTAAATTCTGGTTTTCTATAGATCAGTACCGTAGCATGTCTTGACACGCGACAAAGCCTACCGAAGTAGCGACGAGTTCTTCGCGACAACGGACGAGTTTTTCACAATCTAGGCGTTGCGGAACCGTACAAGAGTTAACCTCACATCTCCAACTGTGCGACCGGGGACCGACGACAGATAAAAGGTGATGAAGGATTGAACAGGGCTCCAGGACCTAACTCCAACGCGACGTCGCGCGCTAGCTGGGTGCGGCGCTGAAACGCGAACGTGCGCCCGGTGACGCATGGTTAGCCGCGGAGCACGAAATGTTCTTTCTCAGTGTTTAAGCTCCCAGACCACATTTCTAGCAAGGAACTTAATATCCCACAGAATGTGGTAAGCAACAGTCTGCAGTAGGACAATTGATCCGAGAATGGGCGATAGTGACCTTTTTCCGTAGTATAACCATAATCACAGGCAAAAATTGACCGAAGAAGTTGTAGATGGCAAGTCCCTACGCTAGAAACCATCCACATGACCAAGATTCCCGTCGCACACCGTGCGCGACGCCAGGGGGGTTCGCGCGGCGTTGGAGTTATATCTGCCCTCGATTGAACAGCCTTCCAAAACAATTCTAGATTCTATTATGGGCCTATGCACCTATCACGTACGGCATATAGAAAAGATAGAATGTCATGCTTGTTGGGTCTTTAACAATTATGCCGGCAGTTTGCTGTTTTGAGCATACACTGCGAATAAGGACTTGTGTAGCTCGTCACAGTGATCTAGCAATTACCTATTGCCTCAACTCAACGCCTTTAAGTTTATGCTTTCGACTGGATGTTCAGCGCTGAACTACTGCGTGATGGCTTGGCCCCTAAAGCCCGAAAGCAGCGTTTCTACTCTTTCTGTTTGGACCTTCTTTTCCTAATTACACTGAAAAAAAACCGCTTTTGAGTACTACGTGGGGTAAGATAGTGTAGGCCAGGGTCAAGCGTGGGGTTCGATTTTTGCTGGAAATTTACGACCCCCCCTCTGAAGCGGAATTTGTACGACCCCCTCCCTCTCTCTTCCATTGTTCTATTTCTTGTATTTCTTGATTTTTTCAAGGTTTCTTGTGCAGTTTGAACTCTTTAATAGATTCTTCTTTTCAGGTGCGGCTTCGGCACTGAAGAGGACAATGAAACCAGTTCCCTGATCAATAATGTTTTCAAAACACAATAAAATTCTTTAAAATTTTGAACGCTATTTTCGACACTTTAAAATAAAGATCTTCTGGTAGCAGTTTCCAATCATCACTGTTCAATTTATGGAGTTTTTTTTTTAGGACACCATGGACACGGAACATTCTTCTACCTGAAGTAGCGACGTTTGCATCTGAAATTGTGCTCCGAAATTGTGTTATATAAAAATTTGAGTATTACTTTCTGACGACGACTTAAGTGCTTTCCTTATAAATTTTTTGAAGCGTTCCTCGAATCGATTATGGAGCGGAAAAAGGAAGGATGGACGATGGACTTCTCTCGGAAATAATGTTCTCCCATCCTAAGAAAACGTCATAAAAAACGAAAATGGAGCTAAAAACCCCAGCTCTGTACATGATACAGCAAAAAAACAAGATTCTCTGCAGCGATGACGGAACTGCGATGACGATATGATTAGGACGGATCGTAAGCAAAATTCTCGTTTTTCATGAAAAAAATATTTTTTAGCCGAAGCAGGCCACCCATACGAGTAAAATTTTGCCACAAAAACTTCCAAGTCATGATCAATGCACAGTGAAAAAATCATGATTTTCTGGGTCGAACAGGTGAATCGACCTCAGGTCGACTTTGCACCAACGTCATCGGAGCATGAAACTAAACGTTCACAAAAAGGTTCATAACTCGGTAAGTTTTTCGTATTTTGAAAATTCTTCTAGCCTGTCAAAAAGAAGATAAAACGCTCTTTCTCACAGTGTAAAAATCTTTTCCAAAAAAGGAGTCGTCACGCGTGGCTGCTGGTTCGATTTTTGAGCGAAAAAGATTGAAGTGGCTTCACAAAAATAATCATAACTCGACCAATTCTTCGAAGTTTCAAAATCCCGCTAGCTTTTCGGAAACTAGAGGAAGAGCTCTTTCTTGCTATGTAAGAATTAATGTCCAAAAATTCGGTCTTCATGGGCGGCAGGGGAGGTTCAATTTCGGCTCCATGTCGCGAAAATACGTACCGAAAATCGAACCCCCCCCCGCCCCGCATGAAGACCCCTTTCTTGGAAAACGGTTCTTATATGGTTAGAAAGCATATTTGCTCTATTTTTTGATGAGCAAGCGAGATTTTTGATTTTTGGAAAAATAGCCGAGATATGATCAATTTTCGGAAGTCGTGAACTGAATCCTTCACCGGCGTCATCGAAGTGATTTCACAAAAATGCGCATAACTCGGTAAGTTTTTAGAAGTTTCAAAATTCCTCTACCTTTTTTAAAACTGACAAAGTGCGCTTTTCCACCATGTAAAAATCGATCTTCAAAAAAGGTTTCTTCATGCGCGGCAGGGGGGTTCAATTTCGGTTCCATGTCGCGAAAATACGTACCGAAAATCGACCCCCCCCCCCGCCCCGCATGAAGATCACTTTCTTGGAAATCGGTTCTTACATGGTTAGAGAGCACATTTGCTCTATTTTTTGATGAGCGAGCGGGATTTTTGATTTTCGAAAAAATAGCCGAGATATGATCAATTTTTGCATGTCGTGAACTGAATCGCGGATCGACTCTTCGCCGTCGTCATTGGAGTGATCTCACAAAAATATTCATAACTCGACTAATTTTTCGGAATTAAAAAATCCCGCTAGCATTTTGAAAAGTAGATAAACAGCGCTTCTTTATGGTTACAAACACTTTTAGCAAAAAAGGGATCTTCATGCGGGGCGGGGGGGTTCGATTTCTGGTCGATTTTCGGCAAAAATCGACCAGAAATCGAGCCCCCCGCCCCGCATGAAGATCCCTTTTTTGCTAAACGAGTTTGTGACCATAAAGAAGAGCTGTTTATCTACTTATCAAAAAACTAGCGGGATTTTTGAATTTCTAAAAATTAACCGAATTATGAATATTTTTGTGAAATCACTTCGATGACGCCGGTGAAGGATTCAGTTCACGACTTCCGAAAATTGATCATATCTCGGCTATTTTTTCGAAAATCAAAAATTTCACTCGCTCATCAAAAAATAGAGCAAATGTGCTCTCTAACCATGTAAGAACCGATTTCCAAGAAAGTGATCTTCATGCGGGGCGGGGGGGGGGTTGATTTTCGGTACGTATTTTCGCGACATGGAGCCGAAATTGAACCTCCCCTGCTGCGCATGAAGACCGAATTTTTGGATATTAATTTTTACATAGCAAGAAAGGGCTCTTTCTCTAGTTTCTGAAAAGCTAGTGGGATTTTGAAACTTCGAAGAATTGGTCAAGTTATGAATATTTTTGTGAAGCCACTTCAATTTTTTTCGCTCAAAAATCGAACCAGCAGCCAAGCGTGACGACTCCTTTTCTGGAAAACGATTTCTACACCACGAGAAAGGGCGTATTATTTACTTTATGAGAAGCTAAAAGAATTTTCAAAATTCGAAAAACTTACCGAGTTATGAACCTTTTTATGAACGTTCAATTTTATGCTCCGATGACGTTGGTGCAAAGTCGACCAGAGGTCGATTCAACCTGTTCTATCCAAAAAATCACAATTTTTTCACAGTGAATTGATCAAAACTTCTAGGTTCTTGTGGTTAGATTTTATCCGTATGGGTGATCTGCTTCGGCTAAAAAATAATATTTTCATGAAAAATGAGAATTTTGTATGCGATCCATCCTCGTCGTATCTTCATCGCAGCGGAGAAGCATAGTTTTTATTGTATGTTAAGCATGACTTAAAATTTTATATGATGCAATTCCACTCTCTGTCGTCCTGTCCTTCAGAAGGCAGAATAAAATTCCAGCGAGGAGTCCATCCATATTTCAATTGCGATTGGTCATG
This sequence comes from Heligmosomoides polygyrus bakeri, assembly GCA_947359475.1. Classification (NCBI taxonomy): domain Eukaryota; kingdom Metazoa; phylum Nematoda; class Chromadorea; order Rhabditida; family Heligmosomidae; genus Heligmosomoides; species Heligmosomoides polygyrus. The sequence goes on from OX375870.1 coordinate 51,512,332, forward strand.
TCAGAGAACGCAGTAGCCGCATTAAACTGCCGTAACACGGAGATTTTTTGGGGCTCCTGGAAAATTCATAAAGCTTTAGTAGATGTGTTTTCTATGCTTTAAAAGGCAGGTTCTAAAAGTAACGTGTTCCATGTGATTAGTGTGTCGATATCTTTTCGGTAAATCGAGACGTCTGATCATATAGAATATCGTTTCAGAGAAACATAGTTTTATCACTGTGTGTCCAACGGGCTTAAAATTTTATAGGGTGCGATTTCATCTTCTGATGCTGTTTCCTGCAGGAGAGAAATTACTTTTCAAGCAAATCCGTCCTTCGGTTGCCATTCCGTCATCGACTCGAAGAGCGCTTCAAAAATCTTGTAGGGAAAGCACTTAGGTCGTCATCAGTAATTAACACTTGAAATTTTATAGAGTGCAATTCTGGAAGTATATGTCGCTCATCAGGCAGAAAACTTCCGTGTCCATGACGTCCTGGGAAAATCTGAAAAAATGAAAATCTCTCATTGACCATAAATCTGCAGACAGGAAATCTTTATTTTTCACTGCACAGTAATCAGCATTAAAATTTTTTTTGATATTCAATTCTATTTTTTAACTCAAGGAAACGCAAGTGCTTGTATATCTCCGCATTGTCGTAGTCACACCTGGAAAAAACAACTTATTAATAGATGCAAACATCATCTAAAAACCTGAATTTGGAGAGAGTCCTCTGCCAAAACCGAGAGAGTACGACCCCCCCCCCCTCCAGACGAGGCCGCAGTACGACCCCCCCTTCGATTCCCGAACCTCAAGCTTGACCCTGGTGTAGGCTCAATAAAACAGTTCACATGAAGTCAATCCAACATACGTCGCATTCGTGCGATTAGCGCTCTTAAATGTCTAGTCAAACAGCCAGTACGTCTAGAGGCTCGGGCTCCGCCCTGATGAGTAAACTCTCGTCATCAATTCCTAATTACAGTAGTTAGGGCCAGTTGCGACAAGTGGGGGAAGGATTCATAATGCGATTACTATCGAAAGCTATAATCGACTTTCGGCGGGAGTTATCGGTTTTCGCCCAGATTTGACCAATCGGATGGGAGTTACGCGAGTATGGTGGCCGATAGATAGGTTTCACAACACACGGAAGGATTCGATCCGGCGGCCAACATTGACTCACATTATCAATTTATCGACAGGTGTTATAATACTTAAAAGAACTAGAGTCTCTACGTTTGCCCCGGTCACTCCTTCTCGCTTCAGATCTTCATTTCCGAGGTATAGGAACCTAATCTGGAGTTTGGCTGCCAGTAGGCCGCTGAACGTCTGGTAATAGTATAATAGTTTTGGCACCGCGAGAACGTTACAGTACAATGTTATTTTTGAACAGCATGAAAACTCTCAGTTTTGGACCCCTCTTCAGAGAAATCAGTAGCGGCTTGGACGTTTCAGATAGTCATACGTTTCCTCTGATCCTCTTAAATTTCCCCTCTTAGCATACAGCATGTGAGGGAAGCCTAGAAATGTAATGAGAAGGTTGATAAGTGTACAACGAAAACTGTTGCAGTCAGACTTTCATTATAACACTTTGTTTGCTGCTTAATACAGTTCGGCGTAAGCGGCAACGACCACCGCAGACACGATTCGTACTGCGCCAGTGAGAAGAATAATGGAGCTGGCAGCACAAATAAAGCTGCATGATGATCGTAATAGTCGAATAGAAATGAAGAGCAGTAATAGTCGAAAAAATATGGTAGAAGTAGCAGTAAGATTTACGTGTTCCTTGATGGAGTTGGGGGGGGGGGGTATATCCTTCGGCGCGGACATTGAAATCGAACTACAAATTTATCGCTCATGGGAGTCCGCAGCTGGGTTCTGAATCAGGCAAGGGAAGGGCAGCAGTAGGCTTGTTTCTAAAATGTCAATGTGTCTCAAATGTCCGAAATGTCTCCAGAAATATGCTTGACTTTAGCCACGGCTATACGAATGCGATAGTCATTTACTCTGCTACATATGTTTCGCTGAAAATGGATACGCATTGTTCAGGTACAAAAGAAGTGGCCACCGTCATTCCACACACCAATTTGAATGTTTGTTAAACAACTTGATTCACTATTGTTTCCTTCCGGTGTTTCCTTCTTCAGTTTCCTCCGTTCTATTGCCTTTCCTCTCCGTCCTCCACGCTCGGTTTTCTTGCACAGAACCGGCGAACATCGCTAGTAACCTTTGCTCGGCAAAGAATATTCCTGATCTCACCAGGATACTATCTCAACGGTAGGTCGGAACGGCCTCGGTTCTTTAGAAGTAAACATTTTAGCTAATCTGTAGTTTGAAGCACATGTTATATGTAAACATGCTCTATAACACACTATATACCCCTATGTGGATCACCTATATGATCAACATGGATTTCGTAAAAGTGCAAAACAAACGCAGCCTGCGGGATCCAATCCCCCGACCACTTGCTCATGAGCCCGAGCGCTCCCCTACTACGCCACCTGTGCACCGCGATGAGTCGCGATACGAGCACTCATCCCGCGCGCGTCCGTCAGCTGAGGAGCACGTGAACCAACATCAACACGCGGCTTCCGTCGCCCCTAACTCTGCGCAGAGTTGTATTGGGGTCGAGATACCTGCAGTTTGTTACTTCCCAAAGAGAGGCGGTTCTGCCCATACGCAACACTTGGGCCGTTCCGACCTACCGTTGAGATAGTATCCTGGTCAGCCTGACTGCAATATTACGATTATCGATTGGCAAAGTCGCCCCGCTGCGGCGGCTTTCGTCGCGCTCGCCTCGTCTGCGGCGACCATTCCTACATACAAGAATGTTTTGCGCGCCATGGAGCAACGCTGTTACAGTATGATTGCGCGTGGGTTTAAGTGTGCGCGGTGTAGCGGTGGAAACACGCGGCCGAGCGCTACAGTTTGCTAACATTCTGCAGCTACGGGTTAGACTTCTTCCGAACCGATACAGCGTGCGCTATGACATCACATTTCATCACCGCCTTTGTTTCTACAAAAGTTACAGATAGCACCAAAAACTATTTTATTGATGAAATTCTAGGGAGCGTGTAATAAGAAGGCGGCCAAATACTCAGTTCACTCAATGGTGAGTTATATAAGCAAATAGCGAGAAACAGTTAAAGATTAGTGTTTATGCTTAATTCCAGACAGGGCAACTTTGAAGTTGCCCTGCCTTTACGAACCCAAGCTTGGCAGAAAACAGAGTTGAGTGCAAGTCGCTAGTTGAGTGGTTTGTCCCGCTTCTCCAGGCCTAACCACCACAAACTCTCTCCACAGCTGCACTACATATGGATCTTTTTAGAAGAATGTCCGCAGCCCTACTGCTCCGTCTAGGGTTGTGTTCACAACCTATTGCCGCTCGTCAAGCCTAATCCAATGTCTGATATTTCGGTTCAGTCGCCGTGCTTCAAGCCACGAGGTGTGATGAATTTGGGAAAAGGTGACTTAAGACAGAAATACTGTCCTCCTCTGTATATGGATGTTACTTTAAAAACTGGGCAAGCCACTGCCGAAATTTGAGAACCCAAGACTTGGTTGAAAACGGAGCAGAACCGAGCGTAGGTCTCACATACTTTCATCGCTGGCCTGTCCCAGTCCACCGTCAAAAATAGGAGGACCTGGGAAGGTAGAAAAAGCATAGTAGCCCAGCGCACGAAGTAGTTATGCCGTACCATCGACCACTAACTTTAGGGGAAGAATTACATACGGGGGCCTGATGTAGTCGAAGACAGGGGTGGAAGATGGAAATTTAATTTCCGCTGTCGACGAACCACTACACACTCATGCCTTCCTTCTCTATATAGAGGATTTTCTGTCTGGGAGCTTGGATGAAGCCGTCGTAAGTGCCACCATGGTTCTCATCGCTTTCCAGGGTCTATTAAGGATTAGCAAGCATTGCGCGCTTTTGCGTTTTTTTTTCAACACGTTTCTTTTAAAAGTGAAGGCACATTCTCGTCGCTGTCCAAGACCGATCAGGCTGAATTAGGGACTTATATGGCCATTAAATTTGATCTGACCCAGACATTATTGTGGCAGCGATTCTGTAGAATCAGAAGCATACCAGTCTTAGTTATTAACTCAAAGATTGCAACACTGTGCGGCAGCTGTAACAACCAGCGAATTGGCTCATTCAAATTTGGAGCGGAATCCAGTTAACTCACATGAGGTGACTCCAAGCTATAGAATTGATTCTACACCTCATTTGGTTCCTAGGTGGCTCCAAGTTATAGAACAACTGACCATGGCATCGACATAAAACATGAGTACTAAGAAGCCTATCGGCTGTACCACCCCGTAACTGCGAGTGCAAATGACCCACTGAACTGACGGTGTCGGGCGGAGACTCGCTGGATACACCGCCCTCAGAAAGGGGGGGGGGGGGCGAGCGGCGCGTCGAGGACAAGATGTCCGGGTCCCCTGCCTTCGCATAGAGGCATCGCATTTCTAATCACTTCCCTAGGCCCTGCATCTCTATCCTGAACTGATTTCGTTCTTGAGACAAGAGTCAGAACCTTGTTCACCATATTTGGAACAAAAGAGTTTTCAACTGCAGCGCCAAGGCTTTCTTCAGGTCCCGCCAATGTAGAACTGGCCGGAATCACCCATAGTCTCTAGTTGAGGCGAAATTTTAAGGGATTGTGGTGAAAATTGAAGGAATCTAGAGAGAAGAGCGACGTTCTCCTTTCCTCAACTGCCTCCATAACCGAACCCAGTGGAAAATGACTTCAGAGTTCCCCGAGATGCGCTTCCCAATCGTCCCCTATCAGTTGTTAGGTTTTTTGACGATGTCACGCCAAGTAACGACGGCTTCGAGCGCAGCAAGCTTATCCAAATAGGGCGGCGCGGGCAGGGCGGGAAGTGGGACGGTGTACCGAACGACTGCCCCACCCCCCACGGTGTCGTGACGAAGTATTGGGCTTTTGAAGTCAACGAAGTGGAATTCTCTATCGCCATTGCTGATACACTTCAGACCTCCTCGCATGATTGTAAGTTTCTAGGCACACTTTAGAGATTAATGTTCACGTGCTGCACTTGTTCAGACCCAAGGTTTTAAGCGGTTTTGACAGTAAATTGTTGCATAGAACAGACAACTGATAGAAAAATTTAAGAAATCGTACATGCTTCCAACGGACAAATTCGTGTGAATGACACTCAAGCTATCAATGCAGTGAACATCGTGAGCCATTGGACGAGTGAATGAATCCAAACATCGAAGTCGCGCTTAGATTTCTCTTTATTGCCATACAAAAAAGGTACAAATTGTTGGAAAGCTAGGAGTTTATGACCATTCAGACATTCAGATAGTGACAACATTTTTTAGGGAATCTGTATTGATGCACCAGTTTCATAGCACTAGCTATCACAAAGCTTTCCTAGGCGCACTTAGGGTCCGGGGGGATCACCATGTAGTACAGCCCTATTTGCCATTTGAAACCGGATTTTTTTTGCAGCAATATGTGTTCTACCCCTACAGCGAACTCAGGTAAGCCATTTATGATGTAACTGTACATACATGTGCCTTTTTACCAACGCGTATAACCACTCAGTAAGAAGTGACCCCCCCCGGACCCTATTTGCGCCTTTCCCTATGATCGACACTGCTACTTGAGCTGAAGAATCAAAAAATCCAATTTATTAAAGACGTGAAACCTTCTACGGAGTAACCGCGTGATAATAGTACTCTCACCACTAGGCATACATGTTATTGTTAGATAACGCTGTACATTTAATCTTCCCATGCCTTGCATGTGTAGTCCATTGCACCCGAGCGATTACTTTCAGGGTTAATACATCATCCTCTGATGCCTAGTACGCGTATGTTCCAAAACGGATGCGAAACAGCCGCAGCGGCTGAATATTAGCATACTGTTGCGGTCAGCCGCGTGTTTCCACCGCTAGACCGCGCACACTTAAGCCCACGCGCAATCTTACTGTAACATTGCTCCATGGGCGCGCAAAACACCCTTGTTTCCTACATAATGTCCCGCAGTCCTATACGAATTGGGTAATCCTGGTAGGCTTGGATATTTTCGATATAGAGGCTGCGGTATTTTGCTTTCCTAGAGAAAGCCCACCCCTACACTGAGATTCTGCTGCGATAGAAAATCCAAGTCCGAAGAAAAGGCAAAAAAGCCACAACATCACAGCCACAACACCCCCCCCCCCCCCCCCAGCCCGCCAACTCGTCGTACTGCGCCAAAAAACGCATCAAAATAGGCCTTCGGAACGATTATCAGCAGATATCCCTGTGACGCTCGACTGCGAGTGCTTAGACGTGGGGTTGTAGTATATATGTATATCGTGCAACCCAGCTCAATATCCCTTTTGAATCCTTCACAAGGATCTGAGACCGGCGGATACGGAGCCGGCTGACCCAGGGTCGTAAACTGGTATCCGGGGGAGATACCGTAGCAGCGCATGTAGGCGTGCCACCATCGACTCTCCTGGAGAGCCATCTGATCCACACACTTCTCACTTAGGAGCCACACGGTGTGATCTTCTTCCTCGGATGCTGTCTCAAGTAGCATCAAACCTTGGTTGGGCAATTAACGAGGTTTCTGAAGTAGTCAATTCCAAGTGCGACGCAATCCTAGAACTGTGGAGTAAGCTGACAGAACTGCAGGAAAAGAGTGCAGAAGACATCAGAAAAAATGATTCAAAAGTGGAACACCTTGTCAATCAGGTCAAACAATTACAGGAACAAGTGAGACGCCTGTCAGGAGCGCCAGAGAGTGGCTCGCCCGTCAACGAGCGGTTGGCTCCAACACCTCAAGGTGGGACAAATAATGGAGGTGATAATTGGTGTGCAACCATTTAGTCTCTCTAAAAGGCAATGTTCAGAACTCAAGCGAGTTGAACGACACGAACGCTGGGCTACAGCCGAGCCGGACGGTTCCGTCAGTCGCGCTGTCTCGAGCATCCTCTCAAACGTCTTTGCTAGAATCGACCATTAGTGAGTCGACTTCTACTGCAACTTACGGTTCCGGAAATGGTCCATGCCCTACGGATGGCGTAGGTGATATGTTTACAATTTTTCGAGAGGTTTTCAAGGCGCAGAGTGTGGCAAATGTTGTTAGATACAACGGAAAGAGCTCCTTAACCGAATTTTTACGTGCATTAGAGGTGAAATTCCCTTATTCGGTATGGACAGAATCCGGTAGGCGTGATATTCTGGTAAACCACCTGGACGGGACAGCCCTATCGATTTTTAAGGGCCTGCCTCCAAAAGTTCGGGAAGGAACTTTTAATGGCGTAGTCGACGCGTTAAGGATGGCGCGTAAAAATCCTTGTGAGCGGCTAAAAAATGTTAGAGATTGGGAGCAACTCTCCAAACGCTCAGGTGAGACCATAGCGGACTTTTGTTGTAGAATAGAAGAATTGTCCAGGAGGTTACATCCTAGTAACGAATGGGACTTCTTAAGAGGATCGAAACTCTATTCGTGCCTCGAACACTGGCAGAATTCTTACCACATGCTGGCAGCCCTGGATGCTCCTGAGGGTCAGATTTACGAAGAAGTAAAGCGCGTAGCAACTCGGCTAGAGAAGTTGCGAACTGATGGTCCACGGATGTTCAGTGGTCAAAGAGACTACACCAGAGGAGGAAATATCGATCGGAAAACGGTCACCCCAACCCGGAACAGTGCCCTTCCAAGTCCCAGTGGTCCGACAGTAAGACGACCACCAGTGAAGTGTTACAACTTCGGAAAAGCAGGTCACGTAGCACTTAATTGCAAAAAGAGTAAGCGGCCACTACAACGCCATGACCCAGAGGAACGAGGTAGTGGAACGGTTGCTAATCGCGCCAATAGAAGTGGGGTAGGAGGAATTTCGCTTTCAGCGGATCTCGACGGTTGGTGCAAGGCAGTACAGCGAAAACGGAACCGCGACGCGGAGTACCCGCAGGCAGTGGGAAAACCATGCACAGTTGACGTAAAAATTTTTGGTGTTTTAACAAAAGCATTAGTGGACACCGGGTCGGTGGTCTCAATTATTCCGGTAGGGCTGCTGAAACAAGCCCGAGATGGAGGTGCAAATCTCGATACCGAGGCAAGGGTGGTAGGCAACGCAAAGCAGCGGAAGCTCTTCGATGCTTCGGGCAACCGAATGAGTTTTCTGTCGGAAATTGTGACAGAGGTAAGGGTTCAGAAGGCTGGTACGGCTGCCGTACACGTTCACGTGCAGCAAAGCAAGGACAGCACCCTACTGTTAGGGACAAACGCTTTGCACGAACTTGGAATAACCCTAAATTTGTCCCCAAATTTAGATGCATCGGAAGTCCAGTCTGCGGATTGCATTCTAGAACGCGCTGATTGTACTCCATCAGCCTACGCAGACAATAGAATCATAATTGCTGCAGGCGCAATTGCGACCGTGCAGTTAGGGGGAGGTAGAAGAGAAGGGCCTTGCTTGTTTTGGTCTAGAAATCCTAGGATAGAGTCTGGGGTGTGCCAAATTAAAGGTGGAAAGGCCGAAATAGCGGTTGTAAACCGCGGAGACCAATCCTGGGTAATTAGCCAAGGTGAAGACTTGGGAATTTGGTCAACAGAGACCTGGGTAGATCCAAAGGTAGCTGACCTACCTAGCGATATGATGACTTTACATAAGCCTACTGCGCTGCAGGACGCTGGACGGCTCGACGAGCTGATAGCTATTCTGAATCGAAACAGGAAGGCTGGACCAATGTCTGAAGCCATATGCGAGGTGATCACGGAGCATCGTGACGTGTTCGCTATTTCGGATTCGGAATTAACCCAAACCAACCTCGTCAGGCATAATATAGATATAGGTGGTAACTCTCCAATTAGGCAGAAAACAAGACCTGTGCCCTACGGAATACGTAAAGAGGTGGACACAATGCTGTGTGACCTCAAGGAGAGAAAATTGATTGAGGACAGTCAATCACCGTGGGCCTCCCCTATCGTTCTTGTTGCCAAGAAGGATGGAACTATACGGTTATGTGTAGACTATAGGGAAGTCAATAAGGTCACAAAAAAGGACAGCTATCCTCTGCCACTTATTGATATTACCTTGCAAAATCTTGAGGGAAAGAGGTGGTTTACCTCACTAGATTTAGCCAGTGGATACTGGCAAGTACCACTGACCGAAAGAGCGAAGGAAATTAGCGCTTTTACCACCACCTCAGGACTTTTTCAGTTCCGAGTGCTGCCTTTTGGCCTTACTACGGCGGCCCGCAAAGTTCCAAAGATTGATGGATAATATTCTTGGCGGCCTGCTAGGAACAGAGGTTTCGGTATACATCGATGATATCTTGATAGCCACAGATACAGCCGAACGTCATATAGAAGTGCTTAGGAACGTGCTAGGAGCTTTTCGCACAGCGCAGCTTAAGGTCAAACCCCAAAGGTCCCGGATAATGGAAGCTAGCATTGAGTTTTGGGACACGTCGTAGATGCCAGTGGGGTGAGAGCAGATCCGGATAAAATCGCTCGGATTTAGGAATACGCTCGACCTCTGAATATAACACAGCTGAGAACTTTTCTGGGTATGGCTGGATATTATCGCAAGTTTGTCTTGCGGTTCTCCCAGATTTCCAACAAGCCACTTTACGAGCTTACCAGCCCAAAGAACAAGATTCATTGGACCTTGCAACAAGAGAATGCCTTTCAGTCACTTAAAACAGCTCTCACAGGGGCTCCTGTGCTTGCTCAGCCCAATATTGTTAAAGCAAGAGACGGATCTCGTCCCTTCATCATCTACACAGATGCCAGTAGGGTCGGAGTAGGTGCGGCTTTAGTACAGGAAGGGGATGACGCCATGCTGCACCTTGTGTTTTTCACATCAAAGCACTTGTCGGCGGCCGAAAAGAACTACCAAGTGACTGATCAAGGGGCTCTAGCTCTAGTTTACAGCCTTAAAAAGTTCACTACTTTATATATGGCGTAAGAACCATAGTAAGGACTGGTCACTCGGCACTCACTTCGCTTTTTAAACGGACCAACATTTCTCCCCGTGTTTTGCGATGGGCTCTCGAAGTCCAACGATACGATCTCACCATAGAATACGCGAAAGGGACGCTAATGTAGTCGCGGATTCGCTCTCTCGTGGTCTGCCTCATTCCGGTGTTGCTACCGGGTACGCGGAAGATGAGCGTGTAGTTTGCGCTATTCAGGAACACGAATGGCTGGCGGAATTGCGCCAAGATCCGGATTTTTCGCCAGTAATATCCGCAGTTGAGCATGGTCTGACGGAAGAAATAAAACTTCCTAGGCACGAAAAGATGCTCAGTACAACAGATTTCGTTATTAGTAATGAAAAATTACATCTAATAAACGAAGACGGGTCACTGGCTTTAGTAGTTCCAAGATCACATAGGAAAGAAATATTTGATGAGGCGCACTTCGGTATCTTAGGGGGACATTTCTGCGCCCATAAAATGTTCGTGCAGATGAAAAAGACAATTTTTTGGACTGGAATGTACCAGGATCTTGTTGGCTAGTGTCGGGGTTGCAAACAGTGCTTTCTGAGAAATCATAGAACGGAAAACGTTCCACCTCTTCGCCCTATTGAGGTCACTAGACCACTGCAAATTGTGGGAGTTGATCTTCTTGAAATGGGACTAACCACACGCGGAAATCGTTACATCGTGACTGTAATAGATCACTTTACCAAGTACCTAGGTGCGTACCCAGCTGCGAACAAGAGGGCGTAAAGCATTGCTGAAATAATTTTCAGAAATTGGATATGTGGTGCAGGTAGATGGCCAGAAATGCTTCTCTCGGATAGAGGAAGCGAGTTTGAAAACGAGATATTCGCAGCACTTTGTAAGTTTATGAGGATTGAGCAGAAGTTCACCAAGGGCTACTGTCCCCGAGAAAATGGGCTGACGGAGCGTGTTAATGGTAACATTGTACGCATGCTTAAAAAGAAGACCGTACTACCCGCAGAATGGGACAGGATTCTCCCAACGGTAGTATATGCGTATAATGCCTCTCCTCACCGAGCCACTGGAGAAAGTCCCCATTTCCTTTTATACGAAAGCGATCCAAAATATCCATCAGTGGTGATACCGTCAATGTAGTGGATTATGACAATTACAAAACGGAACTGTTTAGTGGACTGAAGTTGGCAAGAGAATGCATCAACGAAAATGCGGACCAATATCGGCACCAGATGCAGCTGACCTATAATAATAGGTGGAAAACCAAGAAACTCGATAGTTTTCGGGCAGGTGATCGCGTGTATATGAAGTTGCCCGCGGAAAAAGGAAAATCGCGGCATCCGAAACTTACGATAGATTGGTCAGGTCTCCATTTCGAGTCATCGAAGCCAGCAGTAATTCAGCCCTGATTACACTAATAGGAGAGAATACGGAACCCTGTAGAGTACAGTTTGAACACCTCGTAAGAGTCCCCAAAGAAAGATGATTCTCCAGTCACGGGAGTAACCAGTCGCGGGAAACGTGGCAGGAAAAGGGTTGCTGCTATTGAAGCAGCTTCAAACGCCGACACTCCATCAAATACCACCTATTTCAGTAGCACGATGTCATCCTCGGACAACGCAAAACATATCGACTGGATGTGCCCTGGTGAAATCGAGGTCAACCAGCAACGCCTGTCGTGCTCTGCCAACGTCCCGATCAGCAACCTTCTTCTGAAGACACCCCTGACGTCGTGTGCATTTCGTTCGCCGTATGAGCTCGCAAGAGTTTTGTCTGTTCTCACCCAATCTCATGTGTCAGAGCATTTTCGCCTTGCGCGCATGCTCGATCATTCATATGATATAATCACGTGTAGTTCTCTTGGCCTCGCCCTAGCTTTCTTCAGAAGATACTGCATTCATGTGACGATCGCTAGTGTCGAGGACGCAGGCACAATAACTCTAGGTCATCCTCCGCGGACCTTGGCGGACTTGCAAAACTTGCCAAGGATGTACGATGATGCAGTGAAATACACCAACGGACATCCGTAGACACCAACCAGCTGGAAGCTACTGCAACCCCGTCGCACATTACTGCTGTTGCCCGAAGGATTCGGTAATGTGCGCATGGGGTTTGAGTCGGTAACAATGACGGCTAAGGTGGTCAAAAACCCAGAAGAACTGGAGCCGGAGTGGTTCATTGAGGAGTGGTCTGCAGTGGTGATGTTCACGCACGCTAAGCATGTTGAGGCGGCTCGGTAGAAAGGCGCTTGGTTCCTGCTCATGCAGGCGGTGGCCAAAGGCGCCGAGCTCATTCTCCTCCCTGGACCGCAGGATGACATCGATTGGGGCAAATCGATCGATAACCTTAGGGATCTGGCTGAGGAAACCCAACGGATTCGATGCCTTCTACCTACAAGATCCCAACAGGCAATGATCGACGCGCCATTCAAGATCCTGGCAGATAAGATAAACCTTGTCACAGGTCGCCACTTCACGCAGAGCGCAGCCAAAAGGTTCTGGATAGCGAACCTCCGTCACCACAACGCTGTCCTCAAGCTCCCAGAATTTTCCCGGGTCGCAGGGTACAAGCACGGAGTCGTAGCTAAATTCACGGAGAACAAGCGCGGAGGCGTAGCTAAATACCGAGGATTCGAAGAGTTGCATAGGCGCTCCCCGTTGCGGCAGAGGCAACCGAGCGAATGCAACATAAACCGCGGACGAAGCGGAGGCAGCGGAATCCAGAAGCGCAGATCGGTATCACGTCCCCAATCTTCGGATCTATACGTGCGCCCAGAGTTCCCTAGAAATTCATGGCGCGGCAAGACCGGAAACCGACGTCAACACTTCTGAGAGAAATGCAGTAGCGCAGTGGAAGCGCTCTTTTCTTTAGGGGACCCCCATGTAGTATATATGTATATCGTGCAACCCAGCTCCATATCCCTTTTGAATCCTTCACAAGGATCTGTGACCGGCGGATACGGAGCCGGCTGACCCAGGGTCGTAAACTGGTATCCGGGGGAGATACCGTAGCAGCGCATGTAGGCGTGCCACCATCGACTCTCCTGGAGAGCCATCTGATCCACACACTTCTCACTTAGGAGCCACTTGGTGTGGTCTTCCTCCAATTGCTCTCATCATTTCCCTTTGTGATTAAATCTCAATTCTGATAAATATTGCTCCCAGTCTCAATCTGTTGTGATCGGCTTTTATATCAATAAGACAGCCGGATTTGGTTGTGGAGGTACGCTAGAAAGCGTACAGAAGGCCGGACTAGACCGACTGGGTGGCATATGTGTATGTGTGTATGTATGTGGTATATGTATATGTATATATATGTATATGTATATATGTATATATATGTGTGTGTCTGTGTGTCTCTCTGTCTGTGTCTGTGTGTCCTGGCGATACTCCACGATTGATCGATTGATGGCGAGCCAAAACTTTAGCCCTGGGGGTAATCGAGGTCGCTGAACACGAATCAGAAGTTCGTTTTTTGAAGTATCGGTCGCCATCAACCGATATTGATCAAATGATCGATTTTCTGTGGATGTCGTTCAAGCGGTCCGAAGTTAGACCCATTTCAGCGGCGGTGAAATATTCCGTCCTCTATTAAGAAACAGTCTCTAAACATCTTGCTGCAGCGATGACGCTTTTGAAGGACGGCAAAATACATCAGCGTACTAGCTGACGAACTCATTACCTCTGCGATATAATGTAGGTTCGCGAACCACTTGCTGAGTAACTGTATCACCTATCGTCCCGTTGATCATCGACTTGCTCGAGCGGGCGCCAGCAGCGTCTCCATTCGTCCCTGTCGCGTGCCAGAGTGGTCCAATGGATCCTCCTCGCTCGAGGGACACGAAGAGCGTCATATCGGTCGTTCAGGGCTTTCACGAAGAAGTCCGACCAAGGCGTTGGTGGGCGTCCTGGTGTTCTCTTGACATCCCGCGGAATCCAGTCGGTGACGACTCTCGTCCAGCGGGTGTCTACGAAGCGCATTACGTGACCGGCCCACCTAATTTTCGACAACTTGACCCACGCGACAGCGTCTCTGATCTTCGAACGTCGCCGACGCTAGGAACACCGAAGGCCTTCTCTCACTTGTGTGAGTCGTGTCACTCCGAGCGTCGTCCTCTCGATTTCACGCTGCGCGACGCTGATCGCGTATTCCTCCTGCTTTCGTATAGCCCAGGTCTCTGAGGCGTATGTTAGGGCAGGAAGAATAGTGGAGTCGAATAGGTGGGCACGGAGTCGGACGTTCTTCATCTTCTTCGTGACTTCTTCGGCGCTCTTGAAAGCTCACCAAGCCGCTCGTTTCCTCCTGCTCAGCTCTGGCACTAGGTCGTTGGCCATATTGACTTCGCGATCCAGATAGACGTAGCTGGAGCACTCGGAGATGTTCGTTCCGTTGAGCGAGAATGGGACATCAGAAACTTGTCCGTTCCTCATGAACATCGTCTTCGTAAGATTCAGCTGCAGTCCAACATTCCCACATACACGATCGAAGTCGGCCAGCATTCGCTCCGCCTGGCTGATGCAACGGAAACGTCGGTCAGGCAATACTTGCGATTGAAGATGATGTGGTCGATCTCGTTGTGGAACTGGTCACCGGGGGATTCCCAGGTCCATCGTAGAGAGGGAGGCTTCTGGAACTGTGAGTTTCCATGGATGGTCTTGGTCGACATGTTAAACTCAGACAGCCTTTCACCTTGCTCGTTCCACTCCAAACCGTGGGTTCCGATGTGAAGTTCTTCCGGCGACCTTCGCGGTCCGATCTTGGCGTTGAAGTCGCCGACGATCACCTTGTAGAAGGTGTGATCTTCCTTATAGAACTTCTCCAGCTCCACGTAGAAGGCTTCGACCTCTTCGTCGTCGTAGTCGGATGTTGGTGCATACGCGACGAATACAGTCAAAGCTGGCACGGAACCACATCGCTTCAGTCGCAGACGTCCGATTCGGGTTGTCAGAGACTCGTACGAATCGAGGTTCATGGCCAAGCGCGTGTTGACGAGGACACCAACGCCGCCTACTCCCCTGCTGTCGCATGTTCCGAGGAACAGTTCTTCTCCGGAGTTGTAGGCGGCGTGTAGGGGGTGGTGTCTTCTCGTCTCGGTCAGTCCGATGACGTCGTACTTGATCTTCCTGGCTTGCATCATTAGGTCCTCGACGGATGCTTCCGATGCAAGTGTGCGAGCGTTGTAAGTACAGATCGTCACCCTAGTCCTTCTCAATTTGCGCAGCCTGGTTAGGCCCTGAGATTTTAGCAGCCTCTCCGTACTCGTCCTTCCCATCGCTGCAGAAATGGGGGCTCTTTTGGGGTCAGGGGAATGAGGCCCTTTAGTGCTGCTGTGTTTGACTCCAATACACACGGTAGCTTGTCAGGCTCTGTCGGGCGGGCGAAGAACTCCGGGCAGCCAGCCAGACTGCACGAAGGGACGGGGCGAGACTTAGGGCGGCCTCGAATCGCCTTATGATGTACTCCCATTCTACCGAGTGCAAGCTTTTCGCCGAGCCGACGCAGTTAAAATCCGCACAGTCACGGACACATCCACGGACATTGTGCACGAACATGCCGCTCCCACGCACAAGGAACGCGTCGACCCGACACAGCAGGAGCAAGGAGTCCATCCCCTGCATCCCACCTGCGTCTCTGGGCAGTACACGGTCGCATTTGGTTCGCGTTTAATTCCCCTATCCACCACCCGGGGACGCGCCACGTGGCCCTGCGACAAGCGGCCCGAGATCCCTCTTAACAAGAGAGCCCGAAGGCTCTCTATCGAGGGAGATCCGTGGGCTGAGTAACTATTGCTAAGAAAACTAAAAAAAGCGGTCATTCAAGAAATTGCGATTGCGGCGCAGCAGGATCACCTGCTTTGGTTTGAGAAATCTGCTGTCTGGTTGAAGAGTCCCCCAGTTTTATTGCAGAAACCCCCAAGTAGTCTGAGAATGGCCCGTCCTCATTCAAAAGGCTTCCAAATATCTTGTTCAAGATAAAATATTCATAACAGGCGTGGACGAAAAACGCCTTCTTGATATCGCATGCTTGATTCAATGCAGAGCAGTTTCTGCTCAATACCAGAGAACACTGCGATGGCGGGTATGAGCATATTTTTTATGTATTTATGACACCTTTTTAGCGCTGGGGGGATGGACAGAGCAACAATAACAAGGACTTTCCTGCTGCTGGGTTTTTGGTGCCACCTAGTCTTCATCTCTCCGTGAGAAGTACACCTGTAAATTGAGAAAGCGCGGCCAATTCCGCATATGTTTCCCGCGCTGTTCGCATGGCAGCGTTAGGAGACACACAAAGGTACGAATATTGCTCCTACAATGTTGTCCAGGAGTCATCATTTTAGCGGGTTTTCTACTACTGAAGAGAGCGGCTGTGTCATTAGTGCATTTCCGAATACACTTTGACTTGATGGAGAGACCATATGCCAGGAATAAAGGAGTAAATAATGGCACGGCAATAACAGCAAAGCAAAGCAAGACTTATCTATCACATGCTTCTGTTTCTGTTTGTTCAACACAGCCAACTATGCAAACCAACTTTGCAGGGTTATAGTGACGGAATCAATTGCACTACCTTCCGGTTAATAAAATGTGCCTTTAGAGAACATACACAACTGAAGCACTTGAAGTGTAGTCTTTGAGCATTTTCAGAGAAGTTGGTGCTGACATTATATTTATAAGATTTGCGGTCTAGACGCCGAATAATGGGTTTTCGTACCTTATTCATTGAAGGCCTCTAAGGATAGCTGGCTTTTTGTGCGTTTGCTGTTGTGTTCCTTTCTCTTTGTGGACCAGAAATCCTGTAGAAGATATGCAATCCTTCTTGTTGCGATCAGAGCTCTGGCGCCAGACGGGACTCGAAGCCGCACCACCTGCTAACCAAGCAGGAATCTTCTTCGCCACTACACCTTGGGCACCGTTTGATCGAACAGTGAATGAGTCATTCATCAAGACCTTCGGCCCGCCCATCCCGATATAGGGGTGAGTGCTGATGAGTGCATGTCTACGATTTTACGCATAAAGTTCATCGCGCCTCTGCAGCTTGCACCAAACACGTTAGGCGCCTTTCAAGGCCCCGCACACTTCTGCGGCACCTGTGGTGTGTGTATATGTATGTATGTGTGGTGTGTGTGTGTGTTTCCGTCCATCACAACTAGAGTGGGGGCACGAGTATTGGAGATACCCAACGGTTGATGGAGATCGACAGCGGCACCAAATTTCAGCCCTGGGGTAATCGAGGGCGCTGAACTCAAAACTGTAATTCTGTAATCTGACCGAGAGGCCGCTCTGACGGCTGGTATTTATAAAAAAGGCCAAGGACATCAAGCACTTGCGCAACTAATTTCGTCGGCAGCGTAAATAAGATGCCTACACAACCAGCATCAACTATTTCCTCCTTGATTTCCTCACAGTTGCCGCTGTGGTCGCTTATCCTCCTGCTGTTGATAGAATTACCGTTCAGCGTACATCTCTTCTAGAGGTTACTATTATATCACCCTTGTTCTCCAACGTCAAACCGACATTCACGTTACGAATGCAGTGCGAGTAATATTCTTACGGCTACTTCATTCACCAATTGGGGTGAGTGAAACAGAGAAGAAGAGCTCATGTGGTCCAGCAACGACTGCCGGAGAACTGTGGGAAAACCCGTCCAATTCTTGGTGGAGAACTCTTCGCTACCTTAAGCTACCTAGTCGCGAGTGATATTTGAGTGGCTAGCATACGCGCGGTCAATCTCTAAGTAGGGAGGGAGCAGACGGTAAGAAAGCGGTGGAAAAGTCTTCGTGCTGTGAAGCTTAACGTTTTTTCTAACTGGAGTATTTCAGCAGAACGCTCTCAAATGTAAAGCAAATACACGATTATCGAAGAAATGAATGCAGCGGTCAGAAGAAGAAAGCAATCAGTGGAAGAAGAAAGACTCCAAGCTTAAGATACGAAAATTAATTAAATAAATTCAATGCAAGGCCACTAACCTTTAACATGTCACTCATCGTCGGTGTCTTCAGGCAGTCATGATCCGACAGTGTTAGTAAGGGCTTCGTGGTAGCACCCGGCTTCAATAGTCCCGGCCCTGACCGGGACAGCTTCGATCCCGGTACCTGTAAGGCCATGCTCGACAGTTGTCTGAAAAAATATAACTTTTTTGACGAAATTCAGGGAGTATGCGGTAGTGATACAAACAACGCCAGGCCCGATATTGCTGTGGATTTCGCACCTGCAGCCGTTCAAATATGTTAACCGCATTCGGCAAGTACTTTGAACTTTGGCATATCGAGAGGTTGCGTATATGACATAGGAAAATCAGAAAAAGCAACAGATGAGAGTAAATGTCAATTATATACAAAACGTACCCATTGCTTTTGTGAAAATTTACTTTATTTATCTATTTATGCGCCAGAGGGCGCGCTAATACATCAAAGAACAGTAGGCTCCTGACCAGCTAATACAGAGCAAATCGAACACATCGAAGTGGAAGGCGAGCCCTTCAACCAGTACCATTCTAATAGCAATGTGGCGGAAAGAACTGAAACCTTCATCGTATAATGCATGAGCGCTTGAGCAGGACGAGCCCAAACACCCGACCTCCACTCATCGAAAGCATCTTAGCCGCGTGTGCTGGTGATAAGCACCAGCTTAAATTTTCGTTAGTCGACTCACTTGACTCGAGTAGGTGACGTTTAATCGTATATGAGAAGTAGCTCATCTTACCCCTATCCATCTACTAATGGCAAGTCTGGATTGTAAATAAAGACACGAAAATTAACTTCAAAAAAGAAGCACTGTGCTCGGTGCGCCTGGCATTAATGGCTAGATATGAAACCTAGGTGACCGTGATAACGGAAGACGTCACATCCCATGTTATAATAAAGATGACCGCCAGATGAATCACGCTCGAAATGACAATATCATTCTCGTCTCGATGCTGCATAACCGTGACTAGGATGCCTTAGAGCGACGAGGAATCGTTCCTCGTCGCTCTAAGGCATATACCCGACTGGACCCATCAGTCCAGGCGTTGAACCCCGATTTCTGTAGAGCTGTGATCCTTTGTGCTTAGGCAGAATACTGATTTACTTTTCTGATCCTCCACGTGAACTTCGAATAAGGACAGGACTGATGTTAAACTACAAGTTTACACCATGACATAAAACTCGTGCCTATGAGTGAGTAAATTGCATGAAGGCGCGCTCCGCCCCTTCAGGAATTCATTAGAATCATGTATAGGTGGACTTCAAAGAGAGGCATTCCTCTAAACTTCGACAAGTGCGCTGTGATGCACAGTAGAAACACCGGCGCACCAGCTTACATTGTTGATGGCACATGTTTGAAGTCAGGCAATTCACTTAAAGATCTTGTTATCTTCGACCTCAATCTTAGTTTTTCCGATAAATTAGAAAACGTTGTCAAAAAGCATATTCCGTCATTTTTCTATCCTTGGAAACAAATTGTTCAGACCGATGTTGTATAGATGAGCTGGTAGCCAACGTTGTTCTCAAGTTTATTTAGCTCGGCTGACGTTTCGGCGATTTCGCCTTCGTCAAAACCTGAAGAAGTCAAAAACATTTAAAAAATTGTCTTCCACGCTATCTCACATTACTTCACTATTTTTTCTAACACTATTCCACCCTACAGAACACTATTCCTAAGAAGATCCCACGTGACATTGCGAAGGAACGACTGAACATGGGGATGAATTCCAAGGACCACCAGTAACCCAAAGCTGAACTTGAACGCGGGTGAATGAGTCTACCCCGCAGGACAACCCCACTTAAATACCCTGTGGGTCAGACCAGGCAGATCAGAAGTCGCAGAGCTCGACGAAGGGTGCCAGTTCTTGGGCTACCGCTAGACACTCCTCCTTCCGATTGAACTGGAGATCCCTAGTCGTGAGCGTATCGCGTCTCGCGGCCTTCGCAGCACCTTGGTCCTCCGCGGGCGTTCAGGCTCGCGGTGCGCTTCGACGAGGCGCCCATCGCGCGGCCTGCCCACGCCTCCGCCGGCATCGATCCGCGGGCGGGGCGCACGCACCGGAGCGGGTATAATCTCGGAAAGCCGGCAATTTATTCGACGCCCGCGCCGACCGTGAGCGGCGGCACCTATCCGCCAGCTTTCTCTCAGTTTAGCTGGGGCCAGCCGCGAGGCCTGGCCACGTTGTCGTCTCACGTCATTTCATCGACTGCAGACCGGATGGGTGACGGCCCTTCCATGAAGCGTCGTCAGGGCTGAGGGCGCGGAGTGGTTCCCACAGTGAAGCGCCCGGCCTCTCTGCGTCTATATACTCTCTCGCCACTACACTCTGCCGGCTATACTCTCTATCATCTATTGCGTTATCGACTCTTGGGTATATTCTACAACGTCGGCGTCATGGTGTGCAATAAATCTGTACTAGCCTCTGGTATGCATATAGAGGGAGTGTGGTGAGTCCATTCGTGTATCACAGTCATTCTGTATTATTGGTATTGCTGTATCATTATTGCTGAGTTGCCGATCCATGCCTGTGAAGCCAGAGCCTGCCCCTCCGCCCGGAGCTCGCGAGGGCAGTGTCGTCATGGTACAGGCAGGCACCTCACGTCCCGGGTAGTGTCTCCCCTCGGTAACACGTTGGCTGCAGCCCAGGGCTGGAAGGATGCAATTCAGGTGGGAGTGAGGGGACGGACCCGGGGAATCCCTACTTCGGAAGTGGCACTTCAGGGCATGGGACCAATTCAGGTTCCCGGGGCACTAGGCCTTGGTAGCTTCGGGTGTCCCACGTGTTAACAGCACGGCCGCTGCACTGGGGCCGCCTACTTGCGACAGAGCGCCTCAAGGGTTTTTTCACGCTGATATACACCCTCTCGAGCTAACGAAGAAGGTCAACGAAGTGGCCGGGGAGATTTTCAAAGCGATCGTAGGGCGTTGTCTGGGAAGCACCGTAATGATTTTGAAATTTCCTACTGAACCACTGGGTAGGTGAAAAATGGCAAGAAACTGTATATATATATATATATATATATATATATATATATAATCCAAAAAAAGAGAACTCTTTTCACTAATTTTCGTCCAATTAGCATTACCGCACCACCGATCAAAGTTTTAGAGAAAATAATAAGGGATAAATTACACTCATGGCTTAATAAGAATAATCTGATACCTTTCGAACATCATGGTTTTACTGTTGGAGCATCAACTATTACCCAAATGACTGACTGTGTTTATGGCTGGCACACTTCGCTAAACGAAGGAAGCTCCGTAGACGTGATTTACTTCGATTTTTCGAAAGCATTCGACAAAGTATATCATTCAAAACTACTTTCCAAATTGAAGAACACGGATATAGGAGGTCCACTATTGAACTGGATCACCTCGTATCTACAAAGCAGAAAAATGACGGTGAAACTAGGAAGCTCCTCCGAACGTTACGACTGCACCAGTGGAGTACCACAAGGAGGTGCTCTTTCGCCTTTACTGTTTCTCATTTATACCAGTGACTTGCCAGCAAGACTGATAACTCACTCCTTAGTAAAAGTACACATGTTTGCAGATGACGTAAAAATGTATGGAACTTATAATAATTTGAATCAGTTAGAAGTTTATAATGCTTTAATAAAGTCTATATCAAACATGATGGAGTGGGCTTCAGCATGGGAAATTCCAATCAATCTTTGACATGCCTAATCGAATTTCTGAGGTTTCTGTCAAGTCGTCGTGCTTTAAATCACGAGGTGCGATGGATTTTGGAAAGGGTGACTTAGGGCAAATATACTATCCTCTTCGGCATACTGTAGTATGGTAACTGGTAAAAGCACTGCCGAAAATGGAGGAACAAGGAGCAAGACTTGATTGAAAGCGTAGTGAAACGAGTATAGGTCCTTCCAACATTCTTCGCTGACCTGCTCTGGTCCACCGCTGAAAATCGGAGGAGCTGGGCAGGTAGAAGTAGCTTAGTAACCCAGCGCTCGAAGTATGTATGTTCTTGAGAACAAAGTGAACAATTTCCGAATCAAAAGCGTCTTCCAGACAATAATACTATTCAAATAATATCGGTTAATATTGACTGTCTGATTGAAGCCTTACCATGGTGGCTGATTACCTGGTCGACCTTCCGTCGGCCATCATAATCACGGAGCACCCACCCCGATCGATTAAGTCTGAGAGAGAGGTGAAACGGTCGATAATAGCGATTGATATAAGTATACTTGTGCTTTTTTAAATTTTTTCGAATGAACGAATAATCGAATAACCCCATTTTTTCGGTTATTCGAATTTCCGAATAATCGAATAACCCTATTTTTCGAAAATTCGAATGAGCGAATAATCGAATAACACCATTTTTCTAGTTATTCGAATTTCCGAATAATCGAATAACCCCATCTTTCGTTTATTCGAATTTCCGAATAATCGAATAACCCTATTTTTCGAAAATTCGAATGAGCGAATAATCGAATAACACCATTTTTCTAGTTATTCGAATTTCCGAATAATCGAATAACCCCATTTTTCGTTTATTCGAATTTCCGAATAATCGAATAACCCCATTTTTTGGTTATTCAATTTCCGAATAATCGAATAACCCCATTTTTTTGTTATTCGAATTTCCGAATAATCGAATAACCCTATTTTTTGGTTATTCGAATTTCCGAATAATCGAATATTCGAAAAAATCGAATAATCGAATAAACTTTATTAAAGCTTAATACACCCGGTGCAAAATAGGTTCACCCCTGGTTTGTCCATTGGTACCCGAAAAACCTGCTGCCGAGGTTCAGTAATGTTACCATCGAATTCGTCACTATGGAAACTTCTATAGGAGAATTCTAAGCAGTTTATATTATCAGTGCAGGATACCACGAACTTTAACTGAAAATTTAAGAAATGGAGACCGGTGCAAAATATAAGTTCGCTTCATAGAAAATCTGATTAATCACAAAAGTACCTACAAACAAGGTAAGATTAGTACTTCGTCACATCACCTTTGTTGCAACCATATCGAAAATTCTATTTTGCATGCTACTGATTAGGTTATCAATAACAGTTCGCTCAAAATTGGCCCATGCATGAAGTATGGCGTTCTTCAGATCAGAAGCCGATGTCTCAGCGGTTCCATTTTTGTACACTGTGTACAAGAATGTCCCACAAGCTTTCTAGTTTTCGGGTTGAGATCTGAAGAACAGCTAGGCCACTTCAAATGTTGAGTTCTGTTGGAGTTGAGCCAACCTGTAGATGACTGCGATACTTGTATGGATGCGGATGCATTATCTTGTTGGAAAATAAGGTTGTGCCTACGAAATCTTCTGAAATATGGCAGAAGGTAATCTCCGAGCAATTTCTGGTAGTCTTCACTATTGATCCTACGCGAGACGAACTCCAAGGCAACAAGTTCGTATCCAGAAAACGCAGCCGAAACCATGAGACTTCCACTGACAAAGTGGCACCTGTAGAATACTCGCTTCTCTCTCACCTCAAATCTCTCGAATAGTGTCTGTACCCGTCGGGCCCATCAAGATTCCACTTCTTTTACACTACTGGAGAGATCTGAGAGAAGAGGTCGAGTATCCCCTAGGCGCAACTTTGACGGTGAAAGTCTCATGGTTGGGCTGCGTTTTCTGGATGCGGACTTGTCTCGATCGTTTCGGAAGTTCCTCTCGTGTTGGATGAACAGTGAAGACTACCAGAAATTGCTCCGAGATCACCTTTTGCCATATTTAAGGAGACTTCGTAGGCACAACCTCATTTTCCAACAAGATAATGCATCCATTTACGTAGCGCAGTCATCTGCAGGTTTATTTATTTATTTATTTATTTATTCAATACGCTCGCGATAAGCGCAAGCGCCAGAAAAAAAGTTACAACAACATAACAACATGAAGACACACCTAGAGCGAGTCAGACCAATGTATTGTGAGGACAAAGGACCACCTTCAGCTTACTCCTAGGTCGACTTACTCCTAGCTTCTCAGGCTCCCCTTTTGTTTGAAACGCACGCAGATCAAAGAATTTGGAGCCTACAAAGCGCGAAAAGTGGATTAACTTATAAACCCGACAAATATCAAAGAATTTCCTGCGAGAAGCCAATGTGTGAAGACCCAGGTATTTGTTCCTTATCGATGCTTTAGGTACCATAGAGTAAAGAAACCCGCCAATGCAAATAAGAACCTTGTAGTTTGTTATTATGTACCTTTTCCACAAGGTTTATAAGAGGTTGGCTCAACTCCAATACAATTCAACTTTTGCAGTGGTCTAGTTTTCCTCCAGATCTCACCGCTGATAGAGAACTTGTGGGGCATTCTTGTACACAAAGTGTGCAAAAATGGAACCACTTACACTTCGGTTTCTGATCTGAAGAACGCCATACTTCATGCATGAGCCAATGTTGAGCGAACTGTTATTGATAACCTAACCAGTAGTATGCAAAACAGAATTTTCGATATGGTTGCAACAAAGGTGATGTGACGAAGTACTAATTTTACTTTGTCTGTAGGGACTTTTGTGATTAATCAGGTTTTTTTATGAAGGGAACTTATATTTTGCACCGGTCTACATTCGTTAAATTTTCAATAAAAGTTCGTGGTATCCTGCACTGATGAGATAACCTGCTTAAAATTCTTCTATAGAGGCTTTCGATAGTGAGGAATACGACGGTAACCGCTGAGCATAGGCAGTGGATCCTTCGGGTACTAATGGACAAATCGGGGGTATCTACAATTTTGCACCGTGGTGTATTAATAAGGACGATGCGATTTTTGTGTTAGCCAATTTAGTTTGATACCGTTTACTCACTCCAAAAGCGCATTGTGTAGGTTCAAGTAAATGTAGTAAAGTAAGTTCAACGGCAACATTCGTCAGAAACAAAATAAAAGATTTGAATTCTTTAAAAAAAGCAAATAATGAAGATATTCAATATCTTCTCAGAACCGTTGACAATACTCGTTAAATGGCAAGACATGAGAACTTTTTTCCTGCAAACAAAATCCTAAAAAAATTCCTACAGAAATACATGTGCAAAACATCTACGCACAAGTGCAAACCTTTGCGGAAAAAACCGCTCACTCCATTTGTTCATTTCATTATCTCACAGGAATCGTCAGCCAATCAAATTGTAGAGTTATACGGCATTTTCAGTCGAAATTCAACGTTTTTGAAATCAATTTCAACGTTCTTTTGGAATCTTCCCCGTGTAACAACGTTGAATTTGATTTGAAAAACTTTGAATTTCAACTGAAAATGGTATATAGTCGTGTCATATATGCAAACTGTGAGCTTCAGGCTCGAAGTAATCGAGGTCGCTGAACACGAATCTTAAGTTCGTTTTTGCAGTAACGGTTGCCATCAAGAGATATTAATCAAATTATCGATTTTTCGTGAACATCACTCGAAAAGCTCGAAACTTCAGGCCTGAGGTAATCGAGGTCACTGAACACGAACTTGAACTCATTTTTTAATTTTCCGTCGTAATTTGTGTTTATTGTGCAAATTCCGTAGAGTATTCAAGTGTATGACATCGATGACAGTCGTGGTCGCAGAGAACGCAAATGTGAAGTTAGATTTTGAAAATATCGACGAAGACCGGTCATACAATTGATTCGCCTCAACGAATTCCCCATAGAAAATCAATAGCTCGATCAACTTCAGCCGATAATTTCGAAAACGAACTTCAAATTTGTGTTCAGCGAGATCGACTACCCCAACAGCTGAAGCTTCGGACCGCAGTCGATCGCCATCAACTGCGGTCAGTATCGCCAATACGCCATTTCCCCACGCCAGTTGTGATGGACTGATGGAAACACGCACGCAAACACACACTACCCTTCTATGTATAGTAGGATATTGAATGCGTTTTCGTTACGGTGAGCTCCTCGACAGTGTGCTATCGAAAACAATCGTCACCGAAACGAACGCCGCTCACAAAAATCATCATTATGCCACATTCGAAACAACCACGTATTCGAAATTCGAATATTATTCGAATTTTCGCACCTCGAGAGTTGAGAGTAAAAGTGACACTATTGGTGTCCGCAAGACGGGTGTTTTTGCATTTCTCGATTTCGTAATTCAAGGTCCGGTGGAGATGATGGCAGTGCTGGGAACGAAGAACCAACCTACAATCAAAATACTCCATCGGAGCGCATTCTTTGCCACCCTTGGATGACGTCGGCGACGGAAGTATAACACCCCCTGTGGAGCTCCGGCGACGCCGCTGGCGACGTCGGCGACTCGTTGCCGAAGTATAACATAGGCCATCAACCATCCGTCGCCCATCATAATCACAGAACACCCACCCAGAGCGATCAAGTCTGGAGAGGACCGATACCAACGCTCAAGAATGGATAGCGACTATAGTAGGATCGACTGCCCGATCGAAACACCTTTTACGTGGTCGGCCTTCCGTCAGCTATCATAACCGCGGAACACCCACTGCGTTGAACTTTTTGAGTGCATGGCGCGATTCAGTCTTTTGATGTGGCCTGTGAACTTTGAAATGAAATCGAAAGACTTCCAAATCGAGACGAGCTAGATTGTTTGATCGAGATGTGAGCTAATACGCAACACCCACTCCGCTCGATGAAGTCTGAGTGGCAGTGGTTGATAGAACGTTCAGACGATCATTATCAATCAATATTATCGATGGTTTGAGTAGTGCTATCGCTACTCTCTCAGACTTCATAGATCTGGGCCTTAATCAAGCAACACCCACCCTGATCGGTTAAGTCGGAGAGAAATATCAATATATCGGTTGATATAGATTGTCTGAGCTCGAGGTCTGAGCTAATGACGCAACATCCACAGCGATCTGTTAAGTCAGAGAGAATCATCAATATATCAGTTGATATATATTATTTTCACGTCGAGTTGGATAGTTTTGAAATCAAATTGGACAGCTTTCACGTCAAATTGGACACTTCTAAGCTAACCTAAGACTTTTCAAATCAAAGAGAACTCTTCCAATTTGAAATAAGCATCTTTCACATTAAACTAAAGAGGACTCTCCAAAAATGTTAGGATAATTTTTGTTCGAGGAAAATTTTAGTATAACTTTCTTTGAAGTTTTAATCTAGTTCCCGATGAGAGAACACGTAGTTTGAAATTTTATAAAAATTTTATTTGTTGAGGAAAAACAATGAATTAAAGCTTGTTTTGAATAGCAGGGAAGCGGTCCTTTTATATTGCCAAAACAGAGAATGCGCCATGCCCGTCCGAAAATTAGCGATTTTCATTCGATTAATAGCAAAATTTCTGTTTGCATGCAGTTTCACACCTGCAAACGGCGCAACACAAATAATTGTAATAAACACACATATTCTAACTTTCTTGTCAATCAACTAAACGTTGCGTTGAACTTTTTGTGTGCATGGCGCGATCCAGTCTTTTGCTGTGGCCTGTGAACTTTGAAATCAAATTGAATGTCTTCCAAATCGAGACGATATAGATTGTTTGAACGCGATCTGAGCTAATCACGCAACACCCACCCCGATCGACTGTCTGGGTGGCAGTAAATATTATCGTTTGAGTAGTTATATCGTTTCTCTCTCAGACTTCATAGATCTGGACCATAATCACGCAACACCCACCCGATCGATTAAGTCTAACAGAGAACCAATAACACAGGTGAAACGATCGATAATATCGATCGATATAGGGTCTGAAGGGAAACCAATATTTACCTGATAGACCTTGCATCGGCCATCATAATCACACAACAGCCACCGGGATCGATTAAGTGTGAGTCCATCAAACGAACGTTACGTTGAACTTTTTGACTGCACAGCGCAATCCATTCGATGCAGGTTTTCTTCTCAAAAAATAAATATTCTGACCATCTTGAAGACTCTATAGTTTAACCTGTAAGAAGCTCGTCTCGGTTTGGAGACGTTATATTTGGTTTCGAAGTTCATCGGGCAGCTTGGAAGAGTGTCCAATTTAGTTTGAAAACTGTCCAATTTGATTTGAAAGGTGTCCAATTCGACGTGAAAATCATGCAACACCCACATGGGAAAGTGCCCGATCGAAACGCCTTAGGCTATCATATGCTGTTGCTAATGTGTAAGGAGGTGGATGAAGAAGAATACACTAGAAAGAACGCGCAAAGCAGAAGCAAGCGGTGCGGCGCATCGACGGTTCCATCACAGGTCATGGGGTGTGAGCCGTGCCGCGGCACAGACCTCTTGAGCAACGCTTCACGAGTTCTCTGAACCTGGCAGCGGCGGCTCGTCATAGTCGTGACGTCTTGCGAAACATCATCAAGTGGGTGTCCTTTGGTGACCACTCGGCAGTGGAAGCGTCATGGTCGTAAACACCTCGTGGTAGTAAACACCACCGGCAGCAGTGGCTTAGGGGCATGCCACGCTGCAACGTTGTGGTGTTTACGGTAGACGATAGCGGTACGACGAACGGCTGGGACCGCGATACCTCTGCCGGCAAGCGGCTAGGAGAGCAGTGGATAGTGACGTTGCTTTGGGAGGGAGGACGAGGGTTCGATTCTCCTGCTCTGCTGTGTTTTTGCATTTCATCTGGTTGGTTGAGATTTGAAGGATTCTGACGCCTATACCATTTTCAGATGTTTTTCCTAATTCTCCAGCTGCATGTTGTGGTATTCAACATGATGATGTATAAATGTTCAACATCAGTAATACACAGGTACAAAGTGCATGAAGCAACACTGAGCACCATACTTATGCTCTCGTAAAAATTTCGAATGGTTTCGAATACCGAAAATTTTCGAGCATTCGAAATCGAATATATTCGGAAAACGTGATTTTTCTGAATATTCAAATTCGAGAGCATTCGAAAAACGCAATTTTTCGAATATTCGAATTCGGATACATTTGAAATACGCGAGTTTTTGAAGATTCCAAAAGCGCAATTTTTCGAACATTCGAATTCGAATAATCGAACTCGGGATGCCTGATAGATATGACAGACGACAGCCGAGAAGAAAAATGGAAGCAAGACATAACAGATCCCTTCCTAATTAAACACGAGATTAAACATCTACAGACCTCCCTTAAACCACCTTGTGCATGGTAAAAATGAGGTGGAGAACTTACACATAGTAGGATCAAAGCGCTTATGGAAGCATTCAATTTCCTTGCTTGCTGGAAGACGAATTTTTCTCGAAGCAGTACTTGTGTGTTGTGAAGCGCACATCATGAGGAACAAGCGAAAAGTTTACAAGACATTTGAAGGGGACACAATCTGCTTGAGCCACTGTAAGCTTCTACGTCACTTCGAACGATCATTTTTGGAATTGGTGACTGACTGACTGACTGTTCAAGAAATTTCACGAAACAATGCCTTCGCCTAACGGCAGCTAATGATAGACTGACGACGAATATGCAAAACTGTAGCAAATTTTCCTGCTCATCTAAACTAAAAAGGTAAAATATCACACCGTCAATTTCGCGGCCACAAAATTTACTACAGGTAGCTGGGAATAAGCCAGCCATAACGGCCGGTCTCATTTCTTTCTGGTAATTCGCCCAAGTGGTAGAAACAGCTATTTCGTATTTGCTATTAGGTTGTCACATAAGTTCTGTCCGATCCCGATAGGCGTTACTTTGTGATTGTTTTTTTCATGTATAGAGAAAGTAATTGTATATATCTTGTATACTATTTTCTAGCGCTTGTTTCGCTCTATAAAACTTGGTGTGTTGCTTTTAAAAAGTCGTGAGCATTGCTTCGTTTTAGGTGCTGGACGAAACCATGGAAAAAACGCACTTGCGGGTAATAATGCTTCATGAGTTCAAGCTTCGCCGCAGTGTTAGCGAGGCAACTCAAGACATCAAGATGGCATGGGGAGAGGACTCCGCTAACGAACGCACCGTGCGCAGATGGTACCAGAAGTTCCGGGTTGGAGACGTGGATCTCGAAGACAAGGACCGCTCAGGACGACCAGCCAAATGTGATGACGGACGTTTGAAAGAACGAGTGGAAGCCGATTCACGAGGAACTGTGCGTGAGATGGGGAGAGAACTTCAGGTCAGTCGTACAACCATTTCGAGGCACCTAGAGGCGATAGGAAGGGTGAAAAAGCTGGATAAGTGGGTGCCCCACGAACTCACTGAGGAGCAGCAGAGGTGTCACCTGGAGATCTGTTCTTCCCTTACTATAAGGAACGAAAACGATCCATTTCTTGACCGGATAATTACCTGTGACGAAAAATGGATCGTGTACGACAATCGAAGAAGATCAGCGCAATGGCTGGATAAGGAAGAACCGCCGAAACACTTTCCCAAACCTAGCCTCCATCCGAGGAAGGTCATGCTCACTGTCTGGTGGGCTGCAACTGGTATTATCCACTACGACTTCTTGAAGCCTGGTGAAACCATCACGGCAGAGAGGTACTGTCGTGAATTAGACGTGGTTCACCAAAAGTTGCTTGAAATGCGTCCATCATCATACATCAGGACTTGAAGATGGCTAGGTTTCATCCTGATCAAGCATTTGATCGAAAAAAGTGACGCCAGCACTCCAGAAAAACGAAGAAGAAGACAGTGTTACAGATCGATCAGATCAAATGAATATCGGTCGATGTTACTGATCTTTTTATCGGTGATCGGCTTTCTCTCAGAGTTAATCGATCAGGGGTCGGAGTAACGTGAATACGACGGAAAGGCTTCACAGCAGGGGTAATTTTCGATCACACAATCACTACTGCTCGATGTTTTCAGCGTATCCTGCGCGCGTTGTGATTCAGAACTCGTGCTGCAGATGACCAACGCGCGTCTGGATTCGAAACTCTGAAATGTAAATCAGAAGACGTCAGAGATCGACCCAGCGCTTTTTTGTCGATGACGATCAGGCGTCCCCGATCATTCACTACTGCAGCAATTCTGCGTGGAAAAATTTATGTCGTTCAACATTGTGAGACGTTGTGACAGTTCTCCCTTTTGACAGGAAGGCTTTTTGGAAGGTGACCAGAGGAGGCACTCAGTATCCTGAAACTGAGCCATTATCGCACCAGAGCTTTGATTTAAAGAGAGAACCATTTTGAAGACCCTAATTACCCGAAAAATTTAACGAGCCTCTTCGAAAAGGAAAAAAGCCTAAGGCCGGCAGCAGAGTCTTGCGGAAGCCGCGGACCCACCATAACAACGACGGATGGTGCGGCGACGCGAGGGTTACTGTACGCAATATTGCGTACTATTGCCGGCAGTTGCGACCTCTAAGAGCCTCTACAGAGTCTCGCGGCAGCACCCGGAGAACTCGTCCATATCGCTCCCGCCGATTGGGGACCCACGCTACCACTGTGGTGGAAGCCGCAGCGCGAACGAATTGTCGCGGAGCCGCTGGTCGCAAAGGTCCTCGAGGGCTGCCGCAGTTCACGGCGGCTCTCACCCGCAGTGCCAGGATCTGCGGGTGAGACCTGCAGGGGGAAGGGATAGATGGGTGTCGATTATGGTTTATCTATTTGGAAACATTTTTTAAACGAATCTACACGCTAGGAGTATAATAGATTGGTGGATAATTTCAGTCTATAAAGGAGCTTGACAACCAAGAATATAATCACCGTAGTGTCGAGAAATTGAGGCGTCTCGAGTCCTGCACTCAAAATGTAACGCAAAAACTCTTAGAACGATATCAGGTAACCTTAACTGCACCTAAAATCTTCGGTGCCTTCCAGCCACAAGTTAACCGTGTGAGGTTTAGGGGAAACCCTTGTACGGAAATGCAACAACAAAGCAGGCCGTTATTTTTAGTATGAGGTATAACTGCATCGGACAGACCTCCCGGACTCAACAAGGCATCGCAGGGAATGCTGTCATCACAAGGGCTACCACATTATCTTCGAGCTGCTTGTCAACCGAGGAACTTATAGTGGAGGTAGAACGACAAAAGTGACAGCAAGCGCAAAATGGTACAGAACTGCTGAGTTATAAGGAGTGCTCTTTTAGATTTCGTAGTTTACATTCAAGAACTCCTAACTTGGCTTGTAAAACGCTTCTTCACAAAACAAGAAGCGTTCTGCTTACTACATCTCTGACATTCTTAGAGGTTGCGGGGCCACTCGCCCCCGCGAGCGCGGTTCCGAGCGTGGTAGGTTAGACTCCAGGCGGAATAG
Organism: Heligmosomoides polygyrus bakeri; assembly: GCA_947359475.1. Taxonomy (NCBI): domain Eukaryota; kingdom Metazoa; phylum Nematoda; class Chromadorea; order Rhabditida; family Heligmosomidae; genus Heligmosomoides; species Heligmosomoides polygyrus. The sequence goes on from OX375870.1 coordinate 51,544,262, forward strand.
TCCGGCCTCTTCTGTGCTCTTATTGGGCTAGGGAAGGGACCCCGGGGTGTGGCGAGCAGGGGTGGGCGGAATTTCTGTTTTCTGATTTTCTGGCCATTTTGGGCAAATTTTTTCTGTTTTCTGTTTTCTGGGAAAATGGCCGAAAATTGGCCAGAGAACAGAAAATAGAGCTGCGAACAAAATTATATAATAGAAATCCAATAAAGAGAATCCAAAAAGTACCATAGAATCATGAGTTTAATCTTAAAATAATGTTTCTAGTGTATTTTAAATTGCAAACATGCAAGTTTATAGATCTGCTCGTGTAGAATTTGCGCCATACACTCAAAACTATGCCGCTTTGTTTGTTTGATTGTGTAAGTGCTGCTGACATGGAGTTCCTTCACAGGTTCCCTTCACAGTCTCACTTTCATAATTTCGCTTTGTATTCTCTTAAATTTCTGCAGTAGTTTAGACTATCTACGATTACTTAGAACTTTATGCAAAGGCTAGAAAACTAGTGTTCTGAGTGGCATTTCATTATAATATATGATAACTAACCATGTGCCGTAGAGTAATTGTGGGTAGGATTATTCTCCACCTCCGGTTATTGAAAATTGTTGGCTGGCCTCTCCCAATGATCGTAAAGCAGATCCTTTGACGGAACTGCTTTTCCAACCCTTGTTCAGCTTTTGGTTGTCACATTAGTGACAGACTGAAACGTTTTAGTTACCTTTAACTTCACTGGTGTAGTGATAGAATAGTGATACATAAAAATTTTAATTTATCACATCTATCATCTGTCGTCCCGGTGATCATCGAGTTATTCGAACGGGCACCAGCAACGTCTCCATTTGTCCTTATCGCTTGACAGAGTGCTCCAATGGATCCTCCTCGCCGGACGGACACGAAGAGCGTCATATCGTTCGTTCAGGGCATCCTGGTATTCTCTTGACATCTCGCGGAATCCAGTCAGTGACGGCTCTCGTCTAGCGGGTGTCTGCGAATCGCATTACGTGGCCGGCCCACCTAATTTTCGACGACTTGGCCCATGTGACAGCGTCCCTGATCTTCGAACGTCGGCGAAGTCGTGTTACTCCAAACATCGCGCTCTCCATTCCACGCTGCGCGTCGCTGATCACGTGTTCATCCCGCTTCCGTATAGCGCAGGTCTGAGGAGTATGTTAGGGCAGGAAGAGCAGTGGAATCGAATAGGCTAGCACGTAGTCGGACGTTCCTCGTCTTCTTCACGATTTCACGCTCTTGAAAAGCTCCCCAAACAGCTCGTTTCCTCATACCCAGCTCCGCTGCTAGGCCGTTGCTCACGTTGACTTCGCGAACCAGATACACGTAGCTGGAGCACTCGGAGATGCTCGTTCCGTTGGGCGAGAATGCGTCCGTTTCTCATGAACGTCGTCTTCGTAAGATTCCGCTGCAGTCCAGAGTTCCCACATACGCGATCGAAGTGGGCTAGCGTTCGCTCGGCCTGGCCATGCTCGGTGTTATGATGTCATCAGCAAACCTAAGATGGTCAGTTGCCGGCCGTTGACCTTCACTCCATGTCTTCCCATTCCAGTTCGCGCATGGCGTTTTCGAGGGTGGTGCTGAAGAGCTTTGGGGATATGGTATCTCCCTGCTGAACCCCTCTCTTCACGTCGATGATGACGTCGTTGTGGAGTGGTGAGATCTTGGTCGTCAATCCACTTTGACTCTGATGTACTGAGTAGGAACACCCTGAGCGAGCAGAGCTTCGATGACTGCCTCCGTTTCGACGGAGTCGAATCCTTCTTCAGGTCGATGAACGTAAGGCACAGCTGCACGATGAGCTTCGTAATGGTGTGTATGTGGTCGATCTTGCTGAATCCTCTCCGAAATCCTGCTTGTTCGCATGGCCGTCCTTCGTCCAGCGTTCTGCTAACCCTATTCGGGAGGACTCGAGTGAATAGCTTGTAGACTACGGGCAGCAGGCAAATCGGGCGATAATTGCCAATGTCGGGCATGTCTCCCTCCCTAGCAAATCGAGATGTAATATGATATGAATGTATGATGAATAATAAAAATATGATGAAAAGGGCATATGTTTGATCCTTATTAGATAAGGTCTACGTATTTAAAGAAACACTTTCACCCAAAAGTTTTTGCGCTGACAGCCTCTTCAGTCGCACTCTCGTGTTGTTCTGTGAAATATCAAGCCAGTTCCCAAAACATCTTTGGTCCGTGTTTGGTGCTCTATAAGGCCAGTCTCTTACTAGTGGGACCCCTAATCTAGCGAATCGTCTGTTTTGAGATTACACCTACATTTGGACTGTGAGCCTTATACTGCTATATTTTAATATGAATGCAATAGGAAAAATTCATCATTTACAAGCCATTCCTATAAACGCTTGCAAGTTAAAACACTGGTCCACGACCACATTTCTAGTCGTGTAAAAAGCATTTGCTACTGGACAAATGGATCTTGGGATTGAATAATTAGGTAGTATGATAACTGCGAAATTTTCTGTTTTCTGGCGTTTTTGGCTTTTCTGTTTTCTGATTTCTGTTTTCTGACAAAAGCGATTTTCTGTTTTCTGGGAAAATTTTCCAAATTTCCGCCCATCCCTGGTGGCGAGTCACCAAACGCGAAACAAAACAGGGCTTGTGCGCCGAGACTGCGGTCGCGGGGAGTGAGATGCCCGGAGACCATTCTTAGGGGTTGTTTAGTGTGCGCGCGACGCGCGACGCGATGCATGTGTACTGGCCAAATTGATCGAGCGACGCGATTGATCAATTCGGTTACTACACATGGCATCGCGCACACACTAAACGACCCCTTAGAGGTCGCAACTGCCGGCAAAAGTACGCAGTATTGCGTATAACCCTCGCGGCGCCGCACTACCCGCCGTTGTCATGGCGGGTTCGCGGCACCCTCAAGACTCCGTTGCCGCCCAAAATCGTGCAGCAGAAGTGTGTTGTCGCCGCAATTGGTATCCTATACAGGAACCGTACCCATGAAGGTTGCGAAATGGCACAACGGGCGGTTCAATGTGGGACTAATAAGACTGGCCAACTGATTAGGACTCCCAAAGCAGGAGTTAAACTTGAAGGTCCAAACGGAAGCAGTCATAACTAACGCGTTTCCTACCGTGAGTCGTAGCGCTAATGATATCTTATTCTTAAAGGCAATGTTTCTCTAGTTAGCTCGAAAGTTCCGGGTGAACACGAAATACCTCGTGAAACTAGATTGTTACAGCTAGTTACAAGCGCAATCAATGCCACCAAAACTCCTACTGGGTTATGCGTTTCAAGAACCGTATTTGGACCCACCATCTACGGCAAAGAAACAGTGCTTTCAAATACCACTGAAAATTCCGTTTGCTAGGCATGAGAGCGGTAATAGAAACATGCGAAAAAGAGGTGCTCCGAAAACTTTTAGCTAAAGGACTTGGAATCTGGAGCTTTACTTCAAGAAGTTTTCCCTCCAAGGCAGACGGTTTTCCACTGAAAGGCAATATAAACCAAAGACAAGACAACGTAGGCTATAATCTATTTATTCTGGGCTGCAAAAAAAAAAAAAAAAACGGAAGCGCACTTGATACTATGAGGTAATGCAAAACCTCTATATACTCCAATTAAAGAAACTGGCAAAAGGCGCTGTAACATATCAACTCCGATCGGCAAGCATAGGGTAGAAGAGCACAACGGTGAGAGGAGAATTATGTTAAATTCGCGATTTTGGTGTAAGAGACAGAGATTTCCTCTAGACAAGCGCTCGAAGCGTTCTGTATTTTCTCCCGGAATCCAGAAAGGAAAACTGTAATGAGTGTTTGCCAGTAAAGAGTGACCTCGCACCGTTTGCACTGCAATGCGAGCTCTGAAAAATGACAAGGAGCGAAGTGCTGCCCTTAACCTACTATATATAAAGGAGTTCGCGGTTGTCCGTCCGTCCGTCTGCTCATCCGTCTGGCCTTTCCTAGAAGTCGAGTAGCAGGCGTCCGTGTTCAGACGAGGTACCACCCACGCCGTGTCGAGACCGTCCGAAACAGTGTCACCAATATCGCGCAAAGGGCGTTCGAGTTCAAAAGACATGCCTCCGACGTTGCTCAACAGGCGTTCGGATTTAGAAGATGTGCCACCGACGTCGTGCAACAGGCGCTCGGATTCAAAAGGCATGTCAGTGATGTCGCGCATTGGGTGTTTGTGTTCAGAAGAGGTGGCAACGATGTCGCTTAATGGATGTCTGGGGTCAGAAGACATGTCATCGATGTCATGCAAGGGTGTCTGGGCTCAGAAGAGGTACTGCAGATTTCATGCAAGGGGTGCCTCGGTTTACAAGAGGTGTCACCGATGTTATGCAAGTGGTGTATGGGTTCGGAAGAGGTGTCACCTATGTCGCGGGGGGGGGGGGGGGTGTCCGGATTCCGAAAACGGAGCCAGTGAAGGGGACCAATAAAGAGAACCACTAAGATGAGTGTTGGGGGCGGTATCAAGGGGGGGGGGGGGGAGCGGAACCAGTGAAGTGGGAAAGTTCTGTGAAGGGGGAACCGGTAAAAGGGAACCATTAGAGGAGGACCAGTGAAGAGGGGACCAGTGAAGGTAGGACCAGTAATGGCGGCCAGTGAAGGGGAGAGGACCAAAAAAAGGAATGGTGAAGGTGAGACCAGTAATGGGGGAGCTATGAAGGGGGTGGGGCAGTAAAGGAGGGACCATTAATGGGGACCAGTGAAGGGGACCAATAAAGGGCACCACTTAGGCGAGGGAGGCAGTAAGAGGGGGCAAAAAAGGGGGGGGGGAATGGGAACCAGTGAAGTGGGAGAGTCCTGTGAAGGGGGGGGGGGGGGACCGGTAAAGGGAGAACCAGTGAAGATGGACCAGTAATAGGAAGCGGATCAGTGGAAGGAACCTGTAAGGACGGACCAGTATTTTCCTCACTATCGTCCAACGTGTATGTGACATGAACGTCGTACAACGTTGTCTAGATCAAGAGATGTGTTACAGATCAAACATTGCGAAGCATGCGTTGGATTTTCAAATGACCCTTGAGAGGCAGCGAGCGTGTGCGTGTACATGCCTCTCACTCTTACTACTGACTGATGCTCACTACATTTTTCTTCCTGTCTCTGGCTGCACATGGGTAAGGGGGTATTGTGTATTGTCGGGAGGAGGGAGTGAGGGTAGGGAGAATGACTTCGGGAATCGGAGGATTATTATTGCCGTCGGATATTTAGCGGTATAGAGCCCTCACAAGATTATCACAATCTGTTCCTCACCACGTAGAGAATGTGTACTTCGGAGAATAAGTCGGCGTAAGTGCGATAGAGGATGGATAAGCTTCATAGGAGCAGTTTTCGAGATTGTGCCCTACTGTCCCGCTTTCCCCTAGAACCAGTTTTTCGCTGTAACGCGAGTAAGGCCTAGACGGGGTGTTCTATTCTCGGGGTTTCGGGGTGAGGCCCCCAACCAGACGTTTGGCGGCCGTTAGGCCGCTCAACGTCTGGTACTGATAATAATGTAACACGGACGGACAGCACAACACATTCGCTGCTGACTTTACTGACGCTGAGTGGTAGCCGAATCAGTACGCTTAGACGACGGACCACCTTGTGAGGTCATCTTGATCTCTCACTTTTTCGCATTGTGTTTCCAGCTCTAGGTCGGAAACGCTAGCGTAGGTAAGGCGCTGGATCGAGTAAGTTGTAACGATAAAGCTTCGAACCGTTTTTGGGCAGCTGAAGACGACGAGACGGTCAAAACGGCAAGCCAGTAATAGAAGTTAAACCTAACAACTTCGTGACACAGAAGTATTACAACCACTGTTAACTGTCTCATCGTCCAGTCGCAACTCACTCATCTCAACCATCAACTGCCACCAACACAGTATTCACTACAGGCCGCTCACCTCAACAGATGATCTCGTATCTTCATCGGTCCACTGCTAACGTGGGACACTGTCTTGTGAGCATTTTGTACACAGTCATACTCGTCTCTCGTCTACATATTCTACCGAACTACCCTATTCTAGCGCAAATAAGACCCAACTGTCGTAGCATTCATCACAGAACATAATTCATGGACGGACATGCTTGCTCATAAGTCAGTTTTGTACAACCAGGTCCTCTATAACTAGAAGAGGTACGTCGAAAATTGTCGTACCTACGGCTAAGAAAAACTGTACGGCGCACTTCTTTGTCAACAGGACACTCCATCGTACCTAAGTCTTAGCAGAAAAGGAGCAATTCCAGCGAGTATAAATGCATTCAAGAAAGTATTAGACAAAATTCTGGAGCCATGACGGCATTCTCGTTTTCCTGTTCTCTTTCACTTCACCTTCCTTCATGTTTCTTTCTACTTAATTGTTTTAAAATTTCTACTACGTTTCATCCTTCATTGTAATTGTTATGTTAGTGCTCGTTTTATGCTCGTGGAGTTGCACAGCCCGCAGTTTTATTCTTATTCTATTACTGAGTTGTTGGTTGTTCCACATGGTGTATCCATGTAATAAACAAACAAACAAGCATCCATCACAGAACCCACTAACAAATGAGGTCAATGCAGGTCCCGTGGCAATTTTCAAAGTGATCTATTGAGGGTTGTAGGGGTGTCTGAAAGGCACCATAGTGGTTTTCAAACTTTCTGCAAACATCTGGGTAGGTCAAAAATTGCAAAAAACCATATCACTTCAGTGCGGGCCGATAGAGCAAAACAGACGTCTGGAAGTGCCATGTCGTCGTTACAATCTAACCTGCAGAAAGACTGGGGCTGCAACAGTAGCGGAATTACAGCGAACTCACAATTTGTTTGTTAGTGATACAGTAACCGAAGCGGCACATTGAGGTGCGCCGCTCACGAATCAGGTGGCAGCGACTGGATGGCCGAGCGGGTGTGGGGGCGGACCTGCAGGAAGAGAGTCATGGGTTCGGATCCGAAGGTTGGGATTATGCGTTGCTGGGCTTGCTCACTGCGCCTTTGCAGATTTAAAGTGTATCTTGAACTCCGTAGTGTACCATGATGACTTATAACCCTATTTTAACCCGTACGATACGACTTAACAACGATGCTGCCTATTTCCCCACCACTTTCTGCTAATCGAAGGTGCAGAGATTTCTAACAAGACTTTTTCGGTAGAACTCTCAAATTGGCACCGTCAAATTGGGTGTCGAGTGTGCAAATACGGACAAGCGCTTTATTCGACGCATCACCTCCAGCAAACATGGTTAGGAGGATTACTTGGGGCTGAGGATTGGTTTGCTGTTGTAGGTATGAGAGAAATAGATAAACTACTGTCCAGGCTAGGGTAGGGGTATGGTCCATGGCTAGGGAAGTGACTCAGGATGGGTGCGATCCAAGCTGCTCGTGAGGAAACTACTTTCGTCGCTTAGGTGAAGTCCGCAGCTGGGTTCTGCGCTCTTCGAGCGCAGAACCTAGCTGGGAAGGGACTCCAGGGCGGGTGCGGTCCAAGCTGCTCGTGTGGAAACTGCTTTCGTCGCTCAGGGGGAGTCCGCAGTTGGAGGGAAGGGACTCCAGCATGTGGGGCAAAAAGCGCACCTGTACGAAGCAACCTCTCTACCCACTGCGCCACGATCCGCTTGCCAGTCACGCCATCACTAGCGTACAAGAGACGTTGACGCGAGCCATGGCGCATCGGCAGCAGGCGCAGTTACAATATCCCGCAAACCTGCGCATCAACCCGCGCGCGCCAATTTGATGCGTTCTACCGAAGGCGTCTTGTGAGATTTGCACTTCCACCGCTCTGGAAATCGAAAGCAATTCTCGCCCATATTTCGTCTTGTAGGCTAATTGAGGCGCTGATCACAAATCCGATAAACGTTTTCTCGTGATCGCGTGATCCCGTATTTTCATGAGTGATCAAGGTTATCAATGTCAGCACATACAATCTCCTTCTTCAACTATGTGATCAGGCTTGCTTTCAAATCATCTACTTTGAGATGGAAAGTAGTGCACCAAAAATAAATAATTGAATGGCAGATTAGTGGTCAGCAGCTTAAATGGTTTCCGCATGCGAGGAAAGGGCGAAACCAGTGATCATTACCCCGCCATCCTTACTCACGACACCCACAGTAGCCTACTGTGGTCGGCCGATTACTGTATCGCTAACAAGCTAATTGTAAGTTCGCTGTAATTCCGCTACTGTTCCAGCCCCAAACCTTTTGCAGGATAAATTCTAATCACGACATGGCAGTTCCAGACGTCTGTTTTGCTTTATCAGCCCGCACTGAAGTGATACGGTGTTTTGCACTTTTTGACTTACCCAAATGACCGCAGGAAATTTGAAGACCACTACGGTGCTTCTCAGACAACCCCTACAACCCTCAATAGGCCACTTTGAAAATTGCCCCGGGACGTTCATTGACCTCCCTTGTAAGTGATTTGCAGGTATTGGCAGCTATGAACTCGTCTCAACGTAATTTCCCTCCAATATCAAACGAATAAAGCTTCGAAATGTATGAGAGAACTACGGGGACAAAATTCGGAAATTTTCTACCCAGACATGTAAAGCCATTTAGGTGAGCGACCATGTGTCATTTCTTCCAGCAATGTGTCTCTTCATTTGGATAAGAATCTCCAAGGCAGAAAGATCATTTTGCAAATTCCTTCGCTATTTTCAACAGGACACCAGATGGCAAATGCAGCGATGAAGAATGGACTATTGAGACGGAAAGAGCCGTCGTGAACGATTGGTTTGGAGCTGTCAGTTTTCCTACCCAGTCTTGCTCAAGGTTTCATTTTGAACCGCTAACATCTCTTAGGCCTCTGTTATACTCCCGCGGGAGCATCCGCGGAACGTCCGCGGACCAATGGTGCACGGCGGAGGCGGGCGTGGCGAGGCGCGGCGATTGGCCAGGTGAGGAGTCCCGATGCAATTTCCGCCCATCCGCGGAAGCTCCCGCGGGAGTATAACAGGGGCCTTAAGTCGCGTTCCACCTTCGGGCGGCGCGATGGGATCGATATGAGAGCATGTCATTAGGCGTCGCTAGGGGTGAGCGGTAGTAGAACAAAGACCTAATGGAAGTGTGTAAGATTCCATAGCAGCATTGTCAGTGTGAAGATCAAATGTACTCAAAAAAGGAGTTTCAAAGAATGTGACTAACAATGTGGCTCCTACGAATCACTAGAAGTCTGTGACGACG
>OX375870.1:51553568-51647832 GCA_947359475.1 Heligmosomoides polygyrus bakeri
GCTGAAATCGGCGTTGTTGAGATCCTGGGACGAGATTACAGCGGAGCAGTGTGCGACCATCATCAGCGACTTCCCAAAACGACTGCGAAAATGTATTGAAGCCAAAGGAGGAAATTTTGAGCACTTGTTGTGAATTTTCCTGTTGTATTATGTTGTTGTTGATCTAATGAAGTTTCTGTTATTTTTGTTTGTAAATCTTTGGCGTTATGTAGTTTTTTCGTACTGCTGAAATACTTTGAAAAATTGCCCGAACTTTTCAGCCACCCTGTATATATATATATTATATAATATATAATGTATGAATGTATGAATGTATGAATGTATGAATGTATGAATGTATGAATGTATGAATGTATGAATGTATGAATGTATGAATGTATGAATGTATGAATGTATGAATGTATGAATGTATGAATGTATGAATGTATGAATGTATGAATGTATGAATGTATGAATGTATGAATGTATGAATGTATGAATGTATGAATGTATGAATGTATGAATGTATGAATTTGTATGAATGTATGAATGTATGAATGTATGAATGTATGAATGTATGAATGTATGAATGTATGAATGTATGAATGTATGAATGTATGAATGTATGAATGTATGAATGTATGAATGTATGAATGTAATGAATGTATGAATGTATGAATGTATGAATGTATGAATGTATGAATGTATGAATGTATGAATGTATGAATGTATGAATGTATGAATGTATGAGTAGATGTATGAATGTATGAATGTATGAATGTATGAATGTATGAATGTATGAATGTATGAACTGTATGAATGTATGTGTATGAATGTATGAATGTATGAATGTATGAATGTATGAATGTATGAATGTATGAATGTATGAATGTATGAATTAAGAATGTATGTATGTATGTATGTATGTATGTATGTATGTATGTATGTATGTATGTATGTATGTCTGTATTGTATGTATGTATGTATGTATGTATGTATGTATGTATGTATGTATGTATGTATGTATGTATGTATGTATGTATGTATGTATGTATGTATGTATGTATGTAAGTGTATGTATGTATGTATGTATGTATGTATGTATGTATGTATGTATGTATGTATGTATGTATGTATGTATGTATGTAATGTATGTATGTATGTATGTATGTATGTATGTATGTATGTATGTATTGTATGTATGTATGTATGTATGTATGTATGTATGTTATGTATGTATGTATGTATGTATGTTATGTATGTATGTATGTATGTATGTATGTATGTATGTATGTATGTAAGTTATGTATGTATGTATGTATGTATGTATGTATGTATGTATGTATGTATGTATTGTATGTATGTATGTATGTATGTATGTATGTATGTATGTATGTATGTATGTATGTATGTATGTATGTATGTATGTATGTATGTATGTATGTATGTTGTATGTATGTATGTATGTATGTATGTATGTATGTATGTATGTATGTATGTATGTATGTATGTATGTATGTATGTATGTATGTATGTATGTATGTAGGTATGTATGTATGTATGTATGTATGTATGTATGTATGTATGTATGTATGTATGTTATGTATGTATGTATGTATGTATGTATGTATGTATGTTGTATGTATGTTATGTATGTATGTATGTATGTATGTATGTATGTATGTATGTATTGTATGTATGTATGTATGTATGTATGTAGTATGTATGTATGTATGTATGTATGTATGTATATGTATGTATGTATGTATGTATGTATGTATGTATGTATGTATGTATGTATGTAGGTATGTATGTATGTATGTATGTATGTATGTATGTATGTATGTATGTATGTATGTATGTATGTATGTATGTATGTATGTATGTATGTATGTATGTATGTATGTATGTATGTTATGTATGTATGTATGTATGTATGTATGTATGTGTGTGTGTGTGTGTGTGTGTGTGTGTGTGTGTGTGTGTGTGTGTGTGTGTGTGTGTGTGTGTGTGTGTGTGTGTGTGTGTGTGTGTGTGTGTGTGTGTGTGTGTGTGTGTGTGTGTGTGTGTGTGTGTGTGTGTGCACACATCTGTACGACGCGTGTTAGTGTGCGCGTTTCTCTCTCATGAATGCTCAATGTAAGAAAACGCCGAACGCCAAACCTTTAAACATAATAATCATCGGAATTATCAAGACATATCATAAACTCGAACAACATGTCAATGCGTGATCACAAGTTACGATTAGAGAAATCTCTGCATTGTGTATTTACGCGTCGATCTGGGTGTGGCTTTGTGTGAGTGTGTCTGTTATACGTTCAAAATCGCGACTCCGCGGTGAGTGAGGAGAGACTTCCCAATCTCTCAGTCGAGTCTCGATCAGACACCTCACCATACACCATATGACCAGAACCGCAGGAAAACAAACAGTGTAGCAAAACATCGAACAACCTACACACAACATCCTATTCTTACTTTCAAACGCAGTGTAACCGAGGACCCGACGGATGCGAGCCGGAAATCGGGGCGACGATGTGCGGGGCCATACGCCGCGAGGGACGACCGACAGGGCGGCTCGAACGTGCCGGAGGTGAGCATATCTCTACGCGCATTCAGGTCGCATTCTGCATAACTAGACTTTCTACTAAACGCATGAGAACGTACACAAGAATCCTTTCATACAACGGGTCGATAGGGATGAGATAGCGAGACTTGGAACGGGTGCTAGAAAGGGCTGGGGCAATACAAATTCATACAAGGGTGTATCGTTGATCGATAACTACTAAACAAGTGAGCATAAAGGGGAGCGGAGGAGCGCAGACCCCATGTGAAGCGATGAGGTTTAGAAGACTGGTGACGCTTGTAGTCAAACACGAAGACGAAGGTAGACATCAACTGACCGGATTCTGTACGAAGAACAGAACGTCGTCACCTCCGTGTACCTATAAACGAGCAAGTCCACTCGTGCAGTAGACCTACCTGCATTATCGCCGAATCGAAGCTGACACGAAATACGTGCAATGAATGATCAGCAGGGCAGGGAGAGTGAATGGGAAGGAGAGGGTGAGTGAAAGGAAGAACAAAGAAGTCGAGCGGCAGAACGAACGACTATAAACGCTATTCGCCGAATCTGCCGCAGCATAATCACTGCGACATACTCATATCAACAACTAGCACTCGACGAGCGGGGGAGAATACAAATCATCATCGGTTTTACGAGATATACTAGTTCACATCTGTTCGATAGTCAGATCGGGATCTCAACGCGAAAAATACTAACAAAGAAGGAACGTGAATGGCATGCGCACGTCGAGCTATCAGAGTGCTGGGAATACACAATTACGTTGCCCTTACGATACTCATCACAACGCCGACGGTTTCGACTCGACGACCTTGTCTTCAAGGAAGAGCTCGAAATGAACGAGCCCAAGTCGTGATGTGATGTCGTGCTCAATGTTCAGCGCATAGGCACGACACTCGACCAGCACCAGCTTGTTGCGCGGCAGCGACTCGAACTTCACCATTGCCTAAACGCCATACCTGCTTAAATGCCTCACAAACTGCATATGTAAATCACAGTTGTTCAATTTTCCTGTTGCTAGCAGTAACTTGGACGAGTACGCCAATATTTCCAAAAGGATGTTTCAAGCAGAGGAAAAATAAATGTTGTGGAACTTAGCTGCCTTGAGTGAAGCTACATCTTCGCGACAGTGCGCCACTACCTAAACTGTGCTGGCAGAACAAAACACTTTTTGCTAGCGTGAGAATCAGTTATTGCGACCAGTTATAGTTTGATTAGATCCATTTCGCCATATTGAGGCTAAGTGCAACTTTGGTGGCAAGACTTTCTTCAGTTAAGCGTTTAACTTCCTGCGCATTTTCCTAATTTGAAATTTTCGTCTATTTCAAGCTACTGTATACGGAGAGTATGAGTGTTCAGCATAACTCACAAGCACATTGGTGCACATAATGATATCGAGATGCTACGCCTAAGGCCTATGGTATAATCCCGCAGGAGCGTCCGCGTACGAATCGTGTCGGAACCCCTCATCTGGCCAATCGTTGCGCCCCGCTACACTTTCCGTCCACGGATCGGATCGCCGCCGACGGGCGATGAGGGTGCTGGTACATTTCCCGCCCGCGGGACGGCAGCCCTACGCCCTGCAGTGCACCTCGGGTGGCTGTCGGTCGACTGTCGGTGTCGGTTGTCCCAAGTCCGGCGCCAAATACGCGCTCCGGTGCGACGCGGGCCGTCCCGGATGATGACCGCCCGCGGACACGCGGCGGACATTCCCGCGGGGGCATGCCTTAGGCCTATGTTATACTTCGGCGACGCGTCGCCGACGTCGGCGACGCTGTGCTGTAGGGGCTGCTACGCACTGCGCCACAGATGTCGCCAACGTCGCCACAGATGCGTCACCGACGTCGCCGACGTCGCCACAGACGGGCCGACGACGTCAGCGTCGCTGACGTCGGTGACAGCGCGTCGCCGTGCTGTGCACGGCGACGGTCCGTCACCGACGTCGCCGACGTCATCCAAGGGTGGCAGAAAATGCGCTCCGATGAAGTGTTATGATTGTGGGTTGGTTCTTCGTTCACGGAACTGCCATCATCACCACCGTACTTCGAATTACGAAATCGAGAAGTGCAAAAGAAGCCGTCTTGCGAGCACAAAAAGTGCAATTCACTAGGACACTGAGTGTTTGGGAGGGATTGGGACCCTAAACCTTAGCTCCCTTCACTTTGTCACTTTTCTTCCTTTTTCTGGCCTTCTCAGCCGTTCTGTTCGCATTTTCTAGGCCTATTTGCTTCCTTGTAGAGCAAGCAATACAAAATAGAACTGTGTAGAAAATAAGTAGTGTTTCCTCGCTTTCTCAAATGGTAATGCAAACCTAAGAGTTAAATTTTCCTTTGAACTTCGAGAATTCAGCGTAAATTTAATTTAAATACGATTTAACGAAAAAGGTCTTTGCTAAACCGAAAATGCTGGTAAAATCGTTAAATTGGTAAATCAATAGTCGTTAAATGCCCAACACTATCTCGTACTTCTGTTGTTATCGGAATAGACTGCGCCATGCACTCGTCTGTTATTTTGCATTTTACAATCTATTGATAGTGTTTCGCTTGAATACTTGTTATAATCTCTTTTCAAAGTAACCGTATCGATTGATTTGTGCTTCTTGTAAAGTTTAAAACCTAAAAACACACTATGTCTTGCGAAAAATGCAGGGCATCCTAAAAAATACAGGTACTCTGTTTGAATGGTTCTAACTTTGCTGCTAGTGAAACCTTTGAAGACGTTTGAGACTCATATGAAAGCACAGGTAACGAGATTTATGTAACGTGTAAATAGCCCCGTCTGAAACCTTGCATTTCAGACTTGTTTGATTGTGCATGGTCTGAATGCTTACAATCTTGTTACTACTTGGCCACATTAATTTATGATGTGCTTTTTTGATGTTTAGAACTTGACAGTGACGTGAAAGACACGTGGCATGCGAGTGATGACATTGAAAACGCGCTCCGATGCTCTCCTGTCAACGACGTCCCCGACACCGCCACAGAATCTGTTGACGACGTCGCCGACGCCTGTGGCGACGTCGGTGGTGACGTCAGCGTCGGCGACGCGTCGCCGAAGTATAACATAGGCCTTAGAGCCTCTACAGAGTCTCGCGGCAGCACCCCGAGAACTCGTCCCTATCGCTCAGCCCGCAGTGGGGCCCACGCTGCCACTGTGGTGGAAGCCGCGGCGCGGACGAATTGTCGCGGAGCCGCCGCACGCAAAGGTCCCCGAGGGCCGCCGCAGTTCACGGCGGCTCTCACCCGCAGTGCCAGGAGGTGTGGGTGAGACCCGCCAGGGGCGTAACAGATGGGTGTCTATTATGGTTCATCTATTTGTAAACAACGAATAACGAATCTACATGCTAGGAATATAATATGTTGGTGCATAATTTCTGTCCATAAAGGTGCTTGACAACAATGTAATCACCGTTAGTGTCGACAAATGGAGGCGTATGAAATCTTGCACTCAAAACGTAACGCAAAAAAAAAACTAGGCACGACATTAGGTAACCTTAGGTAACCAACTGCACTGCGAATCTCCGTGGTCATCCAGCCACAAGTTAGCCGTGTGAGATTTAGGAAAAACCCTTACACAGAAATGCAACAACAAAACAGACCGTTCTTTCTAGAGTGAGCTATAACTGCATCGGACAGATCTCCTACAGAAGAGGGAATACTCTCACTCACAAGGGCTACCACATTATCTTCGAGCTGCTTGTCAAGCGAGGAACTTTTAGTGGAGGTAGATCGACAAAAGTGAGAGCAAGCGCAAAATGGTACAGAACTGTTGAGTTATAAGGAGTGTTCTGTTATTTTCGGGGTTGACATTCAAGAATTTCTAACTTAGCTCAGAAAGCGCTTCTTCACGAAACAAAGTGTTTTGTTTACTACATCTCTGACATTATTAGAGGTCGCAACTGCCGGCAAAAGTACGTAGTATTGCGTACAATAACCCTGCGGGTGCCGCACCACCCGCCGTTGTCATGGCGGGTCCGCGGCACCCGCAAGGCTCTGTTGCCGGCCTTATTCTCATTATATGCCCATACTCCCGCGGAAGTGTCCGGGGCACGTCCGCGGAGGTCGTCGTCGACCCGGGGTGGCTAGCGTCGTACTTGGAGCGCGTTTTTGGGGCCGAATTGCGCGGGACGACAAGCCGTCCCCCAGGTGGGAAGTATAAAGGCCCATGCACACTTCTGGGAGACCGCGACGCGGCAAGTAGGCCGACGGCTACCTCCGCGAAAACCGGCGGTGGCGGCGCGGGCGCGTTAGAGCACCGTTTTAGGCAACGGGACCGACGTCCCCGTGGATGCTGCGCCACCAGGAATGATTTGAATCATTCCAGCCTGCGGCACTCAGCGCAGCATCGCCTGCGATAGCCGCTGCGACAGCCGCAAGAGTGTGCATGCCTCCTCCTTGCGGCACGTGTCGCAGTGTCGCGCCGCGGCCGTCGCGGCCCTATGCTTCATCATGGCCGCGCCGCACTGTCGCAGATGTGTGCATGGGCCTTAACAGCATCCTCATCGTCCGTCGACGGCGATCCGCAGATGGCGTGCGTGGTGTGGCGCGCGATTGGTCAGGTGAGCGATCCCGGCGCGATTCCCGGCAGTCCGCGGACGGTTCTGCCGTAGTATATCGTAGGCTAAGCCGGGGACGGTAGCGGTAGCATCGCTTTCGTGAAAGTCTTAAACTCCTATCTTCACTACGCTCCAGTGTTCACCTTACACCTTTACAAGGCAACGGTCCGAAGCGTACGTCTGAACGGGGAAAACGAGTCATATAGCCCCTTAAATACACTCGTCAATTCGTATAAAAGTATGTCCCCTTTTGCCAAGTCGTTAAACTAAACGAGTAGCGGGTCTCCGAAGTTTACTATAGAGTCGCAAAGGCGCGCCGCCTTAGGAGCCTCATGACAGGATGGTAGGGACTCGGTTGTTCGGTTCGTGTGCTCTGTTGAGATTTGGGGTCCTGCCGTCCACACAGTTCTCAGGCGTTTTCTGCACATTTGCCAGCTACATGCTGTGAAAGGTTACTTTGTTGCTACTTCTCTGTTAGTGACCGACTTTAACCAAAGATAATGAGAAGGATACCCAACAGAACGACGTATAAACGTTGAACACCAGTGATTATGTAGAAGGACTGGTCACAACATGAGCAGCGCATAAAAGCTACAGGCTCGTCACATCTTCTTTCTCTACATGGACCAGTGACTTCGAGAAAAACCATCCTGCTCGGACTTCCAAAGAAACAAGGATGCTATATTATAAGGATGCTATATTAAGCTCTGAACCGCGCGTAAGAAACCAGCTTTTTAATGCGAGGTTGGCGCAGGAGCCGGTACACCAATTACACGAGCTTCCATATCATTATAACCGATCCGTTCTTCTTTAGCCACCCGCAACTTCCACATTTTCCGTCAGGATATTTTAGAGATCAAGAGGAAGGTCGTGCACAATGACGTGGAAGTGAAATCTGAAGAAGCACACGTCGGCAGGTTGAATCTGCGTATACCGATAGAAGTCAGTGGTCAGTGTAGGGAAAGGGGATGTGAAAAGCCTGTAGCTTCTATGCGCTCACGTACTGCGATTAATACTTCCGTTCTTTGTGCCTGTGTATCAGTGGTGCTGAACGTCCATACACCATTATATCTTTCTCATTGTCTTTTGGTTTGAAACCGTTTAGCAATAAACAAGTTGCCAGAAGGTTACTCTCCACAGCATACAGTAGGAAAATGCTCAAAAAACGTCTGAAAACTGTGTGGACGTCAGGACCCTCAAGTCTCAGCCGATCAGTTGTATTGCAAAAATGCTCCAACGCACGAGAATCGAACCTGAGCTCACTTCCATGGAGTAACTTCACTGTCCACTGCGCTCCGAACTGCTTGCTGGCCACGGCATCCCGGGCACGTAAGTGACCCCGATAGCGCTACACAGTACCCAATGGGAACCCGCTACTCGCTTGGCTTAACAACGCAAGAAAAAACACACTTCTGTACTGAATGAATGGTGGAAATTCTCCCAGTATGACTCGCTTTCCCCATCAGACCCCTTCTTGTCAGCGGGAGAATACTCCATTGCTCGCCGAAGGCCCCTTCTCCATTCAGCGGCGAAATTCTGTACGAATGAACAAGCGCTCCCAAGAACGCTATCCATGGTAGCATCAACGGAAGACTATGAGACGTTCCGACCCACTGCCACGCGGCCAGTTTGTGTACACTGGCAATGGTACATCTGTAATCTGAGTCAAAACGGCATTTGCTGCGCGTCTCAGAGAAGCCTTCTATGCGGTTTGTCAAAGCGATGTTATGACGTTGCTACTCTCCACATGGATTTTCGCTTCGAGCTATTCAATAATGGGTCGATCTATCAAACTAACCAACAACCTGGACAGTCACATTCGGAGATGAGTTGGAAATATCGCAATGAACGAGCAATAGTGAATTTTAGCGTTATCTCCAAGTTATTTCCAAAAGTAATTCTTGGACACAATTTAAATGTTTTGTCGACAGCACACATCATGAGCAATCTTAAAGGATTTTTTCCCTTTACTGACCAAAACTACGACAAATTAAACCATCAGTTCGCCACTTGTTTATACTATGGTACATATGGTGGGAAATGAGCTTTGCCCACGCCGCCTTACTCCCCGTCTAAATCTGAATGGGTAAGTAGGATTTTGTCGTTCTCGCTGACCATCACGCCACCTGAATATCCTTTACGACAACGTAACGGAGCTGCTTTGTTGCATTCACAGCGGGCAATATTGTTTCACAGAATTAAGACAAGGGAAAACTGTTTTCGTTACTCATGTATCTCCAAATTCTGGTTGCCCTGCAGAACAAGGTTTTCCATACTGCACAATGAACCCACTCATTCCCCTTCATCCTAACACCTATTTCTCACCCCGCTAGTCGCGAACAAAGCAGCCGAACCTCTGATCGTTAGTGTCTCAATGACCCCAGTTTTCTTTAAATCGTACACTAGAATACGTGTCCATATCAAAACTTGCACAAATAAAAAACGGCAGACGATGCTAGGCGTTACTTGTCGGTGATATGACTTGTTTTGAGATGGGGCATCTGAGGACGGCAGCTGTAACAGCTCTTACTAAGAAACGGTCATACTGACAAGGGAAAGATACCAGGTTGCCGTGGCACTGTTAGATGATATGTACATCAGGGGATGCGGCTTCTGATTCCAAATTTGCGTTCTGTACCTGCTAAACAAGTCTGAGAATAACTCATCCATATGTATGGTTGGTGGGGTTATGGTAATCGATTTCGCCAAATCTTCATGCTGAGAGGTTATTTAAGGGGCTGATCATTTGTATGAGGTTCGTTTTTAACCTTCGATTGATTACGGTGGATTACGGTAGGGATGGCTAAGTATGGGTTCACTCACCCTTGCACATCTATACCCACAGTAAGCCACCGTAATCATTTTTTTGTTTTAAAAACTTTTAAAAGTTTTAAAAACAGATCTTACATAAGTGATCAGTGCCTTAAATAGCCTTTCTAGGCTATGTTTAGGCGAACAAACTCTTCCACAAATGGAGCCATGCAAGTATCTATGAACCAGTTTCCTTTCTGGTGACGGTCTTCGTTGCGATTCTACATAGTGCTTTGGTTGATTGTTCACTACGGTGGATCATTTTTAGTAGGTGCAAAAATGCTGCACCAAGGGGGAGTCGAACTACAACCCACTCCGCCTCAGCGTGTCGCTCCTCTCTCCACTGCGCCGCCACTGTTCGGCCGCCAGCGCTGTTTCCAGCCTATTGAGCTCGCCTCTTGTGATTATCTGCGCGCAGATAGTGGGGTGGGAAAGCAAACTGAAAATGGTCCACAATGCCGCTCCCGGATGAGTTTAGCAGATATGGGACAACACTCGGAATTCGCGTCGCAAATCGAATCCCGCGGCATGCATCTCAAAGTGCCACAGCGACTTGTTATTCTTCTCTTGTGAGTGAGACTTTTAGAAGGCCGCAACATCAGTTCTTTAAGCTGTTCAGCAGTCGCCCTACGCCCGCATTGCTCAATCCTTCAACCCTCATCGGACATACGGCTGGAAGAGTTACGCTCTTCAGCTAGGCAGAACGGCAGCATTCGTTGATCAGCGTGCCAGAACCACATACAATACGAACGCGCCCTGTTTAGCGACTATCCCGCACTAAACCCTGTGGAAAAAGAGCCCAGGAACGTGTCTCATCTCCACAAAAACGCTCAAGATCACTATGTCACCTCAACGACTAATAGCTGATTAAAAGGGAAGGCTCGAAGAGAGAAGATTCAAGGAAAATATGTACTGATAACTCACAATGGGCTGGTGATAGTTTGGAACGTACACGTACGGATAATATCTGCCATCAATTCCGTGCTCCGGAATGTACTTCAGGCGGCCGATGTGCTCCTTGTCGGGATTGTTCTGAACACAATTGGTATTACAAGCTGTTACTGTGTAGCTACAGCACCTATACAAACGCATACAGCTCCATCGCAGTAGAGTGCAATTGAACCACTCCTGTAGCGCCCCTTCACGTTCTCTGGCACAGAGTCTGGCGCGTAGTCAACGGGCTGCCACCCGATGAGGCGGTTCAGCGAGAGCACAACGCAGGGCTGAAAGAGTCCTACTATATATAATCGGCTAATGTCATGTGTCCGTCACGGTGACAAGGACTGACGCCAAGAGGTGCCTACGATAGTGCGACGTATGCCAGCCGGGTTTTCTTTCAACTTAACCATGGGAGGTTGCCCGCGAACTATATCCTTCGCGGCGGATCGGATCGGATCGGAAGTTTACGATATTTTGAGCGGACAACGTGTCAGGGTATGAATGGGGATCAGGGGTGTGCGTATTAACGATGTGCGATTTTACGATTTACGGCAATTTTTGACGATTGTTTTTACGATTTACGATTTTTAAAAGACATTTCGGGTCGTAAATCGTAAATTTTCGTAAATGTGATCTTTGGTCGACAACCAACTGGCATCGAAATTTATGTAAACCTGGTTGTAAAGATATGCCCACTCTAGTAGTCTCCTCTTATAGCTCATTAGCACTTCCCTTTAGAGTTGTTTTTGATGTTCTAATGTGGTACTGGGGGCACAAGAAACCGTCCTGTGAGCAGGCTTCTCAAATCCGACTTACCAGTTTCCTAGAGAAAGAGAGACGAGTATTCTTAATCCAATTCGTGTTTGGTAATGAGGTGCGAGAGAAAAAGTCCGAGAAAAGAAACGGCTCTATCACGTATTCATCGGTGATAAAACAGTCCATAATTGGCGGAATTATCGAGAAGCGAAGAAAGCGGCAAAGAAGGCAGTGGCCGCTGCTAAAGCCGCATACTACACTGATGTCAGCGAAAAATTGGAAACGCGCGATGGTGAGCGTTATCTTTACCGACTTGCGAAAGCTCGCTGTCGCCAAGCAGAAGACATCGAGAAATTCTTTGGCATCAACGACGACAACGGACGTCTTCTGATGGATTGTAAGAGGGCTGTGAAGCGATGGCACGAGTACTTCGAGGAAATCTCGAATGTTGAATTTGACCATCCTGTTATTCCATTTGCATCTCCTGTACACTGTCCCGTTCAGAAGATCACAGTGAGCGAAACCGAAGCAGCTCTGAAGAAGATGAAGTCAGGAAAAGCCACTGGTCCCGATGATCTACCAGCCGACCTGTGCAAGTCGAAGGGCTGGTGCCCTGCTGACTGGTTGGCAGAGTTTTCAATCAGGTTGTTGCTGAGAAGAAAGTGCCCGAGAGCTGGCAGCAAAGCACGACCATCCCGATTTGGAAGAAGAAGGGCAGTCCTGCGGACTGCGCTAGTTACCGTCCAATTCGCCTTCTTTCGTACACCGTGAAAACCTTTGAGCAATCGTGGATAAACGTATACGGGATGTCGTCCAGCTTTCCAATAATCAGTGTGGTTTGTTGCCGGCTGTGGCACTGTTGATGCCATTCACGCTGTTCGGCTTTTGTTAGAGAAGCACCGCGAGAAACAGAAACCAGTGCATTTTGCCTTCCTGGACTTGGAGAAGGGCTTCGACCGCGTTCCGCGAGATGTTATATGGTACGCGTTGCGAGAACATGGTATCCCTGAAGAGCTTATTGAGTGGGTGCGCATTCTGTACTCTTGCCCAAGGAGTCGAGTGCGAGCGCCAGCGAGCACCTTGACAGAATTTCCCATCTCTGTAGGGGTGCATCAGGGATCTGCGCTATCCCCACTGCTCTTCGTCGTCGTGATGGATGCGATCTCACGAGATCTCCAGAGGGCGGCACCTTGGACGCTGCTCTATGCTGATGACGTCATGCTTGCATGTGAAGATAAAACCGAACTCGAGCGACAGGCACAGGCGTGGTGCGATCGCTTGGCATTATTCGGACTCAAGCTAAACGCCAAAAAGACGGAATACTTGACGACGGATGTGAATGAGCACGGATCTATTAAGATCAATGGTACTGCGCTCTCACGAGTTACATCTTTCGAGTATCTCGGATCAACAGTCACGCCCGATGGCAGTCTAAAGTTGGAGGTGAATGCGCGTGTGAGTGCAGCCTGGTCCAAATGGCGCTCTCTGACTGGGTGCTTTGCGACAGGACAATACCTGAGCACCTCAAATCGAAGGTTTATAGAACAGTCGTTCGCCCAGTAGCGAGGTGCGGTGCTGAGTGCTGGCCCATGACGAAGGAAATTGAAAGCCGCCTCAGTGTAATGGAAACGAAAATGCTGCGGTGGATGGCTGGAGTTACGCGTTTGGACCGCGTTCGCATCGACGCCATACGACAGAGGTTCGGCGTCGCCCCGATAGCCGAGAAGCTGCGCGAAGCTCGTCTTCGATGGTACGGCCATGTCCTTCGCGCTAACGACGACACCGTCCGTAAGATTGGTCTGAACCTTGAGGTCCCTGGAAAGCGGCCCAGGGGACGCCCGAAGCAACGTTGGCTAGATACGTTGCATATGGACTTAAAGATGGCTGGTGTGCACCCTGATCAAGCATTTGATCGGGAGAACTGGCGTCACCACACCAGAAGAGCGGACACTGCCACCAAGCGGGACAGACGCTAATGAAAATGATGATGATGATTTACGCATACCCCTGATGGGGATCAAGTGCAGAGCACAGGGATTCAGAAGACATGCTGAAGGAGTAGCCCAACGAGGGTAGGGATTCAGAAGACGTGCTGAAGACGTCGAACAACGAGGGTAGGGATCGTGCCGCAGACGTCCAACTTGCGTAGGAATTTCGAGTAAGGAGGATCATCAGGAGGGGACCAGTGAAGAGAGGATCAGCAAAAGGGGCCACCAGACGGAGAAGAGGAATAGGGGGGGGGACCAGTACTTTCCCTCAATGTCGTCCAATGTGCGTCGGGTTTCTGAAGACGGCCACAGTAGTGGCGTGTGTCGGGGTGCAGGAGGTGTCACAGACGTCGTGACAACGTGGTGGCACGTGAGTCGGGACTCAGTCTCACTTGTCAGTGCTTGACTGTCTCTCTCGCTAGCACGTAGGTAAGGAAGTATTAGCGAGAGAGAGGGGGGAGATGTAGGGAGGGTGACTATGGGATTCGGAGGAGTATTATTGCCGTCGGACAGTAAACGCTGTCGACCTTCGACCAATAGCTATTAATTTTAATTATTTTTCTGCAGATTGAGCACTTTGGATTGGGACTTTAATGATCTGTTTCTCGCCACGTAGAGAACGTACAGTTAAATCGTGTACATGTGAGGAAGGGTGGACGGGCGTCATAGGAGCAGTGAAGATTTTGCCCTACCATATCCCGCTGCACTAATCTACATAGTAAAATCATTTTTTACGGCGCTAGTTAAAGGTTCCGACTCCATCGACACGACTTCGATCGAAAAAAATTTCTTCGCTGAAACTTTGTCTGGGGGGGGGGGGGTATTTGGGGTGCTGATCACGAATCTGACACCCGTTTTTCGTTTTACGCTGGAGTACGGTAGGTTACGGGAGGTACGGATGACTAGGATAATGGTCACCGATTTCGACCAAACTTCAGCGTAGGACGAAACACCGATGTCAGATTCGTTATCAGCACCCCAAATAACCCCCCCCCCCCCTAGGCGAAGTTTGGGCAAAATCGGTGAATATGACCTCAGCAGCCTTAGTTACCCGTAGCTACCCGTAACCTACCGTAATCGGCCGCAATTTCAAAAACGGATGCCAGATTCGTGATCAGCACCCCAAATAACCCCCCTAGACGAAGTTCCAGCGAAAAAATTTTCGACTGAAGTCGTGTCGGTGGACTCGGAACTTTTAACTAGTGCCTTTTTTACTGTAATAAAATTAAGAAGAATGGAAGGAAGGAGGAAGATTGGGGTTGTTCTATTCTCGGGGTTTGGGGTGAAGCCCCCAACCAGACGTGTGGCGGCCGCTAGGCCTCTGAACGTCTGGTGAGCTGATAACTTCCCCTGCGGGCCACATGCCGGTTCACGTTCGGCAGTACGGTACTTAAAGCTCTTCTGGACCAACGGCCGAATTCAGCATCTGCCGAATTTGTTCGAAAACTATCGATCGCCACGAGGGCGGCATAAAGGATGCCTAGTGATGTGGTCTTATCTGATAAGAACAACTTAAGGGAAGGGAGATGAAAAGGAATACAGGATAAGGGTGGTCGTGAGAAGGTACAAATTTTACTCATTCCGCACGAACACACTCACACTGCCGGCTCTGCCATATCCGTACTGTTTGTCAGCACCACACCCAGCGGTAGAAAAGTTCGACAGATCGAAGCGGCACGGCTGAAACCAGTGGTGACCTTACTCACGACCTCGCTTCATGCTACGACAATGCTCCTCAAACTGTTAAACTTTAAGTGAACCATATATAATGTAAACAACGAATAATAAACGTCTTACCAGAACGTCATCATTCACGAGGTTGCTGTTGTTGTCGTTCGCACCACATTCCCTTGTCCCGTTCGTGTCACTATACTTTTTCAGATAATCATCCAACTAAAATGCTGAGAACAATACTCGGTGGACAAGCTCAGCAGCACACAATGAGGAAAATAACCAAAAATCCTCACCTGTCTGACATATGGCTGCCACGACTTTTCGTCCCTCATGTTGTATTTAATGAGAGTTGAATCGGGATTCTCCTTGAGCCATGGTTGGTAGCCAACCCCTACAGAAAGAAAGAAAGTTCAAAACTATGTCTTTAAACTGTCTCTTTAAAGCGTTAAGAATTACGTTCGTCATTCACAACCTCCATTTCTTTTCTTGCGCTTAAAATATAAAGTCAGCATTAAACAGCTACTGCTACCTCAGTTTCACAACCAGTGAATTAATGATATTCGATGGCTTCCGATTTCTCATTCACCAAGGTGTATGGATGCTATACTGAGATAATAAGCTCGGGGCTGATTTCGCCGTCTCTCTTCGAGATCACGCCTGCGTAAGCATGCGCCCATTAAAATAACAATAATAATAATAATAATAATAATAATAATAATAATAATAATAATAATAATAATAATAATAATAATAATAATAATAATAATAATAATAATAATAATAATAATTTAATGTTTTTAATAATTATTTATTTAATTTTTATAATAATAATTATTATTATTATTATTATTACTATAATAATAATAATAATAATAATAACAATAATAATCCTATAATAATAACCCTATAATAATAATCAAGACGATGTTCTACGAAGGAGAAAACACCCTCATATACGCTGCACATTCGCTGTGGACATTACCAACCACGTGCTCCAACTGTCTGGCGCACTCCATCGGCCAGCCCGCGCAATCACCGGCCGAACTGTACAAATCCATGCAGCAGTAACTAATGTTTGTCGGCCGCAGACGGCGTTTCATCCTGCAGGTCTCCGTCCGTTGGGAGGCGCTATTAGTGCGCGGGATTCGTACGTTTGCGCCGCGGCTCAGTCTACGCAAGCGAAGGACGGCAACTCAGCCCTCGGTCGGAAATCGATTCGCGAGAGACGACGTCGACGAGCTCCACGAAAACTCAGTTCGAATTTCCAATCTCCGCGTGGCGCTTCCTTTACGAGCTCAATCCGATGCAGCGACAGCCGGCGTCGCGGCCGCTGCCCCGACGACTCCACGACCGACCACGCGCTCGCCATTCCCTTTCTCGCGCCGCGAATGCGTCAAGCGGCATACGCTGCGTGACTCGAGGGCGACGGCGTGTGACGTCGGCCACACGAATTCGCCCTCGAAAATAAGCTCGGCATTTCTCACGCCGCCGGCGCCGCTGCACGAGGTCCAGTGGCCTGCCATTGCACGAATTGTCCAGCGGCCGGCACAGCAACGCTTTGCGAGGAGTAGAGGATGCGATGCCTGGGCTTCCAGTGAAGTAGCTGCGCCTATCGCCGCACCGAACACTGCACAAAACGTGATCGTCACAACTAAGCCGTGATTCGGAAACCAAAACCGCTATCGAACGTCTAAAATGCTTGCGGGAAGAGTGCCGTTGGAAGCGACCGAAGTAGAGCCCACCCAACTCGAACCACACCCGAATCCGCCCATAGCCATTTAAGTTTGACGCTTCACTCCAGGTTCGGATGACAATTAAAAACCTCCTTTATTGGCCGCATGCTGTAGGGCACCGGGAACCAAACATTTGTGTGAAAATCACCGCTTAAGTGAAAACGTCCTATAGAATGTAAATTCAGAGAACGTGACGCTTTCCGGTGGGGTGGAAAAAGAACAGGGGCACTATTGTACTTTCAGAACTCCTGCGAGCGAGGCAAGGTCGACGAAAAATTTCGCTCAAACTTCGCCTAGGGGGTTATTTGGGGTGCTTATCACGAACCTGGACGTTTTTCGTATTACGCTGGAGCACGGCAGGTAATGGTAGGTACGGGTGACTAAGATCATGGTTACCGATTTCGCTCAATTTTCGCGGGTGGGGGGGGGGGGGGGGGTATCTGGGGTGGGGTGCTGATCACGAATCTGGCATCCGTTTTTGTTATTACGGTAGCTGCGGTAGCTATGGGTAAAGAACGCTTTAGAATAACTGAAAAAAGTATCATACCTTTCGATGACCTTGACCTCAGTCACCCGTTCTTACCGTACTCCAGCGTAGTACGAAAAATAGATGTCAGATTCGTGATCAGCACCCCAAATAGCTCCCCCCCCCCCCGTAGCCGAAGTTTGGGCGAAATCGGTGTCCATGACCTTAGCCATCCGTAACCTACCGTAACCGGCTGAAATTTCAAAAACGGATGTCAGATTGATGATCAGCACCCCAACCAACCCCTCCCCCTAGGTTCCGTGTGTGTACAAAGAACTCCAGGACATGTCCATCTACCACACCTGTATCAAAATTAGCCACATCCTAAAGTTCCCTATCTTGCCCTCCGCAACAGCGGACGAGAGTACAGAACGCAACCACTTTCCCAGTGAGTAGCAAAAAAAAAAAGAAACAACAAAAACAACAACAGTTGTCTGAGTTAAAGCCTTTCAATATTTCTAGATGTACTCTCTCAACACCGAGTAGTTGGTATTGCCCACAAATTAAATTTAAAATTCCTTAAGGATTGGCCGACCAAAGCGGTAAATTTTCATATCCGGGCGGGTTGCCATTCATCAAACTCGGCTGACAAATGCTCAACTTTGCTGCCACAAAACTCGGACCGCGTTAAGAAAATTTACCCATTCTGCCATTTTTCACGAATATGTATAAGAGCAACGGCAGAAAATGCAAGTACCATCATGTCAGTTCCTTCAAATTTGCAGCTATCTTCTTACGACCCTTCCTCGCATGTTTTTCTGATCCTATATGTTTGCGCTCTCATCAAGCGATGCAATACTATGTGCACTTTATTCACTCACCCACTTTCTATCTCCCTCTCTGTCTACCGCCCTTGAGATCACCGCGCGCCTCTCCGTTCCAACGCGCAGTATTTCTGTCCCAGCTTGCCTTCCGAGGGGATGCAAATGCAAATGGGTAAAACAGGACCCCGAATCGACATCGCAGATTCGCATAGTTCTGTGTTGAATGAGGTAGCAAGGTGGACCTGTCTTTACTGAGCGGCCTAACGTTTCGCCCAGCTCGTAGTTTTTGGAGGCCCGCTGATCCACTGCCTTGAGAGCAGCGACATCGTCGAGGTTTTTTTAACATGAAGAATGACACAGTAGCGTTTCTGAAAGATGTCACCATTTGAAAGAATTGAAACGAAATTGAAAAATGATGTCGTCGCTGGAACGAAGAAGCCCATCCGATGCCTCTTGTCCAGTCACAAATTTCCGGCCTCAAACCTCAACTCCATACCTGGCCGTAGAGTTCGTTCGACCTCCTTTGCTTTCCCCTTTCCTTCCTCCGACTGCTTTGAACGCGGCAATTTGACATTGCTCCTGACATTATGGGAAGGGTCCTTGATAGCCGAAAGCCAGGAGGCACTGCTACTTTCACACCTTCTCACCGCTTCTTCTCTTCCAGTGAACACTTTTGACGTTATTATGGTAATTTGAATGAGCTAATTAACTGTTCTCTGTCGCTGTAGAAGGAAGTAAGTTCTGTGCGAGAACGACTGAAAGGTTTTTATTCTTCTCCTCCAGAGCGGAGCGTTCAGTCCTGCGCAGTGCCATAGTACGCTGTTCTTCAGACCTGACGCCGCATCATCCCGAACGTCCAAGAACGTCGCCTGTCGTGGTGCCGATTTTGGCGAGATCGCTTTTGATTACCTTTTCGTATCCTTGGGACTCCTCAAAGACGCTTTCCAGGTGCCTCGAATTATGGGGCCAACATGAGGTAATTATGTTCTTTTGAAGATATGTCCGTGCCACCCAGACATTGCTCCCTTATGTTCATCTGGATCGGGGACGTCTTCATCACTGCCCTAACAACCTCATTTCGCACACTATCCCAATGGGTCCATCCACGTGCTCAACTGAACACCCTCATTTCCACAGCGTGAAGCTGGTGCTCCTGTGCTTTATCCAGGGCACTCACTGCCGTAAATGAGGGCAGACCTGACTGTTTTCTGAAGCTCGTCTCTGGGTGTACTGTAGCATCTACGACCGCAGAGCGTTCTCGTGGGCTCGCTCCACATGAGAAAGGGTGCCTTTATCCGTCCCCTGGCCGCCTGGCCCACATTTCCTTACTCTAATAGATTACTTCAGGGGAATCTTAACTCTTTCACTTTTCCGATCACCTCCCATTGGCTGTCTAGGATGGCCCAGTACACTGTTCAGAGCTGATGAACCTTGTCTTCTTCACTTTCAGCCGTTGCCTGCGATGGCTTACTGCCACAGCTGCACCTTCTCTATTTTCTCTTGACTGTAGGCTAGTAGGGCGATGTTGCCTCGAATAGTCCTGAGCGGATGTTCCTAGAACCGGTTCACTACGCATCGAGCGTCAGCAGGAATAGGAACGGAACCTGAGCCGACACTACTTGAGCATTCACTGTGAAGCCCCCACCATTCCTTGTTACCCCGTACGGAGTTCGTATTGTCGCTTTCGAACCTTCATACACGTCTTTGACCAGATGTTCCGGGCAACTCTCCCTCGAAGGGCTTTCCAGAGGCGGCCGCTGTATTGTATCATAGGCCTTCTCCACGGAGGCCGTATGCCAACGGATGCCACGTAGCAGGTAGCGGGGCCTCGTTTCTACGGATATTTCCCCATCACCTGACGAGCGATGAAGACGTCTGTTGTGGACCTCTCATTCATGAAGCCCACTGCTACTTACAAGGGAAGGGTCCAAAGCGTATGTCAGAACGGGGGGAGCAAGTCATATAGGGAGAGTCCTCACCCCTCAGTTGGTTTGAAAATGTGTTTATATTTTGCCAAGTCGTTAAACCCAAGGAGTATGGGGTCACAATGGGATACGGCGCAGCACGCGTTTGGGGGTCTTGCACGCCCGCGATGATTCTGCAGCCAGTGGCTCGAAGCGCAGGTGGGTAGAGGGTTGACTCATGCGAGAGAGGTCAGGGGTTTGACTCCTCTGCGTTGCTGCACTTTTGCATTTCAACTGATTGCTAGAGATTTGGAGGATTCTGACGTCTATACCATTTTCAGACGTTTTCTGCGCATTTTTCCAGCGGTACGTTGTGGTATTCAACATGGTGATTTATAAATATTCAACACCAGTGATACACAGGTACAAAGTGCATGAAGCATCATTGAACCCCTTACGGATGTGTGTTTCGGAGGAAAGCGTACGTCTTCAATTGGGTTTCGGTTGCGTGCTGGCAACCATGGAGGAAGACACCGCGATTCACTACACAGGCACTTTGTACCTGTGTATCACTGGTGCTGAACATTTATCACCATGTTGAATACCACAGCGTAAAGCTGGAAAAATGCGCAGAAAACGTCTGAAAATGGCATATACGTCAGAATCCCCCAAATCTCAACCAATCAGTTGAAATGCAAAAATGCAGCAGCGCAGAGGAACCAAACCCCTGACCTCCCTCGCACGAGTCAACCCTCTACCCACCTGCGCTCCGAGCCACTGACTGCAGACGCATCGCGGGCGTTCAAGACCCCCCAAACGCGTGCTGCGCCGTATCCCATTGTGATCCTCTACTCCTTGGGTTTAGCGACTTGGCAAAAAATAAACATATTTTCAAACCAATTAAGGGTGGGGATTCTCCCTATATGACTCGCTCCCCCCGTTCAAACATACGGCCTTTGTTAGGCCTTTGGTATACTCCCGCGTCGCGCCGGCGACGAGTCGCGGTGACAGTGTTGCGCGAATAGCTGCGCAGTCCTCAGTGGTCCGCAGTGGTGCAGTGGCAGATATTCTGCCTCACGAACGTGGCGCCTCCGTGGCGTTCGATTCCTGTCTAAAATGGATTCTTTTGTACCTCTATCCTCCATCCGAGTACCGAGTTTCTACAAAGAAACGACATCTGCACGTGCTTTGGGGTTTGCTGCAGTAATATGTATACTGTCCCCTCCTTTGATGACCCACCAATATCTTATTCTGAATAGCACTACAATTTTTAAAACATTTGTGAGAATTCTGCAGAAAGGTACACAGGTACATAAAGCGCATAAAAGAATATGGTCGATTGTCTATAGCTTATGAAAGCAATAGTTCCTTCAAATTGGCCGAGATCTTCCACTATGCGAACACACTACAACAGCACTGACCTTATCTCGCATATCGATCTGCATATGTAGTAGTTTTCGGCACTATTGCACCTCCCCGACTTCAGAGGCCGAAACAAAATTTCGCCCAGACTTCGGTTAGAGAGATTAGCTGGGGTGCTGAACAAAATGATATCCGATTGTACTAATTATGTCGTAGGTGGTGAATAAGGATGGGGAATACCATGTTGAGCGACTTCGCGCTTCCGATGTTAGGGATGCTAATTACGAATATGAAGTTCGATTTTGGCACTACGGTGGAGCACGGTAGATTATGGTAGGTAGGGGTAAGCGGGTACCAAAAGCATAAGGCCTATGGTATACTCCCGTCCACCGAAGCGACGCGCGAAAGCACAACGACGGCAATGCCTCGTGACGCGCGATCGAAACAAGTGTAAAAATAGTGCACAACGGGCGCTTCCCCCTCTGCGACCGTCGCTTGTTGCTGTGCACTGCACGGCTTGAGCGACGGCCAGCGACGGCCGTAGCGCGGGACTATGTTCCTCTTCTGCCACACGGAAATATAACACCCGTCTGCGACGCATCGCGGAACGATGGAGCGGCAACTCACAACCGCGACACGCACTGCGCCCTCCGCCATTGCAGCGAAGGCGCATCATTGACAGTTGCCTCGAGCCCGTCGCCGGCGCGACGCGGGAATACTCCATAGGCCTAAAGGCCTCCACACACTTCTGCGGCAACGCCGCTCGCACCTGTGGTTAAGGATAGGGCAGGGACGCCGCCGCCGGCGAACCCTGCGTCCCTGCCCTATGGTTTAGGATAGGGCCGCGGCGTTGCCTCATAAGTGTGTGGGGGCTATGGCTACATACTTCCTGTCGCCGCGATGGAATCGCAGCGATGAGCTTTGCAGAGCGGCGCGAAAGAAGGTCGAATCCCCCGCGCTCGTCGCATCGCTCATCGCTCAAGGGAGCGCGACAGCGACCCTCCTAGGAGCAATGCTAAACACTGCGCGCGGCGCGAAAGGCCCCGTTTATACTTCGTCGCGGCGCGACGCCATGGCCACGCAATGAGGCTAAATTGATCGATCGCGTCGCACAATCAATATGGCCACTATACGTGGCGTCACGTCGCACTGCGACGAAGTATAAACGGGGCCAAAAAGTATGGCATGCCCGCGATGGGCGCGGGAAGCCATTGCGCATGCCGGCCGCCACTGTTGCGGCGGCCGCGGCGAAGGTTCCTTTGACTATTCGGCCGCGCGGGGCGAAAGGGCCATTAACTGAGCGCCGCGATGGCAGCGATGGAAGTATGCTCTAGCCTAGGAGCTTCTACAGAGTCTCGCCGCACCAACCGGAAAACTCGTCCATATCGCTCCCGCCGCAGTGGGGACCCACGCTGCCACTATGGTGGATGCCGCGGCGCGGACGAGTTGTCGCGAAGCCGCTGGTCGCAAAGGTCCGCCTGGCTGCCGTAGTTCACGGCGGCTCTCACCCGCAGTGCCGGGAGCTACAGGTGAGACCCGCCGGGGGCGTGCTAGAAGGGTGTCGATTATGGTTCATCTATTTGGAAACATTTTTTAACGAATCTACATGCTAGGAATGCAATAGGTTGGTGCATAATTTCTGTCTACAATGGAGCTTGAAACCAACAATATAATCACCGTTAAGGTCGACAAATGGAGGCGTATAGAATCCTGCACTCAAAACGTAACGCAAAAAACCTTAGCACGATCGGACAGCACCTTAACTGCACTTAAAACCTTCGGTGCCTTCCAGCCACAAGTTAACCGTGTGAGGTTTAGGGAAAATCCTTGTACGGAAATGCAACAACAAAGCGTTCTTTTTAGTATGAGCTATAACTGCATCGGACAGATCTCCCGGACTCAACAAGCCGTAGGAGAGTATGCTCTCATTACAAGGGCTACTACAATGCCTTCGAGCTGAGTGAAAACCGAGGAGCTTCGGGG
Organism: Heligmosomoides polygyrus bakeri; assembly: GCA_947359475.1. Lineage (NCBI taxonomy): Eukaryota > Metazoa > Nematoda > Chromadorea > Rhabditida > Heligmosomidae > Heligmosomoides > Heligmosomoides polygyrus. Next base: position 51,577,124 of record OX375870.1, read on the forward strand.
GTAGTCGTTCGGTACACCGACGCCCACTTCCCGCCCTGCCCGCGCCGCTCTATTTCGACAAGTTTGCTGCGCGCGAAACCGTCGTTAATTGGCGTGAAGTCGTCCAAAAAGCTAACAGCTGATAGGAGACGATTGGAAAGCGCATCTCGAGGAACTCTGAAGCCATTTTCCAGTTCGGTTCGGCTATGGAGGCAGTTGAGGAAAGGAGAACGTCGACCTTCTCTCTAGATTCTTTCAATTTTCACCACAACTCTTTAAATTTTCTCATCAACTAGGGACTATGGGTGATTCCGGTCAGGAGTTCTACATTGAAGGCTTATCCGTAATTGTGCGCAAAACCGGCCCACCGTCCTCTCCTTCCAAGGATCAGACAATTTTCCTTGTGTTGAAGAACTTTCTAGTGGACGGTCGCGTTGTTGACATGAAATATCTCGCTAAGATGTTGCTGTACTTGTCGGAAAATGCGAACGACGCCTTAGTACTGAGCCATGTGGCGGGACCTGAAGAAAGCCTTCGCGCTGCAGCTGAAAGCTCTTTTCCTCCAATTATGGTGAGCAAGATTCTGACTTTTGTCTCGAGAACGAAATCAGTTCAGGATAGAGCTGCAGGACCAAGGGAAGTGATTAGAAATGCGATGCCTCCATGTGAAGGCAGGGACCCGGACATCTTGTCCTCGCCCCCCCCCCTCACCCAGCCCCTTTCTGAGGGCGGTGTATCCAACGACTCTCCGTCATTACATTTCGGGGTTACATTCAAGAACTCCTAACTTGGCTTAGAAAACGCTTCTTCACGAAACAAAACGCGTTTTGCTTACTACATCTCTAACATTCTTAGAGGTCGCGAATTCCGGCAAAAGTACGCAGTATTGCGTAACCCTTACTGTACACAATGTTGCGTACTTTTGCCGGCTAAAGCACTGAAAAGGTCGTCGCGATTTTTATTTGATTGATAATATTAATGCTGCTTACATGAGACATCATATGTGTATTTATGTGTATGTGTATGTGTGTGAGCTTTTCAATCATTTTTGTCGCATCGTTTACAGGTGTGAAACTCCATGCAAACAGAAATTTTGCTATCAATCGAATAAAAATTGCGACGTTGCGGGTGAGGGCTTGGTGTCATCCTTTCTTCTAAAAATAAAGAATAGCCGCCTTTCTGCTCTTTCAAACAAATTTCAAACCATTATATTTATAAACAAGGCGTTCACTTATTGCGTACGTGAATTAAAACTTTAAAGAAAATTATACTAAAATTTTCCTAGAACAAAGAATTATGCTAACCTTCTTTCTTGGAGAGTTTCTATTAGTTTAATGTACAAAAAGCCCACTTCGATTTGGAAGAATTTGCTCTAATTTCAAATGGCTTGGACTAGCTTAGAGAAGAACGAAAACACAGCAGCCATAGCACTTGCATAATTCATTTTAGATTCTTCCCATATCGAATAAAAATCTGGCGCCAAATCGAAGTCAGTGCACTCAACCTACGTATAGAACTATGTAGTATATGTGAGCTGTGATGGCGATTTTGTGAAAACCATGAGTGCAGCAAAACGCGAATTCTGATTCAGCTGAAAGCGCACTGTGCTCACGAAAGGTGTGCCTTCACTACTTTGCTCCTCCCTGTTGTTGAAGAATTGAAAATGTTGACACCTAGCAATTTTACCCGAGTATTTGAGCTTTTGAGCACTTCTTTCATTAACCTGCGTCATAGCTGCTGACAACCTTAACCGATCTGCTCATCAACAACGAGTACTTCTTAAGAGGTTCTTCAGTACCGCTGTATAGGTAAAGGATAAAGCTTTGTGCTAATCACTCCACCAACCATTCTACGGGTTGTCCTGGAGGCAGTCTGAAAGCATATTTGGACGTAAGAAGGACCTGCGGCGGTCAGCTAATGGGGAGTCAAGTTCCGACCTTCCCACAGAACTTTGGTGCCAAGTCAGTGGCGCTGAAAGGATGGAAGACTTGCTTTGCCTCTGCGAGGCTCGTTCCAACAACCTCGATTCGGTGTGAACACGACGCCCGACGCTTCTTCCGACTGCGCTATCACGAGCACATCGAACGGTTCGTGTTAGCACAGTCGGAAGAACTCGAAGAACAAAAGGAACACATAAATAACAAATGCATAGAAACCACAACTCCTTGCTAAAAAACAAGCGAAAGAAAAAACACAGTAAAACGATCATTACATTTGGCGTACCTTCTAAAGGCTTGAGCAGACAACCTCGCCAGGTCTTCGTACTTACCAAGTAGTAAATTGAAGTCCCTGAGAATTCGATAAGTTAGGAAACCTGACCTGATTCGTGATCTTGCAATCGAGAGCCGATGAATGACCTTCCCTCTTACAGAACGTGTCAGTTCACCATCGATAAAATCTGCTGGATCGATAGCTAGCTAGAATTTTGTGCAGCATAATAAGATCCGCTGTTTTTCGCTTGGTCTTCAGTGATGAAAGACGAAAATAAAGAGCCCGTTGATGTCCGCATGGAAGTAAACTGTAATCCTTCGAGAAACACCGCATCATAAGCCTTCTGGTGAAGCTATTTTGTACACTTTCTAAAAAGTCAATATCCTTCTTCTTAGTTGGATTGAAGACAGTTGTACCACCTCCCAGGATAGAACGTACGTAGGTTTTAAAGGCCCTTATGTACACCTCGGGGACATTCGATTTTAAGACCCTGAAGATTCTATATAAACGATAGTTGGCCTTCCTCACCAACATTCTGCAATGCTTAGAAAAGCAAAGGTCACTCGTTATAGTGTAACCGAAGCCTCGAACTTCATCAACCTTTTTCAGAAGCTGACCATTAATCACATATTCTGGAAGTTGAACTTGGCTTTCCGGTCCAATCGCCAGGAAATGTGTCTTCTCTATTGAAAGTGGTAGTTCCCATTTCTCTGCCCAAGAGCTGAGAAAATCAATAGCATACTGGATTGATTGGACATCTCTCTCGTTCTCAATTCTTTTGTAAATTTTTACATCGTCAGCATACATTTTGCATTTAGCCCCTAGACTATTGAAGTGACTTGGAAGGTCAATGGTATACAAGAAGAACAGAATTGGGGACAGGACTCCACCTTGAGGGAAGCCGCTAAATGCATGAAATACCTGGGAGTATTGACCCTTGATTTTAGCTTGATATGTTCTTTCATATCTGCATACTCAACATTAGCAGTTACACTGTAATCACCAAAACTAGTACTCACCAGGGAATCTCAGGCGTAGGTCTGAACGGGGGAAATGGATAGTACTACGAGAAACTCCACCCTTCATAGAGTAGAAGAAACATGGTGCGTTTTTGCTGAGTCCTTTAACCCAAAGAGCTACGGGCCCTCAAAAGGCGGGATGCGGCAGCGCAACGTCAGCACGTGGCTTCGTGCATGAGTGCGCGCGCTGTTGTATGGGACGCGGCGAAAGGCATTGCGGCAAGCGAGTCGATGGCTCAGCATGGTTCGACGCTGCTTCGCAGGTGGTAGGCCAAAATATTCGACTCCCGTGCTATGCACTATTTTTGCATTTTTTTCGTAACCGCTGCCTCCTTCACCAATTTACTTCCTACACATCTCCTACACATTTATTTCACTCTAAACTGTCAAAGGGGTCAGATTCGTGATTAACACCCCGTGACCTCGACAGCCCTAGTCACCCGTATCTGCTGTAACCTATCGTAATCGGCTGAAAATTCAAAATCGGATGTCTGATTCGTGATCAGTACCCCAAATAACCCTCTGGGGAGGTTTAGGTGGAATTTTTTTTCGACCTCTCCTCGGCTTCTGGAGTCGTGAAAGTACAATAGTGCCTTGATGGCGATTTAAATCAGCTTATTTCCCACCCATCTCCTACACATTTATTTCACTCTAAATTCTCAAATTAGGGTTTCCTTTGAGCTGTGCTTCACTCCCTGCTCTTACTTTCTGTATTATACAACGTTTTGTGTTTTTCAGCGAATGTTAAACAGTGACTTCTCAGCAGGTAATAGGTTACAGCAGGTAAGGGATGACTAAGGCTATCGAGGTCATAATCACCGATTTTGCCCAAACTTCGCCGAGAGGGGGTTATTTGGGGTGTTGATCACGAATCTGACTCTCGTTTTTGAAATTTCGGCTGATTACGGTAGGTTACAGCAGGTACGGGTGATTAGGCTGTCGAGGTCATGCGGTGTTGATCACGAATCTCACCCTTTTGACTATTTAGAGTGAAATAAATGTGTAGGAGATGTGTAGGAAGCAAATTGATGGAGGAGGCACCGGTTATGAAAAAATGCAAAAAAAACTGCATAACACGGAAACCGAACATCCGGTCCTGCACGGCTCCAGGACCTAACTCCAACGCGACGTCGCGCGCCTGCCGCGTGCGACGTCGCGGCGCTGAAACGCGGACGTGCGCTCGGTGACGCATGGTTAGCCGCGGAGCACGAAATGTTCTCAGTGTTTAAGCTCCCAGACCACATTTCTAGCTAGGGACTTAAGGTCCCACAGAATGTGGTAGGCTACAGTCTGCAGTAGGACAATTGATCCGAGAATGGGTGATAGTGACCTTTTTCCGAAGTATGACCATAATCACGGGTGAAAATTGACTGAAGAAGTTGTAGTTGGCAAATACTGACGCTAGAAACCATCTACTGACCAGGATTCCTGTATAAACTGTCGCTGATCGTCCCATTGAACCCACATTCATATACCATCTTCAAGAAACGTTGAAATAAGGTAAAGGCGTGCCGCATGTCCCTGTAGGAAGCGCTTCTAGCCGTCGGCAGCATCGGACTGCGACAACTCGTCCACTTTCGTCGCGCACCGAGCGCGACCCTATGGGGGTTCGCGCGGCGTCGGAGTTATGTCTGCCCCCGGTCCTGCACCTTTGAAGCAGCCCCGCAACATGCTGAGCCACCGACTCGCTTGACGCAGTGCCTTTCGCCGTGTCCTATACAACAGCCGCGCACACGCATGCACGTGGGCACGTCCTGACGGTGCGCTGCTGTACCCCCCCCCCCCCCTCCCTTCGAAGGCCTGTAGCTCCTTGGGTTCAAGGACTCAGCAAAAACGAAACATGTTTTTCTACTATGTGAAGGGTTCAGATTCTCGTAGTACTATCCATTTCCCCGTTCAGACCTACGCCTGAGACCCTTCCCTTGTCAAAATTCATTCTGGAATCTAAGATGATAACTGGATGACTGATTAGTCATGGTGGGTCCACACTTCCACAGGAATATTCAGTCTGTGCCAGCCCAGAAATTCTGCGCTGACACAGCGGAACAGTTCCTAGATGGTTCTTGAAGCAATAGTTTTGTGTCAGAACTCAACAAGTCACCATAGTCAATCAAAATAACAGCTCACGGCAGATATTCGTGATGCTCCATTAAAAAAATAATCGCGTAACTCCATGTGGATGAATATCTCACCTAACGAAATTAAAATTGAAATTTGCACCTTTGATCAGGAACACTGATGTAATCTTGGAGCAGACAATCACATGCACTAACCTTCACTGAACACTTCGCTTCATGATACTGCGCTATATGCTTACAAAGTTTTGTAGCTATTTATAATCACGGATCTAGAATTTTGCATGCATAGTTTTTGTGGCACATTAATTTTGCCCTATCGTTGCCATTTTTGAATGCTTTTTTTTGGTACTCTAACCAATTTCAAGAATATTAATACTAGAGTTGTCAAACAGTATTTCTTTCACAATTATATGAAGGAGAACTATTTTTAATTGATAAGCAGATTGTGTTCAATAGAAAACTAGTGTGGAACAGTGCCCATTTCCGTTTCCGCCTTCCGACCCAAAAACAAGCGGAACACGGAACGGAACGGAAGAGCCAAAAATGGCCGGAAACCGGAATTCGTAACACCGAAACGGAAATTCCGCACATCCCTGCTTTACACTGATTCTATCGCGACTTTTGATCATGATTTGTGACCAGGCTTCTTCATCAACCACCCTATCATCCTGTGCCTGACGCCGTAACCGTTGGGATTTTTGCAATTTTTATAGGGCGCATCGCGTATGGCGTAACGCAGCCGTGAGCCGAACCTGTGCCCGTTTGCGCATGAGATTGCGCCACTAACCACTCGGTTGCCCCGACCCAGAAGAACGACTGGGCCCGTTTGCACCGGTGAGTTCGCTGCAAGCACAGCCAGAGATCAAACCGCGCAACGCACGGGAACCTGCGAACGGTACTCAAGCTGCTATTTTTAGACCAGCGAGGTACTTCGATGCCGTTTTTACGGCTTGAAGATGCGTAATCACTGTCATCACCGTGACCGGTCAAGCGCCGTATTTCATGCGGTCGGTCGCGTTGACACACATACTGACGGAAGTCCGGTTTCAGTCGAACATGTTGCTTCGGCGCGGCTAGCGCCGTTGCCGTGACAGAACAGTTCAGATTCCGACGCTCGACGCGAATAATGACGAGGTGTTTCCCGCTGCATTAGAAACGCGAGCTGTCAACGGTGCTGAGGTTGATAGTTATTTTATGCTCGAGAATGAGACTGGAGTACAGGATATTCTCATTTAGGATCTTGCCACAAATATCAGCAGTGAAAGGGTCGTTGGGAGAAAGGACATCCACAACGTTCCATATCTGAGGTCTCCATGCTCACTGTTTGCTCGCGGGATAGCAGATGGTTGACGGTAGTCAAACAGCGCTCAGTTGATGCAAACGAGAACAAGATTATAGTGAATACAAGAGAAACCCGTTAAGCAAATTAAAAATCCTATGACAAAATAGAGACGGGAACGTCAATACCGAAAGAAAAATTCGCAAAGACCTACCGCAGACACATCCCTTTTCCCCTTCCCATTTACATCGGTAAAAGGGAAGCGGAAACAGGAACTAATCAACTATCACTTGAATCTGAAGCGGTTGCTTACCAGGGTTGATGCCGATAATTGTGCCCTTTCCGTAGAAACGTGGCACTTTCGGGTCGAGCGTATTGAGGAATATCGCAAGGCAGGCTATCCAGAAAGCAGCTAAGCAAGTATAGAAGATGATGTAGAAGATGGTAATTTGACCTGCAAAAGCGCTATCTCAATAACCAATATGCAGGTTAAAAATCACATGTAATGGAATGAAGACGAGGGAAGCAGCTACAACCAGGCTCAGCCGTCTGCCGCTCTCCAGAACTACTCTTCTAGTACCCATACTTCTCCATTTAATGGAATACAGAGAAAAACCACCCACACCACGACTTCGCTGTTCTGCCAAGCACTGTTCCTCTGTCCTTGTTATAGAGAAAGCGTGAGAAGGATTCATCGTAATCTGCCGCTTTGTTGTTGCCGTTCATCAGCTGAAAGCGTATTTTTCTTACCAGTAAACGAGGTAATCATGACTGTCGATAGAAAGCTATCTTCTACATCCCATATGATGGGTGGTATTTCCTTCGCATCAATGCACGGGGAGTAATAGCCGCGATTATAAACTTTAAAAAACCGTTATCTCCGCAAAAAAAATACAAAATACCTTGCCGAAGCATGGAAAAACTAACAAGGGAACTGTCTGAACGGTACACCGGAACGGCAAGAACGAGTACTATAGGGAGAATCCCCGTCCTCCAAACAGTAACAGAACATGTTTTGTTTTTGCCGAATCCTTGAGGCAAACGAGTACGAGGGTGTAATGGTTAAGATTCCGCAGAGCGAGCTCTTCACGGCAGCGCAAGATTCCGGTTTCATGTACTGGGTGGCGCAGTGGTAGAGGGCACGCCTCATGTTCGTGAGGTCTAGGGTTCGATCCCATGCTACGTCGCGTTTTTGCACTTTTACCATAGTATCGGATTTCCATAGAGATTTCCATATCTGAACTTGTTTTTGAGTTTGCTACGGTAAGATGTTTTTATTACTTATTATTTGTCGACATCTCGTAATTCACCAGCAATGCCCGAAATATGCCAAATGCGATTATATATGAAATATTTATGAAATAACTTCACCACAAATGATACACAGGCACGAAGTGCATTAAACAGCAAGATTGATCACATTAGGGGCAACGTATGAAGGCTACAGTTTCTTCACATCCTGACTCATCACATGGGCCGAGGTCTTCCGGGAATGTCATTCCACTCGGGTTTTCGAAGCAACCAAGATGTTGGTGATGATAATGTTGGTGGTGATGCTTCATTTTTACTTTTTCAAAGAAATCTAAAGCATTGGCTAGTACTTTCTCTGGTTGGAGAATGCTTCACAGTTCCTGCCCAGTGGTACTCCGCTGCAACCCAAGCCTGGAATCGCGATACAGTCCACTTTCCCCGGTTCTCAAACTTGTATAGTATAACAATTCTAGTATAGCCAAACCTTTTCCTCCGAAACGATCTGATCCCCCCGAAAACGTGATAGTGCCTTCACTGGTTAGTGGTGCGTGACTCCGGCACAATCCTCTTCTGGTTGAAACTCTTGGTCCTCTTCTTCCACTACATCCAACTTCTCCACTTCGTCGATTTCCAGCTGTCGCCGTTCGAAATCCTGTAGGACACTTGCTATCCTTTCCGCCAGCTTCATCTCGTCTCTCGAAGGGACAGCATCCAGCGGAGGTCCACACTTCAGTGTCAGTAGGCGAATGACCGCTCGAGGGTTAGCAGACATTGTAGAGTCAGTGTTGGCGACAGCCGCTTGTTATAACCGCGCTGCTTTGTAAGCATAACAAAGGCAAGAATATTGATCGAGGTGGTAGTTCAAGTTGAAGACCATGTGGTCCCTTCCTACACTGTGAGTACACTGGTGGCACTCACCTCACCGACACTAATAAATTGCGTTTGAAGCATTTCTCTGGCATTCTGCCGCTGTTTCATGTTGTTCCTGTGTCGAAATTTCCTACATTGACAATGAGAACAATGTATTCGATTAAAAGTTTCATATAAAATCGCATTTGGCATATTTCGGGCATTTCTGGTGAATTACGAGATGTCGACAAATAATATGTAATAAAAACATCTCACCGTAGCAAACTCCAAAAACAAGTTCAGATATGGAAATCTCTATGGAAATCCGATACTATGGTAAAAGTGCAAAAATGCGACGTAGCATGGGAACCGAACCCTAGACCTCACGAACATGAGGCATGCCCTCTACCACTGCGCCACCCAGTCCACGCCACTGGGATCTTGCGCTGCCGTGAAGAGCTCGCTCCACGGACCCTTAACCATTACACCCTTGTACTCCTTTGCCTCAAGGATTCAGCAAAAACAAAGCATGTTCTGTTACTATTTGGAGGACGGGGATTCTCCCTATAGTACTCGTTCTTGCCGCTCCGGCGTACCGTTCAGACAGTTCCCTTGTAAGAGACCCCGGGTAAGTGGTGGCTGTTGTGAAATAATGAATGCGAGCGCAACATAGGTACAGAGTTTCTATTCGACGAAAGCGCGTGACAAATGAATTCTAACGCACAGAACAGTTCTGCTAGTCAAATTTCGCGTAGCCATGCTTTCGGAATCACCTGCTTCCCACCCGCAGGAAAGTCGCACCCATGAGCAGCGCATGAGAGAAGCAACATTCCTCGAGGCAGACAAGAGTAGCAGTGGCACTCCTCGCGTGAATATGCAAATGCAGTCGACAGCACGAAATCTAGTAGAAGCTGCTCATACACCGGTCATACTGAGAACATTTCTGCCGCGAATTCTCCTGCTTTTTATACGGCATATGTGAAAGGACACCGTGCATTATCATTGTTAGCTATAATGCTATCAAAACTCTCTAAGTACTAATACTATGCAGTCCAACAGAATCAACCGATACTGCAGTCTAGGTGAAGCAAGACCTGAGCATGCACCAGTCATGCTACGAGTAGCCTCTCAGTTTCCTACTTCATCTAAGCAGAAGACTATCAAACGGTAGGTCTGCACGGCGGAAGTAGTGAATATGGATGGGAGCGGCTCTACCTCAAAAATACGAAACCCGACCTTCGACCCGAGTCGTGTATAGAACAGTGTTTTAGCGGATTGAAGACCGGGTGAAACAGTCTCTTGCATGCAATGGACGGCATCGTCTTTAACGCTGACGATCGGTAGGCTATGGGGTAGGGTGATAGCCTCATACCCAATAGGACGTTTCGAATTCGCTCGTTGTGATCCTGTTCTTTATGCTTATTACAGTATAGATAATTGAATTCACTAATCAAGACCGGGCGCGTGTAGCGCAGTCGGAGGAGGCGCGACTGTCGCGTGCACCCGATACCAGGTTCCTGGTTCGGATTTCCCGCCCAGGCCAACCAAGCCTTCCATCCCTCCGGAGTCGGTGAATTGGTACCAGACATACGTGTCTGGGAAGGATAAAGCGCTGACTTGTTCATCGGCTGGCCACCGCAAGTCATTGTATGGCCAAATACGCATTCATGTCGCCTCCACGACATCCCGTAGAAGTAGAATGCGCTGGCGCATCCCAGAAGGGATTGACTAACGCCGTCCTTTATCCTTATCCTTATCCTAATCAAGACCCTTGGAATTGAGTCACAACGATGGACCTGATCCTGTCCTGTTCTGCATGCATATAACAGTATAGATAACATGTGCTCCGTCACGCCTATCGGCCGCCTCGCACTTGCGCGCCTCGCGCGATGTTGCAATATCACTAAGCTAAGGACAAACACATCAAGCTAGCTGCTCTACTTATGCAACGTTCTTCCCTCCCTAGCACCACAATGGGCAATATTTTAGAGCCTTTCTTAAAATCACCTTTGAGTAGTTTTGTGTCATGGAGCCATCCAGACCCCCCCCCCCCTACCACTACGCTCAACATCTGCATTACCTCGAGACGGTTCAGTGATGCCGTTGCGGTGCTTCGACGAAATTTTTGCTGCTCCCTATCACCCACTTCACTCTAGTGCCAAGTTGAGCGCAGGCACTTTCACCCCTCATCCTCAAACGTCCAACCTCAGGCAAAAATATACATTTTCGATAGGTACTGAGCATCTTATCAACTTTGGTCAGAAGACGAAAAGCCTTTTTGTCAAAACCAAGGATTCCCACCGCTTCTAATACTACGTTGAACAGAAATTTTTCTACGCGGAACCACTACAGCAGTGTTCCCCACTACTTATACCTCCTTAATGGAACCCATCCCCCAATATTGGTTGTGGATCAGCCCCCCGATTTGATGACTAATTTATGACTCATCGCTTAGCGTATTATTATATAGTATAATTAAATTTCACAACGATGGACTAGTTGGCTGGAAGCAGTTCGCTGTATTAACTGAATTGCTGAACGCTAAAGATTATCTGTCAAGTCATACAGATGTCAAGGAACACAGAGGCACAAAACTATAGGCCCTACATACTTCTGCGGCAACGCCGCGGCCCTATCCTTAACCATAGGACAGAGACGCAGAGCTCGCCATCGGCTGCGAGCGCGCAGCCGCGAGGTCCGCCGCAAGCGCGGATCGGGCGACACCGCCGGAGCGGCAGCGCGATAATGATGTGAACCATTATTGCCGTCGCCGCTCCAGTACCGCTCCCTGAATTACGGTAGTGCGTCACCACCGTCCGCCACCGCCCCCGATTACGATAGCGTGGCGGAGTTGTTGAGCCCGCCTTGGACGAGGTGCAACGGATGAACAGAGCAGACTATGCGCCGTTGAGCAGACTTTAGGGTAGTGATTGAAAACTTTGTTCTTTTTCTGCTCTTCTAGTTTTCATATGCCTGGAGGTTCTGGGTGACTCCTACTGGAGTGGAGGGGGGGGGGGGTTGCCGTATTACAGACCTTAATGAAGGCATATGAAATCTAATTGACCACATGCTAGTAAAGACTGGACTCAACTAACGAACGGCTTAATCCGTTTGGACACCAACTTCCAAACTGGAGACTTTCCTGGCGTGTTGGATCCACATCCAAGACACGTTCTCAAGCGCAAGGTCCATTATGTCACTGACGCTGCACTGGTGGAGCCCATGTCCTCAACAGGCCTTTACACGTTCGATAGATGGTGCACTTTCATTTTCGGTTGCAAACCTAGAGAGAGGGGTCCAACCTGTTCCTCTCTATTTCTGACAGCTTTACTTCAAACAAGCAACGTTAGATATCGTTCTAGATATATGGTGATTAGGTAAACGTGTATAGCATTTCGTTCTACAGTTTCTTAGGCAATCTGGGGTCAGATTCGTCAGCGACTTACAGCAATCTAAAGTCGTAGTCGTCGATGAATGCCCCTGGATTTTGTGAAGGAGCATGAAGGCGAACCCGCTGCTATAGGCTTCCTCCCACCTTCGGAACCTTAATCATACACGCTGGAGATTTCGCTCACTTCTTTAAAAAATCTTCTCACACGAGTGCTCTCGTAAGAAATATGAGACGTTTTTGACAGACAGTTTTGGCAATGCCTGGAAGTCGGAGCTGACAGAACTCTAAGAGGGGACTGTGATCGAAGGATCTGCAAAGTCTTCACAGAACAGTGCATAAATTCACTGCTGAGTGAATCAATCGAAAAAAAAAACTGGAAGTGAATCGTCTGGTTGCGATAGCTATTGTATCCGACGTCGAACGTATTGTATGTTCTATCGAAAGCGCTTCAATTCTAACGAGCTTCTTGTCTAACAGCACGGTGAAGAAGACATTAAGAATATCAAGTACGTAGCCCAGAAGATGGAGGGGTTGGCACGGGTAGAAAATGGGATTTAGCACACCCACGGTTTCCGGCTTCCTGACAAGAATTTTCAAAACACAATGTCGATTGCACCGGCGGAGCTTGTAGGTTGATATATATCCAACTACACGAGGAGAAAACTGAATGCCCCTCTACACTAGGACTGCTTCAGTATTATCCAGCTCAAGAGTGCTCCACAACACAATATAAATTGCTGGATTTCGCGGCATTTTTTGCACCGCATTGGGGAATTCTTCCCCTTCCCCGTTCCTTCTAGTATAGATTCGAGGTCAGCCAACTTCGTGAAGTCCACTTCTAAGCAGGTCACGACCGCTAGTTTTGCAGCTAGCCGCCGTCTACAAGACGTGTAGATGACGTGATGTGTTAAACCAGCGCAGCATCGCTGACGTTGTGGGGCTTGCGCGTAAAGACGCGTGTTGGAAGTTGATCCAACACGGCAGAAAAGTCTCCAGTTTGGAAGTTGGTGTCCAAACGGATTTAGCCCTAACGAGCTGTAAAACAAACAAAAGAAAGTACATAGGAAAGGATGAAAAGAGAACATGGACTGAGTGAAAGCTACGAAGCTGTCGAAGATTAATTTTTGTTATTGTTGTTGTTGTTTTTATTGTTTTGTTGTTTGTCTTCCACTTGTGATTGTTGTAATATTTAGTATTAGGTCATCCAATAAGTGATGTCGTTTTTCCACCTTGACTTCAATTGAACAAATTTTCAACAAAACTTTATTTCAGCCAACAGTGTAATCACCACCATTATCAACATCCTTTCCCCATCTAACCGGCAAACAATAGCTCCAATACCTGAGCAATAGAACTGTTGCGGTTTCTGAGCAAAATATGTGAACATAGCACTCTGAATATCCTCCAAACCTTCAAATTTCCTACCAGTAAGAACATGTTGTGAAGACCGGAATAAGTGCTAGTCCGAAAGTGCGAGATAGGTAGATTACGATGGATGAGGCAGAACCTCCATCCTAATTCGTTGGTTTTTATCAGCGTCCGTTTTGCGCAGTGCGGTCTTGCATTGCCGTGATGGAGAATTACGCCCTTTCTGTTGACGATCGCCGGATACTTTTCCAGTAAAGCTTGGTTCACTTGGCCCAATTGCTCACCGTAAAGGTCTTCGTCAACGGCCTGTCCAGATTTAAGCACATCAATCTGGACAACTTCACGGATATTCCACCAAACACAGAGGAGTGCCTTTCTGAGATGAATATTCGGCTTCGCAGTAATTCTTGGTTGTTCATTTTTGGAAAGCTACTGCTTTTTGCTCTCCGGATTATCGTACAGGATCCATTTTTCGTCTTCTGTGATCAGTCGATCAAAAAACGGATCTGTACGGGGTCGCTGAAGCAGTGCACTGCAAAGCGTCGATCGGTTGGCACGGTTCTCGGCGGATAAATCGTGCGGTACCCAGACACCTGTTCTGCATACCTTGCCAATTTGGCGTAGATGAAAACGTATGGTTGATTTGGGTTCGTTGAGAGCACTCGAAAGTTCCTGCACTGTGTGACAAGGATTCGCCTCCAGTTCTGCCATCAGCATGTCGTTATCAAATGTTGCGGGTCTTCCTGATCGAGAAGAGTCAGAGAGGTCAAAATTACCGGATTTGAACTTGGAAAACCATCGCTGGCATTTGGGAACGTCCAGTGCACCTGGATATTCACCGCAGATATTTTTGGTAGCAACCGTTGCGTTACTACCCTTCCGAAATTCGAACAGCATGCAATGCCGAATGTGCTCCTCTGAGAATTGCCAAGCCATTTCACCTGAACTTACAAGCTAACAATTCAACGAATGGTAGGTTCTAATTTTTTGCATTGCAAGTCCCATCTACCTTAGATTCACCTTAGTGCACCGTCGAATTACACAAATCTGCCGACAAATAATGAGCTAAAACCGTAATGCACAAAAAACGACATTACTTATTGGAAAACCTAATAATTTAGGTTACAGATATACACCTGATTCCTTCTAATTCTGTTTGGCTGCTGAGGCATTGAGTTTAGAACTGCTAAAGTACTTGGAGATTTAATTAATTAACACATATTATTAACTGATTCTATTAAAGAAGTATAAAAAGGAAGAAACTTGGTGTGTTGTTCCCTTTATTATTTGTAATCTCAGAGGCGGCATGTGGTCGGACCCAAAACAGAGCAAAAATAGAAAATAATCAGGTCCGGTCTGCTTCCGGAATCTGCTCCACGGCAGCAATGCGTGCTTTGCTCAACCCGCCTCATCTCGTAGTGAAACCTCGTCCGTGGCGGGCTCGGCGCCCGGTCTACCTACGGTAAGCGAGCGCGTCGCTCCGCCTTCTACAGTAAAGGGAGATACCTAACGTAACGCACTCGCCCTTCGATGAGTTATTCCGCTCGGCGGCTCCCGCGGCCGCCGCAGAGCAGCATGACTCATCGCCGTCCGCCGCTCGCCGTAAAAGTGTGCGGAGGCCTTATGAGCAGGGATGTGCGGAAATTTTTCTGGAAAAAGCGGAAGAAGAAAGACACGGGAACGCTCAAAAATGGCCGGAAACCGGAATACGGAAAGCGGAAACGGAAATGACACATGTTCGCCATTTCTTCAAAAGTGCATCTGAAACGGCGCCAGAAGCGGCTTCTTTTGCATTTTTTCTTGCTCAGAACTTTGCAAGCAGCAGAATCTTCCACAGTTTAATGCTCATCCTCATCATAACATAACATAACGAAGCATGAATTCATAATATTGTTATGATAACCTTTTAGCTATGGCTAGGGCAATAAACGAAAACAAATTCATGGTCTTATCTCACTATTTCTCACTAATTCAGCATGCAGCCTTTCCATATCTAGTTCTGGCGACTGATTTTTCGCTGACTTTTTTGATGCTACTATTTTTTGAACGGTAGACCTAACCACTTGAGGTTAGGTTACTTACAGACTCCGCCCCCCCCCCCCCCCAAAAAAAAACACGGGTGAAGTCTAAAACTGGAGTAGCCACCTACATCATTTTCTTACCAGGAAAAAGATTCCTCTCAACACTTTTAAAAACCTGTGGCATCATGGACGGCGTGGTGACTGCACAGCAGCGATGTGCGGAATTTCCGTTTCCGCGTTCCGAATTCCGGTTTCCGGCCATTTTGAGCTCTTCCGTTCCGTTCCGTGTTCCGCCTGTTCTTGACCCGGAAATCAGAAACGGAAATAGGCATTGCCTCCCACTACTTCCTACTTTTGAACACAATCACCCCATCAATTAAAAAAGTGTTGCACATAATTGTGAGAAGAATACTGCTTGACAATTCCGGGGAGCCAGCTGAACATAAAAAACGCACGGCAGCCGCGGCGACTGCTGCGGCAAGCGCGACATCTACATAGTGTGTGCTGCTACAGTTACGAAGTCTAACGATCTTGTAACTGCATAAACTGCTTTGGATACCTCTGCTCAGCCATTTGAGGGTCCTCCGGTGCACTTAGTTAGAGGAATTGATTATTTTGGGTGGGAATTGGGCGACCTAATCAAAGAAATAGACAATTGCTGCCATTGTGAAAAGATTTTGGGTTCTTTCATGACACGAAGCTTCATTTCTAAAAGCCACATATTTAGGTACAATACAGCATAACTTGGGAGTTTGTTAGAGATCCGTCTCCCCATAACAGCCCACCCAGGAACGAAGCGTGGCGATTCATCGCGCGTGCGGAAGAGGCCGTCGCGCGCGCAGCGAAAGCTTGTATGTTCGTACTACCAGCCGACAACTCCAGTAAGAATATCCTTAAAATCGGTCAGATTACCAGCAAAGAAGGCTACTCGAAAATGGTATCGGCTGACCATAAGGCAAAATTAACGTGCCAGCAAAGGGTATATACGAACTACGTGCTGAACATGCTTATCATTGAGTTTTGGCTCTAGATGATCCAGATGATTATAGGAACTTTATAACCGTGTAGTGCAGCACCATGAAGCTAAGAGTTGTGCCATTCTCTGGTGTGTTTGAAGATTATGTCGGTGCCCCTGATCTATGGTGTAAATTTGACCCACATGGGGTGATGTTGCTAATTTTTAACGGGACATTGTCGAAAATGTCTATTTTAAGATTTCGATCTACTTGAATTACTTATAAAAAACCAATAAATATGAAAAACCTGTAGTCGGAACCTGTAGAAAGAAAAAGAAGGAAAAGTAGATAGAAAGACTGCTTGCTGAAATAGAGGGTGAGAAATAGTAAAAAACAGTGAGGCAAGACCTTGCACTTGTTTTATTTACTGTGCTACACCTCCTAATATTGTGAATTCATGCTTCGTTATACCACATTGTGATTAGGATGTGCAACAATTTGTGAAAGATTTTGCTGCTCGGAAAGTTTTGTGTAAGAGAAATGCAATAAGAGCCAGTTCTGATGCCGTTTCAGATGCACCTCCGAAAAAATCGCGAACGGGGTTATTTCCGTTTCCGTGACTCGTATCCCGGTTTCCGGTCATTTTTGAGCGCTTCCGTTCCGCCTTCGGTCTTCCGCCTTTTCAACAAAAAAAAATCCGCACATCCCTGCTGCACAGATATGTATCTGCAGACGGGCCCTCGAAGGAGGGGTGGGGAGAGTACAGTAGCGCACCTTCAGCACGTGCCCACGTGCATGCGCGCGCTATTGTATGGGAAGCGACGAAAGGCTCTGTGGCAAGCGAGTCGGTGGCTCAGCAGGATGCGGGGCTACATCAAAGGTGCTCCACCGGATGTTCGACTCCCGTACTGTGCACTAATTTTGCATTTTTGCATAACCTCTGCCTCCTTCACCACTTTGCTTCCTACACATCTCCTACATATTTATTTCACTCTAAATTGTTAAAACGGTCAGATTTGTGATCAACACCCCATGACCTCAACAGCCCTAGTCACCCTACCTACCGTAACCTACCGTAATCGGCCGAAAATTGGAAAACGGATGTCAGATTCGTGATCAGCACCCCAAAGAACCCCCCTAGGAGAAGTCTGGGCAAAATCGGTGATTAAAACCTCGACAGCCCTAGTCATCAGTACCTGCTGTAACCCGCACCTGTCGTGAGGTCACTGTTTAATATTCGCTGAAAAACACAAAACGTTGTATAATTCAGAAACTGGGAAAAATGAGTGAACCGCAGCCCATAGTAAATCCTTGTTTGACAATTTAGAAAAAGATGTGTACCACCATCAAGGCACTATTGTACTTTCACGACTCCAAAGGTCGAGAAGAGGTCGAAGAAATTTTCGCCCAAACCTCCCCAGGGGATTATTTGGGGTGCTGACCACGAATCTGACTTCCGTTTTCCGTACTACGCTGGAGTGTGTTAAATTACAGTAAGTAAAGGTGATCAATGGTAAGGTCATGGTCATCGTTTTTCGCGTTGAGCACGAATCTGATCCTTATTTGACAATTTAGAGTGAAATAAATGTGTAGGAGATGTGCAGGAAGCAAATTGGTGAAGGAGGCAGCGGTTATGAAAAAATGCAAAAATAGTGCACAGTACGGGAGCCGAACATCTGGCGGAGGACCTCTGAAGGAACCCACCCTGCTGAGCCACCGACTCGCTTGCCACGAAACCTTTCGCCGCGTCCCATACAACAGCGTATACACGTGGGCACGCGCACTCGGTGCGCTACTGTACCCCCCCCCCCCACCCCTTCGAGGACCTGTAGCTCGTTTGGTTCAAGGACTCAGCAAAAACGAAACATGTTTTTCTACTATGTGAAGGATACAGATTCTCGTAGTACTATCCATTTCCCCGTTCAGACCTACGCCTGAGACCCTTCCCTTGTCAAAATTCATTCTGGAATCTAAGATGATAACTGGATGACTGATTAGTCATGGTGGGTCCACACTTCCACAGGAATATTCAGTCTGTGTCAGCCTAGAAATCCTACGCCCAGAGTGACGACAGAGCTAGACAGTTCCTAGATGTTTCTCGAAGCAACATTTTTGTGTCAGCATTCGATAAGTCACCAAAATAACAGCTCATGGTGGATATTTGTGATGGTTCACTAAAAAATGAATCGCATAGCTCCATATGGATGAATATCACACCCAACGAAATTAAAAATTGAAATTTGCACCTTTGATAAGGAACACTGATGTAATCTCGGAGCAGACAACCGCATGCACCAACCTTCACTGAACACTTTGTTTCATGATACTGCGCTATATGCTTACAAAGTTTTGTAGCTATTTGTAACCACATATTGGATGAAGAATTTTATGATCATTCAAATGTTGAGTGCATTTTCTTAGCATACAATACATACATAGCCTTTGTGCATATTAATTTTATCTCCCGCTCAACTGCGGTCATTTTGGAGTAGTTTTTTTGGCGCAAATAGGGTCCGGGGGGGGGGGGTCACCTTATAAAAAGTGTCACCAACACCAAGAAAACGAGACAAGACACACTGATAGTAAAAAAAACAAACAAATAATGCTGTAGCTGTCTTCTGTGCTCTCCTCCGCGTCAGCGGAGGAGAGCACTGATTTTGGCAGGGGAAGGGACTTCAGGGTGTGGCTCAAGTGAAGCATCCGTGTTAGAATCGCCTACATTCTGGAGTTCCCTCCCTTGTCCAATTAGGAAGCACATAAGACGCGGATCTATAATCGAAACGAAGAGATAAGACTGCATTTACTTTCACTGTATGCAGCTACTCGCCACGCCGGCCCGCCGCGCCATGCTGTGGTGACCCCCCCCCCCCCGGACCCTATTTGCGCCGTTTTTTTTTTTTGGTAATCTAACCAGTATCAAGAATATTAATACTAGAGTTGTCAAACTGCATTTCTCTCACAATTGTATGAAGGAGAACCCTTTTTAATTGATACGCTGATTGTGTTCTGTATAAAACTAGTGTGGAACAGTGCCCACTTCCGCTCGCTTCCACGTTCCAGTCAAAAACAGGCGGAACACGGAACGGAACGGAAGGGTTCAAAATGGCCGAAAATCGGAACACGGAAATGGAAATTTCGCACATTCCTGCTTATGAGCTTTTGCCACGGCTCAATATACGTTGAGTTAGCACAATGCCTTCCAAAGAAGATATGGAATTAATTGTGAATGACTGCGACCAAACGGATGGAGTGTGGCAGCCACCAAAAGTTGACACTTAATTCCATAACTTCTTCAAGCTCGTGGATAATTTTGATTTTTTTTTTTTGCTATTCGATGGTCGTGACTTAGAGTCATATAACACCGGGATATAACATAGGCTTAATCGAAGGCTGCGGATTTTGGAAAAATAGTAATAGAAAGGGTTGAGTAACACTTTGTACTCTACGAAAATAGGGGTGAAGCAATGGGATCCAATAATATTGCTAAAAAATCCAATATTCCTAACTTTTACAAGCCTGCAAAACGGACCCTCACCTCTCTCTCGTGAGTTGATTCTCCCTACAATGCCGCTCGCGCCGCACGGTCAAAAGTGGGCGAAAAACGCAAAAAAAAAAAACGCAAAGCGTCACATGCTCATAACTCCTTCAGTTTTAGGTTTTTTGAAAGAAGGTTGGCAAAATTGGATTCGTCTCTTCGGGATCCACACAAACATGTATACAACTTTTCCGGAGCTACCACATTTTCGCCGTGAATGGTCCAAAGTTGATTGGAGCGAGCTTTTGCGACTAAAGCAGCTTAGTTCCCAGGACATATGTGCTTTCGGAGTATCTCAAGCATGGCGTACGTTGCCAGTGCTCTGTCATGCCAGGAATGCCCCGATCAGAACCATCGATTTTACTCAAAATTTGTGGTTCGGGGTGCCGAACACGATGCCGAAGTACATTTGGACGAGTACGGGAGGGTACCGCTCATACCGACAACTGAGGGTGATCGGTGACCCTGACCCGACGGGAAGTAACTTGCTGAAGTCGACGGAATTTTCAAAAACGGACGTCGGATTCGTAATCAGCGCCCCAAATAACCCCTAGACGATTTTGCATGAAGTTTGCACGAGGAAATTTGGCCAATTTCGAAAATATCGGTTTTCGATGACGTCATCATCCGCGCAGCTCGGCCTAACACGCCCACGTCCTCGATGGGATATTGTCAAAAAACCGATGTTGCCAAAATCGGTCGAAATTGATGGCATTCGATAGAGATTTTCAAGCAGAACAGAAAGGTGTTATTGGGAGTGTCGAAAACCCAAATATGGGCGAGTAAGAGGGCAGGAAATTTCAACCGCTAAGTCCGCCGCCCTAAAACGGCAGACGGGACTAAGGCAGTTTAGGCAGTTGAGAAGTTCTGAACCCGTCACCGTAAAGTACCTTAAGTGCTCTGTTCGCATACGCATTCTGAAGCCGTTAGCTCGCCGTGTCTTCTCGCAGAGGTCCACCGAAATAGAAAAAAATGCGTCACGCAAGCTTCACCTGCATTTTCGCGCCGCTGTAGCATTGCCCCTCCTAAGCTAAGCCATTCTACTTTAATGTGCTAATAGACCGTTCTACTGCCTACAAGACCCACAAGTTGCAGCCGAAACGATTCGAACCTGACAGAGTTATTGTGATCCGAACACGTCCGCGCGTGCAATTTAGCGCAACAGCGGCAGACGCTCTCCGCGCTGTTACTCGCCCAGATTACCGTTTTTCCCACTCTAAATGAAACCATTCAATTCAGCATGAAAAGCTCTATCGAACGGTGTCGAGCATGGCCCAACTCGAAGACATCGATTTTTCGATGACGGTCAACGTCTTTCTGTCGCGGCCTCGAGTGGCCTCACCTGGATGCGAATCTCCCAAAAAATTGATGTTTCCAAACTCCATCAGAATTGGAACCATTCGATAGCGCCTCTCATGCTGAACAGAACGGTACCATTGCGAGTTTCGAGCACTCAAATATGGGCGAGTAGGAGCGCAAAAAACTCTATCCGCTAGCTTTCGCCGCTCTAAAACGGCAGATGGGGCTAAGGCAGTTTAGGCCGGTGAGAAGTTCTGAACCCGTCACCGTAAAGTGCCTTAAGTGCTCTGTTCGCATACGCATTCTGAAGCCGTTAGCTCGCCGTGTCTTCTCGCAGAGGTCCACCGAAATAGAAAAAAATGCGTCACGCAAGCTTCATCTGCATTTTCGCGCCGCTGTAGCATTGCCCCCTCCTAAGCTAAGCCATTCTACTTTAATGTGCTAATAGACCGTTCTACTGCCTACACGACCCACAAGTTGCAGCCGAAACGATTCGAACCTGACAGAGTTATTGTGCTCCGAACACGTCCGCGCGTGCAATTTGCGAGCGGTCGCCCCCCCCCCTCGATTAAAAGGTTCGAATCTGTATGCATTGTTCAGGCACTCCAAAGGCTCGCTGGACAGCCTTAGAGCAACTCCTGGCTAGGGCGGCTGCAAATTTCTGACAAAATTCCCCAAACGTTCAGTCTACAAGCTGTCCCCCCCCCCCTCGATTGAAAGGTTCGATTATGTAAGCATTGTTCACGGCGCACTCCAAAGGGTAGCTGAACAGCCTTAGAGCAACTCCTGAGTAGGGCGGCAAGACATTTCTGATAAAACTCTCCAAACGCTTAGTTTACAAGCTGCCACCCCCTCGATTGAAAGGTTCTCTGTACGCATTGTACACGGCGCACACCAAAACTTCGCTGGAAAGATTGGAACTAATCCTGAGTGGGGTGGCTGGAAATTTCTGATAACGTTCTCCAAACGGTTCGAAATAGTCTTGAGGATTTCGCATTTCCCAGTAACAGAAGATAGAAGCACAGTGGACATTTGCTCGCCCACTCGATTGATAGGTTCGATTCTGTGTGCATTGTGCACGGAGCACTCTCGGGGCATTCCTGACATGACAGAGCACTGGCAACGTACGCCATACTTGAGATACTCCAAAAGCACGCATGTCCTGGGAAATAAGCTGCTCTAATCGCAAAAGCCCGCTCCAGTCAATTTAGGACCACCCACGGCGAAAATGTGGGTGTTCCGATAAGGCTGTATACATGTTTGTGTAGACCTCGAAGAGACGAATCTAATGGTGCCAACCTTTTTTTGAAAAAGGCTAAAACTGAGGGAGTTATGAGCATGCGACGCTTTGCAACGCTATTTTTGCGTTTTTTCGCCCACTTTTGACCGTGCGGCGCGAGCAGCATTGTACCACTTAGGTCACCGACCGCCGGCGTTTAGGATGAAGCAAATCCCTAACTGCGAGAGGCCACTGCACACCCACACATTAAATGGCTGAAATTCTCTTATTTGCACGACTCGGGTCGAGGAACTTCCGTTTTCGTATTTCTTAGGCAGAGGCGCTTCTGCCTATACACACCACTTCCGTTGTACAGACCTACGGCAAGGAACTTAAAAAACTCAAAAAAGGAAATAATTTTGATCAGTCGGCCTGAGAATCAAATCATCGAGGCGAAGTATTCACCGCTTTTCCATTTCGGTTCACATTCCAACCACTACTGGGAGGATGTGCTAACTTGTATAAAAGCCCTACTTAAACAAGACCTCTACTGCTTTTCCTAACCGATGTGCTAATAAGGGACGTCCGCAAATCAGCACAATATACAAGTGCTCGTCTTCGGTATACAGGGTGCGCCATAAATATGGTCACTCAATAAAAAGCGAATTACTGACGGGGAATTTGTCAGGGAATAGCGAAACTTCCTCAACAATTTACTAACAATCTAGTTAACACGCAAAATGGATATAATCTAATATGATCTTCCTTGGCACGAATGACAACCTTCAGACGCTTAGGGTAGGACTCAACGGCGGCACGTAAGGTTGCTTGCGAAATTTTCTTCCATGCTTTTTCCCGTGAAGATTTCAATCCTCGAGTCGTAGTGCGCCTTTTAGCGCAGGCTTCACTCTCTAGAATGAATCAACGCAGTTATCCATAACACTCAAATCTTACGAATTTGTCGGCCATTCAGAGACAGGGATGAAGTTGGGAAGATTCCTTGCGCACCACTCCTGAGTCTTCTTGGACTTATGAGCGGGTGCGCCGTTGTGTTGAAAGGTCCATTTTGTATTTAAAGGGTGTTCTTGAGCCTAGGGAAGCAACTCCTTCATCATAATGTCGTTCACGTAGACATTGGTGTTGACCTTGGCTCCTTTTTCAACGAAAACGAATCGTGTCCGTCCTATGGCGCAAACTCCGGCCCAAACAATCAGGGAAGCTCAGTGAGAGTTTCTGTTAACGGTGTCTGCATCCTCACCACTTTCAGCCAATAAGCGCTAGTTTTGGCGGTCAAAATGCTGTTCAATTGAGAAAAGTTTTTATCAGTGAAGAACGTCCGTGCAGTGGTCGTGCCGCTCGAGGAGTCTTGGACATTTTTTCTTCTTCCTTCCATCTGTGCAGGCGTTTGTCCGTGCAGCTGACGGAACTTCTAGGGGTATAGTCTAAGTTCATTCTTAGCAACTCGCTTCATCGTGATAGCCGATAATTTGAGCTCGAATGCCATCTTTCTCATGCTGCGGCCTGGATTCCACTTGAATTGTTCTTTCACGATTTTTCAAAGACTACTCGTAGCTACGGGTACCTAGCAGCCAGGTCGGAAACGATCATCGAGAGAGTTACGTTCCACACAGCGATAGACTGTCATCTTGTGCAGCTTCAGCAGACGAGCGATGTTGGGAACAGAAAGTCCTACCCTTCTCGGATCCAAGATTGCGCCTCTTTGACAACAAGACTTTACCATTTCTGATAGAAGCAGTGTGGAGATGCAAAAAACACTATATACGGTTAAGATGACACGTAGAATCCGAAGAAACAATGGAAACATAAAAACGTTCACAAACAAATACAAAAAATGACGCGCGAAAAAGTGACCATATTTATGGCGCACCCTGTAGTCTACGTACACAGTCAATGAGCCAGCAGAAAGATAGGTCCCGGAGCCATTTCTGAAAGTGAATCTAATGACAGCCCGCAAATTAGTTACTGAAAGAGTTTAGGCACTATACCCCACCCATAACCTCGTTCTTGCGTGATAAAATCACACCGAGCTTCCCCTGTCTTGCATTCCTTTCTAGTATTGCTTGAAATTTTTAAATAGCGGTTGGTTCCGAACTTTATCCCGAAAATAGACTGAGCAAATAATAAACAACTTTAATGGAACTCACAGTGGTGTTCTCTTCTATCGCATTGTTTCCTTTGGCCATTTTCAGTTTGTGTAGTTGTCGTGAATATAGTAATGGTGGCGGTCAGAAGAAGATGTGAGAATTTAGACGTTTGTGAGCGGAGAAAGCTGCCGGGAGGAAGTTGGGAAGAGAGGAGAGAGAAGAACGCTTTGCTGTGGCAGTCTACCCAAACGAGAAACTGATGAGCAGCACAAACGGCCGCCTGCCTGCAATGAGGGCTTCAAACGAACAATGATTTGCTAGTGCATTAAAGAAGCGATGTTGTGTCACGGAAACCACTTAACACAGAACAGCGATGCTAATCTTAAAAGTGTATTCAAATGAAGTCAGAAAAACAACATGAGACAGTGACCAACGACGATGCGTAAAAGAACCGTAAAAGAACATGTGGAATTACAATGGCAGATTCCAACCTGCTATAGGTTTTCAACATAGCGGGATAAATGGGGAGGAGTCTCACGCTAGCCTCTAGGTCGGTCGAGGCAGGTGACAGATTGGGACTCTCCGCGTAGGGTAGAAGCGTTCGCCACGCGACGTAAGGCCTTTGTCATATCATCGCTCACCCCGAGCGACGCCTAATGATATGCACCCATATCGATTCCATCGCGCCGCCCGATCGATATGAGAGCATATCATTAGCAGCAGAAATCGTGGTGAGAAAGCGTTCTTTCAGTTGTTTTATGTTCCGAACAGGAGTACGCATGGCCTCTAAGCACTTGTAGACAGTACCCTATCACCCGTGTTGTATTCTGTTCTCGACTCTACACTATAGCTATCAGGATTTTGTAGGAGTAGAATCATGATCCATCTGTCATGGGTTAGGAAACAAAAACGCTCAGTATAATGAAGAACGAGGAGCTCTCCTATTTGTACTTATGCAGTAGTTAGGCAGTCCTGAAAGCTACACAAAAGGTACTGTAGGAACTAGTGTCTTGCAGATCAATAAAACGTTTCATAATCCAAGGACAACAAGTGGTGCTCCCTCGTCTTAAGAACTTTAACTACACATTTGCTCACGAATTCACTGATTTCTTGGCCTTCCATATGGGACCAGCCGTAGTTAAAACTTTATCCACTCATTTTCTGGTTGGCAACACATGGAGATTGGATCTTCCCAAAGTGAAAGGAAACAGTAGGAAAGCAAGAATCTGTTTTGGCACCTCAGGAAACAAATGCACTGTGGACTAGATAAGGCTCATAGTAGCCTGGGTGCTTGTGCTATTGCACTCGAGAATGAACGCCTTTCTGCCCAATATATCAAGAGTGCTCTCACTATCACCCGCTTCTTGACGAAAACTGAGGTGACGAATAGGTGGAGAATGGACTGAAGGTTAGCAGGGCTACTACTTTTCAAGTCTGCACTTCAAAACTAGACGAGAACGTCGACATTAAGAGCGGTGTAATATTAAAAATTGAAGCAATTTGTTTATAATTACGTTTTTGCGCAGTTTTCGCCACTGCCATCGGAAAACAACTGCGTTTACTTCACGCTGTTCTCCTCAGTGCAGCTTATTCGAACTCCCATACCCTCCCTGTGGATGCGGACGTATGAGTCATCCGGCTGCCGGCCGGCCGCGCGCCATTGGTCGGCGCGATTACTCAGAGCGTCCGCCTAAGCGCGAATCAATCGGACCGCCCAGGGGTTGGAGGTGGGCAGGCCAGGGGAACGAGGGGGTAGAACGCTCGACCCCCATCGCCATCGACGGCAGCGACGATACCGACTGAAGAGCGCGTAACTACACCACAGCAGCCGTAGGAAAAAAAAAGATCCTTGAAGTCTGTATTTTCCTGCTGACCATATTTGTTTTCTGGACTTCGACTGATGCAAGTACCCTATACTTCTAAGGTTTATAAGGATCGTAATGGTTTGAACGGCATGAAACTAGCAAGAAGTGCAGATTTTCTGTTCATCGGTGAGAAATTCTGGAAGGACCTTGGACAAACGCATGCTCGTCATCTAGGCGAACAATACCGCTCTTCGTTTATCAAGCCAACTTGCATAGAGATTCCTTCTGGATACTGAACTAAATTAAATGAGCACATGTATGACTCTCTAGCTGTTCCGACCATTAGCGGCCGCAAACTAAACGCTCCAGCGTCAAGGCCCATTCACACTGCTGCGACAGTGCGGCGCGACAGCACGTATAGTGACCAAATTGATTGCTCGCATTGTCCGATCAATGTGGCACAATACGTGGCGTGGTGCCGCTCAGCGCTGAAGTATAAATGGGCCCTCAGTCAGTGTAGAGAGCGTTTAGTGTGCACGCGGAGCGCGACACGATGTAGTGATAAGCTCCGTTAAGCCGCGTGCACACTCCGCTGCGGCAGTGCGGCAGCCACGCTGAAGCATAGCGCGGAGGGGTGGAGTTACACTGCGGCAGCGGAGGCCGCAGTGAGGGGGGTGTGCACACTTTCACTGCCGCAGTGCTGCCGGCAGCGGCCGCAGCGGCAGTGGGAACGAGGAATGACCCGGGCATTCCTCACTGCCGCTGCGTGCGGCCGCGGCGCAGTCCAACAGTGCCGCAGTGTGCGAGAACAGCTCCGCCCACATTCCACTGCCCGCTGCTCGCTGCAAAGTGTGCACGCGTCTTTAAGCTGCATGCATACTCCGCAGCGACACTGCGGCAGCCACACTGAAGCATAGCACGGAGGGGCGGGGTCGCACTGCGGCAGCGGAGGCCGCAGTCAGGGGGTGTGCACACCTCCGCTGCCGCAGTGCTCCGGCAGCGGCCGCAGCGGCAGTGGCAGCGAGGACTGACTCGGGTGTAGAGAAGTCAGTAACAAATGGAAGGTCATTTCTCTAGAGAGCCCAATACTCGCGCTCTCACACAGACCTGCCGATGCTCCGTAGTCAATAACAGCGACAGCCGTGCTCGGCACAGGTTATAAAAGAAGGATCAAGCTGACCCTAGGCGGCTTTCTTTCTCCCTCCCGCTGACCCGCCTCTGGAGTTCGGCTCCCCTCGGAAGCTGGCGGAGCTTTAGCCGTTCGTCCCTGGACCCGCCTTATGCGATTCCTTCCCCCCCCCCCCTTCCTACCCATCCATCTGCCTTAACCTGTATTGTCTGATGAATAATGCTGATAAAATATTGTCGTCAAAGTATTTCTTGAAGCCTTCAAAGGGACAAAAATCTATTGTATAAGAACGATTTCTGCTGGTCGGATACGGGTCGGATGGAGTGTTTAAACGGAAGTCATTACGACCGTCCTTAAAAGAAGCTTGTCCGTTACACGGGCACACACTCCTCACTGCCGCTGCGTGCGGCCGCGGTGCAGTTCCACACTGCCGAGGTGAAATGTGGGCGGAGACTGGACCGGCCCCATTCCACTGTCCGCTACCAGCTGCAAAGTGTGCATGCGGATTTATCGATCGCGCGACGCGATGCATCGACATGGCAGCGGTTATTGTTGCGTCGCCGAGCTGTGCTGCACTATGCTCGCGGTTCAGCGATGTTCATTGAGCGTCGCTCCGCGGCCGGAATATAAAACCCCTTAAACGCCTTAGTCCTAGTTTATACTTGCGCCGCTGCGCGGCGCGGCACCATGGTCGGAATAGAAATCGACGGGGCGACGCGAAAAATCGATATCTATGGCGACCGTGATGCCGCGCCGCGTGGCGGCGCAAGTATAAACTAGGGCTTAGGTCTATGTTATACTTCGGCGACGCGTTGCCGACGTCGCCGACGCTGTGCTGAATGGGCTGCTACGCGCTGCGTAGCAGCCCGCACAACACAGCGCCGCCAGCGGTGTCACCGAGAGCTCCGCAGGGGGTGTTATACTTCCGTCGCCGCGCTGTGCACGGCGACGGTCCGTCACCGACGTGACCGACATCATCCAAGGGTGGCAGAAAATGCACTCCGATGGAGTGTTTTGATTGTTGATTGGTTCCTCGTTCCCAGCACTGTCATCATCCCCACCAGACTTCGAATTACGAAATCGAGAAGTGCAAAAGACGACCATCTTGTGTACACCAATAGTGCCATCCATTTGCTACAACACTGAGTGTTTGGGGATTTGGGGAGGGAGTGGGAACCTAAACCTTACCTCCCCTTCACTTTGTCACCTTTCTTCGCTTTTCTGTCCGTCTCATCTGTTCCATTCGCGTTTTCTAGGCCTTTTCGCTTTCTTGCAGAGCAAGTGACACAAAATAAAACTGTGAAGAAAATAAGTAGTGTTTCCTCGCTTTCTGAAATGATACTGCAAACCTCTACAAAGAGCTTTTTCGAAATACAATTCATATTAATTAAGAGTTAAATTTTCCTGTGAATTTCGAAAATTCCGCGTAAATTTAATTTCAATGCGACTTAACGAAAAAGGCCTTTGCTAAGCTACAATAAAAAATTTAACGAAACTGCTGGCTATATCGTTAAGTCGGTAAATCAGTAATCGTTAAGTGCTCAACTCTGCCCCGCACTTCTATTATTAATATATTTTCAGATCACACTTATCCATCCTTCTAAAGACAAATGTGGTTACTAAGAGAAAATTCGCCAGACAATGGTCGAGCAGGCTACCGTTCATACAAAACAAAAAATCATCATCAAGTCTCGATACATATTAAGAAAAGTTCACAGTGTAAGCAAATTCGAGGCAGATGTGATCACCTAGCGTTTCTATCCGCAGACTGGTTGTCAAATGATGACATTGAAAACGCGCTGCGATGCTAAAAATGCGTTACGATGTTCTCCTGTCGACGACGTCGCCGAGGTCGCCACAGACGCATCCTCAACGACGTCGGCGACGTCGGTGACGTGTCGCAGCGTCGGCGACGCGTTGCCGAAGTATAACATAGGCCTTAAACGCCGGTCCCGTAAGTCGGTGGCAGCTAGCAACAGGCGGTCGCAGCGACGACAGCGGTGGAAGCGAGAGTGACAGCGGCCGCTCGCAAACATTGTGCAACGAACTTCCGGATTTAACCGATTTGCATGTTTTGCACGGGTGACCAGTTGCTCCCGTCGCGTACTATGGACGGGCCCAAAGAGCAAATTATTCTATTAATATCTTTAGGACGTAATGCACAGCACATTTGGCGTCTTATTTGCTTCAAAGACGCATAGTTTCTAAGAAGACCGACTGAGTAGCAGCCGGCGGTGTCTGCTTCTGTTGCGGCGGATCAAAGCATCAAACGCGACTCCACTGTTCCCCAATTTGTGAGATTTCAAAAATTTCAATTCCCAAACATGAAACAGAAGGAGGAGCGAAAGCCTAGGCGAAATACCAGCCCATGACGGTGCAAGGTTACGAGAACTCATTGCACTACTAAAACAATCGATGCGAGTCGAAGGAGCGAGTGAACATATGTTGTCGGGGGAGGGGCGAGGACCTTCGTCAAGAACCACTCCCGGGCATGCCACCGTTCGTAACGAGGATCCATCTTCGGGTTTAACGTCACCACGAATTTTAGAAGTTTTCAAAAGAAGCATCAGATAGTGAGATTGTAGAATGTTCGATGACAGAACGAAACCAAGTGAACACAGCAGTTGCCGTCGCAATCCCAATTAATGAAAGCAGCATCGCACGTCTCCTAGAACAGGTGATTAAAGCTATGTCTGGATAACGTAGCAGAGGTATCACCAAACAGAACTAATTGCTAGCCGTTGTAAGAACTAAAAAATCGGTGACACTGATGATAGCCGGTGAACTGGCACACATGTCGCTTTTAATTACAGTACAGACCTGCGGTTATGCCTCAAACAACGTATCATCACCAGGCAACGTCAACACTGACGTGTTGCTCTTCGCAGCTAGATGCGAGTGAGAAGCAAACACATCACGGGGAATGGGAGCCCCGATAGGCGAAGGCCGCAACAGCATCGGGAATAAGATGCCCCGCTGACGAAAGGTTTGACAAGTTGTGAGTTGAACAGCTCAATTTACTCTACACTTGAAGTCGTGAACAGATTAACACCTATGAAGTGATGCGGGAGGCTGCACAAGGCCGAGCCAAGCTTATCAGGAGACGTTGAGGAAAGGCTCGTCAAATCGACGAAAGATAAGAGATCACCTACGATTTCTCGCCACCGCGGCTAAGATTCTTAGGCAATAAAGACCTCACTTGTTTGTTAGAAGGGAACGAAACAGTAGAAGGAGAGTTATTAACACCAACAGACAAACGCTAGCAAATATACAGGCCTTTGAATTAGCGCGTTGTGGGAAACGGATGGCGAGCAGACTTCAACAGAGCGTAACCAACACCAAGAATCGACCCTTTGAAAATCACGAAAATCCGGAGCTCAGAAAGAACGTACAGCGCGAATACCTATCTCACATTTAAAAACTATTGTTGGTTACAGAGAAGAACAAATTACATACGTCTTGAGGAGAAGCTCTATGGAAACTTCACCCGAAATTGGAATGAATCGGGTTTGTGCCCACCGCTTCCGCTAACTTCCTCCGTATTTATAAACACCATCATCGTTGATGCCAACGAGAGACTAGAACATCTGCTATAAACGCAAAGGATCAGGATGCAGTGAAATCGCGGAGAGATGAGTCAACTGACGGCTTCCTCGACGATGCCACTAGCAGGACGCATGCAATGATAACCAACATGGTATCACTGTCATGGGCGTCGACAAACGACATCGTTGCCGTTGACGAAGAATATGTCGCGGTTTGGAATCTGACTCACATGCTGCCTGTAGAGGAGTGGAGACATCAGATCGGGGAAATGAGAGATTGGCTCGGTCGAGAGCGAATGTGCCGCAGCACCCTCGCCTATGCGCTATCTCTGCTAAAATCTCTACATGTCCAGCCGCAATATTGCAACAGCAATTCAAAGCATGCGCGAGAATGTAATAGGTAGGTGATGACGAGGGAAAGAAGGAATGGACGAGACCGCGCCTGCTTCTTGAGGCGCAAAAAGCACACTCGCGGCGAATGGTCACTACCAGACGTAAACGACTCTCACCAGCGGCGAGAATGAGAGCAGTCGGGCACAGCGTAATGCAAGGCCATTGCAACTCCGCAAACTCTAGGTAGACCGGCGGCGCATTGCTAGGTGCGGAGGCCGGAGCCAACGGCGACGTACTAGGGTCAGCGGAGTACAGGAGCGCACGAGCTCCGCCGCCCGCTTGTGGTGCGGCGCTTCGTGGTCGTCTGGAGAAAATGCTTCTGCACGACAGGCCTGCGGCACGCACGCTGGTGGACTGGAAAGGGACACGAGCAAGGAAGATGCTGAGTTGCCGGGTAAGTAATGAAATTTCGAAAAGAGGTGTGCGCCGCTGAGCAACCCGTTCCCGTTCGGAGACGCCACACACATTACCCGGGCCCGCCCAATTCGAGGTGATCGATGGCTGTTCTCCGGAGACAGCGTGAGTATTGTTCGAGCCTCTCAGCGATCACGATTATAGACATCGCTGACACGAACGTCGGGAATGCTTAACGCAGATGGCCTTCCAAAACGTTTTTTTTTTCAAGCCGGAAACAGGTCAGCGCTTCAGGGATTAGCAGAAATGAATGCCTCTCACATCTAGCGATGTCTACCGTCCTAAGTATAAAGCTTAAACGGGCTAAGCAGACACATGTGGAGACAAAGCTAGAAGGGTGGGCATGCAGGCGGGCAGGCGATGACCAACGGACATGGAAGGGCTCCCGCTGGTCTCCATGCCAATATCGCCTGGGCCCCAGGACAGCGCCTGCTCGCGAGGCACTTGTCGGAGTGAATGAATAAAATTCTTGCAACGCCTTCGTCGTGTTTCCATTTTCCCTCCTATTTCAGGCACGAAAATCGATACACTTAAGAAAACGGCACATTAGTGCCAGACTATAGCCAACAAGTAACTGTTGAGCGGATGCGCATGCGAGTGAGAAGCTGATGAGTTGAACAAGAAGCTGGCACAGATTCCTCACTAGCAGACACTTTTTCAAGGGTGAATAGTGTGAGAACGCCGAGCCATGAAAGAAGACGTCACGACGGAATAAAGCGTCCACAATCCTATAGTCGCCCTGCGTCGATCTCACGGCGCGTAAGAGTTCGGTGTCATTATGTTCATGCCTAGCCAGTCTGTTTGAAGACGTGAACAATTGGCTCCACACTCGATATCTAATCAGGAGGCTCCAAGTAGAACTCTCATCTAAATTATTGTAGATTTAAAATAAAAACATGCAACATGAAGCACAATCTGCCTACCATGTTCTCTAGTAATAATGATAATTGGGTGCCTAAAACAGCATTTCTAGTTCAGGGTATAAGTGAGATAACACGACAGAATGAAACAAAACCTGCAACAAATTCGACCAACTCTGCCTACCGCCACTCGATGCGCACTCGTATGGGTCAGGAGACGCATAAGGACGTGGCATGGCAATAGGCAGTGTGCTGAGAACTTATTGATTTCAATGAGAGTCGCAGGTGTACCTTCCCCCCACCCCCCCCCCCCCCTTCCGGAATGTCCTTCCACCTAGCACCAGGCAATGGTTTTTTTTT
Organism: Heligmosomoides polygyrus bakeri; assembly: GCA_947359475.1. Taxonomy (NCBI): domain Eukaryota; kingdom Metazoa; phylum Nematoda; class Chromadorea; order Rhabditida; family Heligmosomidae; genus Heligmosomoides; species Heligmosomoides polygyrus. The sequence goes on from OX375870.1 coordinate 51,610,190, forward strand.
AGCTTTCCCTAATAGTGAGAAGTTTACTGGCAGAACACTGCTTCTGACGGCTAGGAGTCAGGGAGTCAGGGGAACAAAGTAGTGAGGACGAAGTACAGACGCTATGCAACATTTCCACAGCCGATGGAGAAAGAACCAGCATGGAGTTGTAAGTGCGCGGCTGGATAAATAGAGCAGCGCACTTACAACTTGTTAGACTAGTGGTTTGGACACCATTCGAACTCAGCCCCCCCCCCCCCTCTCAATCTCCCACGACCTTGTTCATCTCCACGTTTATCGACTACCTGCTGTGTCTGGTTCGGGACCGCACTGGTGCTCACTAGAAGGCAAACGCAGGTTGTTGTTGATCTTGCAGTATTCCAAAACGACTGGAAGCGTTTAAGCCTCTCGGCAGTTACCATAGGAGCGAAAGCGTTGGTGATCCTAGCTGTGCTTCGATACCAAGCCGAACAGAGTTGATGTGACCCGACTCGTAGAAAATATCGCGGCGTGATCAAGTCCGATGACGGCGACAACCTTGAAGCGCCCCACACTACCCCACCCGTTTGCGAGCAGCCTTAGCACCACACTCACTAAACTAAGGACGACGTCGCCACGCGACGTGAATGCGAACGAAGAAGAAAAGAGCGATGAGTGATAACGCTCGGCGAAGCGGCCGGATGTGCGGCAACTCAGGAGAGTCGTAATTCGATTGCGCCTGCCCAATCCACCGCCCCATTCCGACCGAGAGGCAATTAGCACGCCGCCAGCGGCACTGGCAGACGACGACGACGGCGCGGTGGTCACCACCTTGAGCTCGTGCTCGTGCTGCTCCAACTGCTTGTGACCATCACTACGCGCAGTGCTGCAACACTTGTCGTACGCGAGTAGAGGCCGTCAGCCAGACAGGCAGGCAAGGGCGCTAAGTGGCTCAGGGGGTCACCGCATAAAACAGCCCTATATAGCACTTTAAACTGCGCGAAATTAGAAACGTTATGCAGCAATCGTATGTACGCCTCAGGGGTGAACTGTGCTTAGCAGTTCAGATGTAATTCGGCCTGTCGTTGCTTCTCACAAAGGCTCATAACCACTGAACGCAAGGTGACCCACCCCCACCCCCATGAGCCACAGAGCGCAGAGACGAGGGCCATAAACATGCTCCAGAAGTGCTCCTGTTGCAACAATTCATTTTTACAAAGACAGCGCATCAAAGAGAGTTTGATTTCAAATAGAGAGATGTCGCAGAGACCTTTCTCATTCAGGTACTGTTGTTGCGAATAAAGCAACCAGGTATCAGAATACCACGATAGCTGTCAACGCATCAGACAAGCCTAGTGTATTTCTCATAAACCATTCGTCGAACGAGCTTCACGTATTCGCTGCCTATATGCTTTCCTTCTCGTAGCAAGCTGGTTTTGATGAACCTTCTAATCGACTATTTATCGTGAGGCCTTCATAAAAAAGTGGCGCTAGTTTTAATCGCCCTCGAAAAACAAAAATTAAGCTTTCAAAAAATGCTCAACAATATTGCCTTGGACGAAAATGAAAAGTTCACCACCGGTTGAAGCTGTACAGCATCATAGTCTGAACTCGAAAACCGCCGCCATAACCGTTACTTTACTTTCAGCTTTAATTACCAAATGAACTAAAACCACTCACCACAGAAACACCTGCACATTAACGAAAAATTGCTGAGAATCGCCCACCGTTTAGTTAGCAAACTGATGTCACTGGAACCAGGAAAGGAAGCCGCGCTACAGTTGAATGTGAGCTAAGGAAAGACAGACGTACGCCATATAATCATGTAGCGTAGGACAGGGGAACTTAGGAGAGAAAAAAGTAAAGCTGGGACTGGGCCGTCAGCAGAGCGCGTTTAGGTGGGCGGCAAAGTCGCAAAACCAATCGAAGCTGACGAGAACAGCAAATCCATTTCGCATCCATACGAAAGCGCAAGGGCACTGCCACGGCCAACGTCGAGAGTGGTTTTGGGAGAGGGGGGGGGGGGGGGGGGAGGTGGGTCAGCACCCTCAGCACCCAACCTCTTCGAGCCACCAACGTACGCTGCTCGCACAACACAGGCGCACACACTAGAAGGCAGAAGTGGAGAGGCTGCTGGTACGTCCAGAACGTTGATCGGATATGCGCGAGTCGGGCGTTTTCCACAACACGATGAAGCGGGGAAGCCGACAAGACACGATTCCGAAGAACAGCAGCGCGCAAAACCAAAGGGGCGAAAAACAGTGAGAACGACAAGGTGGGCGAGAGATGGTGCCGACGAGACGAGAGGAGCGCAAGTCGCGGCGGCGGCAACAGTACGGCCGCCGCCGCCGGCCGTACTATTGCCACTGCCGCAACCGCCAGACCCCTCCCGCCCCGTGCTAAATCGAGTCGCAAACACCTGCAAGAGGACGAAGTAGTGGCGAGATACCTCGCACTCCAGCGGAGTCCAAGGGCCAGATTCATTAGCGATACCGCTGGTATCATTATACCGCGGATTGACCATACCGGCCTACGTAGTATCTGATACAGAGAGATACAGAGATACAGAGATGCAGACACGACAACCGATATATCGTTACCGCCCCGTAAGCGGTTGATGAATCTGGCCCCTGAGGTCTCCGAAGAGATAACGGGGCTGCTCGTCCCGAACACGCTGAGTCATCGCTGAGGGGCAGATTCCAGACAGGAAAATGCCAGTGGCGGCGCTTGCACTGTGTTCTGGCATTCCGCCAGAACTGTCTGCTCCTCCCCTTCATCCCACTCCAAAGGCGCGTATCTGCCACTCCATGACGAGAAGTCCTCCATAAGTGTTTGTTTGGGGTGACCTCGCATGATAGAAAGAGGCCACGCCTGTGTCTGTGTCGACTGGGCTCAAATCGACATATTTCTTCCACTGACCACTACGGTCCTCCAATAAACCTTTTGACGAGCCAACATACTCGCAGAAGTAAGCACAAAGGAGCCAACACACTCCTAGTGCAAGTCAGAGCGCCACCAAACGCTCATAACCAGGACAGGTCTCAGGCGTAGGTCTGAGCGGGGGAAATGGATAGTATTGCGAGAATCTCCACCCTTCATAGAGTAGAAGAAACATGGTTCGTTTTTGCTAAGCCCATGAACCAAAAGGGCTACGGGCCCTCGAAGGTGGGGTACAGTATCGCACCGTCAGCGCACGTGCATACGTGCACGCGTTGACGTATGGGACGTGGCAAAAGGCTTTGCGGCAAGCGAACGGGTGGCTCAGCAGGCTGTGCTTCACAGGTGCTGGGCCAGATGTTCAACTCCCATGCTATGCACCGTTTTTGCACTTTTTCATGACCGCTGCCTTCTTTACCAATTTGTTTCCTACACATCAATTTCACTCTAAATTGTCAAAATGGTCAGATTCGTGATCAACACCCCAGATAGACAAAATTGGGCGAAAACGGTGACCCTGACCTTACCATTAGTCACTCCAGCGTAATACCAAAAAAACCATGTCAGATTCGTGATCAGCACCCCAAATACCCCCCCCCCCCCCGGGGGGAGAAGTTTGGGCGAAATCGGCGATTATGACCTCGAGACCAGTACCTACTGTGAGGTCACTGTCTAACATTCACTGAAAAACCCAAAACGTTGTATAATACAAAAGGTGGGAGAGGTGAGTGAAACACAGCTCAAAGTGAACCCTTATTGGACAATTCAGAGTGAAATAAATGTGTAGGAGATGTGTAGAAAGTGAGCTGATTTAAACCGCCATTAAGGCACTATTGTAGTTTAACGACTTCAGAGGTCGAGGAGAGGTCGAAAAAATTGCTTCGCTCAAACCTAGCCCAGGAGGGTTATTTCGGGTGCTGATCACGAATCTGACATCTGTTTTTGAAATTTCGGCCGATAATGGTAGGTCACATCAGGTACGGGTGACTAGGGCTGCTGAGGTCATAATCACCGATTTCCTCGACCCTTCGCCTAGGGGGGTTATTTGGGGTGCTGACCACGAATCTGACATCCGTTTTTTGGTATTACGCTGGAGTGCAGTAACTTACAGTAGGTATGGGTGACCAGTGGTAAGGTCATGGTCACCGTTTTCGTCCAAACTTTGTCTATAGGTGTTATCTGGAGTGTTGATCACGAACCTGACCCTTTTGACAATTTAGAGGGAAATAACTGTGAAGGAGATGTGTATGAAGCAAATTGGTAAAGGAGGCAGCGGTCATTAAAAAATGCAAAAATGGTGAATAGCACGGGTGTCGAATATTTTGGCCTACCACCTGCGAAGCAGCGTCGAGCCATGCTGAGCCACTGACTCGCTTGCCGCAAAGCCTTTCGCCAAGACCCATACGCCAACGCACGCGCTGACGGTGCGATACTCCTTCGAACCCTTAGCTCTTTTGGTTCAGGGACTCAGCAAAAACGAAACATGTTTTTCTACTAAATGAAGGATGGAGATTCTCGTAGTACTATCCATTTTCCCCGTTCAGACCTAAGCCTGACAAGGAGAGCCTCCAAACTGGCGGCGAGCTTTTGCGATGCAATTTTTACAGGATGTAAGGTCCCGTGGGGGAATCCAAAACCATAGTTACTCTTTTCGGAATGCTCTTCTGTAGTCGAAAAAAGCGTGTGGACGCGTGAGCGCGAAGTTCATGATGCCCTGCTGCCACCCAGCCCAATGTGGTCGGTTGGTGTAGTGGTAGTGTTGTACAAGGTGCGTAAAAAGTATTGATGCACTCAACGTAAACGTTAGAAATGACGACACATTATAAAATTTAACAAGTTCATACAAAAAATGCCGACAATGATCTAGCAAACAGAATAGCATCACTTGTATTTATGTGGGTTTCTTTGCTGCGAATGCAGGGGCGAAGACGCCGAGGAAAGGCATTGACGGTGCGCCGCAAGTAGTTCACGTCGATTTCGTTCCATGCTTTGACCAGATCATCCTTCACTGACTTCATACTTTTGTGGGGAGTAGCGCAAGCCTTGTTCCCCAAAATTTCCCATATACAGTAACTCAACGAATTCAAATCCGATCTTTACAGAGGTCATTCCTCTGCCGGAATGAAGTCCTCCAAGTTGGCGCGGCACCAGTCCTGAACAATCCTCGACTCTACGGCTTTCTCTCAAGGTGGGATTTGAGCCAAGGAACCAATTGCTTCTTTATGACATCAATACAAATAGTTCTACTCTTTTATATTTACTCCCGTATCCACGAAAACGAGAAACGCTTGTGATGAATGCACAAACCATGATACTGGCCGGATGCGCCTACCTTGCAGCGAGCCTTCCGCCAGAATTAACACTTTGGTGGTCCTTGAAGAATATGTAGCACTTTTACATGTTGAATGCACAAAAGTATCAAGTCACTGAAGGTCAAGGCATGGAACGAAATCGACGTGGACTATTTGCGGCGCACCGTCGATGCCCTTCCTCGGCGTCTTCACTCCTGCATTCGCATCAAAGAAGCCCGTATAAAATACAAGTGATGCTATTCTGTTCCCTAGATCACTATTGACATTTTGTATATAAACTTGTTGAACTTTATAACGTGTTGTCATTTCTAAGGATTACGCTTGGTGCGTCAATACTTTTTACGCACTCTGTAGCTTCAAGGAGCATAGTCGTGGGTTCGAGCTGGCGTTTTTTGTATTTGGGGTTTATCGTCAGTGGGATCCTTTATCCCATTTCCAACACATCTTTGAACAAAAACACGGCAACAAATGTCGTTTACGTTCATCGAGCCCTTTGAAAATGGAAAGGTGAGAATTTTTGACTTCCAGGTTAAGCAAGACTAAAAATTGATGCGAGATTCGTGATCAGCACCCAAGTATCCTCCGTGCACAAAGTTTGGGCGGTATTGATGCTTCCGACCTCACCACCCTCACCCGAGCCTCCCCCGGGGGCCTCTTTGCATCATGGTCGTTCTTGTCAAAAAAGGGCAGTCATTGAGGTGCGAAGCCACTCGAGGTGGAAACCAATTGAATACGTTAAGCGGTGGAAGGCTACACAGAAAGTAAAATGTCGGTGCTACTACGGTGCCTTTTTTGAACGGGTGGTAGATAGAAGTGTAGATGTTCAGTTTGTGAGCAGTGTATTTCGCTTGCATGCTTTTTTGCAATCCTCCATCATTGTTGAAGAAGGTATGTACATCATCAGTAATTCTTATCAGATGTTGACTGCGTTTTTGACTCCATCCATGTAAATAATATAATAGAATTAGTTGCCAACAACACCTCATCTTGAAACAGCTTGACTGTTCGAAAATCAAAAGTTGCCCATGTACTGTACTAGCGAGGTCGAAAAAACAGTTATTCATACTTCGGTTGCGGGTGTTACTTGAAGTGCTGATCATGAATCTGACAACGGTTTCTGGATTTCTCGTTTTCTTATGACAGGTTAGAGAAGTGTGAGTAAGTGAGGGTGGTGAGGCCGGATGCACCAATTTCGCCCAGACTTTGTGCGCGGAGGATACTTGGGTGCTGATCACAAATCTGGCATCAGTTTTAGTCTTGCTTAACCTGGAAGTCAAATTCTCACTTTTCCACTTTCAAAGAACATGATGAACGTAAACGACATTTGTTGCCGTGTTTTTGTTAAAAAATGTGTTGGAAATGGGGATAAAGGGCCCAACTGGCGATATCCAATCGCAGAATGCAAAAACACCAGCGCAAGGGGGAATTGAACCCACGACCATGCTCCTTGAAGTTACAACACTACCACTATGCCAACCGACCACATTGGGCCGAGTGGCAGGAGGGCGTCATTAACTTCGCGCTCACGCATCCACACGCTTTTTCGACTACAGAAGAGCATTCCGAAAAAAGCAACTATGCTTTTGGACTCCTCACACGAGACCCTATATCCTGAAAAATTGCATCGCAAAAGCTCACCGCCAGCTTGGAGGTTCTCCTTGTGAGAGCCTTCCCTGGTTAGTCCTAAGAATTTGCTTCATTAAGTACATATTCCTTATCGCACACCAACATTTGTACATTTTTTGCTGTTCCTGTTTTCTGTCTGCTCCTACGTCGAAGGTTTTGCACATATCAGATGATGACAACGTCCATTTAACCGAATCGAATAAGAACGCTGAATTTAATGCGTTAGGAGTTGATAAGCTTTATACGGTGTCTCAGAATTTTAAAGCGACATCATATTATATCAGCGTTTAGAGGCCATAGATGCAGGCTTTGTGTGCGCCCTCGCTAGATCCCATTTAGCTTGTGGACAATTCAGACCTTCACTGTGGTCCATTGTCAACAGTTGCTCAAAAATTTCACCAATCAATACGATTAGAAATTCTGACGTCCGTATGTAAACTGCTTCCCATAGTTTTCACGGTAAAACGCTATTCTTGCGCTGGAGCACCAACTCTACTTCCGTGAAACACCTTGGTATCCAGAAACAACTATCGTCCCATCTACAATGTATGTACTGATTGAGCAGATGTGCAGTGATGAACGACCTGATACAGACACCGACAGATACTTGAATGCAACTAGAGGACAGACAGCCATCTTCGTCACATTGTCCACTGCAAAAGTCTTTCGAATCGGGTGCTCCAAGAGCTACGTGATACGAGCAAAACGTTAAAGATCAGTGCTTGTGAGTTGTTGTTTCTTCGCCAACACTAAAGTGACCTTGTGGTCACTGGGGACGAAGGTTACCTCTTGCCAACCATACATGACACCTCGTGAGTCTGACTGCGACGAACCACGTGCAAGTGAGTCCGAAGATGTCTATCACTAGGAGACGAGCTTACCTTGTTATTGCATTGACTCTAAGGAAATGCTCTACAATGAGCTCTTTTTTTTGCTGAAACTACAGTAACGGCCTAATTTTACACTGCCCAACTTCACATGATGTAGCGCAACTCGCCGGAAACGTCTGAAACAAGACCTACGACAACGTTCATTCCCACGTCACCGAGTTGAGCGGCCAGAAGAATGCCGAGATCGGATGGAAAGCACTGCCCCATGCTTCTTATTTTCCTGGCCTGGATCCTCACTACCACATATTGCACGCTTTGGAGATCACCATCGCGAAATGGAGTTAAATGATCAGACGGGACTTGAGGTCATCTTCTCTTTCCGCTCGCAGCTGCCGATTCTGGGGCAAGGAAGTCGTAGAACCGCTGGATCGTTCGGCACATGCATTAGATAGTGACCGAGGCTATGTACTTGACCAAATTCGTGCTGTTATGAAATTATAATTCTTCCTGAAACAAATAAATCTTGGTCAATCTTTTTCCTCGACCCATTATAGTGCGTGCCGTATTCACAAAGGGTTTGATTTACGCTGGCCCTTACATTTATCGTTATCGTGGAAGGTCTCGCACTCTAGTGGTTGTTCCTCGAAAATTCGAAAATTAATAGTACGTGTGGCGCAATGGGTGAAAGCATCAGCTGCGGCCCTACACACCGAACGAACTCATAGTCAGTTTGCACCAGGCCAACCAAGTCCAACACGCAATCAGAAAACATCCAACGGATATCCCGTTAGTGTGTTACGCCGTATTGCTGACTTTGGCGACACCTGTCTCAATGACGTCCTTCCACCTTTTATTAGGCGGGCGCAAAATTGGTGTCGGATTTTGCTATTCTACGCTTATTTTAAGATTCTAAACATTCGAGGGCATTCTAGGTATAGGATAAGGATAAGGATAAAGGACGGCGTTACTCAATCCCTTCTGGGAGGCGCCAGCGCATTCTACTTCTACGGGATGTCGTGGAGGCGACTTGAATGCGTATTTGGCCATACAATGACTTGCGGTGGCCAGCCGATGAACAAGCCAGCGCTCTATCCTTCCCAGACAAGTCTGGTACCAATTCACCGACCCCGGAGGGATGGCAGGCTTGGTTGGCCTGGGCGAGAAATCCGAACCAGGAACCTGGTATCGGGTGCACGCGACAGTCGCGCCTCCTCCGACTGCGCTACACGCGCCCATTCTAGGTATATTTTTCGAAAAGCCCGGATCACTTTTAACAAAATGTTTAATTTCTTTCGATCTTTTAAAATCTCCTAATTTCCTGGCCGTTTTTTCGATACAGATATTGTGGGTTCACGACGATTTCATTCTCAATTCCAAAACCCTCGCTGTAGTCATGAGAACAAATAGGGGAACCGAGTCCTGCACTTGGACATGATACCTCTTGCAAATGCGCTGCGCAGCTTCAGTGACAGGAATTTCATAAAGAAAATTAGAGTCTTCGGTCATGCACAATATAAAGATATGATTCGCTTGATGAAGAATTTAGATGGATTTTGTTTTAAAATTTGTTGAGAAGGTCCACAATAACAGAAATGCCGCACCAGTGATGACCCCTAAGAGGGAAAGAAGGCAGAGATACTACTATCTCCTGTCCAGGTTGTCAAAGCAGTTTCACGAATCATGCGCAGTTTGCTGCGCCCTGTGTTAAGCAACACAGCAAAGGAGACGAATCCACCATTCATTAACAAAAGTTCGGCAGTTTAGAAGCTTTGATCCATGTCCACGTAGGATATGAATATGTGAAAGCTTATTGACCGTAATGTCTTAGCGCTACTCTTCATTATATATTCGAAAGTAACATTGAACAAAGTCACACACTAATCAGCTTCCTTCTACTATTAGGTTGTAACGAAATAAATGGCACTGAACCACTGTAAATTTAAACAGTTAATATCTCGGCTTGTAGGCAAGCTTATTAATCGAAATAAAAACCTTCTGATTCTACACATCTTTGCCAACGTGACACAAGCTTTTTTATCCCAGTAGCATAAAAGTCAGAAGTTCTGGAATTGACGAAATCTTCGAAGGCACTTTCGCCATCCTGTTGGTATTTGAATATTTTCCCTACCAAGAAGTCGCCAAGATGCTTGAAGAAATGGTAGTCTGTTGGGGAGAGGTCGGGAGAAAACGGAGGATGTGGTAGAGTTTCAATGCTCAGCTCATTCAATTTCTGCAACGTCATTCGTGCTACATGGAGGCGAGCATTGTCGTGCAGAAGGAGAAGTCGCCTTCGGTTTACCAAGGCCGGCAGGATATCCTCCAACTTTTTCATCATTTCTTCAATTTCAATGCAGTACTTCTCTGCCGTGATGGATTCACCGGGAGGGAGGAAGCTGTGGTGAATAATTCCCAGCGAACACCACCATACTGTCACCATTACTTTCTTTTGGGGCAATTCCGGCTTCGCAAAAACCTTATGGCTCTCATCGCTGTCCACCCACTGTGCCGATCGTCGCCTGTTGTCGTACATTATCCATTTCTCGTCATAGGTTACGATGCGATCAAGGAATGGGTCCGTTTCGTTCCGCAGAAGCAGTGCGGACGAGATCTTATATCGTCGGTTTCTTTGCTCCTCAGACAGCTCGTGAGGCACCCATCTTTCCAGCTTTTTGGTCTTTCCAATTCCTTTCAGATGCCGGGCAGCTGTGTTGTGACTGGCGCCAAGAACCTTCGCTATCTCCCTGGTACCTTTGTGTGGATCCTCCTCTACCACATCTCTCAGCTTGTCGTCATCAACATCACTATGCCTCCCACGACCTTCATGTTCTTCCAAGCTCTCATCTCCATTCCGGAACTTCTGATACCAACGATACGCCGTCCGAATTGTGGAACATCTTGACCGAATGCGGCGTTGATCTTCTCGTCCGCCTCCTAAGCTGTAGTGCCCAGCTTGAATTCATACAAGTAAATGCCTCGGATTACCCTTTTGTCCATCTGCAAAAAAGTCAATAAAACTCTAAAGTTTTCCCACTTTTACATAGAAAATTTGGTACTCTCCGGTAGAGCAAAGTCTGAGCTTCTAAAAGATATGCCACATGTTACGGTTTGTTCTTGATCAAACGCGTAAAGACGCGCCAAAAAATGGCGCGAGCCAGTGCCATTTAATTCGTTACAACCTAATAGAAAACTAATGAGGGCGCGAAAGAGAGTGAACTAGCCCAGTCAAACAAACGACGTCCTCATCCTTCTCAGAGTGTGCTACTCAGAGGTATGAGAATGTGTTCCACGGTTTCGTTGGTTCTCTCCAACCCGATATCTGTGTCTGTCGGTGTCTGTATCAGGTCGTCCATCACTGTACATCTGCTCAACCAGTGCATTGTAGATGGGACGATAGTTGTATCTGGATACCAAGGTGCTTCACGGAAGTAGAGTTGGTGTTCCAGTGCAAGAATAGCGTTTTTCCGTGAAAACTATGGGAAGCAATGGCCAGCGCCAATGGGACCAACAAGGCGCCTCATTTCCTCGAACCGACATAGCCAAAGGCAGGACTTTTGAAGCAGGACGAGGACTGGCAAAGAGGGAGGAGATCCGAAAAAAAGCACAGCGAGCAAGAAAAGAAGGAATGAGGGAGAGCGAGGAGAAGAAGGGGGGGGGGAGGAGAGGGAGCGGGAGGCGGCGTGCAAGCAAAAGCAGGGTATCGATCCGCTGCAGCAGCAGCAGCCTCCCTCAGGCCAAAGGGAGTGAGACAGCGAGAAAAACCAAGCGGACCGGCGAAGTTCGCCGAGCGGGACAAGCAGCTCGTCTACAGAACGCGAGCCGAGCACCCTGACACGCAGCCAGCCTACCTATCCCAGCGAAACTGGACGGGCTGTCTCGCGGGTTGGGCGCGCGCACTAACGTTTCGGTCCTGCTTCAGGTGATTGGTGGTTCTGCTCGGCATTCACCACCAAGGTCTGTCGTTCCTTCGCAATGTCGCGTGGGATCTTGTCTTTATGACTCCTTAGGAATCGTACCCTGTAAGACGAAATGGTATTTGGCCGCACTCGCAGTCTTTGACGAAGGTTAACTCGCCGAAACCTAGGCCGAACCAAATGAAGTTGATGACAGTCTTGGTTACCGGCTCATCAAGATGAGATCAAAAGTGATCAAACCCTGGTTTTGTCGGGTATATAAATACATATAAGCATATTTGTTAGTACTATATTGTGCTTTAGGTTTTTAGGTGGACGTCTTCACTCAGTAGTGCCCAACCTTCCGACGTTCTATCGTTTTCAGACGCCTAAAGATGGTGTAATGGGTGATGACAACGTTTATAATATTCCTGTGACACGAGGTTATTGGGTGGATCCATGTATTGGCCTGACGTTTCGACAGCCTCGTTGTCTTCAGAGGCCTAAAAACGTTTCGAGATGTTATCTTTGCAACTTACCCAATCAAGCGCTTCACCCACGCTAGCTTTTCCGACCTAAAGCCGGAAACACAATGCGAAAAACCAGAAAAGTGAATACGAACTTACGCGATGTTCCATCGTCTAAGTGAAGCGATTCAGCTCCTACCCGGCGTTAGTAAGACTAGTAGCGAACGAGTCGCACTGCCCTTTCGTGATATATAGTGCGTTTCAAGAGTATAAGGCCACCCCTAATTTTGTAAATTTTGGTTTTTTTACGACATTTCGCAGTAAGGAGTCAAAAGTATAAGGCCACCATAGAGACACTTACATTTTATTACAATCAATAATCAGCAGTTACAAATACAAATACAATTTAATAATTGACAGGTCCGCCGTGATTGGGAATAAGCTCAAAATTTCTCTCTGGCATACTTTGAGCCAAGTTCTTCAGGATACCTGCATCACCTGTCGTCCCGTTGATCATCGACTTGTTCGAGCGGGCGCCAGCAGCGTCTCCATTCGTCCCTGTCGCGTGCCAGAGTGCTCCAATGGATCCTCCTCGCTCGAGGGACACGAAGAGCGTCATAGCGGTCGTTCAGGGCTTTCACGCAGAAATTCGACCACCGTGTTGGTGGGCGTCCTGGTGTTCTCTTGACATTCCGCGGAATCCAGTCGGTGACGGCTCTCGTCCAGCGGGTGTCTGCAAAGCGCATTACGTGGCCGGCCCACTTAATTTTCGACAACTTGTCCCACGCGATAGCGTCTCTGATCTTCGAACGTCGGCGACGCTCGGAACTCCGGAGGCCTTCTCTCACTTGTGTGAGTCGTGTCACTCCGAGCGTCGTCCTCTCGATTCCACGCTGCGCGACGCTGATCGCGTATTCATCCTGCTTTCGTATAGCCCAGGTCTCTGAGGCGTATGTTAGGGCAGGAAGAATAGTGGAGCCGAATAGGTGGGCACGGAGTCGGACGTTCTTCATCTTCTTCGTGACTTCTTCGGCGCTCTTGAAAGCTCACCAAGCCGCTCGTTTCCTCCTGCTCAGCTCTGGCATTAGGTCGTTGGCCATATTGACTTCGCGATCCAGATAGACGTAGCTGGAGCACTCGGAGATGTTCGTTCCGTTGAGCGAGAATGGGGCATCAGAAACTTGTCCGTTCCTCATGAACATCGTCTTCGTAAGATTCAGCTGCAGTCCATCGTTCCCACATAAACGATTGAAGTCGGCCAGCATTCGCTCCGCCTGGCTCATGCTCGGTGTCATGAGCACGATGTCGTCAGCGAGGCGAAGATGATGTAGTTGCCGGCCGTCGACCTTCACTCCCATGTCTTCCCATTCTAGTTCGCGCATGACGTTTTCGAGGGTGGCGCTGAAGAGCTTCGGGGACCGGGATGGTATCCCCCTGCCGAACCCCTCTCTTTACGTCGATGAGGACGTCGTTGTAGAATGGTGAGATCTTGGTCGTGAATCCACTGTACAGCTCTCGAAGGACTCTGATGTACTGAGTAGGAACACCCTGGGTGAGCAGGGCGTCCGCTTCAGTTTCGACGGAGTCGAATGCCTTCTTCAGGTCGATGAACGTAAGGCACAGCGGCAGCTTGTACTCTCGCGACACTTCGATGAGCTTCGTAATGGTGTGTATGTGGCCGATCATGCTGGATCCTCTCCGAAATCCTGCTTGTTCGCGTGGCTGTCCTTCGTCCAGCGTTCTGCTGATCCTATTCAGGATCACTCGAGTGAACAGCTTGTAGACTACGGACAGCAGGCAGATCGGGCGATAGTTGCCAATGTCGTGCACGTCTCCCTTCATGTACAGCAAGACGGTTCTGCTGGTCTTCCACTGAGATGGAACCTTGCACTCCGACAGGTAGCGCGAGAAGAGCCGCGCCAGGGTGTTGATGAGCGCTGGCGGAAGGTTCTTCAGGTATTCGGGTCTGATCCTGTCGGGACCGGGTGCTGTACGTTTCTTCACCGACGAGAAGGTGTGTCGGATCTCGGAAGGGAGAACAGAGGGGACGACGTATCCATCCTGCGGAAGATGGCGTGGGGGAAGGTGGACGTAGCTATCGAAGAGATCGGAGTAGAAGTCGTGGATGACCTTCTCCATGGTCCTTCTGGAAGAGGTGACGGTTCCGTCAGAACGTCGGAGAGCGGTCATCTTGGTCTTAAAGTTGGCGAAGTTCCGGCGGGCATTACGGATGCTCAAACCTGCCTCTGCAGCTTCAGCCAACACTTCCGCCCTTCTCTCCTTAAGATCCTCCTTTATCGCCGCCCTGCATAGCTTCGCAAGCTCGGACGTCAGTTGGTAGTTGTCTGACGCTCGTGCTGCTCCACGCTGGCGTATCAGCTCGAGAGTTTCCGGAGACAGGCATCTCTTGGTGGTCTTCAAGCTCTCGGCTCCCTTAGCACTATCGCGGAGATGGTGCACGAAGCTGTCGTATTCTTCGTCAATGTTGTCCATGGCGGTATCTTCCCAAAGGCCGGCAAGAGAGGTGTAAAGTTGATGGTCGTTCTGGAATTCCTCCTCTTGAACTTCGCGGCCTTCTCTCCTTGACGCGAAAAGCGGAACCTTGCGCGAAGGAGGCGGTGGTCCGACCCCGTGTAGAACTTAGGGACAACGGAAACGTTGGTCAGGCAATACTTGCGATTGAAGATGATGTGGTCGATCTCGTTGTGGAACTGGCCACCGGGGATTCCCTGGTCCATCGTAGGGAGGGAGGCTTCGGGAACTGTGAGTTTGCATGGATGGTCTTGGTCGACATGATAAACTCAGACAGCCTTTCACCTTGCTCGTTCCACTCCAAACCGTGGGTTCCGATGTGAAGTTCTTCCAGCGACCTTCGTGGTCCGATCTTGGCGTTGATGTCGCCGACGATCACCTTGTAGAAGGTGTGATCTTCCTTATAGAACTTCTCCAGCTCCACGTAGAAGGCTTCGACCTCTTCGTCGTCGTAGTCGGATGTTGGGGCATACGCGACGAATACAGTCAAAGCTGGCACGGAGCCACATCGCTTCAGTCGCAGACATCCGACTCGGCTTGTCAGAGACTCGTACGAATCGATGTTAATGGCCAAGTGGTGTTGACGAGGACACCAACGCCGCCTACTCCCCTGCTGTCGCATGTTGCGAGGAACAGTACTTCTCCAGAGTCGTGGGCGGCGTGTAGGGGGCGGTGTCTTCTCGTCTCGGTCAGTCCGATGATGTCGTACTTGATCTTCCTGGCTTGCATCATCAGGTCCTCAACGGATGCTTCCGATGCGAGCGTGCGGGCGTTGTAAGTACAGATCGTCATCCTAGTCCTTCTCAATTTGCGCAGCCTGGTTAGGCCCTGAGGTTTTAGCAGCCTCTCCGTACTCGTCCTTCCCATGGATGCAGAAATAGGGGCTCTTTCGGGGTCAGGGGAATGAGGCCCTTTAGTGCTGCTGTTTTGACTGGAGTACACACGGCTCTGTCGTGCGAGCGAAGAACTCCGGGCAGCCAGCCAGACTGCCCGAAGAGACGGGGCGATACTTAAGGCGGCCTCGAATCGTCTTACATGTACTCCCAGTCTACCGAGTGCAAGCTTTTGGCTGGGCCGACACAGTTACAATCCGCACAGTCACGGACACATCCACACACACTGTGCATGAACATGCTCCTCCCATGCACAAGGAACGCGTCGACCCGACACAGCAGGAGCAAGGAGTCCATCCTCTGCATCCCACCTGCGTCTCTAGGCAGTACACGGTCGCATTTGGTTCGCGTTTAATTCCCCTATCCACCACCCGGGGACGCGCCACGTGGCCCTGCGACAAGCGGCCCGAGATCCCTTTTAACAAGAGAGCCCGAAGGCTCTCTATCGAGGGAGATCCGTGGTCTTCAGGATATAAGGGTCCAAATGGTTCCACGCCGCCTCGATCGCTCTGCGCAGTTCATCGACCTTGCTCAATTGCTTTCCGTTGGCATATATCTGTCGCACAATGATCTCCCAGATGTTTTCAATCGGGTTCAGGATCGGCGAACAAGCTG
This sequence comes from Heligmosomoides polygyrus bakeri, assembly GCA_947359475.1. Lineage (NCBI taxonomy): Eukaryota > Metazoa > Nematoda > Chromadorea > Rhabditida > Heligmosomidae > Heligmosomoides > Heligmosomoides polygyrus. Next base: position 51,626,250 of record OX375870.1, read on the forward strand.
GCCAGTTTAGCACGCGGATATTTTTGGAGTTCAACCACAGGATGGTTGATCTACTGGCATGTACCGAAGCATTATCCTGCATAAAAGTGAATTCCTGTGATATTCGCGAAAAAATGGTAGTAGACGATCTTGAAGAATAATCTGATAGCCCTGTGAGTTCATACGACTCGTGGTAAATGCAAGCCGAAGAACACCAGAGCTACAGAAGGCTCCCCAGACCATCTGAGAGCCGCCACCGAAATTATGTCTCCTGAAGATGAGTGGATCCTTCCGCAGATCCGCCAGTAGCAGTGAGATCCATCGGGGCCGTCCAAATTGAACTTCTTTTCGTCGGAGAAGTCTACCTGAATACAATCTTTTCGTCGGAGAAGTCTACCTGAATACCTCGTTCAAGTGGGAGAAATTTTATAGTGAAAAACGGCGTACCGTGCAATAGGTCCTGATATTTCTACGAGCAAATTGAAGACATTCGGCCTTGTGGCGATCAGTCAGCCTCGGAGCCCTCTTCTCACGGACAATGTTGCCGCTTTGTCTGGCTGCTCTCTAGATGGTCGTCCGCGATGCATCCAACGATAAGTCCGCCTTAGCTTGGATGATCGAAGCCGTCAAGTTCGATAAAAGTCGCTGAATTTGTCGAACATCTTGTCCAGAGAGCGCAGGAGCTCTTCCAGACTTTCTTCCATAGCCAACAGGATCTTTCAGATGCTTGGACACAGCGCATCTGGATCGACGAAGTTGGGCAGCTATTTCACAAGTGGAGTGTCCTTCCTGATACAGAGCTCGAACTTGAGCTTGTTCCTCCACGGACAGCCGGATACCACGCGACATCTTGGTATTAGGATAGTAGATAAGAGCAAACTCAATGTAGAGCAGTGTTGGTTTGACAGGGCGAAAAATTACAGGTTTAGCATCGCTAGTGGTCTTACACTTTTGATACATTGGAAAACCATCGATTTCTTCTTAAAAAGTTTTGTATCCAAAAGATGTTTCTGATTCATTTTCAGGTATACTGCCTTCCGCCGCTCTAAAATGGCAGATGGGGCTAAAGCAGTCTGGACATCTGAAGAGTTGCGAGCATGTCATCGAAAAGTGCTTCCAGTCTCCTGCTCGAACACTTATTTGCATGCCGTTAGCTTTCCTCGTTTTCCCGCAGTAGTCGACTGGACTCGAAAAAATCAAGGACTAACCTGCATATTGGCACCGCTGTAACGTTGTCCAGTCATAAGCTACGTGACTATTTTTTAGCGAGCTCCTTGAACTTTCTACTGCCTACCAAATTCACAAGTTGGAGCCGGAAAGGTTCGAATTTGACGGAGTTATCGCGCTCAGAACACGTCCGCCTGTCCAATTTAGCACAACAACGGTCGATGTTCTCCGCGCTCTATTCGCCTAGATTACAGTTGATTCTGCTCGCAGTAACACCATTCCATTCACCACAAGAGGTGCTTTCGAATGGTATCAAACTTGGAGATGGAGATGACGTCATCGAAAACATCTATTTTCGATGACGTCATCTCCATCTGCCGCGGCCTAAATCGCCCTCGTCATTGATGCAAAATTGTCAAAAAATCGATACTTCCAAAATTGGTCAAGATTGTCACCATTCGATAGAGTTTTTGTGTTGAACAGAATTACACCATTGAGAGTGTCGAGAACTCAAATATTGACGAGTATGAGCGGGAAAAACTTCACCGCTGCCCTCCGCCGCTCTAAAATGGCACATGAGGCTAAAGCAGTCTAGGCATATGGGAAGTTGCGAGCATGTCATCGAAAAGTGCTTTCAATCTCGTGCTCGAACACGCATTTGCATGCCGCTAGTTCTCCTCGTCTTCCCGCAGTAGTCCACTGAACTCGGAAAAAATCGTCATAAGCGACGTGACTATGTTTTAGAGAGCTTTTTGAATTTTTACTGGCTACAAAATTCACAAGTTGCAACCGGAAGGATTCGAACTTGGCGGAGTTATTGCGCTCAGAACAGGTCCTTGGGTGCAATTTGCGAGAGGTCGCGCCCATTCGATTGATAGGTTCGATCCTATATACATTGTGCACGACGCACTACAAAGTCTCGTCTAAACAAAGTACAGCAATTCTGAGTAGGACGGCTGAGAATTTCTGTAAAACTACCCAAACGCTCACTCTTCAAGCTGTCTCGCCCGCTAGATTGATAGGTTCGATACTATATGCATTGTGCACGGCGCACTCTCGGAGAATTCCTGGAATGACAGAGCACTGGCGACGTACGCCATGCTTGAGATACTCCGAAAACACGCATGTCCTGGGAAATAGGCTGCTCCAATTGCAAAGAGCCTGCTCCACTTATTCGTTTTGGCCACCCACGGTACGGTGGTCTGATAAAGTTGTATACATACTTATGTAGATCTCAAAGAGACAAATCGAACGGTGCCAACGGTTTCTCAATGAACCTCAAATTAGAGGAACTGTGAGCATGCAACGGTTTTCAACGGTTCGCGACCGACAACTCGTCGCGACCGCCCTTCGCAATAGAGCGCAAATTTTCAATTTCGAACATTTTCATGGGAGGGGGCGTTCGTATCGGATGGTTGTAGGCGCCGCGGCCAGGCGCCCAGGTGGCCATACCTGCAGCGTCATCCCCCTGCTCGCCGTCTCCGCTCACGCTATGACACCCGTCGCGTGCGCGGCGGACAACGGCCCGACGGAGGCCGTCGTCGGCGGCCCCACGATGGCGGCCCAACGGACGAGCGGAACACGCAGGTCGACCAGATTTGCTGAGACTGCAATCAATAGGATGTTCAGAGGATTTACAGAACCAGTGTAAAGATAGATGTTGGCGTGAAACAAACATAGCACTACATCAGAATTTCGAGCTCTATCCAATGAGCTTATCAATCCTCCAAGCTTATCAATGCTACCATTGATGAGGTATTCTTCAAATTTTAATCCGAAAAATTATGCTTCGCAAACCTGCGACGAGGCTGTGAAGGGTATATTTCCAGGCTAAAACTTCACACAGATTCAACTACGTCGTCCAAACACCTCTTAGAGCTCTTAAAAAAAAATTGTGTGTACCACACCGTTGGGGACATGTCTCCAAGCCAACATTCTACGCAGAATTCAATTACGAATTTTATGTTGGCAAATACAGTGGTCTCAAAAATGTATACACTGTTTGAAAGGTGATAACTTTGCTCACAGTAAAGGTGCTGAAGAACTTGATGGCTCATATGAAAGCCTAAGAAAGTAGAAATTTTCTGACAATTGGCGGTATGGATTGCGCCATGCACTCGTCCGGAACCTTGCATTTTATACTCCATTGATTGTTTTCGCTTGAATGCTTGTTATAAATTCTCCACAAAGTAGCAATTTCGCTTGATGTGAGCTTCTTTAAAGTTTCGAAGGTTAAAAAACACTACGGCTTGCGAAGGATGCGAAGAATGCAGGGTCTCCTAAAAAATGCATGTACTATTTGAGTGGTTCTAACATTGGTACTAATGAAGCTTGTGAAGATGTTTGACACCCACATGAACAGAGTAACGAAATTTCTGTGGCGTGCAAATAGTCAAGATTGTGCCATGCTCCCGCCTGGAACATTGCATTTCAGACTTGATTGATTTTGCATGGGTTGACTGTTTGTTAAAATCCTGTTACTACTTGGCCACACTAACTGTGCTGTGCCTCTTTTAACGTTTGCAAATTGACAACTACGTGAAAGACACGTGACATGTGAGTTTATTGACTGCACAATTTATCGCTTACGCTATCGCTCTAATAACCCTCTCTATATATCTAGGCCCATAACAAGAGTCAGGCCCGGCTCTAGGCCCTCTCTATATATCTAACCTCTAACCCTCTCTATATCTAAGCCCATAGCAAGAACCAGGCCCGGCTCCAGGCTTTTCTTCGAAGAAATGAGTTTATGCTGAAATTCCACTGGAAGATCGAAAACACCGTCGAAGTCATATGCGATTCGGCTACTTTACTATATAGTCCATTCACAGAAGTAATGAACGGCGGTACGCAAGGATTGACTAATAAACATGTCCTACCCCCTGGAGGCACCGCTTCCAGGGCTTGGTAGCAGCGAGCAAGGAGCGATTAATAGTTGACCTCGACCCCCTGGACCCACTGCCTCCAGGAGGTCGAGATCTTATGGGGCAATGAAAGGCTATATGTGTTCAGAGACCTCGATTACTCCGAGGGCTGAAGTTTCGGATCGCTGAATGACATCCACAAATAATCGATAATTTGATCAATATCGATTGATGGCGATCGAAACATCAAAAGCGAACTTCAGATTCGTGTTCAGCGGTCTCGATTACCTCCACGGCTAAAGTTTCAGACCGCTTGAATGAAATATCCAAAAAATACATACAACTCCTTTATATGTAGTAGTATAGTATATCAACTTCGTGATTGAGTTCTGCGTAGAATGTTGGCTTGGAGACATGTCCCCAACGGTGTGACACACATAATTTTTTTCAAAAAAGAGCTCCTCTAGAAAGTATTTAGACGACGTAGATGAATTTTGTGTGAAATTTTAGCCTGGAAATATACCCTTCACAGCTTCGTCGCAGGCTTGCGATGAATCATTTTTCAGTTTTGAATTTGAAGAATATCACATCAACGGTGGCTTGATAAGCTTGAAGTAGAGCTCATTAGATAGAGCTCGAAATTCTGATTTAGAGCTATGCTTGTTTCACACCAACATGTATCATTACACTGGTTTTGTAAATCCTCTGAATATCCTGTTGATTGCAGTCCCAGCAAATCTGGTCGACCTGTGTGCTCCGCTCGTCTGTCGGGCCGCCGACGTGGGGGCAGTTGTCCGTCGCGCGCGCGACGGGTGTCACAGCGTGAGTGGAGACGGCGAGCAGGGAGATGACGCCGCAGGTATGGCCACCTGGGCGCCCAGCCGCAGCGCCTACAACCAGTCGATACGAACGCTACGCACCCCATTTTCATGGCTCCATACGAAGAAATATGTATACCAAACGATAGAGCTCAAATACGCTCTTGGTTTTTCAATTAGGTGACTTTTAGGTAAGTTTTGTCAAAAAGACGCAAAAACCGCAAAATCGCGGTTTTTGCGGCGTCTGTTCAAAAGACGTGTCCGGTACTGTACCTTGGAACAGGCCAGATTCAGCCAGCCGACGTGGGCTTCTTCAGTTGCATTACGGGCTTTGTGCATGACCTTCGTTCTGACCTGCAAAAAAAGGACAACATCTTGAAGGTAAGTGTCGAAGTTGCGGGTAGCTGAAGAAGAACGGATGTTATAATGACATTGAAGGTCATGTCGCTGGTGTACCGAATCGTGTGCCATCCTCACGTGGAAAACCTGGTTGCATTTGCCTGGTTCAAGGCTGGCTATACGACGTCACATCCTAGTCTCTTTGGAAACCCGAGCAGGATGGCTTTCACCGACTTCATTGGTCCGTGTAAGGAAGCAAACTGTAAGGAGCTTGTAGCTTTTATACGCTGTCCGTATTTCGACCAGTGTTGCTTCATGCACTTTGTACCTGTGTATCACTCGTGTTGAACGTTTATACATCATTATGTTGAATAGCTTCCTCATTGCCTTTGAGTTAAGAAACCGGTCAGTAATAAACAAGTCTCAAGGAAGTTACTTTCCACAGTATATAACTGGAAAAATGACTGAAAACGTCTGAAGATGGTATAGACGTCAAGATCCCTCAAATTTCAACCCATCAGTTAAGAAGCAAAAATGCAGCAGCGCAGAAGAATCGAACCCCAACATCCCTCGCATCAAGCAACATCACTATCTACTGCGCTCCGAGCCGCTTGCCGGTAGTGGAATCGCGGGAGTACAAGGCAACCCAGAGCTCAGGAGGCGCCGATTCCATTGTAGCTTGAGGACCCCCTACTCCTTGGGTTGAACGACTTGGCAAAAAAAGGAACACGCTTTTGTACTAATTTGGGGGTGGGAATTCTTCTTATATGACTCGTTCCCCCCGTTCAGACATACGCTTCAGGCCCTTCCCGTGTGAGAGAAAATCGATATCACTGCTCAAAAGATCGATAATATTGATCGATGCTGAGTGCCTGATCGAAACCACCGTGCCGTGAAGCCCTTCCGTGGCCCTCATAATCACGCAATTCCCACCCCGTTCAGTTTCGTAAGTCTGGGCATTTCCGTATTTCTCCTCTAATTTTCTCTAAAACTGTGAAGTTTTATTTGAAGGGTATTTCATTCATTCATTATTGCACCCATAGTGCGCCATTAAAAACACAGAAAAGATACAATAAAAAAAGAAATCGGCTTTAAAACGTTCGGACGAAACTATGAACTACATTTGGATTAAACAAAATTATTTCTGCAGATCTTTCAGAAGAGCCAGTGCAAAGGCTTGAGAAATATTAAGTAAAAAAAAGTGCCGGTATGGCGAAACAAAATATAATGTCGAAGTGTTTAACTAGGGTTGATAAAAAAATGTATTGACATAGGCAATAAAAGTGCAGCCGTTGGCATTCAGTATACCTATGCTGTGAGTTCCAGTATGCGGAAGTCACTCTCGAGCAACCTGAAGAGAGGATAGCACCCAGGAGTCCGGCCGTATTCCGGTCATACCTAGGCGAGCACTTGCTACATTGCGCTACCTCTCTATGATGCTTCTACAGGAACTGAAATCAGACCAACCGCACTTGTATGATCTATCTAAATTCGGAGATCGAGCAGAAGAAGAAAATTTTTTGGAACGCTTCACGAATTTGCGTGTCATCCTCCGCGTCATATTTAACTAGAAAGGGAAACAAAATAAAAAAGAAAGAGGTTCGGCAAGAAAAATGTTCAGCTTGTGCTGAAATAGCACACTAAATGGGCAAAAAATATTGAATCGTGTTTGATTCGCGTGAGCGGAAAACTAAAATTTAGTTTTACTGCACTACACGTCTGGAAACTATTACGGTTTACGATTTACGACGGTTTTTTCGTAAATAGGAATTACGATTTTTAAAATTTCGGATTTCGTTTGCGCACACCCCTGACTGCGTGTATGGATGAGTAAGGGTGGTGGAATCAGGAACAATACTAAAAACGAACGTCTCTAGGCGAAGTTGGCGCGAAATCGATGATCATGAGCCCACCACCTTTACTCAACTATACCTGCCATGACCTACCGTAGTCAGTCGAGGTTTTAAAAATGGACCACGAATAAGTGATTAGCACCTTAAATAATCTTTCTAGACAAAATTTAAGCAAAATCGATAACCACGAGCTTACCATCCATACTTAAACATGGCTGATCAGTGCCTTAAAAACCCCTTACAAAGGAACTGTCTCAACGGTACGCCGTAATGGCAAGAACGAATACTATAGGAAGAATCTCCGTTCTCCAAATAGTAACAAAACGTGTTTTGTTTTTGCCGAATCATTGAGGTAAACGAGTAGGATGCTGCAATTGTTAAGGGTCCGCAGCGTCGAGCTTACCACGGCGGTGGAAGGGTCTTGTGTCGGGGCCCAGTTGGGTAGAGGTGCTGCTTCGGGATCGTGATGTCGAGGGTTCGGACCCCAGCTACGCCACGTTCCTGCACTACTACCATAGTATCGCATTTCCGAGGTTTGGGCCAAAAAAAATGTCACCCTCTCCTCGACCTTTGGAGTCGTGAAAGTAAAATAATGCATTGATGGTGGTTTAAATCAGCTTACTTCCTACACATCTCCTACACATTTATTTCATTCTATATTGTCAAGTGAGGGTTTACTATGAGCTGTTGTTCACTCACTTTTCCCAGTTTCTGAATTATGCAACGTTTTGTGTTTTTCAGCGAATATTAAGCAGTGACCTCACAGCATGTACGGGTTACAGCAGGTACGGATGACTAGGGCTGTCGAGGTCATAATCACCGATTTTGCCAGACTTCTCCTAGGGGGGTTATTTAGGGTGCTAATCACGAATCTGACATTCGTTTTTGAAATTTCGGCTGATTACGGTAGGTTACAACAGGTACGGGTGAGGGGGCTGTCGAGGTCATGGGGTGTTGATCACGAATCTGGCCCTTTTTACAATTTAGAGTGAAACAAATGTGTAGGAGATGTGTAGGAAGCAAATTGGTGAAGGAGGCAGCGGTTATGAAAAAATGCAAAAACAGTGCATAGCACGGGAGTCGAACATCCGACCTAGCATCCTTGAAGCAGCCCCGTAGCCCGCTGCACCACCAACTCGCCTGCCCCGAGTTTTTCAGCCGCATCCCATAGAATATCGCACGCGCACGCGTGCACGTGGGCACGCGCTGACAGCGCGCTACTGTACCCCCGCCTTCGAGGGCCCGTAGCTCTTTTGGTTCAAGGACTCAGCAAAAACGAAACATGTTTTTCTACTATATGAATGGTGGAGATTCTCGCAGTACTGCCCATTTCCCCCGTTTAGACCACGCCTGCGACCCTCCCTGGTTAATTAGAAAAGTGTCCAGCTCGAGCTGAAACGTCTCAATAAAACATAGTTAGACTCGATTAGCTTTAACATAATAGAATGTCATAATGACCAGTGCCATAAACATTTAGGAGAAAATTTTTGAAGGAATCGAATTTGAGATGTAGTCCTCAAATTTACAATTATGCCTAGATGGATGAGGCATGATTGTAAATTTGAACAAACTCCCTAGCAAGGCAAAATTGCAAAATTCACCTTCTTCCACACATCCACTTCATCGATGCGAAAGGAACTACGCTACCGACAAGTGTATTTATTACTCATCAACTTCCTCTCCTGATCATTAGGACCCTCCTTTTCTGCAATGCTCCGGTATTGCGCAGCTCGCAAGTGTACGAGAAACTGCTGATTATCTTCTTCCCTTGCCTTCTCTAGATCGGCAATATTGTCCTTAACAACCCCGAAGGCTGAAAAAATTGGTGGTTATTTAAGGCACTGCCCACCCATCCATGTGTATAGTAGATGGTGGGCTCATGGTCAATGATTTCGACCAAACTTCGCTCAGAGAGGATAGTTAAAGCGCTGATGATATACATGGGGTTCGAATTAAAACTTCAATTGATTACGGTGGGTTACGGTTGGTGAGCATGGTCACTATACCCACAGTAACCCATCGTGATCAATCCGCATTCGAAAAACAGACCTTCATAAGTGTTCTGGACTTTAAACAACCTCCCTGGGCTATGTTTATGCGAAAAGCTTTCCCACCTTTGAAGTAGTGAAAGTGCGGCAGTACCTATGAATCACGTTTCTTTCCCGGCGACCGTTTGCGCTTCGACTTTACACAGAGACAAGAGTCTAGATTACGGAAAAACAGTGCCGACTTACCGTAATCAAAATTAGGCGTGCGATGCCGTGCATTGTCGAAACGCTGTATTTCCCGGTAAATGCTACGGAGTGCGTTTTGCAACTGCTATTACGAAACCGGGGCTGTGAAATTCAATAGTGTAAGGTCCGTCCTCAGGGCTCCCGGGTCAAGATGGAATTGCGTGCACTGTGACCCCGAGGATGGGCCTTAGCGAGGGACCAGCTTATTTGCTGAGTGCGGTGCTCACCGAGACGTTCGCCGACGGGGACCGAGACGATTCACCGAAAAGTTCACCGAGGAGGAACTGTTGTACTGGACGCGGTGTCCCGTCGAGGGACCGACTTACAGGACGCCAGAATACGCGGAACATCGGTTCCTATGTTTACTACGGCTGTATACGGGATGAGGAGTTTCACTTTTATTCACGGATTTCTATAGGCAAAAAGATAGAGAGGCAATTTTACTACACATCAGTTACCAGATGAGGAAAGAGGCGTGAAGTACTAGACTGAAAGATGGAGAGTGGATAGAAAGAGAGAGAGCAGAGAAAGAATGCAGAGACGATGGGTGTCCGCTACATCGGAGCCGTCTCTTAGCCGAACTTGTCCTGCTGTTTCGCCGGCTTATTTTATACAGCCGGAGAATAATTGGCTGAGATTCCCCTCTCATTTCTATGTTCTCTTTCCTTGGTGTCCTTGGTCAATAGGTTTATTGAAATCCGTAATAGTAATACGCCACAGCTCGTCCTACAATAGGCGGCTCCTTTAGCCCAATTGTTCTTCTTGTATAGCGTCGACTGTAGTGAGTAGCTTCGACGCCTATTCCTGACTACAGTTGCACTTTTGTTTGTGAGCTGTTCCATAGTCGTAATGTCACTTTAGCACCTATTCCTGACTATAGTTATCTTTTCGGTGTTGGACAACTTTGTAGTCGTAGTTGGGGTTCCTTTCGTTCACGGTTTATTGTAGCTAGTCGGCTGTCGTTGTCGCTCTGTTCCGTTTCCGTATCCTTACATGCAACCCCTCCAAGAGGTTCCGTCCCGGAACTTGGCTTGGTTCGATGGGGCCGCATGAACCTCGTCCTGTTTAGTCATCGGCCGTTGTCGTCTCGTCGGATCGTGGCGCGACGGCGAGTGCAGGCAGCTGTGCATGTGCGCGGCGGGGTCTTTGTGTCACTTGTTTCGCAAGAAGTCTCCGATGAAGCTAAGGGGCAGAGGACAGTATTCGTCTTTCGATGTCGTTCGTCGATCCGTCGTTCTGCGTCATCTCGTGTCATTTCCGCGGGTATGCTAAAACGACTACTGTTTCGTGGGGTGTATTTGGGGCGATCCAGCAGCGGCTGTTGATTGTGCTCCAGTTGTGGCTTCGTCGTCGGTCTGTGATGGCTTGTTGTTGCCCGTCGTAGTCGGCTTCGAAGAGGCAATTTTTTGACTGTTGCTTTTCCTGTTGATTTCTAGTCGTGGTTTTTGCAGGGTCCGCTGTCGTGCTCGCGGTTGTGTTCGTGGCAGCGGTTGTTGTCGTAGGATGTCGCTCGCGTCGAGGTCTCGGAGTCAGTCCTCAGGAGGAGGCCATGGAATTGAGAAGAATCCAGCAGGGGTCCGAGCATTCGGTTCTCAATGAGCACTAGGTCTTGGAAATTTGATGTGGTTCGTTTCCAGTGAAGATGAGGATAAAGTGTTGATGAGCTATATGTTTAGAGGAGCAGTCCAAGTGAAAAAAGGATACATAGTAGGCTAAGATTAGAATGTTTGAGGAGTAAAAACAAAGATTACATTAAGCAAGGCAAGCAAAACATCAATAGAATAAGGTTACAACAACGAATTATTATTTTCTTTTTGCATTCTAAAAAACACAGAAAATTTTGAGAAGATATATGTCGATCAATCATCTTCTGTCTCTTGCTGGTTGCCGGCCGGGGTCGCGTTGAAGAACTTGATCCTGTTGATGTGGATGGTTCGTTCCCGTCGTCCGTCCTTGACTATCCTTGACTGCTACGTTGGGATATTCCATGCGGATGACCGAATAAGGTCCATCGAATCTCGTTGAAAGTTTGTTGGTGCCTCCTTTCCGGATAAGGATCTTGTCTCCGGTGTCGTACAATTTTCTGTTAGTTCGTCTCCGCACGTCGTAGTGATGTTTTTGTTGCTGTTGCGCCTGCATGATGTTTTCACTGGCTTCCTTTCCTTTCAGATATTTTGAAGTGTTGTTGTAAGCTGGCTAACGTAGTCGTCTTCGTTGAGGAGTCGCTTACGAGGTAGTCGCATTGCAAGGTGGAATATGTTGTTGGACTACCGTCCATGAATCATGAAATGTGGTGAGAATTTTGTAGAAGCGTTTTCCGTACAGTTATAGGAATGGGTAATCATGTGAAGTGACTCGTCCCAGGTGTCTTGATGTTGCACTGTAGCGAATGAAACGAGTTCCTGCAATGTACGGTTGGCTCTTTCCACCTGACCATTGCTTTGATGGTGGTATAGTGTGCTCATGCTATGAGCGATCCCAAATTGTTGTAGCAGATTTCGAAATGCCTCGCTCGTATAGTTGGTTCCCTGGTCGGTGACCAGTGTTTCTGGTAATCCGAATCGAGATGTGAAGTGTTTGGTGAATCCTTCGGCTGTCATGAGTGCCTTTTGGTCCAACAAAAGTTCAGCGAGTTTCATTGCAGCGTAAGTGGTAGCGGTCCGATGACGTTGGAGTGAACCCCCTGCCATGGGCGAGTTGGCGTTTCTAGTGGCATGAGAGGTTCTGTACTCCTGTGTGCGCTCGGATTTTTCCTCTTTTGGCACTGTTCGCATCGTGCAATGAAGTGGTGTATGTCGCGTTTCATGTTGTTCCATATGGCGAATTTTCGATCAGAGCGTGCGTTTTAATTACTCCCTGATGAAAGGTTCTCGTTGGTGACTCATGGTGATGAGCATTTCTTTCAGCTGCGAATCTTCTGGTACGACTCTCTGTAGGTCCTGATGTAAACGGGTAGGGATTTTGTACAAGATGTCGTCCACAAAGATGTAGTCGATCGTCGTCCAGCTGCTTCCGCAAAGTCTTTCAGCTGGGATACCCAAGCACATTTGTCCTGCTCATCTCGCAGCTTTCTCATTTGCAGTTTGTCAGTATTTGCAAATGTGGCGTTGACAGTTGGTAGGTAACGAGATAGTGTGTCAAGACGATGTTCTTTCTACATGGCCGATAGAAGATGTCGACATCGAATTCGTAAAGAGCGATTTGGTATTTGGCGAGTCTTCCTGTGAGGTCTTTCCGATGCAACAGCGCTTTCAGCGCGGCATGATCCGTGATGATGGTAGTCTTCTCGCCGTCGATGTATGCGCGAAACTTTTCAACGGCGAATACCAGTCCAAGAGCATCCAATTCGATGGCAGGATAACGACTTCCAAGTTTGCTGAGAGTTCTGCTTGCATATGCGATGATTTTTCCTTCGCTGTCTTGGTTTTGCTTCAAAACAACTGCTGTTCTTTTTCCCGAGCTATCCGTTTCTGTGATGAATGGACGTCGCAGGCGTGATGCGCTTAGTATGGGGGCCGACGTAAGAGCTTTCTTCAAGGTGTTCATAGCTTCTTTGCATTCCTTTGTCCATTCGAACGGTGTGTCTTTCTTGGTCAGTGCTGTTAGGGGAGCTGCTATTGATGCCAAGATATGAACGACTGCGTCTTCGGAAGAATAAGCACATACCGATGAAAGTTTTGATGTCGATAGTCGTTCGAGGAGTCGGAAATGCGTCGATTGCTCACGTTTTTTTCCGGATTTGAACGAATCCCGTCCTTGCTCAAGGACCCCGAAAAACTTGATTTCCTTTCGCGCAAATTCGCATTTGGGTCCCTTAGGCTTCATTCCGATATCCTGATATGGCTGAGTATCTCATCAATGTCGTAAAGGTGTTCGTCGGCGGTTTCGGAGGTGATGATAAGATAATCAATATAGATTAAGACTCGTGCTTGCAGGTTTCTTGAAGTCGTCCATGATTCCTTGGAATGTGGCTGGGGCACCTTTTAGTCCCATCGGCATTCGAATGTATTCAAATGCTTCGAAAAAGCATGCGAATTCCGTACGTTCACAGTGCGATTCTTCGAGGAGAATCCGGTGAAATCCTTGTTGGAAATCGAGCGAAGTGTACAGGCACTGGTTTACTCACAAGTCGATGATGTCCTGGATGTTGGGAAGGATGGATTGCTGTGGTTTTGTGGTGGCATTTAGTCCTCGGAAATCTATAGTGGATCGCCATGCATTGGCTTCTCGCTTCTTCACAAGGACGATTGGTTGGTGCAGATGATGATTCTCGTATGATGCCGTCACTCAACATCTGTGTAAACTGTTCCTCGATTTCCTTGCGTTTTGCGGCACACGGCAGACATTCCTGGAGGCGCATTGTCAATAAGGTCGATGCGGTGTCTGATGTCTTCATTATAGTGACCTAGATGTCCATCTTTTCCAACGAATGCTTCGGCGTGATGTCGAAGTATACTCCGAAGTTGTTCCTTGTGCTCATCGCTGCAGAACCAGATAGGTCGATCTCGGTGCAGACGTCGTAGTTGAGGTGCGGTGTTATAGGAAAGTGAGGCAGTTTGGTTTCCCAATCTGCTTCAGGTGAGGATATGGTTGGCGGGCATTCCGTTGCTGAATGCCGTTGTCCCGTTTGTCGTTTGGTGATGCACCGCTAGAATTTGTACTTCGGGGTTGACGATGGGAGTGGCCCATGCTATCTTGGTCTTGTCCTTTAGTTGGATGTCGGTGTTTGATGGGTTCATGATGTTGATGAAGAATGTACCATCCGTGTTGGGGGAAATAAGCGCTCGTCCAACGACGAGGGAGTCATCTGGCATGCGCTGTTTGTCTTCTATTAGAACGTTCCTGGTTTCGGTTGATAAATAGCCGTGTATTTGGGTACGAACGATTGAAGTAGTTCCTCGAGGAAGTGTGATCGCACCTTCGGTCATGACGTGTAATGGTCTTCTCTTCGTAAGGTGACATTGTTGACTTTGACGAGGTTGTGGTAATCTTCTCCGATGGCGATGACGTGTCTGTGAAGATCCGAAGAGATTGGTAAGCCCGTTTTGTTTAGCTGTTGTATGAAGTCTGATCCAAATAGCACTTGTGCTGGACAGTCCGAATCGGATGCTATCCATAGTTGGTGGGAGATCGTGTACCGTCTGATCGTTATCAGTATTTTCACTGCTGCCATAAGATGGACTGTTGTTTCGTTCGCGGCAGTTGCCGTGGTGGTTTTCGGCAGGAACGATGTTGAAGGCGCAACCTCGTGTAAGGTAGACGGCCTCATGTAAGAAACTGATGCACAACTAGCATCAATTTCTTTTTAAGGCTGTGACCCTCACTTTGTTAGCAGTGAGTTCGATTTACGGCAGTGCCGTATGGATGGTGTTGGCCATGTCCGCGATCGCATAGATGCGTGGGACGAACAGCGGTTCCTTCATCTCCAGCTCATTAGGGAAATCTGCTCGTATTGCGTTAGCGGTGTTTCCTCGATTTATTTTGCGTGGGGCGAAGTTCCTTGCTACTTCGAATAGTGCTGATGATGTTGTTGCCGTTGCTCGGCGTTGGACGTAGTTTCGATGTAGAGAACACAGTATCCGATTAGTATTGCGACGATCACGGTGGGGATAATAATCTATAGTATTGCGCGAAGAATTGAGCGCTCTAACATTTCTACCCCTTCCGTAAGCTTGTTGGTAGTGTTGGAGGAATCGATCGTGCTGAAGAATGTGGAGGACGGGTTGAAGAGAAAAGCCTGTGCAGCACTGTTGAGCCTGACGTTGCGTGGTAGGAGTCGTTGAGGTGGAGCCGACTGCGCGTCTGCGGGGTATGGGTACGGCGTTGTTGGTGAAGATTCTATTAGGTCCTTCGTTCCGGGCAAGGAGAACCATAGATCTGTCCCGATGAGAACGGGTGTCAGCAAGTAGCAGGTTCCATTCACCTCGTGGTTATCGAAGATGTCATCGGCGGCTACTTGTTGAAATCGAGTTATGGCTAGTCAATCATTTGTGCGAGTCGCCATAGCATCCGCTCGCGACAATAGAGTCCTGCCGCCCATGTTGGATTGACTGTACTCAGTACTTGGAGCTGTTATGCCTGGAGATCCTGGCGTAAGCAAACGTTGTTGAAGATCCGGCGAAGTATCAGATCTTCTAGGAAATTGTCGACTGTAGTGGCTGGTGCTTGGGAAGTAACAGAGCGATGTGGAATTAGCTTGCATGAAGAGCCAACAGGTCGTTGCCCGAGAATTCTTGAAGAGAGTTGGACTGAGCTTCGAATTCATAGACGGAGTGTCCACTGGGTGACGCAGGGTATGCATCTCGGCCAGAAGGTTTTTTTTAGCTGGAGGGTGCTTCCGAAGGGCTGAGAAAGTGTAACGGCACAGCAATTGCTTTTCTCACATTGAAGAGCACTTCAGCGAGAGTGTTGTGAATGGACTCGCTGATGGGGACTCTTCCCATGGTACTGTATGAATAGGTGACTGCGCAGCGACGTAGTCTTTGGCGATATCTGATCTCTCCTGGTCTCGTTCCGGTCTAGACCAATTGTCCGGTGGAATCAGTATTTCCGGTAGATCTTTGGATGTCGGTTGGTCAGAGCGGACGTGGGACGATGGCGAAGGGGGTCCGTCGTTAACCTCATACCCACAGCAGGTAAGGCATCTTTAGGCCATGGCGGAAAAATAGTGGACGTCGGAGTTGCGTCGTGTGTACTTGGCGTAGAGGCGTAGACTCGGACGGTAGATGTCGCTGACGTGCAGGTCTGAGCAGACTCAGATATCACGACGGATGGAGATGTACTCTGCTTTGCTTTTCCGATCCCAGTGAGTTTTGGTGTGGGTGCAGGTGTCGTAGGCAACATTCTTGCTAGAAATGGTATTATGGTGATTTTCTTTGCTGCTCGTGTCGTTTTAGTCGTCGTGAATGCTGGATGAGATGACGTTGGCACGTTTTAGGTGGTTTTCCTCGTTCTTGCAGGTGTTGGCGTAGGTTCAGCAGAAATGACTTTGCTTTGGCTCGTCTCCCACACTCTTTGAATGGAGTAGAGTGCTGACGTTGTCGTTCTTATGCGTGTGGGAGGAGTAGCTGGTCTGCGGATAGCGGTAGTCGTCGCTTTTGTGCGTGCAGATGCAGTTGTAGTCGTCGTAGGGGTGAATCACAGAGTCGTGGTCCTTGGAGTGGACATTTTTACAGACCGCCGTTTGATAGATGTTGTCGGTGGTGTTGGCCTGATTGTAGGCGTTGTGGTGGTGGTTCTTGTTCTGGTAGTGGCAGTGGTAGCAATATCAGTAGCAGCGCGACGGCCAGTAGTAGCCGGCGTAATTCGTTTCCAAGTGGTAGTTGAAACACGAATGGCTTTACGTATAGAAGCCGTGGTCGTGCGTTGGAGTGATAGTTGTCGTGGCGGGAGTCGTTGGCGAAGAAGCCGAAGTGGCCTTGGATGTTTCCGGCATTGACGTAGTGTGTTGAGCGGTAGCTTATGTAGACGCCATTGAATAAGCATATGGAATAAGCTTCGACGCAGTTGATGGGCGTGTGGTCGAAGCGGGTGTTGGTGAACGAGTGGTCGGAGTGGAGGTTGGGACAATGGTAGTCGTTGTGGATGAAGTAGTCGTGGAACAGGTGGCATGAGAAGACGTAGCATTAGTAGCACTCAGAATATGTCCGGCTGGAGCTGCATGTCGTTGATGAAGTTGTTGTAGGCGGTGCAGTCTTTCGTCCAGTAGAACTGCATTCAGAACCTGAATAAATTGATTATCTTTCTACGTTCCTACTACAGTCGGACGTCGGTCAAGTTTCCGGAGCATTGTAGAGTGGCATTAGCTTTATCTGAAATTTGTTTTCGCCTGAAAGATTTTGATTTTGTACGCGGCTAGTATTCCGATGAGCAGAAAGCTAGGAGATCAGATATCCCTCATCATAGGATGTTAACAGAGCACTGGATCACTAGTGTGTATAGTCTATGCGAGGAGTCTGGCTATACGAAGGCTCGGCCTCAGGCTCGTATATAGGCAAGGTCAGCATAATGTTATTTGCGACCTTCCGCTTTGTGCTCCTCTCTCTTTAGATATATTGCATGAAGAGGAATGATGCAAAGATGGGAAAGCCTACGATAGAACTGTCTACGGCGCAAATACTTTAGTACGCCCTCTTGCAATTGCTATGCTGAGGGAAGCGGGCGCACTCCCCGGCCGGGATTCCAATATGATTAGCTCACCAAAAAAACTACTACCCGTTGGGACGCTAACAAAATTATAAAAAAATGTCCCTGTCACACTGCAACATTTTTTTTGCCTCCTTCCACCATTATATGAGCTTCCCTCTAGTGTACTACGGTGAGCTGTGTGACAATTATATACATGGCGCATACAAAAACTAACTACAGTTCTATGCTAGTGAAGCGGAAAAAGGGGTAAGGGGTGTATGTCTGCACTTACCTCACGAGTCGGGCTACGGTTTTCCTGGGCATGCGCATAGGAACGTTGATGTTCGACGTGGCCATTCATCGAAGTCCGTCCTAGACTCCTTCACATGGCGCTGATCCACACACGGTTGTGGCATGTCAACCGAATTACTGGAGACCGAAATCCAGCTCTCCGCCGACTGCCACTTCTGCCGATACGATTATGCGTACGAAAATGAGCCGAAACGATGGATTTTTTGTCTGACGATGGAGGTAGGTTGGGGTGGGACTACCTTCTTATTCTCTTACCTTCCAATCCTGAAATCTAGAAACCGGTGCGAACAAATATGATACGTCTGTGCGGAAAAAGAAGATTGGTAGAATTCGATCATGACCTTAATGTAGGAAAAATAGTTGTCGCAGTTTAACCGGGAGCTTCATGTGTGATTACTATGGATTGGAGTTCGACCGGGACCTCCATGTAAGGTCCGTCCTCTGGGTTCCCGGGTCAAGATGGAATTGCGTGCACTGTGACCCCGAGGATGGGCCTTAGCGAGGGACCAGCTTATTTGCTGAGTGCGGTGCTCACCGAGACGTTCGCCGACGGGGACCGAGACGATTCACCGAAAAGTTCACCGAGGAGGAACTGTTGTACTGGACGCGGTGTCCCGTCGAGGGACCGACTTACAGGACGCCAGAATACGCGGAACATCGGTTCCTATGTTTACTACGGCTGTATACGGGATGAGGAGTTTCACTTTTATTCACGGATTTCTATAGGCAAAAAGATAGAGAGGCAATTTTACTACACATCAGTTACCAGATGAGGAAAGAGGCGTGAAGTACTAGACTGAAAGATGGAGAGTGGATAGAAAGAGAGAGAGCAGAGAAAGAATGCAGAGACGATGGGTGTCCGCTACATCGGAGCCGTCTCTTAGCCGAACTTGTCCTGCTGTTTCGCCGGCTTATTTTATACAGCCGGAGAATAATTGGCTGAGATTCCCCTCTCATTTCTATGTTCTCTTTCCTTGGTGTCCTTGGTCAATAGGTTTATTGAAATCCGTAATAGTAATACGCCACAGCTCGTCCTACAATAGGCGGCTCCTTTAGCCCAATTGTTCTTCTTGTATAGCGTCGACTGTAGTGAGTAGCTTCGACGCCTATTCCTGACTACAGTTGCACTTTTGTTTGTGAGCTGTTCCATAGACGTAATGTCACTTTAGCACCTATTCCTGACTATAGTTATCTTTTCGGTGTTGGACAACTTTGTAGTCGTAGTTGGGGTTCCCTTGGTTCACGGTTTATTGTATTTAGCTAGTCGGCTGTCGTTGTCGCTCTGTTCCGTTTCCGTATCCTTACAATAGCCTCCTTAGTGACCACACAGTTAATTTTGCTCTCCGAGCCTTCCTAGAATCCACATTTTCTTAAGGAAACGCACCCAATTCGACATTATTCCATTCATAAAACTGTGAATTTAAGCCAATACATTCAAATTGAAGCTCCTCCGCTCAGAGATAATCTTGTTAGGCATATAATGGCTGTCAGAATCTTTATGGTCTTGCTAATAAGGTCTAAGGCTAGAGTTGCACTATTATGAAATGGGGGATAGAAGACTGCTGGGTGCGAGACATCCGGTGGGAGTCGGCTTCATCTTCCTACTACATATAAAGGAGTAGTGTGTGTATGTGTGTGTGCGTGAGTGGGTGTGCGTTTGCTTTCGATGGACAGCGGCCCGAAACTTCAGCCCTCGGAGTAGTCCAAGTCGTTGAACACGAATCCGAAGTTCGTTTTTGAAGTATCGATCTTCATCAACCGATATTGGCCAAATTATCGTTTTTTCGTGGATGTCGTTCATTTTTTCTATTTCTTTCTAAATCGCCAATCGACGAAATTAAGGTTTTCTTCCTGTGAAGCCCATGACGTAGGTGGCACCTACGATTGACAACGAGAGATTATTACTACGGTTAGGCCGTTAGGAAGCCGTCAATGCGGCTGAGAGACCGCTCTGACGGCTGGCTGTTTCAATGCCACATATCCTTATCAAGAATTAGAGAAAAAGAATAGCAAACACTTCGTGAAAAATTATAGAGTTTCCGAGAGTTAAACGTAGTACAATAAGATGACAACATTGCCTCAGGACCCTATTGTACTACGTTCATTATTCCTGATTCTTTAATCCCCTAGAGAGCCGATTTTCTAACGTGCGTTGGAGCAGTATCGCTCGCTGGATATTACCCCGTTTTTTCCAGAGAGTTTTCAATGTATTGCGGCTGCTGGAGGATATTTTACGGATGCGGGGTATATGCCTTTGTTTAGCACGACTAAAGACTGTGTGAACCGATGCACTGACTCTTGTCCCCACTGCAAAGAGTTATTCAGAACTGCTTTCACTCGAACTTATCACATATTCAGGGCCCTCACGACGAAGGATAGCGAGATTCTCATTGATGCTTACGAAACCTATATTCGACCCACTTTGAAGTGCGGATAGATAGTTTTTTTCTCATCACCAAAAGAAGGACATTGCATTACTTGAAAGAATCCAGGACAACTCACTAGAAAACTTCTAAACTTCTAATGGAGAGATACAAAAGGATTGATAACGACGAAGACTCAAAGCCCCTCCAGGTGGCCATTCACTTCATTAGTCGCCAGGCGGAAATATGGAAATTGCCTCTTGCAACTGAGAAAACACACTTTCTGATCGGGCCTAAAAACCGTCCGGAATACCGCACTAACGTACATGTTTAAGACGCGCCGATGATGTGCGAGATCTTGGATACATAATGAGGAGCGACCTGTGTTTCATCAGACATTGTAATGTTATAGAAAAAAAACCAACTATCGTGTCTACATACGTAGATTCAAAACTTATGTACGGCCCGTAGTAGAAAGTGGGACATCAGTGTTCAATCCAGCGAAGAAGAAAGATATAGATCTTTAAGAAAGCGTTCAGAATAGCTTCACCAGGAAGCTTATGATGAGGTGCTTCTCAGTAGATTATGGTTTATTTACAGTGGTGATCAACGAACTGAGCTCTTTGGCCTTCATTCCCTGAGAAAAAGAAGGAAAATCGCTGGCTTTATCATGATGTATAAAATTCTCGCAAATAAGGTTTCTGTTAATCCAGGAAAGTTCTTAAAGGGTATTCTGATAACAACCAAGAGCGGTAAGTTGAAACTCCGAGTCTCAGTGGCTAAATCGGGACTCAGGTCAGACTTCTTAACCTATCGAATTCTCAAAGAATTCAACCTACTGCTGGACGAGTACGAATCTCTAGGGAGACTCTCCGCTCATGCCTGTAAAAGATCTGTCAGATGTTAAATACTAAATTACGCTACTAAATACACAGTTTGTAATATTAGGGTGTTCCACACGGAATGCTGCTTCAGACCAAAAAGTTAAACTCATACAAAGGAATTTAAACCAAACTTAATTCGGTAATATATTTTCCACAATTATCAACAACCTTTCCCCAACGTACACGGAAATATTGAATCCCGTCTTTAAAGAAATGAGCTGGCCGCGAATCGAGGAAGTTGGTCACCCATACCCGGATTTCATCGTAGTCAGGGAACATTTTTCCACCCAAGGCGTGCTGCATCAAGCGGAATATGTGGTAGTCGGATGGGGCAATGTCAGGGCTGTACAGCGGATGAGGCAAAACGGTCCAACCAAGTTCCTCAAATTTCTGCTGAACGACTTTAGCGACATGAGGCCTGGCCCAGGGTCAAACTTGAGGTTCGGGAATCGAAGGGGGGGGGGGGTCGTACTGTAGCCTCGAATGGAGGGGGGGGGGTCGTACTCTCTCGGTTTTGGCAGAGGACTCTCTCCAAATTCAGGTTTTTAGACGATGTTTGCATCTATTAATAAGTTGTTTTTTCCAGGTGTGACTACGACAATGCGGAGATTTACAATCACTTGCGTTTCCTGGAGTTAAAAAA
>OX375870.1:51648032-51869556 GCA_947359475.1 Heligmosomoides polygyrus bakeri
TAACCATAAAGAAGCGCTGTTTATCTACTTTTCAAAAAGCTAGCGCCATTTTTAAATTTCGAAAAATTAGTCGAGTTATGAATATTTTTGTGAGATCACTCCGATGACGACGGCGAAGAGTCGATCCGCGATTCAGTTCACGACTTGCAAAAATTGATCATATCTCGGCTATTTTTTCGAAAATCAAAAATCCCGCTCGCTCATCAAAAAATAGAGCAAATGTGCTCTCTAACCATGTAAGAACCGATTTCCAAGAAGGGGATCTTCATACGGGGCGGGGGGGGGGCTTCGATTTTCGGTACGTATTTTCGCGACATGGAACCGAAATTGAACCCCCCCTGCCGCGCATGAAGAAACCCTTTTTTTTTGAAGATCGATTTTTACATGGTAGGAAAGCGCGACTTTATCTAGTTTTAGAAAAGGTAGAGGAGTTTTGAAACTTCCTAAAAACTTACCGAGTTATGAGCATTTTTGTGAGATCACTCCGATGACGTCGGTGAAGGGTCGATCCGAGATTCAGTTCACGACTTCCGAAAATTGATCATATCTCGGCTATTTTTCCGAAAATCAAAAATCCCGCTCGCTCATCAAAAAATAGAGCAAATATGCTTTCTAACCATATAAGAACCGTTTTCCAAGAAAGGGGTCTTCATGCGGGGCGGGGGGGGGTTCGATTTTCGGTACGCATTTTCGCGACATGGAGCCGAAATTGAACCTCCCCTGCCGCGCATGAAGACCGAATTTTTGGAAATTAATTCTTACATAGCAAGAAAGGGCTCTTCCTCTAGTTTGTGAAAAGCTAGCGGGATTTTGAAACTTCGAAGAATTGGTCGAGTTTATGAATATTTTTGTGAAGCCACTTCAATTTTTTTCGCTCAAAAATCGAGCCAGCAGCCACGCGTGACGACTTCCTTTTTTGGAAAAGATTTTTACACTGTGAGAAAGAGCGTTTTATCTTCTTCTTGACAGGCTAGAAGAATCTTCAAAATACGAAAAACTTACCGAGTTATGAACCTTTTGTGAACGTTTAGTTTCATGCTCCGATGACGTTGGGTTGGGGCATAGTCGACCTGAGGTCGATTCATCCTGTTCGATCCAGAAAATCATGATTTTTTCCACTGTGCATTGATCATGACTTGGAAGTTTTTTGTGGCAAAAATTTTATTCGTATGGGTGGTCTGCTTCGGCTAAAAAATATTTTTTTCATGAAAATTGAGAATTTTGCTTACGACCCATCCTAATCATATCGTCATCGCAGTTCCGTCATCGCTGCGGAGAATCTTGTTTTTTTGCTGTATCATGTACAGAGCTGGGGTTTTTTAGCTCCATTTTCGTTTTTTATGACGTTTTCTTAGGATGGGAGAACATTATTTCCGAGAGAAGTCCATCGTCCATCCTTCCTTTTTCCGCTCCATAATCGATTCGAGGAACGCTTCAAAAAATTTATAAGGAAAGCACTTAAGTCGTCGTCAGAAACTATTACTCAAATTTTTATATAACACAATTTCGGAGCACAATTTCAGATGCAAACGTCGCTACTTCAGGTAGAAGAATGTTCCGTGTCCATGGTGTCCTGAAAAATAAACTCCATAAATTGAACAGTGATGATTGGAAACTGCTACCAGAAGATCTTTATTTTGAAGTGTCGAAAATGGCGTTCAAAATTTTAAAGAATTTTATTGTGTTTTGAAAACATTATTGATCAGGGAACTCGTTTCATTGTCCTCTTCAGTGCAGAAGCCGCACCTGAAAAGAAGAATCTATTAAAGAGTTCAAACTGCACAAGAAACCTTGAAAAAATCAAGAAATACAAGAAATAGAACAGTGGAAGAGAGAGGGAGGGGGTCGTACAAATTCCGCTTCAGAGGGGGGGTCGTAAATTTCCATCAAAAATCGAACCCCACGCTTGACCCTAGCCTGGCCTCACCATGCTGCAAGTTTGTAGGGGACGTCTCAGCTCTATATGAATTTAAATTTGGAGCAGGATTTGGAGTAGGATTTGGAGCAGTCAAGCTCTACTGCAAGATCCCAAGTTGATCTTGTCGGATCAGCTTCAACGGCAGTCCGTGAAAGGTCGCTATCCAGGATAGGCGCTTGTCTTCCGTGCTCTTCGTCTTCAAGACTTTCGTCGCCGGTGGCAAAACGTTGAAACCACCACTCGCATTGTCTTTTAAAAACGACATCTTTGCCAAATGCAGGTATCAATGAACGATGCGATTCCGCAGCAGACTTCTTCAACTTGAAGTCGTAGAGCAGGCAAGCGCGCACAATCATTTTCTGGTCCATTGTAATCTGAAGATTATAATTTTAGAAACCGATGAAGGAATGAAGTAGGAAAAATAGGAAATGTAGAAGATGAAACGCCGTAAAAAAACTTACCCTAAGTTAGCTCACAACTGATGCGAATAAGTGTGAAAAGAAGGCCACAATGTATGCGAGATTCCGTGTGGGACAACCTGATAGTTTCTTACATGGCTGATGTTTAAATTCACTCAGCTTTTCATGTTGTTCCCTTTATTCTTTGTGTTTCTTACAATTTGTGTGCTAGACAATTGTCTATGCCTTGATTAAATAAATGAATAAATGAAGGCTTTCTTTACACCAAGATTCTAAATGCGGGTATTAGGGAACTATTATTCGATGCGTGTACGGTTGGTGGTGATATCCGTTCCTCCACGTGGTGCCACTTGAAGCTGCTCGCTTGCGAGCTAAGCTAAACACGGGCACTCGATTGCACGCGACAGGGCCTTGTGACAGACCGGCCTACGAACACCCTACGTCACATCACATGGTGTTTTGAGTCATATTTTTCGAGATTATGCTACGGTGGATGCGGGAGCCGACGCGCACTCGCAAAGCACGGCGAGTGTGAGAAGTACGGTCCCTGATGCGAGGACGGCATCGAGGGGGGGGGGGGCATTAGAATTGACGGTAAAGACCATGAACTTGCACGCACTTCGGTGTTTAAGAACCTGGGATTGCCAATAGCGTCCGACGGAGGTCTGCTGGTTGAAGTGAACTTACGCATGAGGGCAGCATGGTCCAAATGGCTCTGCGGTAGGAAGACGTCAGAGCGCTTTAAGTCGAAGATCTACAGAACCGTCATCCGCCCAGTAGCAATGTATGGCAGCCTGCGACCAAGAAAGTTGAAACGCGCCTCAGTGGCATGGAGACGAAGATGCTGCGAAGGACGGTTGGAGTCAAGCGTATGGACCGCATCCGAAATGATGCTATTCAGCAGAAGTTCGGTGTCGCTTCGATAGCTGACAAGATACGCTAAGCTCGCATTCGATAGTACGGTCATGTTCCACGTGGAAAAGCGTCCGCAAGATAGACCTTGAGTTGTAAGTGTCAGGAAAGCGGCCTGGAGAACGGACGAAGCAGCGCTGGTCCGATGCGTTACAAATAGACATGAAAGCAACTGGCCTGCTCAAGCGCAGGATCGGGAAAGATGGCGTCACGAATCAGGAGAACCCGCGACGAAGCTGGACAAACGCTGAAGGAGGAGAAGAAGAATTCGATGTGCGTAAGGTTCGGTAACCTTATAAGGAGAATTCCACAGTCAGCTTTTCACACTTATGCTCTGGCACTTTCCATAACCAGAACGAGTCCATATATGTGAATTGTTCTTCTTTTTCTGTTGAGCCGAAGACACGGTACGAGCTAATTTGTGTACAGTTAGAGAAGGAATAGTCATCTTCAACTTAGTTAGGCTATTTCTCTCCTGGATTTCAAATAATCTTTCGAACACGTCGCAGCAAAACAGACTTTTTGTCAAAGATATTTAGAGGCTACCGTATGTGAGTATTGCTGCTTGTTGTAAGAAAGTTTTTATCTCAGGCCTGTCTTTTATAGAGTACTTCAATAAATAAGCTAATTAATTAATTAATTAATGCATCTGTGAAAAAGTGCGTTTTCCAACAAATCTCGCTTTTCTGTGAAAGATGTGGGCAGCTCCGGACTGCAGATGACATAAAGTTTGCGTATAGGACACGAACCACTAACACAATTACACTTCATTTCTGAAATTCCCGTAGCAGAATGTAAAAGCCTTGAAGAGAAATCACAGTGAATGGGGCAAAAATACTGCTTTCATTTGCATTCCGGTAACTGGCCATCCTTCATTTATTTAGTTTTCTGTGTAATCTTTTTCATAATGATAAGACAACTCGTGATAGCAAGTTTAACTGTAGTGAGCTATAGTGAAGAATGAGAATGGAGATGTTATGGTAATCACATTCTCTTAGCAGAGGAAACCGCATTAAAGAGGACTAGGAAAAAATACCTGTCTAACTATACTCAAGAAACTCTGTATTTCGTCAACGAAATCCTGAAACTACTAACAGTGAAGTGCTCTTCTCAAAGAAAACTGGCTTTACATGAAATATCTGGGCAACTCTTAATTATTCCAAAGCTGCAGTTAGCGTAAAAATTAAGTCAAGATCATGCTCCTCATATATTGCGTGAACATATCACGAACTACGGTGTGCCGTTAATGCATAGCATCGCACGCTTAATTTCGGATTACGAAAAATTGGCACTATTTTCCCGTATTTTACTAGGGAAGTGTTTCGACCTCCCATAGAACTTCAAGTTGAGACCAGGTTCATTAGAATGAGCTCGGAACGCTGATTACGAATACGGGTGTCAAAATTGCAAAGTGAAATTCTTGAGCGAGTTATAGCCTGCTGAAATCGGAGGACCTCACCACAGCCTGGCTCTGCGACACACCTGGCGCGAGAGTGGTGGGTCATCAGAGCTCCGTAAGAAGCGCACACCATCTGCAGCGATGGCGCAGGGGTAGTGCTCCCGCTCATCTGGTGCGACGTCGTTGGTTCGTATCGTCGGCGACGACGATGCCTCTACCAAGAGAGGCCTCAGCCGTCCACTGTGCGTGGGCGGAACAGGTCACCATGGCCAGAAGATAGCGGCGTACGCCAGACTTGTCCTATGCGGTTGTGACGAATGGTCCTATCTCCCTTTCCTGCTCATTACGTATAAATGATTAACCACTGAACCATCCTGAGTTGTGTACAGAAGTAGAGTCTCGTTACACCTTCACTATATCTACCGCTCCCGCTATCCGTACAACGGGTATATTTTGGTGCATCGGCAAGTATCGTAAGTCTCTCGCGTCCCTACGCCTAGAGCAACAAGTCGATCTATTGCAGATCGCATTCTCTCCAATAAAGAGAATCGTAAGTCTCTCGCGTCCCTACGCCTAGAGCCGCAAGTCGATCTATTGCAGATCGCATTCTCTATAATAGAGAACCGTAAGTCTCTCGCGTCCCTACGCCTAGAGCCGCAAGTTGATCTATTGCAGATCGCATTCTCTATAATAGAGAATCGTAAGTCTCTCGCGTCTCTACGCCTAGAGCCGCAAATTTCTGTGCATATAGCACTTGAAAAATCTCTTTCATCACCGAAAGAAATTCCCAGTGTCCAAGACACTAGGAACACTATCTCTTAAATTCAAAGAGACCTACGAGAAGTCCCGCATAAAATGGCGTTGCACTTCCACAGAGCCCCGATCATGAGCAGCGCGTCAACGCTGAAAGATCTTGTGGTATCGTACACAGAGTACACAGTAAGAGTAGAATATCCGCTAACGGACGAGAATACTTACGAGAAATGTAAGTCTACTACTGCACTTTTGCAAAGCAGTATAAAGCAAGTAAAACAGGGAAAAGACAAGCTCGAGAAGCTCTATAAAGAGATTCGAGAGGAATACAAAACTTGTAAAAATAAGTCCGATAAAAAGGACATTATGCTAGAAATTGAGCAGATAGAGAATGAGTCACAGCTGCATAAAGAGCTAGCTAGTGCGGATAATCTGATCTACAAACTTATGGCACGTCATGAGGAATCCAAGTGCGTAAGGGACACGATGAGCGTAAAATTAGGGCATATCTCACAGAGCCCTAATACTGCAAAACGCTGCATCGTGTAGTACTGTTCCGCAGGAAGATGAGGCTGACGAAACAGAGCCGATTGAAACTGAGGAGAGTAATCCCTCTCAAATACCGTTAGATTCTGTTGCTAAAACTGTAACTGAAGGCGAGCCACGACCATGTCGTTCAATAACGCCTCCCCAAGCAACATTGCCGAAATTCTACGGCAATGTTGAAGACTTCTCGGAATTCTGGGCAATTTTCGAGACTCTTGTCCACAAGAGTAAGGAGCTTGATGTTATGGAAAAAATACTCTTGCTCAAGGAAAGCTTAAGAGGAAAGGCACAAGACTCAGTAAAGGGGATAAAACTTGTGCCTCAAAACTATGAATGGATTATTCAAACTCTACAGGACAAGTATTGTAATCATCCTGTAAATCGATCACGTATAGTACACAAACTGATCAGTTTGAAGCCAGCTAACAGTTCTGCGAAAAACTGCTCGTCTGTTTTCGATCAGATCCAAATACTGATTAACCAGATGGTGTCCGCAGGTTATGATGCCCGTAGAACTTGTGACCCTATGTGGTGTGAAATCATCTTAGCGAAATTTCCTCACGACGTGGTCAGACCAGTTCTGCTATCAAGCCTTTCGCAAGATAACCAAACAATTGGTGACCTCATAGCTCATTTAAAGAAAGAGATTGCCGCTAAAACGTACGTGGAGAACAGGCTGGGTCACAGAGAGAGCATTGGGCTTAACCCATCAAGAGTTAAGTGCACCATGCGACGACGGTACTCTGCCACTCGTCAGTGCCTGTTCTGCCATAGGGGTAATCATAACTCAATGACGTGCAGAACGGTCACCGATCAAGCAAGACGCCGCAAGATACTAATAGATGGCAGAAGGTGCTGGAAATGTTGTTCAACCAACCACTCCAGCTATGAGTGTCAAATTCCTGACTGTTCTCAGTGCGGTAAACAGCACCATAGGAGTCTGTGCACGCAAGGAAGCAAAAATTTTCTAAGTTTCCTTTCACGTTCGTGCAATACCAGTCAAATATCGGGGAGAAATAGTCCAGTAAACTCGCAAAGTGGTGAAAGTAGCAGTATTAGCTAGCGATGACATCAGTCTTAGGAAACAATGGGATGAATAATAATCCCCGTAAACTACCGAAAATGGTCGCTGAAACATTGGCAATACCTCGGAATCAAAAATCCGGAGTCAAGCCATTAACTCGCCGTCGTATTCCTTCAGTCCGTATCAGACTGCCTTCACTTCCATCTCTTCGCTGTCTTCAACCTTCAACAAGCCTCTCCTCGCCACGACTCCCGCTGTCTTCAACAAGCCGCTCTTCGCCACTACTCCCGCTGTCTTCAACCCTCCACAAGCCGTACTCCGCCACCACTCCCAACGTCTTCAACGATCAACAAGCCGTTACCCATCGTCAACTTCAGAGCCGACTTCAATCGCCTTCAAGCTGTCACTTCCACTACCAAGGCCGTTCGACTTCTACTAAATGATCTGCTATTCGCACATTTTTGTTTGTAGACATGTCTCTGTTTTGGCGCCGGCGGCAGTATCGTCGGCGACGACGATGCCTCTACCAAGAGAGGCCTCAGCCGTCCACTGTGCGTGGGCGGAACAGGTCACCATGGCCAGAAGATAGCGGCGTACGCCAGACTTGTCCTATGCGGTTGTGACGAATGGTCCTATCTCCCTTTCCTGCTCATTACGTATAAATGATTAACCACTGAACCATCCTGAGTTGTGTACAGAAGTAGAGTCTCGTTACACCTTCACTATATCTACCGCTCCCGCTACCCGTACAACGGGTATATTGTTGGTTCAGTTCCCGTTGCTGTCGGTCTTTTTGCAAATCATAATTTATCGTCGAAATGAGCTTTTGTTTTGAATTATGACACTGTTTGATTAAATAGCCGGGAGAACTATCATACACGTTTGTGAAAATGCTTGAAGGCAAAAAACTGCTATGGTGACATTTTTATTTACTATTTTGCACAAATAGAGTCCAGATCTTATATTGAACAATGGAGGTGCTTCTAACAACTTTGGCATTCATGGAACAAGCAAAAAAAATGTGTGAAACAGACATGTTGCTCACACACTGCACATCTTAAACATGCAGCCTCTCTACAACAAGCAACAAAACAGTCAATTGTAGAAAGACCAAACAAATATTCACCAGGAGTGACAAACATAGTGTCATAATTCAGAACAAAAGGTCATTTCAAAGATAAATTATGATTTTCAAAAAAACCGGCAGCAACGGGAACCGAACCGACGACGTCGCACCTGATGAGCAGGCGCACTACCCCTGTGCCTCCGCCGCATCTTGCGTGTTCTTACGGATCCCCGATGACTCACCACTCTCGCGCTAGATGTATCGCACAGCCAGCCTGTGATGAGGCCCCCCGATTTCGGTGGGCCATAACTCGCTCGGGGTTTTCATTTTGCAATTTTGACACCGATATTCGTAATCAGCATTCCGAGCTCTTTCTAATGATCCTGGTGTCAACTTGAAGTTCCATGGGAGGTAGAAACCCTTCCCTAGTTAGATTCTTGTTAAACGACGTGCTTCGGTTGATTGTGGCGGCTGTTTTTTAGAAAGCACAAAAATACTTCAGATCACACCACTGAAGAGTCGATCCACAAACCACTCCGTCTCACCACGCCGCTCCTTTACCGACTGCGCCATCACTACTCGGCCGCCAGCGCTGTTCAGGGTCAAGCTTGAGGTGCGAGAATCGAAGTGGGAGGGGGAGGAGGGTACTGTGACCTCGTTTTGGAGGAAGGGGAAGGGGAAGGTAGAGAGAGGTCGTGCTCTCTCTTGGCTATGACAGAGACTGTCTATTATTTTTCAGCTTTCTAGGTGATGCTTGTATCTATTAATAAGCTCTTCTTTCCAGGTGTATTCGTCAATGTAGAGATTCGCGCGCACCTTCGTTCACTAAGACATATGTTATACTTCGACGATAGCGTCGACGACAATGTTGCGCGAGTTGCTGCGCACTGCGTCGAACCGGCCAAACACTCTCGCCGAAGTATAACATATGCCTAAGAAACACATATTACTGATTGATTGATTAAAGTCTTGAATACTGATTGTTCGACAGTTAAATATTAAGATTTTCTTCCCGTAGTTTCCTATTCAATAAGTCTTCAATTTTTCAGTTTTTGTTTTTAGGACGTCACGGAAACGGCGGCTTTCTACCCGAAGGAGCGAAATGTGCGTCCAAATTTACACTTATTTACAATTAGCAAATACAATTGCAAGAAAATTAAAATTCAACGAATGGACTCTATAAAATTTTCAGTACTGATTACTAATGACGAATTTAGTGCTTTATCTTCAAGATTTATTATTATTGCACAAAGAGGTATTCCTACGCGAGAATAATGAAAATAAAACAGAATGCAGACAATACCAGTCGAAATATCGGCAAGAAGATAGTGTTGCGGAAGTAAGTAA
The DNA here is from genome assembly GCA_947359475.1 of Heligmosomoides polygyrus bakeri. NCBI lineage: Eukaryota > Metazoa > Nematoda > Chromadorea > Rhabditida > Heligmosomidae > Heligmosomoides > Heligmosomoides polygyrus. The sequence continues at coordinate 51,657,417 of OX375870.1, forward strand.
AAGAAGGCAAAGGAGGGACAAACAAGTAACAAACCGGAAGAAATTGGCAAGAAGATGTTAAAAACAACAATATTAAGTAATTAATTGGGCGCCAAACAGGAGGTGTTCATCAGGCGCCTAGGTAAGCCTTTATCAGTTTTTCGAAGGAAGAATACGCGTATTTTCTGCCACGTAGTTTTCGATCCAGTAAAAGGTGTTCCATTTTTCAGTTATTTTAGGACGTCATGAAAACGTCAGCTCTCTTTCTGAAGAAGTGATATCTACGTCTAAAATTGTATTGTATAAAATTTCAAGTTTTAGTTACTAGTGATGAGTTAAGTGCCATAGGAATTTTTGAAGCGCTCTTCGAATCATTGACGGAACGGCAACCGAAGGATGGACTTGTCACGGAACTAATTTTTTTCCTTCTATAGGCATGTATATCAAAATGCGAAAATGCATTGATAAAATTCCAGGCTCTTGGCACGCTATGATGAAACCATGCTTTTCTGAAACGATGTTGTATATGGTCAGGAGTCTCGAGTCTCGGTTTTGTATCATTTGCCAAAAAAAACGTAGCGAAAATCGATTCCCTAATCGCATAGACTGCACCTTTATAACGTACTTTTAAAGAATTGAGTCTACATTCCCTCTAGTTTTCAACGTTTATGAATTTTTAGATGTTCCAAAAATCTCCGAGTGGCAATTTACGTGCGGCTACTGCGTTCTATGACTTGGTACCGATCGCATGCGAAGGATGAACTTCTCGCGGAAATAATTTTCTACCTTCTGAAGCAAAGAACGTGAGAAGGTGAAATCGCACCCTACAAAAATTTAAGTCCTGTGTATCATACAGGAAAAAACAAGCTTCTGCGCGGCGTTGTTCATAACAGCAGTGTGCGTTTAACGATTACGATTTACCGGATTTACCGACATTTTTCGGTAAAATTTTCTAACGAAATTTAACGACGAAAAAATTTTTCGTTAAATTGCAGCAACGACATTTTACGAACCGTTTTTCAAATTTTGGTACTTCTTTATGCAAAAGCATTTTGAACGAATTTTTTGGTTGAGCCTTCGCAGTATCGTTGCGGTATCGAGGAAGCCTTCTAATTACTTGAATCAGTTGAAAAGGTAGCAGTAGTGTGCGTAAATGAAAATAGAAATCGTAAAGCGTAAATCGTAATTACGAAAAAACCGTCGTAAATCGTAAAGTTGTGCTCTCGCAAAATTTTCGAATATTCGAATGGTTTCGAATATCCGCAATTTTCGAGCATTCGAATTCCGAATATATTCGAAAAACTCGATTTTTTGAACATTCGAATTCGAATACATTCGAAAAATGCAATTTTTTGAACATTCGAATTCGAATACATTCGAAAAACGCGATTTTTTGAACATTCGAATTCGAATACATTCGAAAAACGCGATTTTTTGAACATTCGAATTGGAATACATTCGAAAAACTCGATTTTTTGATTATTCGAATTCGAATATTGATTCGAATATTCTATTCGAATATTCGAATATTTTCGAATGGAAGATTGGGTTACAGAAAGGAAATAAACATGGCTGGTGCCTTGGTGGCAATGACCAAAAGACGGTTTACCCTGGCGTAGTAGGAAATTTACATTCGTTTGCAAAGCGTTTAACGAAGTTTTAATGGAGTGATCTTTCCACCGAATTCTTCTATGCCTGAAAGGATGAAATATGTTACGGGTCATCAAACCAAACAACACGGCCTTCAAAAGTTTAGTTCTGTTTCCATGTCGACTAATAAATAGATTCCAAAGGCCATCCCTTACCTTAGCCCAATAAAGGGCCAGGTGAAATCGCACGGGATATAGCAGGTGTATGGTGAAGCGCTTACCTTTGGTTAGAATTACTGGGGGTTACATACGGGCATCCACCTTTTCGGCTTACCATGGGAGGAGCCCTTACCATGGAAACCCTGGAAACTCTCTATTTGCTTCCTCGGAGACCAAAGTCATCATGACGGAGATCTTCGAAACCGGAAGGTACCATCTGCTTCACCTTTTTATTCACATTATCTAAGAAACATGAAGTGTGCATAGGAAGGAGCTTAGAGTTATGCGTATCCCTGAGAAGTTCTTGAGTGTTGTTTGTGCATTATTTTTGATGGCATCGGAGAGTGCGGAAACTTTAAAGGTCTAAACGATCTCCATAATTGAGAAAAGTGGTAGTCGAATAGATGTGTATCATACTCTATAATAACGCGCTAAGCGATGAGTCATACTATCGATCGACGCCGCCGCAGAAATTATGAAATTTGGGGAAAATTCGGGGGGAAAATACGACACGAAAATAGCGAAAAATACCCAGACCTCTTCTCCTTGCCTGGGAACTTCGGCCACGGGGCAATCGAGGTCGCTGAACACGAATCTGAAGTTTGTTTTTGAAGTATCGATCACCATCAATCGATATTGATCAAATTACGGTGCGGGAAAGTAGCGGAAAATACCCAGACGTCCTCTACCTATATGGAAACTTCAGCCCCGGGGTAATCGCGGTCGCTGAATTCGAATCTGAAGTTCGTTTGTAAAGTATCGATCGCCATCGATCGATATTGATCAAACTATCGATATTTTGTGGATGTCGTCCAGGCGGTCCGAAAATTTACCCCTGGGGTAGTCGAGGTCGCTCAACACGAATCTGAAGTTCGCTTTTGAGGTATCGATCGCCATCAATCGATATTGATCAAATGATCATACTCTATAATAACGCTCTATGTGCTGAGTCATACTATCGGCCGGACGCAGAAATTAGCCATAAAATAGGAGTAAAATCGGGAGGAAAATTTGGGGGGGGGGGGGAAAATAGGGGAAAATTACAGCACGAAAATAGCGGAAAATACCCAGACGTCTTCTACCTGCCTGGAAACTTCAGCCTTGGGGTAATCGAGGTCGCACAACACGAATCTGAAGTTCGATTTTGCAGTATCGATCACCGTCAATCGATCATACTGATCAAATCACGTGGCGCGAAAATAGCAGAAAATACCCAGAGGTCTACGTGCCAGGGGATTCGGAAGACGTGCGGTATACGTCGCATGACGTGCCTGGGACTCAGAAGACATGCCAAGGACGTCGCTCGGCGTGTTTGGCGATTCAGGTAGACGTGTCGAAGACGTCGTCCGCTAAGGGGGATCATCAGTGCCAGTAATGGGGGACCGTTTCACTAGGGGAGTGAGGAATCAATAGAATCAATAATCGCCCTAGCATGCTATACACTGTACGTACTGCGAGCCTTTTGTACTCCTAGGTAAGGAAAAAAACTGTGGAAGTAGAGCAGCTAGCTCGATGTGATTGTTCTTAGCTTAGTGATACTGCAACGTCGCGCGAAGCGCGCAAGTGCGAGGCACGCCGATAGGCGTACGGAGCACTTGTAATATAATGGCTGCCTCTCTACAGTGCTTACCTAACGATTGTTCAAGATGAAAACTTGGCCGCAGTTGACCCCACTCCCATCAAAGTCAGACCCATAGTCAGCTCGGGCGTACGTTCCGACGTATAAAATAGCATGGCCTGCTTCTTTTAAGTTTCTTTTAATTTTCCTCAATGAGCGCCTCCGCGCAATACATTTCAGCACCACCCTTTTCATGGAACCGCCTACTTTAGTGCTCTTTGCGCCGCGTTTCAAAGTTTCAGCACTTTACAATAGGAGCAATTTTCTTGCTGTACAGTCTGCACCATGCAACAGATTGGGTTTTGTACAGCTGATAGATCCCAGGAGTACATATGCTGCGCAAAAAGGAAAAGTTTGTTATAATTACCATACTATACAATAAAGCGCTAAGAGCTATTGATCGGCGCCATGCAGAAATTAGTCATAGAATAGGTGAAAAATCGGAGAAAGTTGGTCATAAAATAGCGAAAAATGCCCAAGGTCTTCGACGTGCTTGGGGATTCAGAGGACGTGCCGAAGCAGTCGTCCAACGTGTCTGGGAATCCAGAAAACGTGCCGTACTCGTCACCCAACGTGCATGTGGATTCAGAAGACGTACCGAAGTCGTCGTTCAACGTGACTGGGGACTCAGATATCGCCGACCGTCACTTAACCGTCCGAAGATGATGCCGATGTTGAGAAGAGCAGTGGCAGTGGGGGGGGGGGAGGTTCTGGATGGCTTCATACCGCAAAACTACTCACGTGATCTTAAGGAAGGTAGAGCAAGGTTGGAACATAACAAGGTTCTTAAATATTGCCTTTTGTACTGCTAGGGAGGTAAGAAAGCAGAATGAGCAGAGCAACTGGCTTGATGTGATTGTCCTTACCATTACCTTAGTGATACTGCAACATCACGCGAAGCGCGCAAGTGCGGGGCACTCCGATAGGCGTGACGGATATATATTATAGGCACCAATATTTCTGCCATTACTTTACATCAAGGACTGAAGAACAGTGGTGTCGCTTTTTTGCTGTCCTGCCGATATTTGAACAACAACATATCCTATGTGCGACAAAAGGTGAAATGGACAAGTACTTTCGGGTTATAGACAGCCAATCCAGGACCAAGAAGAGCATAACCGAGAAACATTGAGTGATCTGACTTCTTCTTTTCGATGCCTAAAGGCCCCCACCCCACAGAGTTCTGCGGCAGCGCCGCGGCCCTATGCTTAACCATAGGGCAGGGACGCAGAGCTCGCCGCCGGCGGCGTCCCTGCCCTATCCTTAACCATTGCGGCGAGCGGCGTTGCCGCAGAACTCTGTGGGGGCCTTAAGACCACCTGAACGAAGCAAGTGTGCTACTAAGTGATAATCAAAACCCAACAAACAGAAGCAGCGTTTCTTAAGGAAAACTTCGCGATTAGATGTTTTCATGCCTCTGCGCCTTATAGGATTGCACGGAAGATCAATCTTTAGCAGCCTAACCTCTCCCCTCCTTGTATTGATAGTCCTAACAAGTCCCCCAAGAGTGGGTAGATAAGCGATTGAACTACTTTTTAGTAGATTCAGGTTTCTAGTCACGCGTCTGAACAATAGCCGAAAAGCTCCAACCTATTAGGTGCTTGATGGATTAGATGACAATGTCCGAATCGTTGAGTAATTTTGGCGTGCAAAAACGATGATGGTCGGAATGTTAGGAAACTCAGTAAAGACTGATCAACATTACGACCTCGTTCTGCACAGAAGCACATAAAAGAAACTACATTCTTTCCATAAACATTCGCTCCATCCAAATTGGCAGAAAGGCAGACCTAAGAAACATTTTGCATGGCGTGTACACGGAAGAAAAAGGCAATGCCTCACGGAGATGGTCCCGAGATAGTTGCTCTTAATGACTACGCTGTCCATAAGTGTTCACCTGGATGCAAAGGAAAGCGGTTCGAAAAGGAAGGCCTGCCCTTATTCGAAAAACCCCTTCATAGCGTCCTTTGTCTCCATGAAATTAGCACCTCTGATCGGACGTGTCTGAGCAGTTGTAAAATCCGGTTGCTGTAATTGATCTATCACCTAAAAATCTTATACCCACTAGCCCGACTGTATTATCGTCCCTACTGCACCCCAACTGTATGGTTTACTGCTCAGCTAGTAGTGAATGCAACTTCATCGCATAGTGATCCTGATCTGCCAACCCTCGGGCGGCGAACATACCATGGAAACAAGGCGGCCTCTGCACTTTAGGATTAAAAAGCAACTTGGTGTGAAAAGAAAGCTTAGAAAGCTGCGATAGGATCACAGGGCCTCGCAGTGAAGATGGGAAATTTGGAGCGCGAAAGTCAATACTTGGTGCACAAAACCCTTAGACCTATGTTATACTTCGGCGACGCTGTTGTCGGCAGCAGTGTTGAGCGCACTGCGTAGCACCCGCTCAACACTGTCACCGACGTCGCCGACAACAGCGTCGCCGAAGTATAACATAGCCCTTAATGTTTTCGGATCTATACTAGAGGTCTCCTATAGAGAACAAGAGATCAAGCAAAGTTCAATGGTGCAAAGATGAGGACGAGAAACAAGATTAGTCGTAGGCAGTGTCAAACAGAAAACTGGTTCCTGAGGTCCAATACGAAAAACGAAAACTGGTTCCTGAGGTCCAATAGGAAAAGTTCGAATACGAATGAAGGTGCAAGCCCTTCTGTGAATAAAGGTGAAGGTTCAGCTTCTGATTCAGCTGTGCTTCTTGTTTTCTGCGCGGTGTTGTGGAAGAGGGATTAGGAGACTCATCATATATGGAGTGAAAGGGAGACGACGTGCTTACAACTTCTGGACTTTCAACACAAAATATCCATGCATCGGCTTCGCAAAACAATGCACATCCTAACTTGCCTATTCGAATGGCATCCATTGAACATTCGAATAATTGTGTGTTTTTGGCAATTTTCGAATATTCGCATGGTTTCGAATACCCGCAATTTTCGAGCATTCGAATTTCGAATATATTCGAAAAACGCGATTTTTTGAACATTCGCATTCGAATACATTCGAAAAACGCGATTTTTTGAACATTCGATATCGAGTACATTCAAAAACCGCGATTTTTTGAGCATTCGAATTCGAATGCATTCGAAAAACGCGATTTTTTGAACATTCGAATTCGAATATTAAAATTCGAATGAAAATCATTCGAATACCTATTCGAATAGGTCATTCGAGCACAACTATAGTAAATCGTAAACCGTAAATCTTAAGAGTCACCTGAACTGTAGCGCAGCACAACTAAATTTCCTGAAGCTTTTTCTGCTAATGTTAATCAGATATGATTCAATATCAAATAACTGTTGTGTTATTTTCAACTTAGGCTGGACAGTCTTCTTTCTATTTCTTTTTTCACGGCTTCTTGCTAGTAAAACATCTTTCAAACCAAACTGAACACGTTTCACGAAAGTTAAAAAAGTGTAAATTCAAAAACTATACTCAAGCCTATGCCTGGAATTCCAACAGAAAGCTTGCGTCGTTTGAATACTCATTAAATTCCTAACTTATTATCATTTTTTTAGCTTGCGTATTAGTGATGGAATTAGCAGAAACGACTGCGAAAAATTCGCTGTCATCATCATTTTCAGTAGCGTTTGTCCCGCTTGGTGGCGGGGTCCGCTCTTCTGGTGTGGTGACGCCATTTCTCCCGATCAAATGCTTGATCGGGATGCACACCAGCTATCTTTAAGTCCAAGTGCAACGTGTCTAGCCAACGTTGCTTCGGGCGTCCTCTGGGCCGTTTTCCAGGGACTTCAAGATTCAGGCCAATCTTACAGACAGTGTCGTCATTAGCGCGAAGGACGTGGCCATACCATCGTAGACGAGCTTCGCGCAACTTGTCGGCTATCGGGACGACACCGAACCTCTGTCGTATGGTGTCATTGCGAACGCGGTCCAATCGCGTTACTCCGGCCGTCCACCTTAACATCTTCGTCTCCATTACACTGAGGCGGCTTTCAATTTCCTTCGTCACGGGCCAGCACTCAGCACCGTACGTCGCTACTGGGCGGACGACTGTTCCATAAACCTTCGACTTGAGGTACTCGGGTATTGTCTTATCGCAGAGAACCCCAGTCAACGACCGCCATTTGGACCAGGCTGCACTTACGCGCGCATTCACCTCCAACTTTAGCTGCCATCGGGCGTAACTGTTGATCCGAGATACTTGAAAGATGTGACTCGTGAGAGCTCAGTACCATTGATCTCGATAGATCCGAGCTCATTCACATCCGTCGTCAGGTACTCCGTCTTTTTGACGTTTAGCTTGAGTCCGAACAATGCCAAGCGATCGCACCATTCCTGTGCCTGTCGCTCGAGTTCGGCTTTGTCTTCACATGCAAGCATGACGTCATCGGCATACAGCAACGTCCAAGGAGCTGCCTTTTGGAGATCTCGTGTAATTGCATCCGTGACGACCACGAAGAGCAGTGGGGATAGCGCAGACCCCTAGTGCACTCCGACAGAGATCGGGAACTCCATCGAGTTACCCGCTGGTGCTCGTACTCGGCTTATTGGGCACGAGTAGAGGATGCGCACCCACTCAATAAGCTCTTCAGGGACGCCGTGTCGTCGCAAAGCGTACCATATAACTTCTCGCGGGACGCGGTCGAAGGCCTTCTCCAAGTCCAGGAAGGCGAAATGCACCGGTTTCTGTTTCTCGCGGTGCTTCTCTAGCAGAAGACGAATGGCGTGTATGGCATCAACCGTCCCACAGCCGGCAACGAAACCACACTGATTATTGGAAAGCTGAACGACATCCCGAATACGTCTATCGACAATTCGCTCAAAGATTTTCATGGTGAGCGAAAGAAGGCGAATCGGACGGTAGCTAGCGCAGTCCGCAGGGCTGCCTTTCTTCTTCCAAATCGGGATAGTCGTGCTTTGCTGCCAACCCTCAGGCACTTTCTTCTCAGCAACAACATGATTGAAAAACTCTTTCAGCCAGTCAGCAGGGCACCAGCCCTTCGACTTCCACAGGTCGGCTGGCAGGTCATCGGGACAAGTGGCTTTGCCTGACTTCATCTTCCTCAGGGCTGCTTCAGTTTCGCTCACTGTGATCTTCTGAACGGGACCGTATACAGGTGAAGCAAAAGGAACGGCAGGATGTTCAAATTCTACATTCGAGATTTCCTCGAAGTAGTTGCGCCATCGCTTTACAGCCCTTTTACGATCCATCAGAAGATGGCCGTTCTCATCGTTAATACCAAAGAACTTTTCGATGTCTTCTGCTTGGCGACAGCGAGCCTTGGCGAGTCGGTAAAGATAGCGCTCACCATCGCGCGTTTCCAGTTTTTCGCTGACTTCAGCGTAGTATGCAGCTTTAGCAGCAGCCACTGCCTTCTTTGCCGCTTTCCTCGCTTCTCGATAATTCAGCCAATTACAGACTGTTTTGTCACCGATAAATACGTGATACAGCCGTTTCTTTTCCCTGACCTTCTCTCTGACATCGTCAGTCCACAGCCAAGCCTGCTTGTCGACCCAACGCCGTCCAGGCTTCGTTGTGCCGAGTTCGAGGCGTGCAGCCCGGGTTATCGCATCGGTAGCCTCTTTCCAGGTTTCGTCGACAGTTGTTACCGTCGGCAACCGAATGCGAGAGATAACAGCTGCTTCCTTCTCCTTCAATCGCCACCATTTAATTCTAGTCGTTCCACACCGCTCGACACGTTTACACCTCGGAGGTGTGATCTTCAGCGAGCAGATCAGTGGACGGTGTTGCGTGGCAACCGTCTCATACGGCACGGTCTTCGCGTCTGTGACAAGGCCTTGGTCGCGACACCTAACAAGGACATAGTCAATCTGCGTTTTGGCGTTCCCGCTATAAAACGAGATGAGGAGGGAGTCACGCTTTCGAAATTTGGTATTCACGATGGTGAGGTCATGTGCGTCTGCATACTCAAGTATACGCTCACCATCGGCGTTGCGTGACCCGTAGCCAAAACCACCATGACAGCTGTAACCGTCTTTCGCTGCTCCGACGTGACCATTAAGGTCACCTGCCACAACAACCATATCTTCTGACGGCACTTCCGCTGTCTTCTCATCAAGCAGGGACCAGAACTCGTCCTTGGTTTGCTCGGAGCAACCTGTCTGCGGAGCATACGCGGAAAAGAAATGACACCGTCGCTCTTCTACGGCGACAACAATCTTCATCAAGCGGTCATCGAAACGTTCTACGCTTGCAATCGCGTCACGGAAACGCTCGGAGACGATCATACCGACACCACTGGTGGTCCTGGGACTGCCGCACAGAACGGCCTTGAAGCCGCGGCCAATGTCCCTCGACTTGCAGCAGGACCACCTCGTCTCCTGCACCGCACAGAAATTTATCTTTCTTCGCTCCAGTGCTTCTACCAACTCGCACGAGCGGCCCGTCAACGTACCCACATTCAACGTTGCTACGCGGGTCTTGCCTACGTTGCGGGACTTTCGGACTAGCTCAGTTGCCCCCCGATGCCGTCCTCGCATCAGGGACCCTCGCATACTTTCCACACTCGCCGGGCTCTGCGAGTGCGCGTCGGCTCCCGCGGACGCCGTAGCATTATCTCGAGAACTCTGTAACGTCATCAATCATATGATGTGACACAGAATGTTCGTAGGCCGGCCTGTCACTAGGGCCTGTCGCCTGCATTCGATTGTCCGTGATTGGCTCGGCTTGCAAAAGCAAGCAGTTTCCAGTGGCACCACGTGGAGGAACGGACATCGCCACCGAAAAATTCGCTGTCAAAACTACAAATTAAAAAATCGCTTCACCACTGACCAATGCGCCGGCTTGCTGCTCAAGCCTGCACTTGTAAGATTCCGAAAACCTCATATTTGGAGAAATGCTGACATTCTTTTTGCTCCTTGATCAATTTATTTCCGTGCTCCCCAATTTTCTACGCAAATGTATCGTATTTTTTGGACTTCCTAGACCGCTTTTCGCGCTACACATTAACTTTTCATACTTCTTAACCAAGCAGTTTTTTTTTTCACAATTTTTGTGATATTTCTTTCAAAATTAGTGTTGAGAGGTATAGAAGATGCGAAGAAAACGCTACGAAGCAAAAATAATGCGGAAAAATAGGTTTAAGAAACGAAACAAGGAAAAAAGCCCTTTCCCTCTTTCCCGCAAGTTTTGCGGAAATTTGGATGGCTTCTTTGTGCAGCATCAGGCTATGATTGCAGGACTGCATTAAGGCAATGTTGAGCCCCGCCAAATGATAGAGCGTGGCTGCCGGTACTGAAGAAAACATTTTGTTGATGAATTTGTCAGCACGAGAAGGTCATTTCCATTTCCACTTTTCCCTTATCCCACCACCGTAAAGTGATACCGCTTTTCCATTTTTGGAGGGTCCAGAGGCATTTAGCAAAGAAGAAACACAGTTCTGTGATCCTCGTTCGATGCTCCAGAAAATCATATAAGACCCCTTCAGAATCCTCACTTCAGCTCACTGACCCTCCTTGTAAACAATTCAAATCAGTTTCTTTAAGCCTCAGGTGGCTGGTATCGAGGATGTAACCTGCCATAACGATGTTTTGCGCGATCAAAACTTCTAGCGCCAGGCGGACTCGAACCCGTACCTCCCTCTGACCGGGCGGGAATGCTCTACGCCTTTACACCACCGGCGCCGTTTGATCGAACGCAACATCCACACCTCCCACGGTCCCACGAGGTATGGATGTTGCGTTCGATCAAACGATGCCGGTGGTGTAAAGGTGTAGAGCATTCCCGACCGGCCAGAGAGAGGTGCGGGTTCGAGTGCCGCCTGGCGATAGAAGTTTTGATCGCAACAAAACATCGCTATGACAGCGTACCTCCTTGTAAGCTATGTTCACCCAGAATCTCCCCCCACCCTGATTCAAAGATCGTCACATTCCTTCTAATGGGTAGTACCGACCACGTTAGAGAATCCTCAATGTGTTGATTTTACTGCAATACAGCGAGTGTGTGACCAACAGGAAGAGTAACGGTCTTCATGACTCGATTTTTTGTAGGTCGATCCGCTCTACCAGGCAGGTGTCCCTCGCTGAAGGTTACAGCTCGCATATGGGTGGACTGCAAATTATTCGTTTTTCATTGTGGGTTGCTTCCACGCAACGTAACACTCACCGCAGACCTGAACTGTCAGCAGCTGGCTAGACTGGCTGCCAAAATAAAAGTGAAGTGCCTGAATCACAGCACGATCTGATTCCTACACGACAGCGCTCGCACACACATTGCAAGAGTGACTCGCCAGTGCTGCCCCACCAACCGTGCAGTCCAGACCTTCTGCCAACGAACTTCCTCGCTCTCCAACTCCATGCAAGGAAAAACGTTAACAGATGAAGATGACACGGATCGCTGGTTGGACAACTTCTTCTAGTCAAAAGTGTTCTATGTGGCATCAGAAGTCTGCCCAATCTGCCCGAAAAGTTGAGAGGAATGGTCGAACATGGTTTTCTCGATATTTCATTTCTTATCAATTTTTTAGTTCCTTAAAAATCATTGAATTTATATGTTACGAAAACGAATTTTCCCTACAACATAATATTAGGTTGAGTACTAGATTTTACAACATTTCTGTTTTTTTCAGGTGGTCAAAGGTAACCCGCGCACGTATCATAATTGGTTTGAAAGCGTATACCTTTGTGAATATATCAAGGTAAGAATCTTAGAGTTTCCATGCGTTGTCTGAAGGTTTCGTCTTCTAGAACAATGTCCAGTGAACGTGAAAAAATGCGCGATCTCATCTTCGATCAGTTCAAGCTCGGGGGTAACCCAGCGACGGCTGCCATGAACATCCAGACAGTAACTGGCAAGTCCACTACTGACCGTATGACTTGCTGGAGATGGTATCAGAAGTTCTGTTTCGGCCAGAAGAGCAGGAAAGGCAAACAACGCCCGGGCGGCCAACTACTGTACAAGGGGCTCCTGTGCAGGTCCATCAACTCGAATCCGGCCCACACCACACGACAATTTGCTGCTGAGCTCATCTCGCTCCAGACCGCGGTCGCTCGTCTACTGCCCTAGGTGGGAAAGTCGCCAAAATCGCTGACGACTGTGCCGCATGAGATGACGGAAAGTCAAGCAAATCGCCGCGTTTCCGAGAGCTGCTGCACCGCCTCAAACGAGGCGGCCAGGATCGAGTTCTTATCTGCAGTGAAAAGCCGGGAAGGTGGCTGGATCGCAACGAGGTGGGAATTCTGGCGCCGAAACCGGGAACTCCATCGAAAGAGGTTCCTGCTGTGCGTTAGGTGGATGTGCAATGGACCGGTGTACTGGGAGCTGCTTCCACGTGGTCAAGTCATCACCGCTGATTAATACTGCCAACTGCTCGATCATGTTCAACAAAAAATAGTAAAGATGAGAGTCGAAACGGGTCCGATTTTCTTCCACCAGGATAACGCTCGACCACATACGGCATTCAGACGCTGGCAAAAATCGAGGAATTGGATTGTACAAAAACCAAGCAACTACCATACAGCCCAAACATTGTATCGTCTTACCACCATCTGGTGCGGTCGATGGATCACTTCCTCCGAGGTAGGCGCTTCACCAAAGTCGATGAGGTTAGGGAGACTTCTTTTGGTCGAAACCAACGAAATTCTATAGAGATGGAATCCGCTCAATGCCGAAAAGTGAAAGAAAGTCATTGACAATAACGGCCATTATTTCGTTTAAGTCAATTTTCTTTCGTTTGTTTGTAATGCTATTTTTGCTGAAAAATACATTTTGTTGCAAAATTTACGACTCAACCTAATACAGAGCTCTAAACCAGATAGCACCATAAGGTCGAACATACGATTGACGGGCATATGTGAGTTATTATCCAAGCGTGACGTAATCAGGTACTTCTAATTCATATGGAACTCTGAAAACCTGCAGAATTTGGACTTGTTCGTGATAAATAGATGGCCTTCGAATTCAGAGAATATGGTACAGACGCCGCGCCACGGTCGTACGTATTCAGAAGACGTGTCGCAGACACCATTCATCAAGCGTTCAAATCCATAAAATGCGTCACAGACGTTGTCCGAGGAGCTTACGAATTTAGAGAATATGTCACAGACCCTGTCCCACGGTCATCCGTATTCAGAAGACGTGTCGCAGGCACCATGCAGCAAGCGTCGAAATTCATAAAGTGTGTCAAAGACGTTCAGTGAGTCTTCAGTTTCAGAGAATTTGTAGCAGACATCGTCCAATGATCGGCCGTGTTCAGAAAAAGGGTCACAGAAGTCGCGTGAAGGGCGCCAGGATTCCCAATACTCGTCAAGGACGTCGCCCATCGTGGGCTGGAATTCAGAAAATGTGTAACGTACATCGTCCAGTAGCCTTCCTTTCCCAGAAGACGAGCCAACGACGTCCTGCATTGACCCATCGAAATCAGAAAATTTGTCACAGACGTCATTCAACGGCCGGCCGGATTCAGCAAAACTACCTCGCAAAACTACCTGTCGCGCTATGACTACGCATGTGACATGTCTTTTCAATCGGGACACTTTAAAAATGGTACTGTCCCATGTAGCAGCGTGTACAAAAAGCAATAGTCGCGAACGTGTTGAACAGAATGGCGCCGCTGGCATGTTATCAAATTCTGAACGACAACCATCTCCCGCGCGAGATACGCTGAAGCGTTGAGGCATTACCCAAACGCTATCAAGCGACAAAGTCTTTTATACTTATGTATGATTATTTATTCAGATACTCAAAGGACTACCTAGGCGGAGATACCAAACATAAATGACAAACAAGGGTTGTCATTGAAGTAAAAAGCTAAGCAGCTCGCACAGTGTGGCTGGAAATGAACACTTAACACGCGAAACACATCAAGTTCTACTAGGAGCAGCAAAAACACGCAGGACGTCCAGTTGGACAAGCCCAGGAAAGAAAAATCTCTTTTAAAAATTTAACACCTTTAAAATCACGTAGAACTTACGCTGCTTACAAGCGTTAAAGGCATAGTTGTGCAAGATGAAAACAGAGTAGAAACTAAATGTATGCATTTCCTAGAAAAAAAGCCAAAACTCAGTCCATTAGCGCAAAGCCACGCATTGTATAGGTGCGTCGGCTCAACGTGGCTGAATTGTGTGGCAAAGAAGAAAAAATAAAACAAAGAAAAGAAAAAACTCATAACAATACATCCTAAAGCAAAAGATACGCAGACGTCACAGAGAATTCATTACAGAAACGATAAGGAAGTGGCTCAAATTCGCTCATACTCCGCAATGCGATTTATCTGCATCGAATTAAGAGCGATCAGGTGCGCATAAATCGAAAACAGCGGAATTATTTGTTCAGCACCACTCACTATATTCAGCTAACAAAAAGGGTACGGTGGTGCGCCTGATATCTCCAGTGGGTCAAATGGAGAACCAGTCAGGTGGTAAAACAAGCGACAACAAGCTTAGGTTGTCTATCAGAAGAAATATAGATTTTAGAACCCATTTGAGTAACCGGAGTCTGAAGTCCGAGGGCCTGCAGCTAGGAAAGGACGACGATAAAACAACAAGCAGGGCTGCAGTGTACGTTCACGGGCAGAATAGAACACATGGCACCAAGAGGGTGGTCAAGACTCGCGACAATAAAACGTTGGTGGTACAGTTGAAAAATCTCCAAATTTTGCATATAAAAACTAAAAAATATATCACTGACAATTAGCGCAATTCGGCGCATCCATTACACTTCCCGTCGCGACTTCTTGGTTTCCGCTAGCTGATCTAACAGACAGAGGACATATAGTTGTCCAGTAGCAAGATTAGGGAGATTAGTTACTCTAACAAGGAACTTCTGTGAACTTACCCCAACGATTCTCAACAAGACCTATATGGTCTTGAAGGGCACCTAACAAGGAGCACAACAGGAGTGAGGTTTGTTTTTGCAGCGGGTCACTGGTTGGTCCAAAATGACAAAAAACGGCAGCGCGGGCTAATAAGACAAAAGTGACGCCTGGGATGGTGTTGTCGTGCTCAGGGATAAACCTACAAAAGGTCCAGAGGTTTAATCATAGTTAGATCACTGCAAGCTGATAAATTCCTAGGTTTCCTAAGGGAAACTGCAGGCTAAACCATGCTTGTCTCGCTTGGGAAGCGCCGTTTAGATGATGTCCCTATATGACCCCTTTGTAATGCTCTCTATTAGTTTTGAAAGGGTTTCTCACTGTCACTTTATTTGTGAACACGATCGACAAGTATTGCTTTGGTCGAAAAACATTTTTCGTCCAAGTCAATCTATAGGCCTACTTGAGATGCTGATCACCAATATGTCAACCTTTTTCGACGAACATAGTAGGTTACGGAGGATATGTGAATGTAAAGAAGTGCACCCAGAGTAACCGGCACCACTATACCTTTCACGACTCCAGAGATCGAGGAGGAAAGGTCGCAAAAAAATCGCACAAATATTGCCTAAAGGAGGGGGGGGGGGTTATTTGAGACTAGACACCTATGCCGCAGATACGTACTATTTAAATCTCGGTCGATTACGCCAGGTTACGGTAGGTATGGCTAAGTACTTCACTATGTCTACGCCAGTATAATCGCTTTCTCCACCCACGTGGTAAGACTTATTTTTTAACCTTCAACTTTGAAATGCAAAGTGATGCACGAACAATTGATAGTTTAAAGAAAGGTTCGTGGTCAGTACCTTAAATAATTCCCGTAGGCAAAGTATGGGTCGGTGGTCACGACCTCACCCCTATTCGACACTACCCAATAATACGATACTCCACCAAAGCCAAAATGAACTCTTCATTAGCAAAAATGGGAACAGTCCACCTAGCAATACAGATACACCACATCCGGAACCGAACCCTCGACCCCCTTCCCGCAAGTTTGCAACGTTGTCCACTCAGCCACCCATCCGCTGTCGCTGTCGCTGCGAATGAATCACTTGAACGTACCCTGCAGCTCCTTAAAAAAACCTACGATATTACCAGATTGAAATGGTCTAACTATAGCTGAAGCTCCGAATCTTTTGAAGATTGATTTCTGCGCACGACAAGGCCACTGTTGTCGTCACTTTTGCCTTATCAGCCTGCACTAAAGCGATACCGTTTTTTGTCATTTTTGAATCACCCAGTGGCTCGTAGCAAAAACGAACTTCACAGCTGTGCTCCTTGTTAGACGCCCTACAAGATCATATAGGTCTTGTTGAGAATAAGTTCACAGTCGTTCCTTGTAAGCCTACAACAAGAAGGCGAATTGTAAGATTATGTCAGAACCAAAGGATTTTCCCTAACGAACATATTATTGTTTTCGCGAGTAGCGCCTGCACTACCTACCCATGCCATACAACTAAGAGAACAAGAAAACAGTATCGATTATAATGAGAAGACCAATTTTCAGAACAAGCACAGAGAGCAACACAAATAGCGGTAACTAGAACAGCTTATGCTTGCGTTTCAAATTAATGCGCTTCCATTCCGGCAGTTTGTAGAACTCGATTGGGCTCATCTCGAACAGCCTTTCAAATTCATCCCGAGCCAAATGTCGCTCTAAGTGCTGCCTGAAACCAACGAATGTAAGAAATTGAATAGTCTGTGGAAAGAACGGATTCACAGAGAGCTTAAATTAGCGCATCAACGCAAACCTTAAACCACACATAATATCACCCGACCAGAACGATTTGCCCTCCTATGATCTCAATAAATTTGCAATGTTGTGCAACATGGGTAACGTCATTCGTCGAGGAGCCAGGCCCACACATCCACAATCAGCCGTATCAATGATACAGCAGTCGAGATCGAATATACGATGTAGTGCGTATCGTAGGTTTAGATGCATCCAAGAAGTGGTATAATACCACTATTGCAAAGTGTAAATAGTGAAAAACCATAGATAGCACTCATCTTTTTGTCTTAAACTTTTCGACGAATTTGGTTGCAAAGTCTGTGTCTAGAATGTGAAACTGCACGGGGGAGGGGAAGGGGGAGGGGGGGGAGGGTGCGTCATATATTTGGCTGTCCCATAAGCCCCCGCCGTTTTTTCAACGATTCATTGCGGATTCCGCCGGTGGTCTCTTGCATAGAGCTATACAGCTTTCCAAAAAGAATGATTTGCTCTGTCAGAGCATGTATTGCATTTCTTTTTTCATCCTGAATTTTGTCAATTTTTAGGTCGTTAAAAAGAAAAGTGAAAAGTGAAAAAGTGCTATCTGTGCAGTTGTTCTCTCCGCTTAGGTTTGAAATTTTTTGCGCAGTTTTTTATAACATTTGGAAGATAATGTTCTGTACTGCAAGAATTTGTGTTGGCCTTATTTGCCCACTTGTCATTTATTGATTTTTAGGCCATCAAATTGGGACGTCCGAAGGAGAAGATTTATTTTTACCGACAGCTCCTGTTCTGTTGTAGGACTTTTTTGCTAGGTGTTATATGTCGGTCGAAGGAGAATATCTTGCTCTATAAGAATTTGGTTGCGTTTATTGGCACATGCTGATTTCTGTCGACGATCAACAAATTTCCAAAAAGAGAAAAATCATCTTCACCAACAACTCCTTCTCCTTGTTCAGTTGTTGATATTCGACAGAAATCAGCATGAGTCAATAAACGCGACACAAATTCTTATTGAGCAAGACATCCTCTTCCGAATAACATATAACAGTAAGCAAAAAAGTCCAACCACAGAACCGAGCTGTCGGTAAAAAATCGGGCGGAGAAGTCGTAAGTCCCAATTTAATGACCTAAAAATCAATAAACGACAAATGAGCAAATAGGACCATCACGCATTCTTGTAGTACAGAACATTGTCTTCCAAATGCTAAAAAGGCTGCGCAAAAAATTCCAAACCTAAGCGGAGAGAAGCGACCGCGCAGATGGCCACTTTTTCACTTTTCACTTTAACGACCGAAAGATTGACAAAATTCAGGATGAAAAAAGAAATACAATAAATGTTCTGATAGAGCAAATCATTGTCTTTCGAAAGCTGTATAGCGCTATGCAAGAGACCGCCGGCAAAATCCGCAATGAGTCGTTGAAAAAAAAACGGCGGGGACTTATGGGACAACCTAATAGTTAGTCCCCTTTGGCATGCCAACTCCAGAGGTTGTCCGAAAATCCAGAGTCTGCCCTACGAAATACTGTAAAGGCAGATTTTTGGCTGCTCCGTCGACGCAAATGGAAGTAGAGCGCCACTCCGCCAGGAAATTGGGACGGGCAGAACACTGACTTTCTCAGTGGGTGGCCACCTGAATGCGTTGAACTTTACAGGTTCATCAGCCAAGACACGCCGTAGAAGAATGCGTGGCGCATTCAACAAAAAGCTCTGTCGTGCAGATCAATTCGTTGAAAATTGGGTGGGCCAGCCACGTAATCCATTTCGCAGACACGTGCTGCCCTCCTTTTCACGTGTATCAAAGTACAGACGCTCTTATGTTTAATACTGAGCAAATGAATTTTTGAGTGTAGAAATATAATAACTGGACGAACGTTTATTGTTTGCCAATATTTTCAAAATGACACTGTATATCTACCAGTCTGAACTTCTTTTAGTATTCTCTTGAATGAAGCAGAATAGGGCTAAGATTCTGAGGAATGGTGTTTCTTAAAAAAATAAGAAAGAGTATGTACGCAATTGGAACTGGAATTTAGAAGAAATGTCGTGTACAGGTAACGGATTCGAGGTAGGAAGAGAATGAAAGTGAAGTGAGGTGGAGTGAAAGTGTTTTTTTCATTTCATACAGAGAATTGATGAGGTCCTTTAGCACCGAAATGAAAATCCCGCTAGTAGAGGCTGTATCGTCTTCATCTGACAAACTAGGGATCGTTTATTGTGTACGCGACACGCGACGCGATCTAATGATAAGCGCCAATACCGATTCATCGCGTTGCGCGAAAGATATGGGAGTTTACCATAACATCGCGTCGTCGCGTACACTCTAAACGATCGCCTAGCTGTCTGGGTTGCCTTCGGATCACTATGTCCTTGACCTAGAACAAGAATGGCTGCAAATTAGTCTTAGGCACAAAAATTTGCCAGCGCGAGTCATCGGATTGTTTTAAGCGATTCTATTCGGATTTTTTAGTATCCAAGGAGTTCAACAGCAATCGAAATCAAATTCAGACCAGTCTCCAGCTGATTTTGTTCTGAGTTTGCGACACCACGAGGAAAGCTCAAGACAGGACAGCGCAAGTGTCCGACGAAGATGATGTCGCATATGGATTCGAGACGAAGCGGCCCTATATATACAGACCTTGAATACATTATCTGTACAAGATCGTTCTTCTCAATTCCAATTCCACTTGCCTACATATATATTATTCCTTCTTTTCTTAAGAATCACTAATACAAAGAACTCCAACAGAGATTTATTATTTATTTATTTATTTATTAGATTCTGGCGAAATGAAATAAATTGAAACAACCAGTAAATTCGCACTTAATCAAAGCGATCCCATGTGATGGAGAAAGTTAGGCCTCTTTAGCTTCATTCAAATAGGTACCAAACAGTTCAAACTGATAGATAACTGCTGTCAGTTTGCAAATGTAGGCAAACAAAAACACCTGATCCAGCAGTTTTCACAACAGGGAATTCATGTGCTCAATCATACGCTTTGGAGCGTCTATACTTACGATACACCTGAAACACTAGATACAGCTTTTGCAAGCTTAATTCATCGAGAAATTCCATACAGAACAAGAGTACTATTAAGGATATTCCATTACGCGGACTTTTGTTGCTTTAATACGCTTGTTCATTAAGGAGCGAAAATAATCAGTTTGAGAGAGCGTCGGTACTTACAATGCGCAGTTTAGCCTGAACTTTCCTTAAGCCGGAGCCGGACATACATCGATGATTTGAATCCGGTGTCATTCTTTATTGCATCCTTCCATTATGGCATAGCATATGAAATGGCCGATTTTGCTACATCTATTTCTGGTCGATTTTTAGTGGATACGAATGTTTCCGTTTCAGGCATTGTAAACAGTTTCTAAAAGCGCAGAATATCCGCTTTCTTCTCATTTATATCATTTGCAACATAATCACCTCTTGCTGAGTTTTTAACGTCGTTTTTACAGCATGAATCAACGTGCTATTCGGGTGCTCAACTTATATGAATGAAAAAGTGGACACAACCCCGTGGCCAGAGCTCGTAACATCAACACTGCATTTGTGAAGGATTTCGCTAAGGAACACACAATTCGCCAGTGGTTCGAAAGGTTTCGATCTGGAGATGAAGGTCTCGAAGACCGAGGTAGCATCACTCCTTGACGACGACCAAGCCATGGAAGCGGATCCTCGTCATACTGTGAGAGAGAAATTGGATGAATGGATCCCGCACGAACTGGCCGCCGGACAGATGCTGAGGTGCCGACCTGTGTTTCGTTAAGGCCGCGCAGTCTAACAAGGAAAGGTTCACAACTCAAGGTGAGCTTTTGCGATGCTATTTTGATAAGATGTATGGCCCTGCGAGCGGCGCCCAGAACCACAGTCAGTTTTTGCTGAACGCTTTTTTAAAGACCTGAAAAGGAGTCTGAAGGCGTGCGCGCAACTATCACCAAGCCATACTACACCCCACGGGATGTGCCTCGGTGGCGCAGTCGGTAGGCATGCCGCCTCATGGAAGCACGTTTTTAGTTCGAGTCCGCATACTGTCTATATTCCTGCACATATCAGTTTGTTGTTATTACGCTTTCCATGATCACAGGAGTCCATTTTAGACCATCAATGCTTACAACAGGCTGTCTTTTTGCGCCTTGTTATGTGTTTTTCAACAATATCTACATCATATCATTTCTCTGGAAATAAAAAGCCCTGTCTTATTCTTTTCTTTTAGTCAACAGCTATGGTATAAATCTATGAAACAAGTAAAACACAAGCGATTGTCACACCAACCGTATCTTACAAAAGCCAGAGAGGAGCAATCCTCTCCCTGGCAAGGAATGACCACTTCTTTCTCGTTGAACGCCTAATCTGTCGGTGTAAAGAAGGGTCGTGGGTGAATGTCGACGTACCCAGCTGCCACCCACGCTTATGACAGACACGGCCGAAACACCGGAGCGCAGAACTGTCTAACCTGAACCGACTCTTCTTCCTGACAGTCTATATCTCCATACATGGCGTCCAGGAGTCTTTTTATGGCGTCCGCAACCGCAATTTCTCTCTTTGTCGGGGAAGCGAAATCTGGTGTGAAGGTGGAAGGTAATCGGCCAACAACACGTTCAGGTGAGAACGACAGCACACTTGTGTACCGATATGGCCCGTGTTCATAGTATTCAACCGTAGGTACGCGTATTTGTGTGCATTTACGGTATTATTGGTGATATGGTATGATATGGTGGTGGTGCAGATAGGCACTGTTGAAAAACCAGCATATATGAAGGCGCAAATAGAGTCTTGATTTGTTTTAAGCATTGACGGTCTAAAATTAACTCCTGTGATCATCAGAAAGCGTAATAACAACAAACTAATATGTGCATAAACATCGGCAGCACGCGGAGTCGAACTGAAAACCCCGCCGGTGTGCTCCCATGAGGCGGCGCTAATACGAACTGCGCCGCCGAGGCGCATCACGTTGGGTGCCGTAGGGGTTGATGATAGTGGCGCGCACACCTTCAGACCTCTTTTTCAGGTCTTTAAAAAGCGTTCAGCAAACGCTGTGGTTCTGGACTTCGCTCGCAGGGCCCTATACCCTATCAAAATAGCATCACGAAAGCTCACCTTGAGCTGGGAACCTTTCCTTGTAAGGAAGCTTTTTTTGGGCAGGATCGCGACATACGACGAACAATGGATCCTTTGTGCTAATCGTAGTCGCTCTGCACAATGGCTGGACAAGAATGAGAGTCCCAATGAGATGTCGAAACCAAGTCTCAATCCAAAGTGATCATATGGTGGACAATGGCTGGTATGGTTCCTTACATGTTCTTGAAGACTGGGGCGATTATCACAGCTGAGAAGCTGTTCCAAAATTGAGGTGATGCACCAAACGTTGATTGAAAAACAGCTAGCTTTGGTCAATCGAAGAGGCCCAATCTTGCTGCATGACAACGTGCGTCCGGCGTTTCAAAAACTGTTGTCAAGAAACTGGATGAATTGGGATACGAAAACTTGCCACATCCAGCATATTCACCAGATCTGTCCCCTATCGATTGTCGTTTTTTCAAGCATTTAGATCGTCATGTGAAGGATAAAAAGTCCAGCAACCAAGATGATGTCGAAAATGACTTACTATGATTCATTAATTCTAGTTCTGATTTTTATAAAGATGGAATGTCTAAGCCTATTTCAGCGTTGGAAAAAGTGTATTTATTGTAAAGGTGCTTATTTCGACTAATAAAATTACTCCCAAGCAAAGTAATATGATTTGTCAAAGTTTTCACTCAAAATCGGACATTTCATATGCAACGTCTTAGTACAAGTAAACACTATTGTGCTCGCTTACAATATTGCATTACCTCGCTTTATTCCCACAATTTTCAAGAATGTTACTCGGTTATTTCTCTTCGCTCAAACTTCATGCATGGGGGTTACTTGGGGCGCTGATCACGAATATAGCACCCGTTTTTGACCTATCTGACGTGAAAATCAACATTTGTTATCTTTCCAAATTCAAGAGTTCGAAAAAAGTATATAATAGTTGTTACTAGGAGTTTGTTCAAAACGTCTTGGAAGTGAGGATAAAGGGTGTTACTGACGATGAACAATTAATGCAAAAACATCAACATCGACGAGGAACAAACCCACGACCTCCTCCCTGCAAGGTGAGAACACTATCGCTGTGCCGCCGCCGCATCTGGTGAAGCAGCTAATGGCCACGCTGATTACGCAACACTGCCTTAACGCCTCGTCAGCGCGCGCTACATGCAGTCGACAACGCGAACTTTCACCGGCCAGTACTCGCTTAGAAGAGCAAATTTGGTCTACATATTTTTAGTCAGCGTTCCAAGCCCTTTCACGTGATAGGCCTCTGTCATGAGGGCAGACGAGACCTTCCCTGGTAAGTCGCTTCTTTACTATATATAAACCATCTTGACCGTTCAGAACTACCGTTGAGATAGCACCCTGATTTGTGATGCCCTCGTTCGTCGGCCAATTCATAAACGTTACATTCACCAGGATTTTCTGTTCTCTATTTTCAAGAAAATGCAGGGCGTATAGGTGTTTGAAAGCGTGTTTATTGCTTTATTTCAATAGTAATTCATACTGGTTTTATACAAATTACTTCATCCGCAAGAAACCAAGTCAATATCTGCCACCCTTCTGTGACTTGCCCGTAACTGAAAGTCTGATTTTGTTCATGAAACGACTGCGCTGACTGTACTGCACGCTCGTAGTAAATACGCTGTCCAAATACGGCTCCGACTTCCTGATCTGTTGTTATAGCACCTGGCTTCAACATGTAAATGAAATCAAAGCGAATTTGCCCTCTATATGTCAGATAAACGCTGAAAACAACTTTTTGAATGATACGCAACAGCGTGAGTAGTCCTAGAACGCAGCATTAGATGTCGCTCCAAGTTTCCGAAAAAAAAGGTCAACAGTACACGTCCTTAGAAAGTGGGTTACTACAAAATCACGAGATGTCTTTGGAGGAGTAGTTCAAAAGAAAATAAAAAGACCTAACTACTAGAATTTTCAATCACCAAAGTCCGTCATTAAAGACTGTCGCTCATGTAAATCATGTAAATCATACCTATCGACGCCTTCGGGTAGTTTCTTGTTTGTTGTTTGAAGAATTGCTAGATCGTAAATCTTCGCCGGCTTGCTCATGTCGGGTAGAGAAGAACGAAGAGCGGAGCGCATCTCTCCGACAGTTCGCATACCACCCATTGTACCAGCTGAGTCTACAAAAACAGCACTTGGAGGCAGTACTGGTAAGGAATGACTATTTAAAAACCGATAACCACAAGTGGTAACAAACGAAAACTAGGGGGAACATTGCTCACGATCAGAATACTGGCTGCTGATAGTCGTGTCCAAATTCTCCATTGAAAGCGTCCCATAGTTGTACCCAGTGGGAAGTGTAGCTGCTCGCATTGTGCTGCCTTAAATAAAATAAACGCAGAGTTTCTTTTCAACGGAACGGGGTGGAATAATTGATGACCTTCTTGAACGCTGAAGAAGTGTAACGACAACGTTCGTACAGCTGTTTACAATTTCTACATCAAAACCTCCTTAGTTCTTATTCTAGAGCGGTATGGCAATAAAACATTTCACATGCAGTGAACTTCGATATGATCTCACTAGCGTCTCAGTTGAGTGAGTCTCAAGGAAAGTAAATTTTTCCATCCAAACATTCTTAGTACCCACGACCACAATAAACAACTTGAGCAAAGGAACAGATTTTGTGTAATGCTGTTCATGCAGAAAAGGGATACAACAAATACCTCTGCTTTCTGGAACATGGAAACATGGCAGTGTATTTCCTTGAGCTCGCTCGCCACCTTGCCAAGCAACCCACGGCCGTGGGCGATTCAGATGGCGAGAAGGCGCTGCAAAATTCATCTGTGAGCACAGAACTAGTCGTTATAACGGAAACCTCCGTAAATATTTGAACCAAAAACTTCTATGCTATACTTACAAGCATTAATAGGGACATCATAGCGAAAACGTAAATGCGGCATCTTCTTGGCAGATGGTGTACGACTAGCATTACGAGGATCCCAGTGAAGTGGTAACCTGAAAGAAAGAACGAAGTCTAACAAGTAAATGAAAGTACAAACACAAACTCCATTGCAGCGTGGAACCCTGGTCCTCTTTTTGTTTTGTCGAGGCTGACAAGAATTACTACTAGCAATGATGCTGTGACTGAAATACCTACCTCCAGACAACGTCGTTACACTATAAAAAGAAGCATCCTCGCGATAAAAACGAAAGAGGCTGTTTCTTCTGATTTTCGTTTCAAAACTAAGGATTCAACTGGTGTAGCAGAAAAGCTACGAAAATTTCGCGCCCACCGATGAGCTATGCATAGGATAACGCTTCTTCGCAACGTACCTTACGCAATATTTCATTCATAACCATAGACTCTGAAGGAGTAGAAATCAGTCCGACAAAAGAAACTACATAAAATACACCGGTGCTTATTTTCCTCAATTCATCTTCTTCAGCGTATGTCCCGCTTAGTTGCGGGGTCCGCTTTCCTGGAATGTTAGCCCGCTTTTACCGATCAAATGCCTGATCAGGGTGCAAGCTAGCCATCTCCAAGTCCTGATGCAGCGTATCAGGCCGCCGCTGCTTTGGTTGCCCTCGTGGCCGCCTACCGGGCACATCAAAGTTAAGACCAGTCTTTCGGACGATGTCATCCTTTGCGCGAAGGACGTGGCAGTACCATCTCAGACAAGCTTCGCGCATATTCTCAAATATCGGGGTGACACCGAATCTCTGCCGTACGAAGTCGTTGCGTACTCGATCCAAACGCGTAACTCCGGCCGTCCACCGCAGCATCTTCGTTTCCATTATACTGAGGCGCCTTTCAATTTCTTTAGTCACGGGCCAGCACTCAGCTCCGTAAATGGCTATCGGTCGGACAACTGCTCTGTAGATCTTCGACTTGTAGCGCTCTGGTATCTTCTTGTTGCAGAGCACTCCCGTCAAAAAGCGCCACTTGGACCAAGCTGCAATCACACATGAGTTCACTTCAACGAGTGTACTACCATCGCACGCGATTGCTGATCTCAAGGTACTTGAACGCCGAAATACGTGGTAGCCCAATGCCGTTCACCTTAATGGAACATTAATGGAACAAGACTAATTTTCGTCAGTGGTCAGGCACTCGGTCTTTTATTTTTCACGTTAAGCTTGAGCCCAAATCTCCCCAAGCGATAGCACCAAGCTTGTACCTGCCTCTGGAGTTCAATCCTGTCGTCGCTAGTGAGCATTACATCATCAGCATTAAACAACGTCAAGGAACAGGCTGCTGAAGATCACGTGATATGGCATCCATAACGACGACGAAAAGTTGGTGAGACCACAGACCCTTGATGTACTCCGAGAGAGATGAGAAACCCCATCGACGTACCTGCTGCAGCTTACACTCGACTCTTTGGACAAGAGTACAGCAATCGTACCAACTCTATGAGTTCTTCGGGGACTCCGTGTTCTCGTAAGACATACCATATCACTTAACGCGAAACGCGATCAAAGGCCTTCTCCAAATCTAGGAAGGCAAGTTGCACCGGCTTCTGTTTCTCGCGGCGTTTTTCTATCAGAAAACGAACGGCGTGTATGGCATCGACTGTGCCACAACCAGCTGCGAAGCCGCACTGGTTAGTAGAGAGCTCGACAATATCATGAATGCGCCCGTCGACAATCCGCTCGAAAATCTTCATGCTATGCGAAAGCAATCGAATAGAACCGTAGTTTGAGCAGTCTGAGTAGTTTGAGTTGCCTTTGGACTGTCCTTCTTCTTCCAAATCGAAATCGCGTGCTTCTCTGCCAAGTATCGGACACCTTCTTCTCCGCAATAACCTGGTTGAAGAACGTCGTCAGCCACTTCGTTGAGTACCAGAATTTCGCTTCCAGTCGGCCGCCAAATCATCGGGGCACGTTGCCTTGCTAGGCTTCATCATTTTCTCTTCTGTCTCCTCTACGGTGATTTTCAGGAACGGGACCGTATGCAGGAGATGGAATGCAGGGATGAGCAACTCTACTGTCGAGACATCCTAGAAATAGGTGCGCCATCAATTCAGAACTATCTTGCGATCCATTAGTGATGACCGTTCTCTTTGATGCCAAAGAACTTCTCAACATCCTCAGTTTAGCGATGACGGACCGTCGCAAGTCGATAAAGAAATTGCACACTATCGCGCGACTCAAGCTTCCCGTTGACATCATCGTAATGAGTGGCTCTTGCAACGGCTACCCTCTTCACGACTTTCTTGGCTTCCTGATACAGACGCCATTTACCGGCTGTCTTATCGTCGAGAAATGCGTGGTATAATCTCTTCTTCTCTCGGACTTTTTCCTTAACTTCGTTAGTCCACAGCCATGTCTGCTTATCGACCTTACGCCGTCCCGGTTTCGTAGTGCCGAGTTCGGAACGCGCAGCACTAAGAATCGCGTCGGTGGCATTTTGCCAACGGTCGTGACCGTCGGCAACCGAATTCGCGAAGTCACAGATGCTTCCTTTTCTTTCAGTCGCCTCACTTGATCCTTGACGGACCGTTCCGTTCGACCTGCCTAAACATCGGTGGTGTGATCTTCATAGTGCAGATCAGTGGGCGGTGTTGTGTGGCGACCGTTTCATACGGCACGACCTTCGCGTCCGTGACAAGTTCTTGGTCACGATTTCGCACAAGGACAACGTCGATCTACGTTTTAGAATTCTCGCTGTAGAATGAGATAAGGTGGGATTTTCAGAATCTGATGTTCACGATGATGAGGTCGTGCGACTCCGCGTACTCGAAGATACGCTCACCTTCAGCGTTACGTGAACCAATGCCGAGACCGCAAGACTGCCGTACCCGCCTTTCTCAGCGCCAACGTGCCCGTTAAGGTCACCTGCGACAATGATTACGTCATGTGACGGCACTTCTGCTGTCATATCACGAAGGCTCCAAAATTCATCCTTGACTCGCTCAGAGCAGCCAGTCTGAGTAGCATATGCAGAGAAAAGATGATACCGCCGCCGTTCTGCAGCGATAACGACCTTCATCAAGCGGTCATCGAAACGTTCCACCCTTGCAATCGCGTCTCGGAACCGTTCGGAGACGATTATGCCAAGACCGCTGGTGGTCATGGGACTGCCACACAAAACGGCTTTATAGCCTCGGCCTATGTCCCTTGACTTGCTACAGGACCACCTCGTCTCCTGCACCACAAACAATTCAATCTTAGTCTCTTCAATTGTATCTGTTAATACATTTTCTTTGTTCTCTTGAGTTCCACACTTTCCACCTGCGGTAGCAGCCCAAGATACCTCTACCAGTTCGGGCATAACTTCTGGGCCGAACTAGAGGTGTGCGTTTCACAATTAACTATTTCCCGACATTTTTCGTTGAAAGTTTTTAACGAAATCTAACGAAGAACATTTCCGTTAAATCGCATTAACGACATTTTACGCACCATTTTTGAAAATTTTACATTTTACTTACATTTTTAAATTCTTCATGTAAATGCATTTCGGATGAATTTTCGGGAGGAGCTGCAGTATCGTCGCGTTCTGCCCTCTACTTGCCTGATTCAATGGAAAGCCAAGTCAGTGGATATCATTTTCATATTTCGAGAACTGATGGCATTGTTCTAGCTCCTTTGCTAGTTTTTTGTGCGCCCTCACTTTTCTATGCAGTCGTTTCGTATTTTTGGACTTCCTTGGCTGCTTCTCGCGTTCGATTGCTACGCATCAATTTTCCATAGTTTCCAATCAGTCCGTTTTTTCACCTTTTTTTGTGACTGTAGAAAACGCGAAAGAAAAAAAAACGCCACGAAACACAAATAATGCGAAAACATGGTTAAGAAACAAGCCGGGGGAAGAAAAAGGTTCAGCCCCTCTTACTCGCAAGTTTTCCGAAACGTTGGATGGGTTCTTCGTGCGACATCACGTGATGATTGTGGGACTACGTTATGGCAACGTTGAGCCCACCTCACTGATAGAGCGTGACTGTTGGTAGTGTCAGTGCTTCATTTTTATTGAATTTCGTACAGTGCATGTCAACGATTTTGCTTAACAATTTCGCCTTCTTCGAGTGCTCTCTTGGCAGTTTTCTTTGGGAGAATCAAGACCTGGCTGTGACAGATTCGTTTTGTTCTTTTTCGAATCAAGATCTGGCTGTGATAGATTTGTATGTGGACAGACTTATTTCCCAACTGTCTGCGATCTTCAATAATCTGGTGCGTATTCCTGTCCATACTTCTCGACTTTATAGATTTTTTATTCCCGCTTTTAGCATATATTCAGTCAATGTGGTGTTGCAGAACGACTTTTCTCTTGGACGAGATTGGCAGGCGCTTTCAATCTCCAAGCAGTCCCAACGGTTTCACACACTTTCGCCCCTTTCGGACCTTATAAGCTGGCTGAAAACGAATATGTTTGTCTTTCTGGAAACATCTTTTGCTAATTCTAAAGCTTGTGTTTATTTCATTTCACTCCGTTCAATTTAAGTGATTGTCTGCATAGCACACCGACGTAGAGGAATCCCATTAACTGTATAATCTGGAAATGTCCCCCTCGATTCAGACATTGTTCTGCTTAATTCTTGAGAAACTCTTGTAGCCCGTTTTGGGGACTATTTGCCACAGTTAAAATGAAACATTTTAGATATTACGTACACATGTTCCACCTCGACTTTACTAAAAGAGCTTCCATTATTAGCTCTGTCTAGAACAACACCTTACAATGCAGCGGTACAGCGTTACGTTAATTCGACTAAATCCTCTACAAATGACATTTTGAAACATTTTTCAACAGTGTTATTGATAAGGTGCAGCGGATCGGCCTGACAGACAGGCGTTTGAGTAAGTATATCGTTCAACTTGCCGCTTTGTTAATTTCTTACGTACTACTTTCATTTTTTTCGTTTTAAGCAGGACACTCTTTAGAGCACCAAAGATAATAATTTTTTAAAGCATTTTTAAAACAGCTGATAATGAATATATCCATTATCAGCTGTTTTAAAAATGCTTTAAAAACTTATTATCTTAGGTACTTTTTAGAGTGTTTGGAATGTTCAAATGAGCATGTTTTAAGAAACTAAATGGGATGTTGCGTTCGAGAAAATGTGCAATAAAAACCCAGTATGTTGCTATTGCCATTTATTGTGAGGATGATCAAAAAATGATAATTGCCATGTAGACGGAGTCGAAAAATATCAATAAAAAAAAGATCATGCTTTTCACTCAATTACTCAATTACAGCCAAACTGTCTGAAGCTAAGGAAAATTTTATTTAAAGAGTTTACCGAATTTAACGCAAAAAGAATCGTCAAAAAAGTCGTTAAAAACTTACTGAAAAAGTTAACGCACACCACTGGGCCAAACCGAACTTTCCAAGACAGATGGATCGCCTGTATGTCGGGGGCCACAAGATCGATTTCTATTCCCTGTGAAGAGCGCACCATTAGCCGCAACAGCGCAGGAGCAAGAGAAGAACTAACGGTCGATCAAGAGTGTGCGCCACCTGCCACAAGTGATCGATTTGGTCAACGCGCATCAGCGACCACGACAGCAAACGTGACTCAAACGTGAGTCAAACGTGAGTGAGAAGTCCACCAGTCAGCAAGGACTCCTAATTGTCGTGATCAGTCAGACGTGCATCCATTTCGTTCATCCCTATTTGCTGATCACGGTGTTTAACCATAACCAACGTTGATGAATTGCAGATAGACACTCATTTGCCGCCAGTATAGTTTGAATATTCAAAGGATGCCATTCGAATGTTCTTTTTGACACTACAGGTACAGCACAATAGCATCTGCATTGTTTTGCAAAGCACATGCATGGATATTTTGCATTGGTCACTCCAAATGTGATGCACAAACAAGAAGCACGAATGAATCAGAAGCTGAACCTTCAGGAGCAGGGGTGTGCGTAATTACGATTTATGATTTTACGATTGACGGTGATTTTTGGCAAATTTTTTACGATTTACGATTTACGACATTTTGGGTCGTAAATCGTAAATTTTCGTAAATGTGATCTTCGTCCACGGATGAGAAACGTCCACATAACGTGATACAATTCGGATCATGACCATGTACCCACTTTTAAAGACTTTCCTCACAGCTCACTGCTATTTCCTATTTACTTTTTTATGTTCTGCTGTGGCGCTGTTAGAGAAAAACACAGTTTTGTGGATAGGCCGCTCGAACGTCCCAGTCTACAGAAAAACGTGAAAATTCTCCTTGCACTGGAATGAAGATGATCACCTGCTGAACCATATTCTACGCTGCAACCACCGACTAGTCAACTTGTAACTTCTCACCACTTGTGCACCACATAGACGACTCTTTCCAATGCATACGAGTAGAACACATGCAAAGCCATCAAGGAATATTGGACTTGATTGACTTGATTGAGGGCTGTGGAATAACAGCTAAACTGTTGGAAAGAGTAAAACAATCATGCTTCAGTCTGATTATCACAGCACGTCATGGCGCGGAGTCGTTTACGTATGAGGTGCGCCTTTAGCAAAACATCTGACGTTTTCATGATAAAAGTGAAAAAGTTTGACACATTTGGTCTCGTTTTCAGTGGTTTGATTGGGGCTGTTTCGTTCGCCCTATGCGATCCGTTCAGAATGCCGAAGACTGGAGAAAAGGTACTATAGCGTTTGTTACAAAGGTAGAGAGCAAGACTGGCGAATGCAAACATTAATTAATTATTACTATTTTAATTAGTAATTCAATACTTTGGAGTTTTCGAAATTTAGCGAGTGCAATCAAACATGCGAACGAAGTGAATGCCGAACATAATTGGCTGCTATCGTCGAACGAAGTTCTTTCATTCCAGAAGTTGTGGATGCCTTCAAAAATGATAAAAGACAAAGCATAACGTTAATCAGTCCCTGTTTGAGATGCGCCATCCATCCTTTCTACCTCTGTGGGATATCGTAGAGGTCATTTGAGTGTGGGTTTGCCATATAGAATGAATTGCGGTTGCCGCCGATGTAGAAGTTAGTGCTTTATCCTTCCCAGACAAATCAGGCACCAATTCACAACCAAGCAGGTATGGAAGACTTGACTGCCCGTGGTAGGATTCTAATCAAGAACTCCTACTCTGGAGCACGCGATAGCCATCCTCCTGCGACTTCTCCACCATGTGTTTCCCCTTAATGTTTAAAATGCACCTTGTACGAATCACTTAAACCACTTTCAATTCAAGCTGCAACTTGCTTCTCTACTTTACTTCTAAAGAATGCCACACAAATATCTTCTTTTACAATATTAAGTCGAAAATCTGACTATGATGAGTGTCCAAAAATGTGATCATACTCTTTCAATCGTCACACAATTCCTTCCGGTCTGCTACAAAAATGCTGTTGGGTACAATTCAAAATGTGAGAAGGCTTAGAACTTTAGGTGTGTCATACCATAGAAATGTGCGCTCACTCAGTAGGTTGGATTATTTGTGCAAACACTGTTTTCGTCGAGTTGGGCAGCGATCAAACTATTGCTGGTTTTAGATGGAATGGTTTTTGTTGGTTTATTCGGAGTTGTTTGGTTGTTTCTACAAAGTCATAGTTTTAGATGCAAGCCAATGGCTAGTAGAATGATAAACATTTTTGATCTTCCAAGCAATGTATGCGTTTTATTCGGGCACCCTGTATAGGCGCTTCTTAAGATAACGTTTTTGAACAAGCGGTTTATTTTGGTTCTCCAAAGACTTGTCCAGCTTGATTTGAAAGGTGCTAGTTGATTTTAATGGCTTCCATCTTAATTAGAAAAGTGTCCAGCTCGAACTGAAAACGTCTCAACAAAACATAGCTTCGATTAGCTTCAACATAATAGAAAAAACAAGGAAATTAGATGCATTATAAGTCAGGCACCTCTTACGATTTACGACGATTTTTTCGTAATTACGATTTACGATTTACGAAAATTCGGATTTCATTTACGCACACCCCTGTTCAGGAGCTTTACTCACAGAAGGGTCTTCACCTTCAATCGGATGCGAAATCTCAGGAACCACTTTTCAGTTTGACACAGGCCACGACTAATCGTGTTTTTCGTCGTCCTTATCCTTGCCCCATTAAACCTATGCTTGATCTCCTGTTCTTTATAGGGGAGTTCTGGTATAGTCCAGAAAACATTAAGGGTTTTGTGCACAGAGAATTTACCCTCGTGCTCCAAATTGTCCACCTTCACTACATGGTCCTGTGCTTGGTGGCAGTGGACACTATGATAGCCTTTCCATGATTTTTTCACATCAAGCTACTTTCTAATCCCAACGAGCAGAGGTCGCCTTGCTTGGAGTGTTATCTCCAAGCTGCGACTCGTCCACAGGGTTGAATAATAGTTCCTTTGGTGAGTCGAAATGGCTGTCTGATGGAGATTTTGAACGTCGCAGGTCTATCATTGTTAGCCATGTCTCCGAAATTAAGAATGCTTGTATCCGTGATCGCGTTTGTCATAATTATAATGTTGTCTGCCAGGTTTTGCAGTTCTTAGGTGTGTGTTTTAAATCGTGTTAAACGTATGCGGTTTTTTGTTATAAAAGGCATTTTTATTAGTCCCTCTCTGACCGTGGAAGAGAGGAGGCAACGTGAGTTGAGAGCTCACTCCTCATCACAGGGGCAATCCCTAGCAACTGGGGAGGGTCCAAACGTGTTGAGTTCTCAGATCACAAACGAGGTGCACCCCAGCGCCCCCCCCCCCCACCGCCTCCTTCGGATTTGTCATGCTTTCATGAAAAAAATTGCAATGTTACGAAAAATGCACCTCATATCGACGACTTTGATGTGTCTTTACACCAATGTTCGTTCGCTGGTTAAAAACTCTTTACATATCGATCTTATCTTGTCTAGGTTTTTCGACATCTATGTTTTCACGGAAACGTGGCTGAAAAAATGTCACACTATTCCGTCGTTGTTGTGTGATATTAGTGCTGACTAACAGGTAATACGTAGAGATAGGTCGAAAAACGCAGGTGGGGAGTAGCAATCTTTCTGAAGAAGGCCTTAGGTTTCCTTGAAGTTTTCTACGAGTCTGTTCCTAATTCTTACGAAATTTTGTTAGTGGATGTGATCCTGGAGGGCCACAAAATTCGAATAATTGCGGTTTATCGCACTCCTTCGTGTTCCACCTTCCATAGTCCAAGGCCGTGAGTGATCTTTTAGTATGTGATTATCCGTCAATCGTCCTAGGTGATTTTAGCTATCCGGCCATTGACTGTATAAATTTGGAAAAGCCTTTGCCCTCAAGTAGTGGTGATTTTGTAGATGTGGTGAGATCTCAGAACCTTGAGCAACTAGTAAAAGAGCCCACTAGAAGAGGACACATTCTTGACGTTTTGCTTACAAACTACAATAGTCTCGTTGAAAACGTTTCTGTAGAACCCCGATTGGAATGAGCGACCACAACAGTTTTTCTTTTTCAATTCGTTGCACGTATGTTGAACATAGCTATACATACTATCGGAATTTTGGCAGGTGCGATTATGAAAAAATTTGTGATTATTTAGCTTCTGTGACATGGAGAAAGTTGCTTGACTCAGTACCTACGATTGACGAAAAGTAGGAACTTTTTCTCTTCATAATTGGAGATGCTTTAGATAAGTTCGTGCCTTGGTGTCGAGCTAAGCCAATGTATGCCTACTTGCCCGCATACCTTCAAAATATGATGGATCATAGGGCTTGTCTCTTTCGGTTGCAATGACACAGGCTGAACACGACTGGAAAAAGTTCCATGAATTTTCTGATAAATTTCATAAGCGTTTACAGAAATATAATAGTAATATTGAAAAGAAAATTATAGAGATGGAGAATAAGGAAAAATTCTATAAGTTTTTGCGCAAGAAACTTATAGGTACGAGCGTTATAGGTAGTTTGAAATTGGGAGATTCTTCAGTTATCACAAATGAGGCTAAAACTGATATCTTAGCAGATAAATTCTGTGAAGTTTTTATTGACGATAATGGGATTTTTCCATAGCCCTGTGATTCATGAGTCGATGTCAACCTTTCCTTGGCTTGATTCTGTAAATTTATACAAGATTATTCAAAGCTGGCCAAACTCTTCTTCTCTCACTCCCGACTTATTGCCTACCACTTTTGTAAAGAAAATTGCTCACGCTGTGGTGCAACCACTTTCTTACATATATAATCAATCCCTTATGTGGGGTGAGGTTCCTATAAAGTGGAAGCAGTCGTTTGTGACACCATTGCTGAAGAGGAAGCCGGCTAGCGATGCGGGAAACTATAGGCCTGTGAGCATCACATCATTTTTCTGTCGAATTTTTGAAAACGTTCTGAAGGACCAGTTACAGTTACAGTTAGTTACACAGCAAGATCGTGCTGCCATGCAGTTCGGATCAGATCTCCTATACAATTGGTCCCTGCAGTGGCAATTCCCACTAGCACCGTGTGCATGAGGTTAGGGAAGTCAGATATTCCATGTGAATATACTGTAGGTGAACACTGCATATCTAAGGTTACAAGTGTAAGAGATTTGGGTTTCCACTATAATGATAAATTGGACTTTGCTGAGCATTGCAGTATAATTAGTAGGAGTGCGCCAGGCAAACCTATCAAATTTTCAAGGCTTTGAGCACGAGAAACAAAGATGTGTTGTTGAAAGCATATAAGACCTATGTAAGACCTATGTCAGGCCAATAGTTGAAAGTGCGACAATAGTGTTTGCTCCGCATAAGAAGAAATACAGTGTGCAAATTGAGAAGGTGCAAAATAACTTCACTAGGAAACTTCTGCTTCGTACAGGTAGTTTTTTATATTCTAGAGTACCTAGAGCAGAAATAAGAAATAAATATCTTCGTCTGAATACATTGCAGTCTCGACGTAGGCTCAGAGACGTGTGTGTCGTGTTCAAAATGCTCGCAGGGGTCATAGACATTTGACAATTCAAAATTCTTTTCATTGATTCCCTCGAAAACTGGGGATAGTTCGGTGAAAATCTCATGCGGAAAACCTAGGACCAACCTTAGATTGAACTACTTTACGTGCAGAGCGTTGTCCTGTTATCTTACACTTAAGCATGACGTTCCGCTTACCGCTAGCTCTTTCCGGTTATTTAAACGTGTTGCAGAAATCAAATTTCTTGAACATTAGGGTATTGTGTTAAATTGTCGTTTTTTTATCTATAGTTGTTTTCTTTTTTTAACGTACGTTTTAAACGTGCGTAATAAACTATAACTATAAACTATAAACTATCTACCCGAGGGCCGGCAGATCACGGTCACCGTGCTGTGAAGTTGTCCTTCCTACTAGCTGAACCCACGCAGTTGGGTTCCGTAGTGACGATCATATAGGCTGTTGCGTATAAGATTTTTGAGTGGTAAATCAATTACGCAGCTGGATTTTACAACTGCTCACACACTTCTGATCAGAGGTGCTAACTTCATAAGGGACAAAGAGCACTACGAAAGGGGTTTTTCGAAACAAGGGTAGGCCTTTGTTTTCGAACCGCTCTTCTGAATCCAGGTGAACACTTAGGCCTATGTTATACTCGGCGACGCTTTTGTCGGCGACGTCGGCGACAGTATTGAGCGGGTGCTACGCAGTGCATAGCAGCCCGCCCAACACTGTCGCCGACGTCGATGACAACAGCGTCGCCGAAGTATAACATAAGCCTAATGGACAGCGTGGTCACTAAGAACAACTATCTCTCGGGACTCTTTCCATTGCCTTCCTCCCCTGTATACCAGGGGTGTGCGTAATTACGAATTACGAATTACGATTTACGATTTACGACATTTTGGGTCGTAAATCGTAAATTTTGGCAAATGTGATATTTGATCAACAACCAACTGGCGGCCAAATTTATGTGGACTGAGTTTTAAAGATGTGCCCACTCTAATGGTCCCTCTTATAGCTCATTCCCACTTGCCCTTAGTTGATTTTCGATTATCTGATATGCTACTGTGTTGTACAATACGTCCTGTCCACAGGCTTCTCAAATCCGACTTTCCTCTTCGCTAACTTTTCCATTTCTCCAACATTGTAAGGGCTCCCGTTTGGAACCGGACAGGTTTAAGAGGAGAAAAAAGCAATACAATGCTTAAACAAATAAGCTCCTGATTAGGAGGCTGGGGAGGCCGGGCTCCTTCGTTTCCGGTCCAGAGCTAGCAAGGCACATCGCGTTCCTGCTGCCGAAGGTTGTTCTATTTCAGCTCATAGTCTGTGTTTTGTTTGTATCTGTTTTTCTCATGACTGCCTTATGCAGCGTAATGAACAAATAAATAACTAAATAATAAAAGGACACTGGAAGCAGTGTCTTAGAGAAAGAGAGACGACTATTCTAGCTCCACGTCCTGTTTGGTAATAACGTCGACTGCACTGCACACCACTGCATCTGTTTGTAACAGATGCATGCTAACCCCACCGAATAGAATTGACGCAAATCCACGATCGAACGTCATTCGTAATTGGAAGCAGGGTCTAGAAAGTTGCTATGCTCATGTGGAAAGGATAAACCAATAATGTCTCGGTATATGTCGCGAAGGCTATATCCAATCAGGCCTCATTGAATAGGCTTGTCATTCAGAGAGGGCGTGTACAGTCGGATCGGCTGGCACATGTTTGGTCTGTGTTCCGCATGTTATTGGCTGGCGCGCTCCCACCTACCAATCCAGCTCGCCTTCGCGACATGTACCAATGTTTCTATCGGTTTGCATTGTGCTTTATAGGTCTGAGCAAATTGTTATAAAAAGAGCGGCAAAATCGAGCGCGTAGCATTCCAAGAAAAGGTCGAACTGGTCTTGTCAGTTTGACCTCCATTTCAGGTGGCGTGATTGAGTTTATCGTATCCGCCCTATCTAATCCGCCTACGATGCTGCAGGTTCTCGGAGAGGAAACGGAGCTGGCGAAGGGTAGCCCGAGCGAGCGCAGGGAGTTATTAAGTAGTAGAGCAATATTATAAGTTTTCGGAATCTTACAAGTATAGGCTTCAGCAGGAAGACGGCGCATTGGTCAGTGGTGAAGCGATTTTTTAATTTATAGTTTTGACAGCGAATTTTTCGCAGTTGTTTCTGCTAATTCTATCACTAATACGCAAGCTAGAAAATGGTGGTAAGTTAGGAATTTAATGAGTATTCAAACGATGCAAGCTTTCTGTTGGAATTCCAGGCATAGGCTTAAGTATAGTTTTTGAATTTACAGTTTTTTGACTTTCCTGAAACGTGTTGGTGAAAGATTGCGTTTGGTTTGAAAGATGTTTTACTAGCAAGAAGCCGTATAAAAAATAGAAAGAAGACTGTTCAGCTTAAGCTGAAAATAACACAACAGTTAATTGATATTGAATCACATCTGATTAACATTAGCAGAAAAAGCTTCAGGAAATCTGGTTGTACTGCACTACAGTTCAGAAGACTTACGATTTACGACGGTTTTTTTTTCGTAATTACGATTTACGATTTATGAAATTTCGACTTTCATTTACGCACACCCCTACTGTACACCCAGGTCAGCCTTTTTGCCCATTTGGATGGAATGAATGTTCATGCAAAAGCGTGTTGCTTCACTTTTTGTCCTTCTCTGCCGAAGGAGGTCGTAAAGTTGATCCGTCCTTACTGAGTTTCTAGCAGTACGACCAGTTCATCATCCTTGCACGCCAAAATCACTCGATTCGGACATTGCTACCTACTCCATCATTCACCTCATAGGCTTGAGCATTTCGAGTTGTTCAGACGCGTAATAAAAATCTGAACGAACTAAAAAGACGCTCAACCGCTGACTTTCATATGCGCCACACCATTATCGGTGAGATGCATACTAAGAGTTCGCATTTTCTTACATATTGGACGATTTATGGCGCATTATTTTTCCAACGAAATCATCTGGATGTTCGATAGAAGAACGTTCGGTTAGAAAAAGGTTCGTTGAATATATAGCATGACGATGATCTTGGATTTGGTGTTCATTCAACTTTTAGATGACGATCCATTAAGGGTATGCAGCAGGGTCGTCATACAAGAAGAATTGAATTACTGCCATTCATAGGCTTCAAACGTAGCACCTTCAGTTTAACACACATTCTCTCTAAATGTCTTAGGAGATCGACAAGTAGAGGTCTAACTTCTGACTTGATTTAGAAACGAATCCACAAATCAATCAGGCTGCGAATCCTCAAACCACTTCGGATTCCAGTTGTGCAAGACAGGCGTCAGAAGCTCCCCAGAAACTCATAGATAGGAAGGCACTAATCAGAACGGTTCTACACAGTTTATAGTCATTTCTCAGTACAAAACTACAAATTAATAAAAAAAGTACTTCTGCACGAATCGCTCTGGAAAATGGACCTCCACCGTTTGCGCGTATTGACTGCCGCGGGCTGGCGAGGTCATGTAGCACCCAACTGACGCGCACTTTACACAGCTTTATGTTCAATGCAATGGTTAGCAGTAACGATATAGTAACATTTAAAGTCAACGTCTTTAGCCATCTAACTGAATGACCGTTGCTCGTCGTTCACATCTGCTTTCTTTCTACAGTTACGCTCAACTAGTGCGGCTCTGTCAGGCCCTTATTTGTTTTCTAACCACCCTGATTCTCCAAAACCGCTTAAATCTAACAGAAGGAATTTTTTCTTTTTATCGTCCCTTTCTCTTTCAGCTGCTACATTTGCATTTGGCTCCTTCAGTTTTCGACCAAGTTACAACCATTAAAGTTAAGATGCGCGAAGAGACGCAGTACGTACAGTTGGAACAAAAATGTTGTACCATAAATGTCTGGTTACGAGCACAGGCACCGCAGACAGGATCAATAGCTGGGCTAACATAAGCAGAGTAGGGACAAAAAGAACCTGTCCATGGTAGCAACATAATGAACCCAACGAAACAATTGGGCATAAAAAGATCATAGACGCCAAGCTCCTCGCCATTTCCTCACGTGCCGTCCTTGGAAATTGATCCGCCCCGCTTCGGAGTTGCCAGTCCAACGGTGGCTCCTTTCGCGATGATTACGAGAGGAAATGCCCGCAACCAGGGGAGAAAATGCCCGCAACCAGGGGAGAAAATGCCCGCAGCCAAGGGAGAAAATGTCCACAGCCAGGGGAGAAAATATCTGTGGCCACTGAACGGTTCTCGATAGGGTCCTCTACAACAGCCATTACAACAAAACACATGGTAATCACTCGGACAGGAATACGGTATTTTTCTCATGCCGTCGAGTAGAGGGCACGAGAAATCGTGGACGTGGCAACTGAAACTGTGGCACCATCACTTGGATTCCTAGCAGACTTCATGGCCTTACCGTGATAGAGAAGCTTTGGAGAATACGAGGAAAGGTTCTCGTTACACAGTTAACAGGCATGTTCAGCGGTAAAATTATTACCAACGGTGTTTTATGTGAAAAGAACACTTGAAAACACTGAAAGGAGCGAAAGAAGCGTTTCCGCCCAGATCTCAATTTCTAACACGTAAAACTAGAAAACAAGCAAATCAACGGAACCTGGTAACGTAGAATTATTTTCGAAGCATTGAGCTGCGGAGCTGTAGGCCACCTCAATTTTCGAATTTGTTTTCAAGCCACATGAACTCCACATGGAGTGAACAGTAAGGTACATGCACTTCAAAGTCATGAGAAGTAGAAAATGAAAAAATGGCAGAACTTATTTGGGAAATTATCTACAAATTGGTTTTTAGGTTTTTCTGAGGTTTTACTGAGTCTTTCAGATGAAGTCTTCATTTCTGACCAATCATTTCCTTCTTTACTAAAACAGGATTTGAACATAGATATTTCAACATTCATTGCTTTTCAAGTGATTTTCATCTGATACACCGTTGGTATCGTAAATACTTGTTGTGCCCTTTTTTATTAAAGTTTTTCTCAGTATAGGATTTCTATTTTGATTCGCTTTGTTGCTGTTTTTTTTTGTTGATATTTCCACATATCTGAATAAAGGATTTAAATATCTGAATGGTTAGTTGCAACATAGGTTTTACCAAAAACGTTATTAAATGGCCAGAACCTACGGTGTAGCACTTCGCCAAAAATCTTTCGAACCACCTTATCGAAATATAGATTGTTTTCCGAACATGAAATTTTGCGATCAACTTCTTATTAGAGCTTTGGTAGGAATGAAACGTTGCAGAAATAGACCATTGTGTAGTAGTAACGATGCTTCCGGTTAAGGCTCTTCTAATACACGGTTTTTTGCACGGTTCCA
Source organism: Heligmosomoides polygyrus bakeri (assembly GCA_947359475.1). Lineage (NCBI taxonomy): Eukaryota > Metazoa > Nematoda > Chromadorea > Rhabditida > Heligmosomidae > Heligmosomoides > Heligmosomoides polygyrus. The sequence goes on from OX375870.1 coordinate 51,698,499, forward strand.
AACTTTTCTTAGTTTCCTAAGTGGTGATTACCGCTCAAAGTTGCTTTCTTTATTACGGCGCTTTTGCTATTCACCACATGATGGTGTGCTATAGATTCTTCTCGTCGACCTGAGAATTTTCTCCCCTGATCGCGGGCATTTTCTCCCTTGGTTGCGGGTGTTTTCTCCCCTAGTTGCGGGCATTTTCTCCCCTGGTCGCGGGCATTTTCTCCCTATTTCGGGCATTTTCTCCGCACGCAACGCGCGCCGTGAGATTCGGGCATTTTCTCCGTAGACCTTTCGCAATTACGTCCGTGGCCCCGAGGCCTACACTTTCCCCAGCGTGGTCGTCGTTGGGACTGCCGCGTAGTTTGGCCGATGGATCTATAATTTAAAAAGGACAACATTTTCGCGACCGTGAGGGTGTACGACGAGCACTTCGTGGAAGGAGGACGAATAGCACACTTGTGTGCTCCGGTTGTCGAAAAAGAAAACGTTCCACAATTGGAAAGCCATGTCAGAAATATGGACTATGTTCGATGAAACATTGGCAAAACGAGCAGGAGCAGGTCAATTCGTGAAGAGCATAAACCCGAGGTTTGAGAACGGACATGTTTTGCAATGACGGATCTCCTGAGTAAGCGTCGTTTTTGTGGTTCTGACTGTGCAGCTGGTTGTGCTAGAGTATTACACCAGACTATTTCAAAAAGAAGTGGAGTCGAATAGGTGGGCACAAAGTCGGATGTTCTTCGTCTTCTTCGCGACTTCTTCGACGCTCTTGAAAGCTCACCAAGCCGCTCGCTTCCTCCTGCGCAGCTCTGGCGTTCGGTCGTTGGCCATATTGACTTCGCGACCCAGATACACGTAGCTGGAGCATTCGGAGATGTTCGTTCCGTTGAGCGAGAATGGGGCATCAGAAACTTGTCCGTTCCTCATGAACATCGTCTTCGTAAGATTCAGCTGCAGTCCAACATTCCCACATACACGATCGAAGTCGGTCAGCATTCGCTTCGCCTGGCTGATGCTCGGTGTTATGAGCAGAATGTCGTCAGCGAAGCGAAGATGATGTAGTTGCCGGCCGTCGACTTTCACTCCCATGTTTTCCCATTCTAGTTCGCGCATGACGTTTTCGAGGGTGGCGCTGAAAGAGCTTCGGGGATATGGTATCCCGAACCCCTCTCTTCACTCGATGACGACGTCATTGTATAATAGAATGGTGAGATCTTGGTCGTGAATCAACTGCACAGCTCTCGAAGGACTCTGATGTACTGAGCAGGAACGCTCTGATTGAACAGAGGTTCGAAGACCGTTCCAGTTTCGACGGAGTCTAATGCCTTCCCAAGTCGATGAACGTAAGGCACAGCGGCAGCTTGTACTCTCGCGATACTTCGATGAGCTTCGTAATGGTATGTATGTGGTCGATCGTGCTGAATCCTCTCCGAAATCCTGCTTGTTCGCATGGCTGTCCTTCGTCCAGCGTTCTGCTAATCCTATTCAGGATGGCTCGAGTGAACAGCATGTAGACTACGGACAGCAGGCAGATCGGGCGACAGTTGCAAATGTCGTGCACGCATCCCTTCTTGTTCAGCAAAGCAGTCCTGCTGCACTTCCACTGAGATGGAACCTTGCACTCCGACAGGTAGCTCGTGAAGAGCCGCGCCAGGGTGTTGATAAGCGTTGGCGGGAGGTTCTTCAAGTGTTGGGTCTGATCCTGTCGGGACCAAGTGCTGTACTTTCTTCACCGACGAGATGGCGTGTCGGATCTCGGAAGGAAGAACAGAGGGAACGACGTATACATCCTCAGGGCAGGTGGACGTGGCTATCAAGGCATCGGAGTAGAAGTCGTGGATGACCTTCTCCAGGCCCTTCTGGAAGAGGTGGGGGTTCCGTCAGGACGTCGGAGAGCAGTCGTCTTTGTCTTGAAGTTGGCAAAATTCCAGCGGGCATTGCGGATGCTCGAACCTGCCTCTGCAGCTTCAGCCAACACGCCCTTCTCTCCTTAAGATCTTCCTTTATCGCCTCTCTGCATAGCTTCGCAAGCTCGGACGTCAGTTGGTAATTGCCTGACGCTCGTGCTGCTCCACGCTGGCGTATCAGCTCGAGAGCTTCCGAAGACAGACGTCTCTTGGTGGGCTTCAAGCTCTCGGCTCCCTTAGCACTACCGCGGATATGGTGCACAAAGCTGTCGTATTCTTCGTCAATGTTGTCCATGGCGGTATCTTCCCAAAGGCCGGCAAGAGAGGTGTAAAGGTCCTAGTTGATGGGACTCCTCCTTTTGAACTTTGCGGCCTTCTCTCCTTGACGCGAAAAGCGGAACCTCGAGCGAAGGAGGCGGTGGTCCAATCCCGTGTAGAACTTGGGGATAACGGAAACGTCGGTCAGGCAATACTTGCGGTTCAAGATGACATGGTCGCTCTCGTTGCGGAACTGGCTACCAGGGGATTCCCGGGTCCATCGTAGGGAGGAGGCTTCTGGAACTGTGAATTTCCATGGATGGTCTTGGAAGTCGCCGACGATCACCTTGTAGAAGGTGTGATCTTCCTTATCGAACATCTCCAGCTCCACGTAGAAGGCTTCGACCTTTTCGTCATCGTAGTCGGATGTTGAGGCACATGGACGAACACAGTCGAAGCGGGCACGAAGCCACATCGCTTCAGTCGCAGACATCCGACTCGGCTTGTCAGAGACTCGTACGAATCATCGCCAAGTGCGTGTTGACAAGAGCACCAACGCCGCCTTCTCGCCTGCTGTCGCATGTTCCGAGGAACTGTTCTCCGGAATCGTAGGCGGCGTGTAGGGATGGGGTCTGCTCGTCTCAGGCAGCCCGATTATGTCAAGCTTGATCTTCCTGGCTTGCATCATCAGGTCCTCGACGGATGCTTCCGATGCGAGCGTGCGGGCGTTGTATGTACGGATCGTCATCCTAGTCCTTCTCAATTTGCGCAGCCTGGTTAGGCCCTGAGATTTTAGCAGCCTTTTTAATAAATATTGTTCAAAAAGAATCCAACCGGTTGTGTAGCTTCCGGAGCTCGAACGTGTACAGTTTCAGACAATGAGGTCACTGTCTAAGGAGGGGGGGGGGGGGGGCGGAGGGCGGCACGTTGATGATCGAATGGTCAAACATGGATCGGCCATCTAGAGGGCGTGATCTCAGCGTGAAGTAAAACACATGAATTGGGTGCGAAACGATGACAGAGGCAGTTCACCTAGCAGCCGCCAAGGCGCATCCATCTACTCCTCGTTTTGTACGTGGGTTCTCACTTTTCTTGTTCTTAACTGTTTAATTTCTCATTCGTTAACTGAGTTTTTAATAAATATTGTTCTACTCTGCAATAAATACTCTATACAATTGCTTAGCTGCTGGAGTACTCGTGAACTGCAGGTAGTATCACCGCATAACCAACCAACCAGTTGGGTAAGTTAGATGACTGTTTCTTTCGAGCAAAGCCTTCTACCACTTGAGGGTTTTCTATTTGCAGTTCAAGCACGTCACTATTGAGCTTTGGTCAATAGTGAAGAACTGACATCCTCCTTCATCTTCTTAATGTAGCAGATGTAACACCGGGGTCTTTCACCCGGGGCGGAGTCTAGGGGTGTGGCCTCCCTTGACCAGACAGGGAAGTTGATCTATTCGAAAGGATAGCACCAGCAGCGGTCGGTCCTGTCCGCCTCTGCTGTGCCCCACGGCCCCTAGTCTCCACTGCTCGAGACCTTGACACTCTTGGAATTGATACCGGAGCGCCCGGGCGGCTTTATATAGAGGAGCGCGGAGAGGCGTGACCAATGAGTGGACGCCGCTCCACCCCGCCACTGTGATTGGTCACAGGCATGGGGATGGCAATCGGTCGCTCTCGCTGCTGGGCCAACGGCGAAAAAACGCAACGCAATCAATATTATAATAGCAACATAACAACATAAACAAGCTGCACACAAAATGATCACACCCGTGAGGCTTCGCGCCTCGCCCACTCTTCACACACATACATTTTGATTTAGTTCTAAAACAGCATTTCCGAGATTCAAGCCATAGCGCTCTGTGACACGAAATTCCGATTTCTTGGCTCTCAACAAAAAGTGGGCCGAACTCTTTAATTTTCGGGAGATATCGTATACATTTATAATAATATCTACTTAAAAATGTTTTTCTCCACTTAATGATATCAAAACTTCTTATTATATCTTGGAATATAAAACCTAGACAAAGAAGGGAATATCCGAAGCTCTAAAACGGCGGAAGCTTTCGGTCCATCATAATATTTCAGACTAACATAAATATGGAGCATCACATGGATTATTTACTACTTATGACTATAACACTTATGTGCACAACTGTCATACCTCTGCTTCTTATGACTTTCTTCAATATTCTGCTTGATTACGTGTGCAATCGACGAGTCATCGAATTTCTCCAACTGTTCAACCGTCTGAAATATTTCGTCTTGTTAGGGTGCCATAATGCAGGGTGAGCCAAAATAACGTGGACAAGATTTTTTCGTCATAATTAAATAACAGCCAACAATTCGAGAAAACGTCAACTAAATTACAACAATACAAACATTAGGCACATCATGTTCAAGTGGTTTCGAAGTGGCCTCCCTTGGAGCGGATGCAGAGAGCCAAACGTTTCGCGAATTTTTCGACGATGAGCTGAAGGTCATCAGCAGACAACCGTTCCCACTCCTGGCGCAAGGATTCCTTCAGGGACTCGAGACTGCGGTGGCGTTTGACGCCGACCCTAGCCTTTAAAATGCCCCACACACTGTTGTCCTAATCCGGAGAATACGGCGGCCATTTCGAAGGCGTTATGAAGTCGGGGAAATTGACCTTGCACCACGCCTGCGCACTCTTCGCACTATGTGCGGGTGCAGGGTCCTGTTGGAACGTCCAATGGGCATCACCGAAGTGCTGCTGCGCCCAAGTAAGAACTAGGGACTCGAGAGTGTCTCGCTGGTACACATCTTCGTCGATTTTCACTCCTTTATCAACGAAAACCAAGGGTCCTGCCGCTGGCGCAGATCCCGCCCAAAACCATGACAGATTGTGGGTTTTGTACGATAGCAGAGGTGCTTGGAGCCTCTGTAGACCACATCCTACCATTTTGGCGATTGTGCGCCTGCTTCACTGTGAACAACTTCTCATCCGTGAACAGAATCTGTTCCCAGGCCTGCGGCCCATCGTCGAAAAATTCGCGGAACGTTTGGCCTTCTGCATTCGCTCCGAGGGAGGCCACTACGAAACCACTTGAAAATGACGTACCCTAATGTTTGTATTGTTGTAATTTAGTTGACGTTTTCTCGAATTGTTGGTTGTTTTATAATTATGACGAAAAAATCTTGTCCACGTTATTTTGGTTCACCCTGAAAAAGGGAAGTCGAGAGGCATCTAGAGAAGTAGCATGAGCGAGAAAGAATGGAGGAAAGGAAATTCTAGAGGGACTAGCAGAAGGTAACAATGACGTTGTAATCCACAGATGTTCGCTTGGTATGTAAGCAATGGAACAAGTAATAAATGGTTAACAAAATCTTCATATATACAGCTGAAAGCTACAACTAGCGAGCAAGTAAATTAAGTGACCGTGGAGCTACTCAAGGTGACCTATTGATAACTGTAGAGCATTGTCTGGGAAACACCGCAGTGGTTTCTAAATTTCCTACGGATCTCTGGGTAGCCCCCCCCCCCTCCCTACTTTGCGAGCAAAAAAAAAAAAGGATCGCGTCAGAACTGCTGATAACACAAGGTGGATAAAATATTCCAGATTTGGTAGTAGAAGTCATAAGAAAAGCGATCAAAGAGGACACAATCAGTCAGTACGTCGCCGTAATGGATCAAAGCAGTAGTTGTCAGCCATGTTCGCAAACGAGGTGATTACAAGAGCAGAAACACTCCCGGAAAAAAAGCATTACAAAGGGATCACATACGGATAGCATCCTACGAGAGGTTCCCCAACAAAGAAGCTTAGCCTAATGGGCGAGCAACGTATCGGTTCTAAGCGGGCTGGTGCCCGAAGTACACCGGCAAGGTATCTTAAAACGGGTAAGTTAGATCAGCCATACCCCGGAGTTCCTTCCCTTGCTTAATTGTAGAGCACAGAAACCGCGTTTATTTGAGTATTCCACGACCATGGTCTCATAATGGAAGGGGCACCAGTCCGCTTAGTACCCAAAACTGTGTAACTTGACGTTAAATGATCCTTTGTTGCCATCAAAACTCTCGCGCCAGGCCGGACTTAGACCAGCACTCTCTTCCTTCCGGTTGTTAGCCCATTACGCTATCTGCGCTGTTAAACCACGCGCCGCATCCGCCATATCCTCTATGCAGTGGTCTCTCAGACATTCCCACGATATCGGGATGTTGCGTGTGATCCAACAGCGCTGTTGTTGTAATCCTATCTGGAAAGCAGAGGGTGCAGATGAAAGTCCTGCACGGCGCAAGAATTCTGATCGCAACAAACATCGTGTGACAGCATATAGCCTCTTGACAAGCTGCTCTGGGCTTAAAACAAATGTGTAGGATACTGTTTTAAATTAATTGAATTTTAGATCACACTTTCTGTCGTTTCTGATAGATGAAACCCTCCAATCTGCGGTACCTTCTAACGAATACCGTGAGTCATATGCTGTGTTCGACATATTGCTGACTATGAACACTTTTCAGGGCTGCGCACGCATGAGAAACGTCCATCTGCATCTAACTCATTGATGCACAGGTGCTGTTCGCCAGGTGCTGACACAGTAGAAGGGTGGGTCTGACTGCAGACGAGGTCAGCATCTTACTCCTTTTCATTTTCCGTGTGGGACCGGAACTGAGCCCATGTCGCGTTATAACGGGAGTCATTTTGAACGCAGAGTTCCTCCCAAAACCGCGCTATAACGGGAGTAGCGTTGTATCCTACGCATTGTAACTGGAGTTGGTTTGTATTGGCGTAAAGGTAAGCTCGCTGGGGCCAGAGAAAATCTACGCTATATCGAGAGCCGCTTCTTATCCGTAGGCGTTATAACGGGAGGGGACTGTAATTCAAAAAGGCGAACTTCTTACCTTTTTCAGCTTGTCCTCGTCAATCCTCTCACCTTCAGACAATTCATCATCAGAAATTTCGTTCTCTATTGATGACGTTGAAAGCCGTCGTTTAAGTTCTTAAAGGAAACATTGGGTAACGAATTAGATGCGAAAGGAAAATGAATACTAACCCTCTACGGCGTAAGGATATGGGGGAGCAGGGAAGTCGTCCCGTTCGATAGCAGGAAGCTGAAATAATCCGTTCACTCAAATTCAGTGGAGAAGTAGGGAAGAGAGTGGGCAAGCCTTGTCAGGATCTGGTGCATGACCAGCAGGATAGTGAGCCATCTCGATCGGTTCCTCATTATCCATATGAGGCGATTTCGGTCGAGGCACATTCTTCTCGAGGTCTTCCGCTGCAATCGATCTCTCCTATGATGTAAACCGAAGAACGAAAAAAAAAATCCACCAGTTCTCAGGATAGTCCTGACGACTTTTCTCACTCATACTAAAGATGCTCGCAGTGCAAAATAGAAAGGAATGGCCTAGCTGTCGCAGGAACATAGAACATAGAACATTTACTGGGTGCGCACGAATGCTCATGATCCTGGGGCAGGTCGCCAGCTACGGGGTTTCACGCGAAGTAGTCGCGGCGCCACCTCAGGGCACCTCATTCTAACTAATGGTGATTGCAGCTCGCATTTAGTTCAGGACAATGTGATAGCTCCTTTTCCCGTGCGTCAGATGGGGAGTTGCTCAAGGAGCGAGAAGATAAACAGGGGTTTTCGGGTATACTGGTCACGCTACCGGTGTTTTTTTTTTCTTCGTGCTCAGTGTCCAAGACTTACTGTCTATCTCCCAGTGTTCTGCACACAGTTCAAACTAAAGGAATCGTTATAAGTAGGTTTTCAAGTTCATCCACAATTAACAAGGAATGGTTCCCAACTCAAGGTGAGCTTTTGCGATGCCATTTTGACAGGATGTAGGGCCGTGTGAGCGGAATCCAGAATTACATTTAGTTTTTGCAGAACGCTGTTTTAAAGACGAGAAGGAGAGGTGTGAAAACGTGTGCGCAACACTCTTCAACCCCTACGACACAACAGCACATGTGTTTCGGTGGCGCAATCGGTAGGAATGCCGTCTCATAGGAGCGCATCGGCAGGCTTTTGAGTTCGAGTCCACGTACTGCCAACATGTTTGCGCACATTAGTTTGTTGTTATTACGCTTTCTCATGATCACAGGAGTCAATCTTAGACCATCAATGCTTACAACAAACCAAGGCTGTCTATATGTGCGTTCATATGTGCTAGTTTTTACACTATGCGTATCTGCACCATATCATTTGTCTGGAAATAAAAAGTCTTATTGCTCTTCCCCTTTAGTCAACCGCTATGGGACAAAACTATGAAACAAGTAAAACACAAGCGGTGTCACCAGCAGCATCTACAAAAGCCAGTGAGGAAAAATCTTCTCCTTGGCAAGGAGTGACCCCTTCTTGTTCGTTGAACGCGTAATCCGTGGGTGTAGAGAAGGGTCCTGGGTGAGCATCGACGTAACCAACTGCCACCCACGAGCACACGTGAAGGCGTAAATAGACAGCATAGGTTTGTTGTAAGCACCGATGGTCTAAAACTGACTCCTGTGATCATGAGAAAGCGTAATAACAACAAAATAATGTGCGCAAAAATACTGGCAGTGCGCGGACTGGAACTAAAAAGCCCGCCGTCGTCCTTCTACGAGGCGGCACTCCTGCCGACTGCGCCAACGAGGCACATCTGTCACAGGGGTTGATGAGTGCTGCGCACACGTTTTCACACCCCTTTTTTAGGCCATTAAAAATGCATATCTGGAAATGCTTCAAAGCAGCAGGGAGCGTGCACTGACCAGTTTTTATGCAAAATTCTGAACTAAAGAGGAGAAACAATACAACAAGGCGCATGGACTTGAATAAAATGGTTCTGAGAATGTAGTTTGCATTGTAATTTAACGCTAGGAAATCGCCGTTAGGTGTAGTGCAGCTTCTCAAAGAATTGTATTCTGTCGGATATTTTTTCTGTACACCTTTGAACTCCTTAACCCCATAGTAGATCTGGGTTCCAAGCGTGTAAAAATTACAGTCACCAAGATTTACAAGAGGATTGTGAGCCAAGAATGATTCGAACGTTGCCCAGACAGTAGCTGGTGACATTGTCTAAGCAAAGGAATTGAAGCTACTTTGTGCAGGTAAGGCTTTTCTTATGTTTGAAGAAAAAATTCACTGATATATCCTAATCACTACTAATGATCTGGCTTAGTTGAGTAGTTGAGGATGCTAGAGATCTGGGTTTCATTGAGCTTTCCTTTACGGAATTTCGTAACCACTTGAGGAAAGTAATTTACCGCGCTATAATCCTTTCCGATTACTGAAATTCAAAATTACGGAGGTTGTAATCGACCCCACAACACTTATTCACGATATGCCGTATGTATTGAATCCGACCAGGATACCAAACTTCTGGAAGACATCCATAGCTGCTCCACAAGAACATCGATGGCCCTTTTTGATTAGCTACAACAGCGCAAAACTATTTTCAGATGTATGAGCTCAGGTGACTAAAAATTCTGCAGAACCGTACGGAAAGGTTATTTTTTAACGGCCGAGATTAATTAATTATTTATTCATTTAAACACGTCTCAGGGACGTGCCACAAGTGTAGAACGAAGAATTGAAAGAAATAAGCCAATAAATTACTACGCTTAACGAATAAAGTAAGAAAAAAGAGAATATGATTACAACAAACAGGTAGTTACGGCGACGCTTAAGACTCAGAATCAAATCAGAAATACGAGGACTCATTCACACGGGTTGAGAGGTGTAATTAGGTGTAAGTGTAATTAGACATAACCATACATGAGCAGGGCTGGAAGCAGGCTACAACACATGCATTCTTGCAGGTAGCCTAAATTAGCCTAAATTACCTCACTCTGAGGTTTACATGGCGTGCATGATTGTTGGTCCAATCTTCTTCGCCTGTCCAGATTTCTTCTTTTAGTAACTCGCAGATGGATGCCCGTCAGAAGTGCGACCTCTGTGCAAGCGCTAACGCGAGGCGACTCAACCCACTAGTCCGGGCTAGCATGCGACTCGTCCAAAACAACGGCCGCGCGCGCTCGCAGGAGTTGGCCCCGCACTAATTTGTGAGCATTTGCCACCACCCACATTTTTTGAGCCAAAAGTGATACAAAATCTGTTCCGCACAAAAGATTACTGCAAAAATTTGGCTTTTTGAACAAAAGTGATTTCTTGCAATGACTTGCATAATGTAGAAAGTACTCTTTTCTCAAAGCGATTTAGTATTTCATTCACCTTATTCATTCCCACATCCCAACTTAAACCCACAAACTATAAGAAGAAGGGTGCACATTTGGTTACTCATTACATGGAACCGTTGAGTTATAGCGGAAACCGGTCTGGTCAGAATATCGCAACTCAACGCTATATACAACTGAACACCTAACGGACGATTCTAAAGAAAGGAATTTCAATTCAACTTACTCAGGCGCTGCATACCCGTTTTAAGCATGGAAAGACGAGATTTACGAATCTTGATGGGACCTGAAAGTGGTTTATAGGACCGGGCAGAGGTAAGTTAATTCTTTACGAAAAAAGCTATATATAGTGCTTACCTTGGGGTACATGAAATTGCGGCGCATTCGGTTCCTTTGGATTGGTAATTGGATGGCGTAAATACGTCTGCTCAGCCTCCGGTAACAGATACATATAAGTGAGATGTTGTCCAAAGGCTGACTGATACTTTGGTTCGTTTCGAGAAGACAGCGATGCACTTTTCGCCGACGGCTGAAATACTCACAAGTTAAAAGCCTGCTCTTCCAGGTTTCGGAGCTATGTGGGCTAGAGAACAGGAAGAACACTCCCTCCACGCAGTGAGTAGCAGCCCGCGCAACACAGCGTCGCCGAAGTATAACATAGGCCATACTCGCGACGGAAGCGACGCAACGGCGCTGCGCTACGACTCAGCTACACATGCTGCGAGAGCGCTCCACTGACCGGCAAGTACTCCGACCCGTGAGTTGAACATTGGGCTATCTCACACTGATGGAAATTGCACTGCATGGATAGCACGACATCATTACGCATCCCCACCAACGGCTGTCAGAATGATGGCTACCGCCTTTGCTCGCTGACTGGATAATGGATGTCGAAAATTGAAGGATAAAATGCCAGACCATCGGAGGGAGCTCAAACTATGGTGAGAAGTCGAGTTCAGACAACTAGCGATTTTGGGTGCATGATCAACAGTCATTTTTTCGAAGCGCCTGCTTGTAATTGGTAAGCATGAACAATCGTCGAGTACTCACAAACTTGACAGCGGATACTGCAGAAATCAAACTACAAACACCTATATTTGTACTGATAAGAGGAATATTTCTTTTCTACACCGGGTCGTTGTGATACTTGGAGACGATATGTAAAGGATCTGTCAAAAAATGTGCACACTGTTTCAAAAGCTATAACTTTACTGCCAGGAAGGTACTGAAGGTAGATATGAATTGCAAGAAAATAGAAATTTTATGGCATATGAGCGGTAGGGGTTGCGCCATGCACAGATTCGAATTCTTGCGTTTTACACTTGATTGATCGTGTACCACTAGAATACTTGAAATAACTTCTCCATAGAGTGGCCGTATTGATTGATTCGCGCTTCTTTTGAAGTTTACAACTTAAAAACACTACAGCTTGCAGTAAATGCAGATACTGTTTGAAGATTCTAACACTGCTGTTAGTGAAGCTTTTCAAGATGTTTGAGAATCATATGAAAGCACAGAATAGCAAAAACTTTGTGCCACGCAAATACGAAAGTTAACCTCCTCTGCATCTCATCCATCCGTTAACGTTAATTTCTGAGAAAAGGCTAAAAACGTTTTTAGGTTGGGAAACGAATACGGCACCCTGCAGCGACCAACATTCAACTAATTTCATGGACTCTCAAGCGCCTTCAACAAAAGTGTTCATAAACAAATAACAAATAACAGTTTTCAATCAAAGCAAGATCTTTTGGGACGCTGGACTGCTTCCCATTTATCAGCTACCTGGCCCATCCCACAGCTGTAGAATTCTTGTGCTTTTGAAGCCAAGAATACTTGGAGGTGCATTTTGACATGGCCCACATTAATAACTCGTCCTCCAACCAAGAAGTGCTGCAGCGGGCTATAAAGGTGCTAGTCATTTGGCGCACAGCCTGTGCTGTAAGGTGGGTGAGTTAGACGCTCCCAGCTAAGGTCTTCGAATTTTTTAAGCTCCCGATTCGCGACGTGTGATCTGGCGTTATCTTGCTGATAGATAATTCCGCTCCTGAAAATCTGTCTCGGAGGTATAGATCATGAACAGCAGAGGAGAAAGCACCCCACCCTGGGGAACACAACTATGAACCTGCCTGCAGTCAGATAGAGCTTTCCCTACTTTCACTTGAAACGTTTTGTTGGCTAAGAATTCTTGTAGCAGCTTACTGTGGCTAACTCTATCAAAAGCTTTTGAGAAGTCAAAATACACCACGTCGCATGACTTTTTTGTGTCTAAACAATTAGGCCAGTCATTTATGCATTCCAACATATTCGATTCAACCGACCGTCCTGGTATAAATCCCTGCTGACTTTTTGATATAATTTTATTTTTTAGAAGATAATCGAAAATATGGCTTTTTAGGACCTCCTCAAAAGTTCTGCAGAAAAATGACGTAATACTCACGGGCCTGTAATTGTTAACATCGCTAGCAGGATTCTTCTTCAGTAGTGGGGTTACGAAAGAGTGTTTCCATCTCGTAGGAACTTCAGCATATATTAAGGATTGATTGAATAAATACGAAAGTGGGCCCACCCCTAGTAGGTTCAAGCACATGTTGAACCAGATCGTGACTGCACACCATTTCTACGAACGGATTGGTATTCAGGAGCAACGATTGAGTCGAGGAAAGTTTAGACCAGTCGATATCGGGCAACTAAAATCTCCCATAATGACTGACACATGTTCACATGCTAACAGGTCACTAATACTCTTGACCAATTGTTCGTTTTCGGCTTGCAAGATGGGGCACGATATACTACAATAAACCTAACTGAAATACCGTCAAGAACCAGGTCCGCCGACAGAATCTCATAAGAATTGGGAATAGATTCGGAAAATATCTCAACGAAACCCAAAGAATTCTTGAAAATAATCCCGAGAGTAGAACAACCCCAATCTTCCTCCTTTCTTCTTTAAGCCTTCTTGAAGTAAAAAAATCTGGTTCTACTGTATAATTTAGTGCAGTGGGATATGGTAGTGCAGAATTTTCACTGCGCATATGAAGCCCATCCACCCTCCATCACATGCACTCGATTTGTTCTCCGAAGCGCTCGTTCTCTAGGTGTCGAGAAACAGGTAATAATAGTTCCAATCCGATGTTTAATTGGCAAAATCATAATTAAAATTAATTGGTATTGGTCGACACCGCCTACTGTCCGACGGGGATAATACTCCTCCGAATGCCGTGGTCACTCTATCTACCCCTCCCCCCTCCCTCCCTCCCGAGATACTTCCTTTCCTATGTGCTGGCAAAGAAACGGAGTGAGAGTCAAGCACGCACATGTGACACTGAGTCCCGACTCACGTGCCACCACTCTGCCACGACGTCTACGACACTCCTTCTGCACCCCGACACACGTGCCACGACATCTGTGGCCCGTCTTCAGAAACCCGACGCACGCAGGGCGATATTGAGAGAAAATGTCGGTACCCCCCCCCCCCCCCCCCCTTATTCACGCTCCCCCTATAATGGTCCCCCTTTGTTGGTCCTCTCCTATTGGTCGCCCTAACTCGAATCCCTACGGACGTTGGACGACGTCTAGCGCAGGTATTCTCAATCTTGACTCACGACGTCTAGCGAAGGTCTTCTGAATACCTACGCACGTTAGACGACGTCTTCAGCACGTCTTTTGAATCCCTACGCAAGATGGATGACGTCTTCAGCACGTCTTCTGAATCCAGACGCACGCTGAACGACTTCTAGGGCACGCCTCCTGAATCGGTACGCTCTGCACTCGATCCCCGTTCACACCCTGACGCGTTGCCCTTGAATATCTCGTAAACTTGGATGACCAGCCGCCAAGGATATAGTTCACCAGCAATCACCCATGGTTAAGCTCAAAAAAGCCCGGCTGGCATACGCCGCACTGTCGTGGGCATCTTTTGGCTTCAGTCCCCCTCCCCGTGACGGACACGTGACATTAGCCGATAACATATAGTAAAAAAGATACAAGTGCTCCGTCACGCCTATTGGCGTGCCTCGCACTCTCACGCTTCGCACGATGTTGCAGTATCACTAAGCTAAGGACAATCACATCGAGCTAGCTGCTCTACTTGTGCAGCTTTTTTCCCTACCAAGGAGTACAAAAGGCTCGCAGTACATACAGTGTATAGTATGGTAGGGTGATCTATTGCAGGGGTGTGCGTAATTACGATTTACGATTTACGATTTTACGATTTACGGTGATTTTTGGCAAATTTTTTACGATTTACGATTTACGACATTTTGGGTCGTAAATCGTAAATTTTCGTAAATGTGATCTTCGGTCCACGGATGACAAACATCCACATAACGTGATACAATTCGGGTTATGACGATGTACCCGCTTTTAAAAACTTCCCTCATAGCTTATTGCTATTCCCTATTTACTTTTTCATGTTCTGCTGTGGCGCTGTGACAGAACAACGCAGCTTCGTGGATAGACCGCTCGGATTAATTCCTGGCAACGGAACTGGGCTAGCCTTTTTCTGGTCATACTCTATCACAACATCTCACATTGGAATGGCCTGAGAGCATTTCGGATGGCACGTAAGAACACCCCCCCCCGTGCAATCGATTGGGTCAGGCCTTCGCGATGGGGCGCGCACGCGCACCGTGCACTAGAGCCGACGACGTGTCGGCTGGCTTAGCAGCTTCGAGGGGACAGGAGTACAGATTACGAAAAACAGTGCCGACTTAGCGTAATCAGAAATTAGGCGTGCGGCTGTTTTGCATTCACGACACGCTGTTTTTCACGGTAAACGCTAAGAAAGAGCACTTTGCAACAGCTGTTACGAAACTGGGGCACGGTAGATGCTAAGGAAATGCACTTTGGAACCGCTCTTATGATTCGTGGGTGTGAAATTCAGTTGCTTACTGAATTTGTGTGTGACACAGTCAATTCTTAATTTTTACAAGTCAATTTCTTAATTTTTTGAATCTTTTCCAACATGAGGATATATTTCTTTCTATAAGGCCAAGGCACTGAGGTTCCGCTTTCCACTATTGGTCTTACATGTTTTATATGCGCGTACTAAAACTTGTTTATCGTCTATTGAAAGACATCTAAAAATAAGGTGCGTAGGCTGCAACGCTTTTCTGTGTGAGGTAACCTCCACGGTATTTATGAAGCAGAGGGCCCGTGCGCGAAAAAAAAAGAGTCTTGGTTGGGTTCCGTGTTCTCCTCCGCGGACAACAAGAAGGGCACAGACTGGCCAAGGGGAAGAACTGGCCAAATAAACACAGGTGTGGTAGGTGGATCACATCCTACGGTATTTTGCATGGGTACGGGCCCTCTGCTTCACATTATTAACAACTCATAAATCATTTCCAATGCACGACGTACTCTCTCCACATCAGTATCTGATTCTCTGCAAACTGCTTATAAACAACACCGCTACATGTTACAGGCTGCCTGAACCGTTGCCCGCACGTCGCTCGAGTTACCTCGTCTCCAGTACTACTGAGTAGTGTGCTCATAAGTACTGCACAAAGAAATATTGTAATCCCTCTCAGCCCCCTCGAAGCTGCTAAGCCAGCGAACGCGTCTTCGGCTCCAGTGCACTGTGCGCGTGGGCGCCCCATCGCTAAAGGCTGACCCAATCGAATGCACATGGGGGTGTTTTTACGTGCCATCGAGCATTTCGTTCCAATCTACAGAAAAACGTGAAAATTCTCCTTGCGCTGGAATGAAGATGATCACCTGCTGGACCTTCTATGCTGCTACCACCGCCTAGTCAACTTGCAACTTTTTCACCTTTTGTGTACCATATAGACGACTCTTTCCAATGTAGAGTACGAGTACAACTAATGCTGAGCCACCAAGGAATACTGGACTTGATTGGAGGTTGTGAAACAATTGCTAAACTGTTGGAAAGAGTGAAACAATCATGTTTCAATCTGATTATCATGCTCGTGGCGCAGAGTCAATTTACGTATGAGGTGCGCATTAAGCAAAACGTCTGATATTTTCATGATAAAAGTGGAAAAGTTTGGCACTTTTTTAGTGGTTTGATTGGGGTTGTTGCGTTCGCCGTATGCGACCCGTTCAGAATGCTAAAGACTGGGCAAAAGATACGATAGCGTTTGTTACGAAGGCAGTGGAGAGCACGGCTGGCGAATGCAAGCAGTGATTAATTAGTAGTGCAATATTTTGGAGTTTGCGCAATTTAACAAGTGCAAGCAATCCTGCGAGCGAAGTAAATGCCGAAAGTAATTGGCTGGTATCGTCGAACGACGATCTTTCATTCCAGAAGTTGTGGTTCCCTTCAAAAATGATGAAGGACAAGGCATGACGTTAACCAGTCCCGGTTTGAGATGCGTCATCCATTCTTTCTACCTCTGTGGAATATCGCAGAGGTCATTTGGGTGTGGGTTCGCCCTACAGAATGAACTGCGGTTGCCGCCGATGTAGAGGTCAGTGTTTAACCTTCCCAGGCAAATCAGGTACAAATTCACAATCCAGCAGGTATGGAAGAGTTGACTGCCCGTGGTCGGATCCTAATCAAGAACTATTCTGGGGCACGCGATAGCTATCCTCCTCCAACTTCTCTACCACGGGTTCCCCTATATGTTTAAAATGCACCTTGTATGATTCCGTTAAACCACTTTCAATTCAACACCTTGCTTCTCTACTTTACTTCTAAAGAATGCCACAAAAATATCTTCTTTTATAATTTTAAGTCAAAAATCCGACTATGATGAGTGTCCAAAAATGTGGTCATACCCTTTCAATCGTCACACTACTCCTTCCCGTCTGCTACAAAACTGCTGTTGGGTACAGTTCAAAATGTGAGAAGGCTTACAACTTTAGGTACGTCATACCATAGAAATGTGCCATGCGCTCATTCAGTAGGGATACTTTTTTGATTATTTGTGCAAATACTGTTTTCTTTGAGTTGGCCAGCGATCAAATTTTTTTTTGGTTTTGGATGGAATGGTTTTTATTGGTTTATTCGGAGTTGTTGCGGTTGTTTCTACAAAGCCATAGTTTTATATGCAAGCCAGTGGCTAGTAGAATGATAAACATTTTTGATCGTCCAAGCAGTGTAAGCTTTTTATTCGGGCACCCTGTATAGGCACCTTTTAGGATAGTGTTTTTGAACAAGCGGTTTATTTTGGTTCTCCAAAACTTGTTCAGCTCGAATTGAAAGGTGCTAGTTGATTTTAATGGCCTCCATCTTAGTTAGGAAAGTGTCCAGCTCGAGCTGAAAATATCTCAGTAAAACATAGTTAGCTTCGATTAGCTTTAACATAATAGAAAAGAGCAAGGAAATTTGATGCATTATAAGTCAGGCACCTCTTACGATTTACGGTTTACGATTTATGATTTACGACGATTTTTTCGTAATTACGATTTACGATTTACGAAATTGCGGATTTCATTTACGCACACCCCTGATCTATTGGTTCCTCACTACTGGTCCTCCCTTAGGCCCCTGTTATACTCCCGCGGGAGCTTCCGCGGAAGGGCGGAAATCGCGTCGGGACCCCGCGCCGGGCCACTGGTCGAGGCCCGCCACGCCCGCCGTCTGCGGATCGCCGCCGACAGACGACGAGAGGGGTGTTATACTTCCCGCCCGCGGAAGGGCAGCCGTCCGCGGTGCACTGCACCGCGGAAGGCTGTCGTCCCGCGGAGTTCGGCGCGGGAAACGCGCTCCGATGCGACGCTAGCCGCCCCGGGACGACGACGACCGTCCGCGGTGCACCGTCCGTCCGCGGACGTCCCGCGGAAGCTTCCGCGGGAGTATAACAGGGGCCTTAGTGGAACGGTCCCCCATTACTGGTACTGGTCCCCCTCAATGATCCACTCTCAGCGGACAACGTCTTCGGCACACCTGAATCTCCCGGCACATTGGACGTCTTCGGCAAGTCTACCTGAATCCCGAAACACGTTGAGCGACGTCTTTGGCACGTCCTCTGAGTCCCAGGCACGTCGGACGTATTCCGCACGTCTTCCGAATCCCCTGGCACGTAGAAGACGTCTGGGTATTTTCTGCTATTTTGGCGCCACATAATTTGATCAATGTAGATTCATGGCGATCAATACTTCAAAAACAAACTTCAGATTCGTGTTCAGCGACCTCGATTGCCCCAGGGCCGAAGTTCCCAGGCAGGGAGAAGACGTCTGGGTATTTTTCGCTATTTTCGTGTCGTAATTTTCCCTCATTTTTTCCCCTATTTCCCCCCCCCCCCGAATTTCCCCCTATTTTATAATTTCTGCGGCGGCGCCGATCGATAGTATGACTCATCGCTTAGCGCGTTATTATAGAGTATGATATATGTATATCTTACTATATATAATCGGCTAATGTCACGTGTCCGTCACAGGGAGCCAAGAGACGCCTACGACAGTGTGGCGTATGCCAGTCAGGCCTCCTTTGAGCTTACACATGGCGGCGGACCGTCCAAATTTACGATATATTCAGCGGGCAGCACGTTAGGATATGAATGAAGTGCGGAGCGTAGGAATTCAGAAGGCGTGCTAAAGACGTCGACCAACGTGCGTACGGATTAAGAACACGAGCTGAACACGAATCTGAACGTGCGCAGGGATTTAGAAGATGTGCCGCGGACGTCCAATTGCGTAGGGATTCCGAATAAGGGGGAGGGGGACCAGTGAAGAGGATCAGCAAAGGAGGACCACTAGAGGGGGAGGGAGGAATAAGGGGGGACCAGTATTTTCCCTCAATATCATCCAACCAGACGTTCAGCGGCCTAGCTGCCGCCGAACGTCTGGTTGGGGGCTTTGCTCCCAAACCCCGGAAATAGAACAACCCCAATCGTCCTCCTTTTTTCTTTAGGCCTTCTTACTTTTATTACAGTAACAAACAGATTTTACCCTATAGATTAGTGCAGCGGGATATGGTAAGGCAGAATCTTCACTGCTCCTATGAAGGCTATCCAGCATCTATATCATGTACGCGATTTATTCTCCAAAGTGCCCGTTCTCTCCCAAAGTGCTGCAGAAACATAATTCATCGGTACTGCTCGACAGGTCGACACCGTTTACTGCCCGACGGCAATAATAATAGTCACTCTCCCTACCTCTTCCTCCCCCCCCCCCCCCCCCCAACTCCGCGCCATTACTTCCTTACCTAGTTGCTGGCAAAGAAACGGAGTGAGAGTCAAGCACGCACATGTCACACTGAGTCCCGACTCACGTGCCACCACGCTGCCACGACGTCTACAACACTCCTGCACCCCGACACACGTGTCACGACTTCTGTGGCCCGTCTTCAGAAACCCGACGCACGCAGGGCGATATTGAGAGAAAATGCCGGTCCCCCCCCCCCCTCTAGTGGTCCCCGCTTCACTAGTCCCTTCCTACTGGTCCCCTTTACTCGGAATCCCAACACACGTTGGAAAACATCTGCGACACGTGTTCTTGATCCCTACGCATGTTGGACGACGTCTTCAGCACGTCTTCTGAACCCTGACGCTCTGCACTTGATCCCCATTCATTCCCTAACGTGCTGCCCACTGAATATATCGTAAACTTGGACGATCCGCCACCAAGTGCATAAGTTCGCTAGCAATCGCTCATGGTTATGCTGAGAGAAAAGCCTGCTGGCATACGCCGCACCGTCGTAGGCATATCTTGGTTCCAGTCCCCCTCCCCGTGACTGACAACGTGACCCACGGATTAAGCGGATTATACAGGGTGTCTCAAAAAATGTATACATTGTTCGAAAGGTGATAACTTTGCTCACAGTAAAGGTACTAAAGAAGTTGAGGGCTCGTACGAAAGCTAAAGAAAATAGAAATTTTCTGGCATATGAGCAGCATGGAATGCGCCATGCACTCGTCTGGAATTTTACATTTTACACACGACTGATTGTGTTTCGCTTGAATACATGTTATAATTTCGTCACAAACTGGTCGTTTCGATTGACTTGTGCTTATTTTAAGGTTCAAAACTTAAAAACACACCTCGACTTGCGAAAGATGCAAGATATCCTAAAAATGCAGGTACTGTTTGAAAGGTTATAACATTGCTGGTAGTGAAGCCGTTGAAGATGTTTGAGACTTGTATGAAACCGCAGTGTAATGGGATTTCTGCCTCGTGTAAATAGGCAAGATTGCGCCATGCTCCCGCCTGAAACCTTGCATTTCAGACTCGATTGATTCTGCATGGGCTGAACGCCTGTTACAGTCTTGTTGTTACTAGGCCACATTAACCTGTGCTGTGCTTCTTTGAACGTTTTTCGTCTCCAGTAGCTGCAATTATGCCGATTAACCTTTGCATTCAGCTTGAATGTTGCTTCATCTGTCCACAGAGTGCGTCTTGTAAAATGGGGCTCCTGCTCGCATTTAGATCGCACATTTAATAAACTCGAACAAACTGTCACGTGTCTTCCACATGATTGTCAGGTTCTAAAGGTTAAAAGAAGCACAGCACATGTTAATCTGGGCAAGTAGTAACAAGATTGTAACAAGCATTCGGCCCATGCACAATCAATCGACTCTGAAATGCAGGATTTCAGGCGGGGGCATGGCGAAATTTTGACCGTTTTCACGTCACAGAAACTGCGCTAATCTGTGCTTTCATAGTAGTCTCAAACATCTTCACAAACAGCAATGTCAGAACCTTTCAAACAGGGCCTTTACTTTTTAGGACACTCTTCATTTTTCGCAAGCAGTAGTGCGCTTTTAAGCTTTAAACTTTAGAAAAAGCACAAATCAATCAAAATGGCCACTTTCTGAAATAATTTTAATATGTATTCATGTGGAAAACAATCAATCCTGTGTAAATATGGAACATTTCAGACGAGTGCATGGCGCATTCCATGCTGCTCATATGCCAGAAAATTTCTATTTTCCTTAGCTTTCATACGAGTCCTTAACTTCTTCAGTACCTTTACTATGAACAAGGTTATCACCTTTCACACAGTGTATACATTTTTTTGAGGCACCCTGTATATAGTAAGACGTGCGTCGGGTTTCTGAATACGAGTCACAGAAGTCATGGCACGTGTGTCGGGGTGTAGAAGGGGCATCATAGACGTGGCAGCGTGGTGACCCGTGAGTCGGGACTTACAAGGGAATGGTCTGAAGCGTATGTCTGAACGGGGGGAGCGAATTATATAAGGAGCTCACCCCTCAATTGGTATAAGGATGTGTTTATTTTTTCCAAGTCGCTAAACCCTAGGAGTAGGGGGTCCTTGAAGACACAATGGAATACGGCGCATCACGAGTTTGGGGGTCTTGTACGCCCGCGATGCCTCTGCCCGCAAGCGGCTCGGAGCGCAGTGGGAGTGGGGTTGCTTCATGCGAGGAAGGTCGGGGTTTTGGTTCTTGTGCGCTGCTGCGTTTTTGCATTTCGACTGACTGGTTGAAATTTGGGGGATTCTGACGTATATACCATTTTCAGACGTTTTTAAAAGTTCTTCTTAGCTATGACTACTCCGAACTACTTACTACCTCAAAAGTTGGCTGGGTGAATGGACGAGTTCGCGGTGAGGTGCCGCCGAACTCTGTTTCCGGCCTTATACTCCGCCGCCGCAAAATATCACATTTAATGGAATTTTGGAGTACGGTCTTCGGCGAATCGCGCTGCTGGAGGGAAGGGAGGAAAGAGCGCAGTTGTGCTCTCCCAAAAATTTCGAATCTTACTATACATAATTCGCTTGATCCGTCGGTCACTTTGTCAGTCACGGGCAGGAGGATTGAAGGCAAGGGATGCCTAAGACAGGAAGAGCGGATCAAACTTACGAATGGTCACCGCGACTGCGGCAGCCACCACCGCGCCGTAATTATTCCCTGCTGTGGCGCCAGTGACCACCATCGCATGTGCGAAAGCCGCTTCCGCGAACGCGTCGACTACTCCTTGGGAGTTTGCTTGAATCTCAAAGTGGTTGTTGCCCAGCTGTTTAGCCAACTGAGGTTTTTCGTCAGAAAGGCCACTGGCTACCTTCTGAGTCGTAAAGAGGACGGGTAGGCTAACTGATCATAGCTGGCAAGGAAATAGGAGAGGTTTTGAACGAAAACCATGCACCAATGCGTCGGACTTGAAATTATTTTTGGAAAATAAATCCAAACTAACGAGGGAAACCTGACGAGAAAAATTAAGGTGTTGCCAAACTGTCGTAAGCAAGCATAAGAACGGCTGAAAATAATCCTGAAGAAGGTAAATGAAGGGAGTGGAACGGGTAGAAGTAAATCAGAAGGACTACACGGAGACCTAATGAGAGTACTTTTAGATCTTATAGATTTGCAGGCCCTTAAAATGTGTTGTAGAAATATATCCTGGTTACTCATTCACCTCTCGTCTGCCCCATAGACCTGAATGTCGGCGCGGCTGCGGTGGAGGATATCGCGCTGTCGGCAGGTCAAGGCGGCGAGTCAGGAGAAGTAGCCGCGGACTTGCCGCGTTGCGCCAGAGGTCGCGGCAATTAGCGATGACATTCGTACGTTCAGTCCCTCACCCCTACGACAGTGCGGCGTATGCCAGCCGGTTTCTTTCAGCTTAACCATGGGCGATTGCTGGCGAACCTCCATAACCTCCTTGGCGGCGGATCGTCCAAGTTTACGATAAATTCAGCGGTCAACGCGTCAGGATATGAATGGGGATCAAGTGCAGAGCGGGGGATTCAGAAGACGTGCCGAAGACGTCGTCCAACGAGGGTCAGGATTCAGAAGACGTGCTGAAGGCGTCGTCTAACGTACGTAGGAATCCAGAAGACGTCGTCCAATGTGCGTACGAATTCAGAAGACGTGTTGAAGACGTCACCCATCGTGCGTTGGGATCCAGAAAACGTGCTGAAGACGTTGTTCAACGGATTCAGAAAACGTGCTGCAGACGTCCAACTGGTGTAGGAATTCCGAATGCGGGGTACCAGTAGGAGGAGGACTAGGGGATCAGCAAAGAGGGACTAATAGATGGGGCGAATAAGGAGACGGGACCAGTACTTTCCTTCAATATCGTCCAATGTGTGTATGGTTTTTGAAGATGGGTCACAGAAGTCGTGGCACATGTGTGGGGGTGGAGGAGTGCCGTCACGTCGTGGCAACGTGGTGACACATGAGTCGGGACTCAGTGTTACATGTGCGTGCTTGACTCCGTTTCTTTGCCAGCTCATAGGTAAGGAAGTATTAACGGGGAAGGGGAAGAGGTAGTGAGGGTGGTTATGGGAATCGGAGGAGTATTATTGCCGTCGGACCGTAAACGATGTCGACTTGTTTTCCAATACCGATTACTATTAATTGTGTTTCTGCAGGGTTCATAGGAGCAGTGAAGATTTTGCCCACCATACCCCGCTCCAGTAATCTATACAGTAAAACCAGTTTTTTACTGTAACAAAGACAAGAAGACCTAAAGAAGGAAGGAGGAAAATTGGGGCTGTTCTATTCACGAGTTTGGGGCGCAATCCCCAACCAGACGTTTGGCGGCCACTAGGCCGCTCAACGTCTGGTAATGTATATATTTGAACAGCGACGATTTTCGGATAGTCGAAAACCGAATATGTTCGAAAAACGCGATTTTTCGAGCATTCGAATTCGAATTCGCTATCGAAGAGATCGGAATAAAGTCGTGGATGACCCTCTTCATTGCCGTTCTGGAAGAGGTAACGGTTCCATCAGAGAGTCGGCGAGCGGTCATCTTTGTCTTGAAATTGGCGAAGTTCTGACGGGCATTGCGGGTGTCCATACCCTTCAGCCAACACCGGCGCTCTTCTTTTCTTAACCTATTGACGACCGAGTGGCAAATCGTGTGTCTGGCGCGTGGGACCGCGCCGACGCTCGAGTCTCGTGGAATTACTACTTCACTATATTGTAGATGATGTTCCCTCTCCAAGGGTTAACCACATATTGGAGAAGGCGAGAACAGGTTCGAGAGCAGAACGTAGAAGAAGCATTTACTGCTATAAGAAAACCTGCAAAGAAAAGGGCCCACGTTCGTCACGAATCGTGCAGAGAAGGTGACCACACGATGTAGCAAGCATTTGAAATATTTTTGTCTAGATTGTCTTCAAAATTTTCACAAGAGGTGAGACTAGTTATTTTGTGCATGACCATTTTTGTAAGATAAGAGTAGTTGCGTGCGAACAGAGTCGATCCTTGTGAAGCTTGAAGTGTGTAGTGTTGATAATTTGTTCTTATCAATGCTTAGAAGTAAATAACTCCCGGACCACAGTGCAGTAGCATTGCTAATATCCAACATATCTAATAAATACTCGAAAATGTGAAAAAGCGCGAAATGGGCCGCAGCCAACAGTTCTATTAACCGCGGGTCGAAATCGGCCCGCGCAGTCGTCAATGTGTTAAGATCTTCCTTTATCGCTGATTGCCTGGCTTCGCAAGCTCGGACGTCAGTTGGTAGATTCCCGATACTTGTGCTGCTCCACGCCGACGTATCAGCTTGAGGATTTCCGAAGACACATGTCTCTCTGTGGTCTTCAAGCTCTCGGCTCCCTGACTGTCGCGGAGGTATTGCGCGAAGGAGGGGCGGTCTTTATGTACGAACGGTCGCTGCGTGCGCGCCTGAATCCGCTGCGACCGTACAAGTTCCCGCTCATAAGTAAGGTTTGAATACTGTCGATATCCTTTCTTCTATTGAGGGCGTTGGGGGTATATACTGCCGCTCAGGAATTAACACCCAGTAACAAATTTAAACAAAATCCTAATGTTCAATCTATTTCAGACAAAGCAAACTTCTTGAGAAAAACTTGATATGACACACCATTGCAGTGAAAATGATTTCGTATACTCGCCGTAATATATGACGTGCAAGTTTTGATGCAAGTCTAAATGGGAGACTACCCTGCATCTCCATTCGAACTGGCAGTTTTTCCTAGGTGCATGAAATCTAGATGAATTTCCACAGTAGCAACATCTCTGTAGCCGTGCTTAGCATCCTGGTTCAAGGAGTTGTCAGAAAAATTGTCTAAATGTTGTGAAGAAGAAAGAAGTCCGACTCATCGCTCTAGACTTACACCCGAGTTCCTATAAGAAACTGATACATTGATGTTGTTGTTTCACTCTGTTACATACCTCTTTGAAAATAGATACACACTGTGAGAGTATTATTCAGATAAAAAAGAGGTAGTGAGCCATTTCACACACCAATTCAGAAGTTTCTTAAACAGTATGATTCACTATTGTTTCCCTTCCGGTGATATCTTATTCGGTTTCATTCGTTACCCAGCCTTTCCTCTCCGTCCTCCACGCTCTATCTTATCGAAGAAATTCACAAATCACTAGTAACCATTGTTTGGCAAATACACCCCTGATCTCAGCTTGACTGTGGTGTTGCGATAGTGGAAGAACTGCATGTGTTCGTGGTGTTCGGGAGGAAGTTCCCACCATGCCGTAGTGATTCATCGTGGTCAAAGTTTTCCAAAAAAGAAAACGGCTGCGTAGCTCTGGACCACGGCCGATCATTGACCGGTGAACTCCCCCCCCCCCCCGTTGCGGCGACTTTTGCCGCGCTCGTCGCGCTGTTCGCCGCGCGTGCCGCGGCCATCCTATTATATAAACGGGAGACTTCTGTCGCTTTCAGCCGACAAGAGACTTCTGTCGCTTTCTGCCGACAGTTGTCGCTAGACCCTGCCGTTCGTCGTATCGCCGCCGCCAACTGTAAGCACCACAACATGGCAGCATGGATGGCAGGCAGCCATGACCGCCGCTGTTGACTATCACGACGCTTCCACTGCCGGGTGGTCACCAAAGAACACCCACTTGATGAGAAAGGCGTCATCGCGGCTATGGCGAGCCGCCGCTGCCGGGTTCAGACAACACGTGCAGCGTTGCGGAAGAGGTCTGCGACGCGGCGCTACTCAGACCCCATGATCTCTTATGGAACACGTCGATGTGCCCACTATACTTGTGCTCGAATAATCGAATTCGAATAATTATTCGAATAATTTGTTCGAATTCGATTTTCGATTATTTGATTATTCGAGTTCCGTAAATTCGAATAATTATTCGAATTCGATTATTCGAGTTTAGTAAATTCGAATAATTATTCGAATTCGATTATTCGAGTTTTGCAATTTCGAATAATATTCGAATTTCGAATACGTGGTTGTTTCGAATGTGGCATAATGATGATTTTTGTGAGCGTCGTTCATTTCGGTGACGATTGTTTCCGATAGCACACCGTCAGGAGCTCACCGTAACGAAAACGCATTCAATATCCTATTATACATATAAGGATAGTGTGTGTGTGCGTGCGTGTTTCCATCAGTCCATCACAACTGCCGTGGGGAAATGGCGTATTGGCGATACTGACCGCAGTTGATGGCGATCGACTGCGGTCCGAAGCTTCAGCCGTTGGGGTCTCCTCGATCTCGCTGAACACAAATTTGAAGTTCGTTTTCGAAATTATCGGTTGGAGTTGATCGAGCTATTGATTTTCTATGGGGAATTCGTTGAAGCGAATCAATTGTATGACCGGTTTTCGTCGATATTTTCAAAATCTAACTTCACATTTGCGTTCTCTGCGACCACGACTGTCATCGATATCATACACTTGAATACCCTACGGAATTTGCACAATAAACACAAATTTCGACGGAAAATTTAAAAAAAATGAATTCAGATTCGTGTTCAGTGACCTCGATTACCTCAGGCCTGAAGTTTCGATCTTGTTGAGTGATATTTACGAAAAATCAATAATTTGATTAATATCTCTTGATGGCAACCGTTTCTGCAAAAATTAACTTAAGATTCGTGTTCAGCGATCTCGATTACTTCGGGACTGAAGCTCACAGTTTGCATATATGACACGACTATATACCATTTTCCGTTGAAATTAAAAGTTTTTCAAATCAAATTCAACGTTGTTACACGGGGAAGATTCCAAAAGAACGTTGAAATTTATTTCAAAAACGTTGAATTTCGACTGAAAATGCCGTATAACTCTACAATTTGATTGGCTGACGATTCCTGTGAGATAATGAAATGAACAAATGGAGTGAACTGTTTTTTGCAAAGGTTTGCACTTGTGCGTAGATGTTTTGCACACGTATTTCTGTAGGAATTTTTTTGTAGGATTTTGTTTGCAGGAAAAAAGTTCTCATGTCTTGCCATTTAACGAGTATTGTCAACGGTTCTGAGAAGATATTGAATATCTTCATTATTTGTTTTTTTAAAGAATTCAAATCTTTTATTTTGTCTCTGGCGAATGTTGTCGTTGAACTTACTTTACTACATTTACTTGAGCCTACACAATGCGCTTTTGGAGTGAGTAAACGGTATATCAAACGAAATTGGCTAACACAAAAATCGCATCGTCCTTATTAATACACCCCGGTGCAAAATTATAGATACCCCGGTTTGTCCATTAGTACCCGAAGGATCCGCTGCCTATGCTCAGCGGTTATCGTCGTATTCCTCACTATCGAAAGCCTCTATAGAAGAATTTTAAGCAGGTTATCTCATCAGTGCAGGATACCACGAACTTTTATTGAAAATTTAACGAATGGAGACCTGTACAAAATATAAGTTCCCTCATAAAAAACCTGATTAATCACAAAAGTCCCTACAGACAAAGTAAGATTAGTACTTCGTCACATCACCTTTGTTGCAATCATATCGAAAATTCTGTTTTTCGTACTACTGATTAGGTTATCAACAACAGTTCGCTCAACATTGGCTCATGCATGAAGTATGGCGTTCTTCAGATCAGAAACCTAAGTGTAAGTGGTTCCATTTTTGCACACTTTGAGTACAAGAATGGGTGAACCTATTTTGCACCGGGTGTATTAAATTTTAATAAAGTTTATTCGATTATTCGATTTTTTCGAATATTAGATTATTCGGAAATTCGAATAACCAAAAAATGGGGTTATTCGATTATTCGGAAATTCGAATAACCAAAAAATGGGGTTATTCGATTATTCGGAAATTCGAATAACCAAAAAATGGGGTTATTCGATTATTCGGAAATTCGAATAAACGAAAAAAGAGGTTATTCGATTATTCGGAAATTCGAATAACTAAAAAAATGGTGCTATTCGATTATTCGCTCATTCGAATTTTCGAAAAATGGGGTTATTCGATTATTCTAACCGAAAAAATGGGGTTATTCGATTATTTGTTCATTCGAAAAATTTTAGAAAAGCACAAGTATAGTGCCCACCTTTCGCTTTTGCTTCTTTCCAAGATCGCTACTGTTGCACTGTGCCTTCAAAATTTATCGGGGCGGGTGTTGCGTGCTTAGCTCACACTTCGATCTGGCAATCAATACCCTATTATCTGGATCAAGCAGTCACTATCGCTCGATGTTATCGATTTTTTGAACGCGACACTGAATTTCCCTCAGATGCAGTGAAAGAAGAAAAAACAAATAGAGACGGAAACTCTCACAATATATAATGGAGGATGACATGAGTCACTTTCTGTAGTGGTTCTTCAATAGCAAAAACAATGTTCCCACCTTCCCCCTCCCCGATATTTCGACTACACCAGGCTCTCGAGTATAATTCTTCCCATACGTCTCCTCAAAATTAGCGGTCAATGTCATAATCTGGAAGGCGCTCTTCCTGATTTGGAAAATTGTTCACTTTGATCTTTGATGCATACTTTGATGCATACTAACTTCGCGGGCTGGGTTACTAAGCTATTTATACCTGCCCAGGTCCTCGAATTTTAAGCGGTGGACCAGGACAGCTCAGCGAAGGAAGTTCGTCGGACCTACGCACGGTTCGTCTACGCTTTCAACCAAGTCTTGCCGCTAGGTCCTAATTTTCTGCAGTGCTTTGACCAATTTCCATTAGCACTGTATGCAGAGGAGGATAGTATTTTTGTCCCAAGTCACCTGTTCCGAAGATCGTCACACGTCGTCGCATAAGGCACGGCGACTGGACGGAAACGGTCAGGCGTTCGATTAGGCCTGACGAGCTGCAATAGGTTGTGAACACGACTCCAGACGAAGCAGGAGTGCTGCGGGCATTTTCTTGAGTGCTATACAGGGATGTGAGTGATGCAAGGCATCAATCTGTAGCAAGCGTGCGTTTCTACGTATTCGACTTCGACGCTAGGGATGATTCCTTACCCAGGCCGGCTAGGCCGGCGACGGACGCTGGGTGAGTAACGAATCCCATCTAGGTTTGGGCTCCGTTCTCAGCGTGGCCCACCATACCCGAAGCCGGCGAAGCCGGCAAGCCAGGCGTGGCCCGCACATCCAGCGTCAGTCGCCGGCGAAGACGGAGACGGACGCTGGTTCGTACATAATGCTCCGCAGCCTGGCAAAGTGGTCGTACTCC
Source organism: Heligmosomoides polygyrus bakeri (assembly GCA_947359475.1). NCBI lineage: Eukaryota > Metazoa > Nematoda > Chromadorea > Rhabditida > Heligmosomidae > Heligmosomoides > Heligmosomoides polygyrus. Next base: position 51,728,006 of record OX375870.1, read on the forward strand.
GTGTGGATATTGTCCATGATGATATCTTCCCAAAGACCGACAATAGAGGTATAATGGTCCCAGCTGACGGTCGTTCTGAGACTCCTCTTCTTGAATATCGCTGCCTTTTGTACTCGACCCGTAAAGGGAGCTCTGCGCAGAGTGATCCAACCCCGTCCTTTTGGGGACAGCGGAGACGTCGGTCAGCAATGCTTGCGGTTGAAGATAATCTGGTCGACCTCGTTCTGGAACTGGCTACCGGGAGATTCCCAGGTCCATCGTAGGGTGGGAAGCTTTTGGAACTGCCATTTTCCATGGGTGGTCTTGATCGGTATGATGAATTCAGACATTGTTTCACCTTGCCCATTACACCCCAAACGGTAGGCCCCGATCTGAAGTTTATTTATTTAATCAATACACCGAATGTGTGCCCAAACACTAATATTAAAAAGATCAATTGCAAATGCAAGAACTAACGCAGTGTGGCTAGAAAATCAAACGAAAACAAAAAAAAATACAAACTCAAATAACACATAAATATTAATACACTAAGTATATTAGCACACCACAAACCCATCGTAAGTTCATTGCTAATATTAGGTACCCACTAAAGAGTACCGAAGAGTTGTTTCTTTTAAGTTATAATGCCTAGAAGTGGCCTGGTGGCTAATTGCACCTAAGTGGGGTCAGTAACTTCACATTTCGATACAATCATGTACAATCACGTCCACAATACGCAAGCTGTCCCGCAGCAGTCCCAGTCCCACAGTTCTTTACGTGACCTTCGCGGCCCGATCTTGGTGTTGAAGTCGCCGAAGTTCACCTTGTAAGTGTGATCATCCTTATAGAACTTCTCAAGCTCAATACAGAATGCTTCGCTGTTTTCGCCATAGTAGTCGGATAATGTGGCGTACGCGACAAACACAGTGAACGCTGGCACGGAGCCACATCGCTTCAATCGCAGATGGCCGGTTCGGCTTGTCAGAGACTCGTACGAATCATGGCCAAGTGCGTGTTGACAAGGGCACCAACGCCGCCTTCTCGCCTGCTGTTGTTCCGAGGAACTGTTCTCCGGAATCGTAGGCGGCGTGTAGGGGTGGGGTCTGCTAGTCTCGGTCAGCCCGACGACGCATTACCTCATCTTCCTGGACTGCATCATCAGGTTCTCGATGGATGCTTCCGATGCAAGCCTACGGGCGTTGTAAGTACATATCGTCGTCCTAGTTCTTCTCAATTTGAGCAGCCTGGTTAGGCCCAGAGATTTTAGTAGCCTCTCCGCACTCGTACTTCCGCTACAGAAATGGCAGCTCATTCGGGGTCAGGGGAATGAGGTCCTTTAGTGCTGCTGATTTTGATTGGAGCAAACGCGGGTAGCGTTAGGCCCTGTCATGCGGGCGAGACTCTTCAGGCGGCCTCGACTCCCCTTACGATGTACGCAGAGTTTACCAAGTGCAAGCTCTTGGTCGAACCGACACAGATGCAATCCGCGCAGGTGCGAACACCTCCACGCATTCTATACATGAACATGCCACGCCCACACAAAAAGTATGAGATGACCCGACAAATCAGGAGCAAGGAATCCATCCGCTGCATCCCACCCGCGTCTCTGGGCAGTACACGGTTCGTTTGGATTTGCGATTCATCGCCATATCCACCACCGGGGCATGCGCTACGTGTCCCTGCGACAAGCGGTCCGAGACACCTCTTCACAGGAAGACTCTCTAACGAGGGAAAAAGCGTAGCTGGAAACTTGAAAAATTAAAACCTAGGCAAAAACATATGCTAAAAATGACGCTATTGTCGTAATTCTGCGGTTCGATACGTTCGCATAAAAACGTCAAACCTTCATCACTTTACTTTGGAACACTTTGTAATGACAAGTATTGCGCCACCGGAAAAGTCAAAAGCGTAATTATAGGAGTATTCGCAAAGATATCGAAATCTGATTCGCGCCTATTCTGTTAGATCGCCAAAACAGAACTTTCTTTACAGTTCAACAGTTCCCTTCGAACGAGGTTTGATCAAAGAAAACAAGGAGTCTCTAGACGCGACACGACTGGAAAGGGTTCAATGTTTGCGGAAAACCAAAATGTTCCCGACATGGAGCAATATTCCCTCAATTTTTATCTTCCTCTGTTCCTGCATCATTAAGCGAAGGTTACCCACTATCATAAAAACGATTGTTTCATGCTATTCGAAACAAACTAGGGAAGTGCCGCGGTGGTTTAGGTAGGGTGGGCTGTTAACAAGAACACTACTAAGCTAGAGATGACCGAAGAAGGGGTTGCAGTTTCGTTGAAAATGGCGAAGGTGACGTTCAGACAAGACGAATGTGGAAACGATATGTGGAAAAGTTCACCGCAATATTCTCCGTGGTTCGCGAATGCTCACAGGATGGATGCCAGATCTCATCTCCTTGCATATACATCTCTTCGCCGTCCCCAAAATGAAGACCACACCGCGAGCATCTTGCACACGTCGGATGAAATTTGTAGCCACCAGCCTGCAATGTGTAACTTTAAGTACAAACTCTTGAAATGTTAATTCCTCAGTGGTTGCAACAGATAGACGTTAATCTCTGAGTGTACTTAAATTAAGGTATTCTGTGTGGCAAAGAGGCAAGGCGACCAAGAGGTCAAGCCCCACAGAAGATAGTAACGTAAATACAACTCCAGGCCACCACCGCCCATCCGCGCCCCTTGGTCAATACCGTGCTCGGCCTGAGGCGCGAGATTTCCCGCCGAACGGATCGACATCCTTTGGGCCTAAATTTGTTTCAGTTTCGCTTGTCCTGGCACCGGAGACGGACGCTGTTAGTCCGTCCGTTAGTTAGCTAGTTTGGATTGCGTCACGGACGGACGCCGCCGTCCGCCAATTAGGTCTACCGCCGAAGCATCGCCGTAGGGCGATGCCGTTGATTCTTTTGGCCACTGATTCCTAAGGCGTCGGACGGCCGCGCTGGCCCTGGTATTCGTTTTCGCCGCTGTTCAGTTAGCTGACGGAAGCACCGTCCCTGCCAGCCCTTGTTCTTGCCCTAATTTGTGGACGAGCATTGTCCCTTGTTTTGCGCTACTGGCGCCGCAAATCCGGCGAGGACGGTCGCCCCGTATAACTTTGCTATCTTTTTGTTGTTGCATCCCTCTTATTGCTAGCAATCACTTGCCTCAACCTCGGCTCCTTTTCTTGGTGTCGTTCAGACCGGTGTCACTAAGTGCTCGCAGCCGATTTCATTCTGAATTGTTGTTTGTGACGATTCGAAGCGGCTCTGACACTGTGCAGAGCATCGATAACTGTTAAGCTCACCAGTTTCTGCCGGTGACGGCAGGTAGAGACAGAATCGTGAAAAACGGATGTCATATTCGTGATCAGCACCCCAAATAACCCTCCCCCGAGAGAAGTTTGGGCAAAACCGGTGATTATGACCTCGAGATCCTAGTCGTCCATACCTGCACTAACCCGTTCCTGCTGTGAAGTCACTGCTTAACATTCGTTGAAAAACACAAAACGATGTATAATACAGCAGGTGAGAGAAGTGAGTGAAACACAGCTCACATTAAACCCTTGTTTGAGAATTTATAGTGAAATGAATGTGTAGGAGATGTGTAGGAAGCAAGCTGGTTTAAACTACCATCATGGTACTATTGTACTTTCACGACTCCAAAGGTCGAGAAGAGACCGAAGAAGTTTTCGCCCAAACCTCCCCAACCTCCCCCGGGGGGGGGGGGGGGGGTTATTGGGGCGCTCATCACGAATGTGACATCCGTTTTTGAATTTTTGGCCGATTACGGTAGGTTACAGCAGGTACGGGTGACTAGGGCTGTCGAGGTCATGGGGTGTTAATCACGAATCTGGGGTGCTGATCACGAATTTGACCCTTTTGACAATTTAGGGTGAAATAAATGTGTAGAAGATGTGTAGGAAGCAAACTGGTGAAGGAAGCAGCGGTTATGAAAGAATGCAAAAATAGTGCACAGCACGGGAGTCGAACATTCGGTGAAGCACGTTTGAAGAAGCCTCGCACCCTGCTGAGCCGCCGACTCGCTTGCCACAGAGCCTTTCGCCGCGTCTCATGCAACAGCGCGCGCATGCACGTGGGCACGTGCTGACGGTGCGGTACTGTATCCCGCCGTCGAGGGCCCGTACTCGTTTGGTACAAGGACTCAGCAAAAGCGAGACATCTTGCTTTCTACAATATGAAGGGTGGAGATTCTCGCAGTACTATCCATTTCCCTCGTTCAGACCTATGCCTGAGATCCTTCCCTGGTAAGTAGTGTTTAGTGTTACTATGATAGTCGCAGCAAGTTGAGTTCAGATCTTTTGAGAGAAATAAAGAATTCCGGATTTCGGTGAAATCGGCTGGAGTAGTGACCAAGGTAGGCGCCAACGGCAGTTTTTGAAAGGTCGTGAATCAGTTAGGGGTCCTCCATACGAAAATGCTGCTTGACTACGTCATATTAGGTGGCCTCTAAGTCCCCGCCGTTTTTTTTCAACGATTCATTTCGGATTCCGCCGGCGCTCTCCTGTATAGCGCTATACAGAGTTCGAAAGAGAATAATTCGCTCTATCAGACCGTGTATTGCGTTTCTTTCTTCATCCTGAATTTTGTCAATTTTTAGGTCGTTAAAATGAAAAGTGAAAATGTGAAAAAGTAGCCATTTGCGCACTTGTTCTCTCCGCTGAGGTTTGTAATTTTTTTGTGCAGTTTTTTATAGCATTTAGAAGACAATGCCCTGTGCTACAAGAATACGTGTTGTTCCCATTTGCACATTCGTTCCTTATTGATTTTTAGGTTATCAAATTGGGACGTCCGACTTTTCCGTCCGAACTTTTACCTAACTCCTGCTCTGTGGTAGAATTTTTTTTTGCTCGGTGTTATACGTCGTTCGAAAGAAAATGTCTTGCTCTATAAGAATTCGTTTCGCGTTTATCGGCTCGTGCTGATTTCTGTCGAATATCAACAAAATTCCATAAAGAGAAAAATCATCTTCACCAACAACTCCTTCTCCTTGTTCAGTCTGCCTTGCTCCGTTTTATATGACGAGGGATATGACACTCGAAAGTGCATCTCTTGTTCTAGCAGAATATTTGATTTGTTCTTCGGCCATTTAAATTTTTGCTAATTTTCAGGTCATCAAAATGGAGCAGTGCCAGGTCGACAATGATGATCACTTTTGGCACCTTCTTCTCTTTGCTTTCAACCAGGGTTCTAGTGCGCCTAAGGCACTAGAACCCTGGTTGACCGTACAAACACTATTTTTCATCGCCAGTTACAATTCTGCGCAAAAATCGTTGAATATGTCCGTGTGATGAATGATGACGGTCAAGCAGGCTGGTAGCAACTGTCACTCGCTGGTTCCTGATGTTCATCCATCACACGGACATATTCAACGATTTTTGCACATAATTGTAGCTGGCGATGAAAAATAGTGTTTGTACGGTCAGCCTGGATTCTAGTGCCTTAGGCGCACTAGAACCCTGGTTGAAAGCAAAGAGAAGAAGGTGCCAAAAGTGATCATCCTTGTCGACCTGGCACTGCTCCATTTTGACCTGAAAAATAGCAAAAATTTAGATGGCCGAAGAACAAATCAAATATTCTGCTAGAACAAGAGATGTACTTTCGAGTGTCATATCACTCGTCATATAAAACGGAGCAAGGCAGACTGAACAAGGAGAAGGAGTTGTTGGTGAAGATGATTTCTCTCTTTATGGAATTTTGTTGATATTCGACAGAAATCAGCACGAGCCGATAAACGCGAAACGAATTCTTATAGAGCAAGACATTTTCTTTCGAACGACGTATAACACCGAGCAAAAAAAAAATTCTACCACAGAGCAGGAGTTAGGTAAAAGTTTGGACGGAAAAGTCGGACGTCCCAATTTGATAACCTAAAAATCAATAAGGAACGAATGTGCAAATAGGAGCAACACATATTCTTGTAGCGCAGAGCATTGTCTTCCAAATGCTGTAAAAAACTGCGCAGAAAATTACAAACCTAAGCGGAGAGAACAAGTGCGCAAATGGATACTTTTCCACTTTTTCACTTTTCATTTTAACGACCTAAAAATTGACAAAATTCAGGATGAAAAAAGAAACGCAATAGATGATCTGATAGAGCAAATCATTCTCTTTCGAATGCTGTATAGCGCTGTGCAGGAGACCGCCGGCGGAATCCGCAATGAATCGTTTAAAAAAAACGGCGGGGACTTATGGACCAACCTAATAGATTGTCGAACTGAACGCAGCTTGAAAGCACCGAATGCGGTGTGAAGATGGGACTCGAATGGTGGTAATTGGAATCCACAAGAGGAACTTTAAAGTAAGTTATAACAATGACGGAATAATCCGCCGCAAAGCGTCTTTCATTCAAAAAATTTGAGCGGTATTGTACATCACTACATAACAAAAGGTGTATTTGCCCTTTTCATGTCAAAATGGGTACTTTTTGGATGAAATTGTACACTTTTCTAGTCAAATTGAACACTTTTAACTGAAGTTTTACATTCTTTTGCTTGAGCCTTGAACGACTGTTATGGAAGATAGAAGACGTTAGAAGAATGTCTGCCCGGAAAGCAGAGAGTGCATGTTCGAGTCCCGCCTGGCGCATGAGTTTTGATTGCAACTAAACATTCTCCTAAAGACAATTTTTCCGACCATTTTTGATTTTTCCGGAAAAATAATGGTATAAGGCTTATTTTAAAGGAAAGGAACCCAGCACTTTCTAACTTGTGCCACGAACTCGCCCAGGACATCGCGATTTTGATTTGATTGATGATAATCAAAACCAATGTTCTGTTCTGTTCTGTAATAATTCGGTTTGCGTGGAGCTATACACCTGTGAACGGCGCAACAAAACAACTGTATTGGTGACGATAATAATAATGCATTAATAGAAAACATCTTTTCACTTCTCTGCATCAAATGAGCAGCATTTGCCCATCAATCAAATCAAAATCGCAGCAAACTAGAGAAGTGCATGGCGCGATATATCCCTCTAGCACGTTCTCCATGGATTTTTTTAAATGAAATTTCAAACATCACGCGCATTTATTGGAGCAGCTGAATTTAAAAAAAAACTTCAAAATATGTCATACAAAACAGAGTAATGTGGAAGCAACTCGGTTTAATTTGGAAGAAGTTCAGTTTGATTCCAAAGGCGTGAAGCCTAAAATTGTTCAATTTGACGTGACAATCGTATACATTAGCCTCCAAAAATGGAGCGCAAAAAAGTATACTACGGTAGAGACGGTATTCTGCGTATTTCATGGACTCAGTGGACATATGGTCAGTTAATTGCTTTTGTGTGACTTTCTTGTGATTCGCACACATCAATTAAACTTTGCTTTAATTTTATTGTTTTTTCAACAAGTGAAGTATTTCTCAAACAAATAGGTCACCACCATTTTGGATGATATGTGGTTTTTTCAGGAGTCTTCCTTCACTTCCCTTGGTCATTCAGGTGGCACCACGAGGATCCCGACAACGTGCGAAAACGCTTGTTTAATCACTAATGGCTAGTACTTCTTCACACAATCTGTAAGTACAGTGCCAATTAAACAATGTCTGTGAATTCTACAAAAGACAACGCCGTTCTTTCAATCACGCTTCATGTCATTGCTCCTTTCGCTGCGTACCTTGCACTTCCTTTAACGCACTCAGCACATTGCTATACTAAATGGTTTTTGTTTTAGGCTGTCCAGTAATTCTTGTCCGAAAATTTCACCATTTTTAATTTTTTTCAACTTTATTGAAAAACAAGTTTAATCAACAATATAATCACCACAGTTATCCACAACAGTGGCCCATCGATTGGGCAGGTCGCCGATGCCCTTCCCCCAGAACTCCGGGGGCTGCGACTCGAAGAAGTCCGTGATGTCGGATTTGAGGTTGTCGTAGTTGGTGAATTTTCTTCCGGCCAAATGGTGCTTCAGCGGGCGGAACAAGTGGTAGTCGGAGGGGGCGAGGTCCGGGGAATACGGCGGATGGGCAACCGTCTCCCAGCCGAGCGTCGCCAACTTCTGCTGGGTCTCCTTCGCCACGTGGGGGGGGGGGGGGGGCGTTGTCGTGCAGCAGGTGGACCGAGGCCCGTCGGGGACGCTTTTCTCGGATGACGGTGGCTAGTTTCTCGAGCTGATCGGTGTAGATGGAGGCGGTGACCGTTCTGCCTTGTGGGAGCAGCTCGAAGTACAGCATGCCCTTGGCGCCCCACCAGCAGCAAAGCATGATCTTCAGCGGGTGTTCCCTGTCCTCGAGGCTCGTGTCGCCGCTCTCGAAACGATTGAACCAGCGCCTGACTGTGCGTTGGGACACTGCATCCTCCTTGCACGCTCTGCAGATGTTGGCGACCGTGGTGCCCGTGTCGTTCCCCAGCAGCCACTCGTAGAACACGAACGTACGAATTCGACCTTGGTCCATTTTAGCTTGTACTGGTAGCTAGACGCGGCGACTGCGCCTTATATACCCCTAGCGTGGAACTCTGGAGAACCTTTTAGAAGGTTTTTACACTTGTCTGATATTATAGCACTTCTAAGGAAAATTATAGAATTTTGAAAATTTTCGGACAGGAATTATTTATTGGACAGCCTGGTATATCGGAGATTTTCAATGTCCGGCAGGGTCGATCAAGGTGTGAATGGACACTTCTTCGGAAAAATAAAGAAGCATGAACCACACTCCGAACTTGCTCTGGCAAGACTGCTCCAACGGGGTTTCTTCTTGCCACAACAACACAGCACCAGCTTCAGCACCCTGGGCTTTGCCGTCTTTGACGTTGAACGGTAGGATCATCGAGGAGGAGAAACCTCAGTTTGCACAGGACGTTATTGATTTTGGACAGAGCGACGCAAGCACGACACGTCGCGGTAGGGCATGAGATATCGCGTAACATGTGATCACCCTGCAGGAGGCCAAGGCTCGAAGAAACGAAGTACGGCATTTGAGAAGGAACACTCGTCAGAAGGTTCCATATGAGGAACACGTGTGGAAGGCCAAACATCGATGGGCCAGTCGAGAAGAGAAGACAACCGGTGAAGAAAAAGAGCAATAGACCGCGTTTCGAGTGATGCCAAGCGTTCTCATGGGAGTCCTCAGTTTGCACAGGACGTCAGGGAGTCATCCAACAAGGTAAGCTGATATGTTCTTCGCACGGCTGGCCCCAACTGGCATTTCAGTTGCGAACGAATCATGCTGCTCGTCATTGTGACCAAGTTCGAATGGCAACAACGTCCTGGCTGACGATGGTGAGACAATGAAACGAATGGAAGTAATGCTGTAACCTGCATGACCAGAAAAGACAGCCCATCTAACTATCTGAGTACAGAACATTTGGTTGCTTTGCGCCTGGCATGTGTACGTCTTGCGCCGATTATGTGATGTCAATAAAAAATGCAAATCGGCAAAAGATAATGACAGCCGACGATACCTGCAGAACTTTGCCGGCGATGAATTTGTGACACTCATAGCACTTTACTCCATGCCGTTCATTGTAGTCTCGAAGGCAGAGCGGTTTGCCGTCATGTGACATGTACTCTCCATGAAGCACCGCACCGCATTCGCTAAAAAACTGACATATTTGGCTGGCCGCGAGGAAGTGAACATTCATTAGCAACGCCTATACCTGCACTTGAAACAGTAGACGTGCCACGACTGTCCCAAAGCAAGCAGAACCTGTCCTGAGTGAAGCGGCTGGTCGCACGCGGCACATTCCGCTGAAATGCTATCATCGTTAACAGCGGCACCATACGTTTCAACTATTTAATTTAACTCGCAGTCTGTTAAGAAAACAGTGCTAATGGCAATGGATTAATTCAGAGGATGAAATATTTGTCATCAGCAATTCAACAGTCTCTGCGCACGCAAGTTTTGTAAACACCGCAAAGAACAACTAATAGAAAGAACCCTGCCAAGGTTATTATTATTTATATTATTATTATTTTACCGAAGCTCAGCTTTTGCAGCACTAAGGTCCTGTTCATACTCCACGACGGGAGCGAGAGAAGCGACAGGGCAAAGTATACGTATTGATTAATGCGAAGCGATCGTCCAAGAAAAAACGATACGTATGCTTTGCCCTGTCGCTCTCATCGCTGCCGTCTCTCTCGTCGCGGAGTATGAACAGTCCCTGAGTATGACTTAAAGGCAATAAGCATGAAGTAGTTACAATACCGCCCGCGTCGCGCGGTCAAAAAGACGGTTTGCGACGGAAAAATCCGTCGCAAACCGTCGCATGCTCATAACTTCTTTAATTTTGAGTTGTTTCAGAAACTATTGGCACCATTCGATTCGTCTTCTCGAGATCTACAAAACCATGTATGAAAATTTACCAGGCTTCCGCGTTTTCGCCGTGGGTGGCCTAAAAAAATAACCGCAGCAGGCTTTTGCGATTGGAGCACCTTATTTTTCAGGACGTGCAGTGTTTTCGGAGTATGTCAAGCATGGCGTGCGTTGTCACTGCTCTGTCATGCCTGGAATGTTACAAGAGTGCGCCGCCGCGCACAATGCATATAAGATCGAACCTATCAATCGAATGGGCGGAAGCACGTCCACTGGGTTTCTATCCTCGCTTGATGGAAAATGTAAAGCCTTCAAGACTATCTTGCACCGTTTGGAGAATTTTATAAGAAATTTCCAGTCGTCCTACTTAGGAGTTGCTCCAGCCAGTCCGATGAGCCTTTGGAGTGCGCCGCGTGCAATGCGTATAGAGATGAACCTATCAATCGAATAATCGAATGGGTTCAACTGGTAGAGTGAGCGTTTGGGGAGTTCTATCATAAATTTCCAGCCGCCATACTAAGGAATTGCTCTAAGGCTGTGCAGCTAGCCTACGGAGTGCGCCGTGAACAATGCATATAGAGTCGAACCTTTCAATCGAGGGGGGCGTCCGCTTGCAAATTGCACGCGCGAACGTGTTCGGAGCGCAATAACTCTTTCAAGTTCAAATCGTTTCGGCTGCAACTCGTGGGTCTTGTAGGCCGTAAAACGGTCTAGTGGCACGTTAAATTAGAACGGTGTAGCTTAGGAACAGGCAATGTTACAGGGAAGCGAAAATGCAGGTGAGGCTTGTGTGACGCAATTTTTGCCAATTTCGGTGGACCACTGCGGGAAGACCCGGCAAGCAAACGGTCTTGAAATGCGTGTGCAAACAGAGCGCTTAAGGTACTTCACGATGACGTGCTCATAGCTCCTCAGCTTTCTAAACTGCCTTAGCCTCAGCTGCCAGTTTAAACCGGCGAAAGATAGCGGTTAGAGTTTCTTGCACTCTTACTCGCCCAGGCTTGATTGTTCGATACTCTCAGTGGTATCGTTCTGTTCAGCATGAAATGCGCTATCGAACGGTACCAATTTCTTGCGATTCTGGGAATATCGGTTTTTTGACAATTCCATATCAAAGGCGAGGCGGCTCAATAGCGCGGCAGAAGGTCGATGACGTCATCGGAAACCGATGTCTTCGAATTGGGCCATGCTTGATACCGTTCGATAGAGCTTTTCATGCTGAATTGAACAGTATTGCTACGAGTAAGGAAAACTGTAATATGGGCGAGTAAGATCGAGGAGAACATCGACCATTATTGTGCTAAATTGCACGCGTGGCCGTGTTCTGAGCACGATAACTCTGTCATGTTTAAACCTTTCCAGTTGCAGCTAGAGAGTTTTGTAGGCAGCAAAACGGTCTAGCGCTGCGCTGAAATACAGCGATGTAGCTTATGATTGTACAAAGTCACAGCGGTGCGAAAATGCAGGTTAGCCTTGCGTGGCACGATTTTTTCCAAATTCAGTCGACACCTGCAAGAATACGCGGTGAGCTAACGGGCTACAAATGCGCCAGCGAGCAGAACACTTAAGGTTCTTTAAGAGAATGCTTTAACAATTCCCTATCTGATTGAACTGCCTTAGCACCAGCTGCCATTTTCGGGCGGCGGAGTTTTAGCGTTGAAGTTTCCTGCGCCATTATTCGCCCAGGTTTTGAGTGTTCGACATTCGCAGTGTACGGTTCTGTTCAGCATGAAGAGCGCTTTCGAACGATATCAATATCGACCAATTTCAGAAAGATCGATTTTTTGACAATTTCCCATCGAGGACGGGGGCGCTCCAGGCCGAGCTGCGCGAACGATGACGTCATCGAAAATCGAGGTTTCCGAAATTGGCCGAATTTTCTCGTCCAAAACCATCTAGGGGTTATTTGGGGCGCTGATTACGAACCCAACGTCCGTCTTTGAAAATTCCGCCAATTTCGGTAGGCTTTGGATATTCTTCTGGATAATTAGTGGCGGTCGGGTCAGCACCACCGATTTTGCTCAAACTTCGTATAGGGGCGGGGACTTATTCGGGGTGCCGAACAGGATGCCGAAGTTCATTCGGGCGATTACGGCAGGAGACCTCCCATAACGATAACTGAGGGTGACCGGTGATCCTGATCCGACCACCCTCAAACGGGTAGTAACCTACTGAAATCGGCGGAATTTTCAAAAACGGACGTCGGTTTCGTAATCAGCGCCCCAAATCACCGCCTGGATGATTTTGGACGAAGTTTGCACGAGGAAATTTGGCTAATTTCGAAAACATCGGTTTTCGATGACGTCATCGTCCGCGCCGGCCCGGCCAATGGCGCCCTCGTCCTCGATGGGAAACTGCCAAAAAATCGATTTTTTTTAATTGGTCGAGAGTGACACTCTTCTTAGAGCTTTTCGTGGTGAACAAAATGGTGTTATTGGGAGTGTCGAAAACCCAAATATGGGCGAGTAACAGGGCAGGAAACTTCAATCGCAAAGTCCGCCGCCCTAAAATGGCAGATGGGGCTAAGGCAGTTTAGGCAGCTGGGGAGTTGCGAGCACGTCGTCGTAAAGAACCTTAAGCGTTCTGGTCACCTGCGTATTTGTAGGCCGTTAGCTCTCTGCGTCTTCCTGCAGGGTCGGCTGAAGTTGGAAAAAATCGTGCCACACAAGCCTCACCTACATTTTCGCACTGCTGTAACTTTGTCCAGTCATAAGCACCATTGCTATGTTTCAGCGCACTGCGAGAACATTTTGCTGCCTACAAAACTCACAAGCTGCAACCGGAAAGGTTCAAACATGACAGAGTTATCGCGCTCGAAACACGTCTGCGCGTGCAATTCAGCACAACGATTGATGTTCTCCTCGCTCTTACTCGCCCATATTACAGTTTTCCCTACTCACAATAGAACCATTCAATTCAGCATGAAAGGCTCTATCGAACGGTATCAAGCGTGGCCCAATTCGAAAATATCGATTTTCAATGACGTCAATCTCCGTCCGCCGCGGCCTCAGAAGACTGTTAGGCGGCCTCGTCCTCGATGCAAATCTGTCAAAAAATCGATGCTCCCAAAATTGGTCAAGACTGGCACAGTTCGATAGCGCTTTTCATGCTGAACAGAACGATGCCATTGCGAGTGTCGAAAACCCAAATCTGGACGAGTAAGAGAGCAAGAAACTCTAACCGCTATCTTCCGCCGCTTTAAACTGGCAGCTGAGGCTAAGGCAGTTTAGGAAGCTGAGGAGTTCTGAAAACGTCATCGAGAAGTACCTTAAGCGCTCTGTTTGCACACGCATTTGAAGGCCGTTTGCTCGCCGGGTCTTCCCGCAATGTTCCACCGAAATCGAAAAAAATGCGTCACACAGGCCTCACCTGCATTTTCGCTTCCCTGTAACATTGCCTGTTCCTAAGCTACACCGTTCTAATTTAACGTGCCACTAGACCGTTTTACGGCCTACAAGACCCACGAGTTGCAGCCGAAACAATTTGAACTTGAAAGGGTTATTGCGCTACGAACTCGCCTCTGCGTGCAATTTGCAAGCGATCGCCCCCTCGATTGAAAGGATCGATTCTATATGCATTGTTCACGGCGCATTCCAAAGGCTAGCTGGACAGCATTAGAGCAATTTCTTAGTAGGGCGGTTGGCGATTGAACTCCCCAAACACTCACTCTACCAGTTCGAACGAACTCGATTGATATTTTCATCTCTATAAGCATTGCACACGGCGCACTCCAAACGCTCGTCGGACTGACTGGAGCAAATCCTAAGTAGGACGGCCGGAAATTTCTTATAAAATTTTTCAAACGGTGCAAGATAGTCTTGAAGGCTTTACATTTTCCATGAAGCGAAGATAGAAACCCAGTGGACATGTTTCCGCCCATTCGATTGATAGGTTCGATCATATACGCATTGCGCACGGCGCACTCTCTCAGCATTCCGGGCATGACAGAGCACTGACTACGCACGTCATGCTTGAGATACTCCGAAAAACTGCTCGTCCCATGCACTTCCTGGAAAATAAGGTGCTCTAATCGCAAAAGCCTGCTGCAGTTGAATTTTTTAGGCCACCCACGGCGAAAACGAGGTCTTCTTATAAAGTTTTATATATATGTTTGTGTAGATCTCGAGGAGGCGAAGCGAATGGTGCCAACAGTTTCTCAAACAGCTTAAAATTAAAAGAGTTATGAGCAGGCGACGGTTTGCGACGGATTTTTCCGTCGCAAACCGTCTTTTTGACCGCGCGACGCGGGCGGTATTGTACATGGAACGGTCTGGATAACCCTATTTGCCACAACACAAATCCATTGCATTGTTGAATGTGAAAAATTCCGAGTTATCTCTGACGTCAGTCTTCACTAAAAGCAGGCGTTAGGAGCGAAAATGAACGAAGAGCAAAAGAGGAACATGCTCTAAAAGTAATACTTTGAAATGGCGTCAGCAAAGCACCATTTCAAAACAACACTTTTGGAGTTCGATGCATCTCTAGTGAGGCTACCAAATTTTACCGCGAGTTTTATACTCGCTGCTTGGCGAAATTTGTAGACTAACCAGGGAAGGTCTCAGCCGTAGGTACGAACGGGTGAAATGGATAGTAAGTACTGCGAGCATCTCCACCCTTCATATAGTAGAAAAAATTGTTTCGTTTTTGCTGAGTCCTTGAATCAAAAGAGCTACGGGCCCTCAAAGGCGGGGTGCAGCAGCGCACCGTCAGCAGCAGCGCACCGTCAGCCCACGTGCATGCGTGCGCGCGCTGTTGTATAGGACGCGGCCAGGGGTGTGCGTAAATGAAATCCGCAATTTCGTAAATCGTAAATCGTAATTACGAAAAAATCGTCGTAAATCGTAAATCGTAAACCGTAAATCGTAAGAGGTGCCTGACTTATAATGCATCAAATTTCCTTGCTCTTTTCTATTATGTTAAAGCTAATCGAAGCTAACTATGTTTTACTGAGATATTTTCAGCTCGAGCTGGACACTTTCCTAACTAAGATGGAGGCCATTAAAATCAACTAGCACCTTTCAATTCGAGCTGAACAAGTTTTGGAGAACCAAAATAAACCGCTTGTTCAAAAACACTATCCTAAAAGGTGCCTATACAGGGTGCCCGAATAAAAAGCTTACACTGCTTGGACGATCAAAAATGTTTATCATTCTACTAGCCACTGGCTTGCATATAAAACTATAGCTTTGTAGAAACAACCGCAACAACTCCGAATAAACCAATAAAAACCATTCCATCCAAAACCAAAAAAAAATTTGATCGCTGGCCAACTCAAAGAAAACAGTATTTGCACAAATAATCAAAAAAGTATCCCTACTGAATGAGCGCATGGCACATTTCTATGGTATGACGTACCTAAAGTTGTAAGCCTTCTCACATTTTGAACTGTACCCAACAGCAGTTTTGTAGCAGACGGGAAGGAGTAGTGTGACGATTGAAAGGGTATGACCACATTTTTGGACACTCATCATAGTCGGATTTTTGACTTAAAATTATAAAAGAAGATATTTTTGTGGCATTCTTTAGAAGTAAAGTAGAGAAGCAAGGTGTTGAATTGAAAGTGGTTTAACGGAATCATACAAGGTGCATTTTAAACATATAGGGGAACCCGTGGTAGAGAAGTTGGAGGAGGATAGCTATCGCGTGCCCCAGAATAGTTCTTGATTAGGATCCGACCACGGGCAGTCAACTCTTCCATACCTGCTGGATTGTGAATTTGTACCTGATTTGCCTGGGAAGGTTAAACACTGACCTCTACATCGGCGGCAACCGCAGTTCATTCTGTAGGGCGAACCCACACCCAAATGACCTCTGCGATATTCCACAGAGGTAGAAAGAATGGATGACGCATCTCAAACCGGGACTGGTTAACGTCATGCCTTGTCCTTCATCATTTTTGAAGGGAACCACAACTTCTGGATCGAAAGATCGTCGTTCGACGATACCAGCCAATTACTTTCGGCATTTACTTCGCTCGCAGGATTGCTTGCACTTGTTAAATTGCGCAAACTCCAAAATATTGCATTACTAATTAATCACTGCTTGCATTCGCCAGTCGTGCTCTCCACTACCTTCGTAACAAACGCTATCGTATCTTTTGCCCAGTCTTTAGCATTCTGAACGGGTCGCATACGGCGAACGCAACAACCCCAATCAAACCACTAAAAAAGTGCCAAACTTTTCCACTTTTATCATGAAAATATCAGACGTTTTGCTTAATGCGCACCTCATACGTAAATAGACTCTGCGCCACGAGCATGATAATCAGATTGAAACATGATTGTTTCACTCTTTCCAACAGTTTAGCAATTGTTTCACAACCTCCAATCAAGTCCAGTATTCCTTGGTGGCTCAGCATTAGTTGTACTCGTACTCTACATTGGAAAGAGTCGTCTATATGGTACACAAAAGGTGAAAAAGTTGCAAGTTGACTAGGCGGTGGTAGCAGCATAGAAGGTCCAGCAGGTGATCATCTTCATTCCAGCGCAAGGAGAATTTTCACGTTTTTCTGTAGATTGGAACGAAATGCTCGATGGCACGTAAAAACACCCCCATGTGCATTCGATTGGGTCAGCCTTTAGCGATGGGGCGCCCACGCGCACAGTGCACTGGAGCCGAAGACGCGTTCGCTGGCTTAGCAGCTTCGAGGGGGCTGAGAGGGATTACAATATTTCTTTGTGCAGTACTTATGAGCACACTACTCAGTAGTACTGGAGACGAGGTAACTCGAGCGACGTGCGGGCAACGGTTCAGGCAGCCTGTAACATGTAGCGGTGTTGTTTATAAGCAGTTTGCAGAGAATCAGATACTGATGTGGAGAGAGTACGTCGTGCATTGGAAATGATTTATGAGTTGTTAATAATGTGAAGCAGAGGGCCCGTACCCATGCAAAATACCGTAGGATGTGATCCACCTACCACACCTGTGTTTATTTGGCCAGTTCTTCCCCTTGGCCAGTCTGTGCCCTTCTTGTTGTCCGCGGAGGAGAACACGGAACCCAACCAAGACTCTTCTTTTTTCGCGCACGGGCCCTCTGCTTCATAAATACCGTGGAGGTTACCTCACACAGAAAAGCGTTGCAGCCTACGCACCTTATTTTTAGATGTCTTTCAATAGACGATAAACAAGTTTTAGTACGCGCATATAAAACATGTAAGACCAATAGTGGAAAGCGGAACCTCAGTGCCTTGGCCTTATAGAAAGAAATATATCCTCATGTTGGAAAAGATTCAAAAAATTAAGAAATTGACTTGTAAAAATTAAGAATTGACTGTGTCACACACAAATTCAGTAAGCAACTGAATTTCACACCCACGAATCATAAGAGCGGTTCCAAAGTGCATTTCCTTAGCATCTACCGTGCCCCAGTTTCGTAACAGCTGTTGCAAAGTGCTCTTTCTTAGCGTTTACCGTGAAAAACAGCGTGTCGTGAATGCAAAACAGCCGCACGCCTAATTTCTGATTACGCTAAGTCGGCACTGTTTTTCGTAATCTGTACTCCTGTCCCCTCGAAGCTGCTAAGCCAGCCGACACGTCGTCGGCTCTAGTGCACGGTGCGCGTGCGCGCCCCATCGCGAAGGCCTGACCCAATCGATTGCACGGGGGGGGGTGTTTTTACGTGCCATCCGAAATGCTCTCAGGCCATTCCAATGTGAGATGTTGTGATAGAGTATGACCAGAAAAAGGCTAGCCCAGTTCCGTTGCCAGGAATTAATCCGAGCGGTCTATCCACGAAGCTGCGTTGTTCTGTCACAGCGCCACAGCAGAACATGAAAAAGTAAATAGGAAATAGCAATAAGCTATGAGGGAAGTTTTTAAAAGCGGGTACATCGTCATAACCCGAATTGTATCACGTTATGTGGATGTTTGTCATCCGTGGACCGAAGATCACATTTACGAAAATTTACGATTTACGACCCAAAATGTCGTAAATCGTAAATCGTAAAAAATTTGCCAAAAATCACCGTAAATCGTAAAATCGTAAATCGTAAATCGTAATTACGCACACTCCTGGTCCCGACTAGAAACAGTACAGTACCTCGCCGTCACCGCTCCCACTGATGATGAGTGAAGCCGCTGAGCGGCGCCGCTCAGCGGTTTCACCGTTCGCCGTTGCCGCTCAGCGATTTCGCCGCCCGCCGCTCGCCGCAGAAGTCTGCGGGGACCTTTAGACGCGAGCAGAGGAGTTGGCTGGGAGCGTCACCATTTAGGGGGATCGTATTTAAGGATACAAAGCGGGAGCGGCAGCTGTCGCGCGCGGCGGCGCCTGGCGCGTTACCAGCTGTGTCGGCCGATTACGGGGCAGCTCGCCCCCGAGCATGCTGATTCATCGGAGAGGCAGATTCCAGAAAGGAAAAGGCCAGTGGCGGCACCTGTACTGCTTCTTTGAACTCTCGTGCATTTCATGCGCTTGCCCAGGAAGGAAAGACTTCGAGCGAGCCGGAAAGGAGGAGGGGAAGGGAACGTAACCGGATATGAGGTTATGAAACTTGGGAAATTACGGTACTAAGCGGGCTGGCGCCTGCTGTACACTGGAAAGGTGGGTTAAAACGGGCAAGTTAGATCAGGCACACCTCGGAGTTCCCTCCCTTGCCTAGCTTTGTGCTCTCCTCCGCCTCAGCGGAGGCGGAGGAGAGCACAGAAACCGTGTTTATTTGAGTGTTCCACGACCATGATCTCATAATGGAGCGGGCACCAGCCCGCTCCATTATGAGCCCGCCGAAATTACTATGTTACAACACTAGAGGAAGGCCATTTGATTTTCGATTCCCCACATTGAGCTGGATTGCAAGGTATACCGATCGACATTTTGTCCCTTCTACCAAAATCTGAAGTAGGAGATCTGCAGTGGATTATAGAGTCCGGGAGAAACTAATCCATCTCTTCGTCAAGGATGCAAGACCCCGGCATGTTTTTATGGATGAACATGGACGCACGGGCACATGTTTATTAAGGGGGGGGGCTTGACCACGATACCAAGTATCGATGGGGTTCAACGAATCGAAGGCGCTTCCCTACGACGAACGAACTTTAAATGTGAGCTCTGGGGCGAGCGAGGATGACAGGTAGCTTGATAAATCACTAATAACTACAAAATTCGATAATATATAATTTATAGATAATAGGCGTGAAGTTAAATTCAGTATCCAGCGTTGATCCCATATCTTCCTCAATTGAATGTAGTGTTAAACATACTTGACTAGCCTTAACAGCATGCCACTCTAGGCCATTCACTGTATATCTTGGACATAAGTTCCACGATAATACCTCGAGTTCAACGTTCCTTCAGAAGTGAAGCGGGTAAGTGGACACGAACAAAGGTTAACTTCCTTGATGTGTGACGCTAAGTCGTATCACTAACAGCTTGGTCTGTTTTAAAGTGGATCGCCTGCCTTTCATTCGTTCCTACAATCCAGATGCCAGTAGGGAGCATGCTGTCGTGATCCAATGCGAAAATTGCGGCAGGCCGACAGAGCTGGCTACGCGCCAGGCGCCGCCGCGCGCGACCGCTGTCGCTCCCGTTTTGTATCTCTAAATACGATCTCAGGCATGCAGTATCTCCACCCAGCCAGGTTTGGTGATTGGAAATTATTATTTCTGGGAGCTTGTACTTTCGAACAACTTCAACGTAGAAAAATTGTCGAGCGGATACAATCTGATACACACCAGGCTTGGAGACATCATTAGCGGAAAGCCTCTCCAAACTCAGCACTGCGTCATGGCAGTGAACAACGTCGACACGCAAGAACATCCGCAACAACATCAGAAGCTGGAGGAATCAGTGCAGAAGTTTTGGTCAGCGGAATCCGCTGGAATAGTCGACGACGTCTCTCAGTCTGACGATGAAAAATGCCTCCAAGAATTCAATGACACCATATACTTCAGCCTCCAGTTGGCATACTGAACAAGCATCCCGGCCTACTCAACAGGTACCACAGCATTATCATGGATCAGCTACAAAAAAGAATTATTGAAGAAGTCAACCAAAACGACAATTCAACTACTTGCCACTACCTTCCTCATCATGGAGTTGTGTCAGAAAGCAGCAAGAATACAAAGCTACGTTGTGTGTACGACGGTTCTACCAAGAAGAAAGGGAAGAAAAGCCTCAACGACGTCCTCTTCAGAGGTCCACAGCACCACAGCATTATCATGGATCAGCTACAAAAAAGAATTATTGAAGAAGTCAACCAAAACGACAATTCAACTACTTGCCACTATCTTCCTCATCATGGAGTTGTGTCAGAAAGCAGCAAGAATACAAAGCTACGTTGTGTGTACGACGGTTCTGCCAAGAAGAAAGGGAAGAAAAGCCTCAACGACGTCCTCTTCAGAACGACTCCCAGAAAAAGCAGGTAACCTTATCCGAATTCGATTCCTGAACATTCTTATCATTGGAGATATCGAAAAGGCGTTTCTGATGGTGGAGATTAGACAAAGACAGCCGGAACTTCACACACTTCCTATGGCTACGAATTTCAACGTTGGGAGTGAAGAGACGGAACATCGTCACGTATGTTTTCAAAAGAGTACCTTTTGGATTAATCTCACACCATTTCTCTTATTCGGCACGATTCACTACCACCTCAGCAACTACTCTTCAAATCTCACGCAGAAAATTCTTCGAAACTTCTACGTCGACAACTTGTTCTTAGAAGCCACTTCAAGTCACAACACAGATTTTGTATAAGAAGAAGCCAAAGAAATCTTCCGAGAAGCAGGTATGAACCTACGAGAGTTTGCCAGTAATGATGTGGAATTCAACAAGTTAGTCGAACAATTAAAAGGCACGCCGGTTGATGAAATTTGCAAGATTCTTGGACTAAAATGGAACACAACGAACGACGAACTCATACTCACTCTTTCAAGACCACCAGAAGCTTCCACAACATGGACCAAGAGAAAGGTGCTCAAAAACGTTGCAAACATCTATGATCCCCTTGGATGGATTTCGCGGTCTACTCTGATTTCGAAAGCATTTAATCAAGAACTCTGGAAAACGCAGCTTCACTGGGACACTGTTCTACCAAGCAATCTTCAGCAGGAATGGGCAGCAATTCTCAAAACTTGGTCAGTTCACGAACTTCGACTTCCTCAAAAATTTCACCTCTGCAACCCAAAGAACTTGCATAGCGAACTACACGTCTTTACGGATGCATCGATGATCGCATATTCGGCAGTGGCATACCTCGTAACCTACGAAGATAAAAGCAAGAAAAAGATATCATTTTTAATGGCAAAATCCAGGTTAGCACCACTTCGAGCAGCAGCCACAATTTCTCATCTCGAACTCTCAGCAATAGCGATATGAGCTAGGTTAACAAGCTTCTTAACAGCTGAATCGACATATCAATCCAGCAGTGCTACATATGGTCGGACAGCAAAGTCACCCTACAGTGGATAAAATGCGAAAAATCACTACCGGTTTTCATCAACAAGCGCGTGAAAACCATACGAACAAATGCTCCTTCGACTATTTTACGCTACGTTCCCAGCAATCTAAATCAGGCAGACATAGGAAGCCGAGGTATGGAAATAGAAGAACTTCTTCATTCCGAACTATGGTTCAATGGACCGAAGTTCGTCGCCTATGATGAAAGGACATGGCCAGAAGATATTACTCATCTTACTCACGATGAGGACAATGCTATAGCAGAATTGTCGTATACATCAGCAGCCACATCAACACAAACTTCACTTTTCGACGCATCAAGATTCAGTTCATGGCAACGGCTTCTCAATACTGTATTTACAGTTTTGCTCTTCATCGTCAGGAAATCTCCGAAAGCGAGACAGTTTTTCTCTAACAAGAGAAATCAGCTACTTTCCACCGCAGAAATCATCATCTGTTTGCAAGCACAGATGAATCATCCTCCGGATGACGCTATCAAGAAGCAACTGCGTTTGTACAGTTGCAAACTAACCTCGCTTTGGAAGAGCAAAGGAAGAATCAATAACGCAGACCCACCCGTAAGTGCAATAGATCCAATCTACATGCCTCGAGAAAGCCAGATCACTTCACTTTACATTTTTCGCCATGGAAACATTCTAGTTCATTACTGTTCCTCACACCCCATTCAGACTAAATGGGCGGTAGTCCGTAACATGCTTCGGACAGCAAAAGAGGTCTGCACGGGTGCCATGGAAAGACAATACTCCATCAATAATACGCGCGATATAGCTGTATCGAATGGGTATACCCCTCTAGGTCCTTTGACGAGGGGCCACAGCGGTAACATCACCCGTTCAGGAGTCTCCAGAGACTCTAGGGATAACAAAATAGCATTCTGTATGCCATTCCTCTCCGATGAGGTTAGCAAAGCCGTAAGGTTTTGCCTGAGGAGATGTGACCTAGACAAGCTGGTCTCGCTGGTAGAAATACCACCTGACACTTTGAGGAAGCAGCTTGTCAGGAACCGCATATACGACCAAGAGTGCGTGACCCCTAACTGTGTAGTCTGCCCTTGGGGGAAATCGGGTGACTGCAGCAAGAGTGGGACCATCTACTTAATCTCGTGCTGCGCCTGTGGCGACCAATACGTTGGAGAGACGGCGTGACCCCTCTACGTTCGAATCAAGGAACACCTGCAGGGCAAATCCAAATCGCGGCTCTCCACCCCACTGGGCACCCATCGGGTTGAAAGGCATGCAGGTGAAGACTTCGAAATTTCGGTAAAAACTCTGGGTCTGGAATCCGACATTACTGGGCGTAAGACACTGGAGGCCTTTTGGATCCATTCTAAAACCCAAAAATTAACCGGAAAGAAGAATGTCTCGCTATCACCAGCGAACTTTCCCCGTTTTTGGGACTCTGTGGGCTGACCTAGGCTTGGGCCACGGTCTGACCTAGGTCAGTGCGAGGGCAGTCACTGCCCTATATAAACCAATACCTCCAAACACAGGCACGACTTAAATACCGACTGCCTGGCTTGTGGTCTCAAACCATCCACTTGTGTGGATCTACCTAATGTCGGTTCTTTGCACTTGATCTCTTTGGTTTGCTGAGTAGTACTTCATCAACTTTCCTGTAAGGTTTTGTCGAGGGATTTGGTCGTTCAACTTTGTGAATGTTTTGTCTCATTTAGGCCCTTGAAGAAGGCGATTTTGCCGAAACGTCGGCCAATAAACGGATTTCCCAATCTCGAGTGGCTAATCAGTATCAACAAACAGACCACATCATCCTCTGCGACCAATTGACTTTATTCGGCCAACAGCAGTAATTTCTACGCCACGAATCGAGCCCATCGAAGATTCATCCCACAAACTGATCTTCAGGCAAACCTTGTGGAAATGTGGGACTCTTCGAGCGAGGTCCTCGACTCATTTTGGAACCGAAGGAAATCGGAATACCTTGTCAACTTAAGATAGCACTACAAGCAAAGCCACCGCCACGCACGTCTCGAAACCAATTTTCAACCAGGCCCTGAAGACTACGTTATAATCCACAACAACACTGAAACAAGGACAATGGTAGATCGGAAAGTAATTGGCTCCAAAGAACAGTTTCAACGAACTGTCCAACTTCGGCTGGCAACGAGAAAATTATAACAAGGCCTATCAACTTAATCAGCCCTCTAGAAGTGTCAACTTTCAGCAACAAAAACAACAGGCACTAAAGGGGGATGATGAAAATCATAAACGCGAAGAACCGCCAAAATCATCGTCTCATCCAATTACCACAAGATCAAAAGTGAGAGCCAACTCCAGGATAACACTAGCAAGTGCAGCACTTCTAGTGACTCTCATCGGATTGGCTTCCTCTGAAATCACCGTCGTCAACAGCCAATGCCCGACCACCTCGACAGTGACAAGAAAAATCATATACGCTGAGCAATGCATGGAAAAGGAGATAGCTGTTGCAAGCATCGAAGACCACGTAAGGGTAAAGAAACAGTGTTGGTTTCTAATTCATTGTCCTTTGTAAGAAAGCTGTCCCAAGAGGCTTGATTGGGGATGCTTCCCCCGATTTCAAGGCCCTGGAGACAACTCCTTAACGAAGACTCGACGACGATATCCGACATGCGGACTCAACGGAAGGAGCCAGAGATCTGGCGCGACCAGACGACATTCCTAAGAACAATTGTGACTAGAGGAAGACTCGTATTCTACTAAGAATTTATTATCGGACTACAACACTATTATGTGGATTTGTGGAGAGCAAATAGCAAACGTGGCACGGAAGAAGGAAATCAAGAGTAATGGTATGTGAATGGAAATAAAGGATTTCGTAGGAGAAGAAGGAGAAGATTGAGGAAGAAGAGGAAGAAAAGAAGGTTTCAAAGAGGGCAGGAGGGTGGCCAAAGGCCACCCGTAGGGAATGCCGGGCCCGGGGTAAGGAGTCGAGGTTCGGTGTTTGACGGAGGAGAAAAGAGCGTCATCGTGAATGTAGAATGAAACAAGGATGAGGAAAGGAGAGAGATGGTGGGAAGGAGAAGGTGGAGGCCGGTGACCTCACCTCAGTGGCGGCGAACCTCCGTGTCCGGGTGTTTTGTGAGCTCCTTTTATTCGGCTTTAGGAGCGCTGGACCTAACAACTGTCCGGAATCTTTTCTCTTCCTTTCCTATAGTCTTTTCCGTGGTCCGCGGTCAACTGTTGCAGCCTGGTGTGTCATAAATCGACCTTTGGCGTTCTGGTTTCCCGGTTCAGCTGTCCTTTGTATTTGGGAGCGGCTGCACAGTCATCACTTGAACTTCTTTGATTTACTGTTGTTTTCGGCGAGTGGACGTCAGTTGGTTCTTGGTGTCCTTTTAGCTTCGTTGATTGATGGTTACTTGAGGCAAGTGAGCGGCGGCTGTTCTCTGCTGTACTTTCAGTGTCCTTACATGCATCCCTTCCAAAAAAAGTTCCGTCCCGGAACTTATCTTGGCGAGCGTATCAGCTGGCTGGAGTACGTCACTCGCTGATTGTCCGGTGCCTCCGACGAAACTAAAGGATGGAGGGCAGCATTTGTCTTATAGTGTTGTCCATTAATCGGTCGTTCTGCATCAGCTGGTTCCTTTTCCGTGAAGTGTAGCACAAGGATTCCGAATTCGACGGATATGTTTGAGGCGATCCGGCAGCTGCTGTTGATTGCACTACCGTTGAGGCTCATCAGCCCGTTCGTGAGGGAGTTGTTGTTCGTCGTTATCGGCCTTAGTGAGGTGGTTTTCTGCTCTCTTTCTCTTGTCGGCTTCCCGGCATGATTTTGTCCGTGTCGCTCTCGATCTCGTAGTTATGCTCGTTGTCGTAGCACTTCGTGATGTCGAAGAGAGTTCGCAGAGGAAAACCGCGAAGCTGAGCTGGGTCCGGCAGGTGCTCGTGAATCGTTCCTCAATAATTGCTACGTCGCAGAGGTTCGCTGTCGTTCGTCCTAGGGATAAAATGTTGGTAGACTATATGTTGAGAGGAGGAGAAATAGAGAAATGAAGAGACATACAAAGCAGATATGAAGTGCATATGAGTGGGAGCGAAATGAGAATACGAAATGCAGTAGAATAAGGACATTGGATATGGAAACTATTAAGAGTATGAAGTGACAACAGGTGAATGATACATAATACAATACATGATACAAAGTACTCATGCAAAATATTTTTCTTTCTTCTTTTCCTTTTTTTTTAATTTTCTTTTTTCTCTTTTCTTTTTTCTTTTTTTTATCATTCTTTTCTTCTTCTTTTCTTTTTTTTTTGAGAGAGAAAGGAAATGTGCTGCTGCAGAAGGCTATATCAAGAGGATGTGTCGAGTGATCGGGATGGGGATTAGTGGTCGAGTGGTCGGAATGGGGATTGGTGGTCGGGTGGTCGGGATGGGGATTGACGGGCGAGTGGTCAGGATGGAGAGCTGATGGGAGGGTGGTCGAAATGGAAGGTGATGGACGGTTGGTCGAAGTGGAAATGGTGGGCGAGTGGTCAGAGTGGAGGCGGAGCAGTGGTAGTCGATGTAAGCTAAGTAGTCGTGGACCGGATGGTAGGAGGCGACATTGCAGTAGCGGCAGTCAGAATGTGTTCGGTTAGTGCTGCATGTCGTTGAGTTGTTGTTGTAGGCGGTCCAGCCTTCGTCCAGTAGGACTGTGTTCAGAACCTGAATAAACTAATTATCTTCTTACGTTCTTGCTGGAGTAGTCGTACATCGGTCGAGTTTCCAAACCGTGGTAGCGTGGCGTTAGCTTTATCTGAAATTTGTTTTCACCTGAAAGATTTTGATTTTGGTCGCGGCTAGTATTCCGATGAGCAGAAAGAAAGGAGATCAGATATTCCTCATCATAGGATTCTGTTAACAGAGCACTGAATCAGTCACTAGCGTGAGTGTAGGCTATGCGAGATGTCTGGCTATACGAAAGGCTCGGCCTCAGGCTCGTGAATATGTAAGGTCAACACAATATTGTTTGCGACCTTTCGCTTCATGTTCGTCCTTTTTTTAAATATATATAGTGTGTTGCATGAAGAGGAAGGGCGCAAAAGTGGAGAGCCTATGATAGAACTGTCTACGGCGCAAATAATTAGTACGCCCTCTTGCGATTGCTATACTGAGGGAAGCGGGCGCACCCCCGGCCGGGAGTCCAATATAATTAGCTCACCAAAAAAACTACTACCCGTTGGGACGCTTACAAAATTATAAAAATGTCCCTGTCACACTGTAACATTTTCCTCCTTCCGCCATTGAAACTTTATGCACTTCCCTCTAGTATACTACGGTGAGCTGTGTGACAATTATATATATATGGCGCATACAAAGAAACTAACTTACAGTTCTATGCTAGTGAAGCGGAAAAGGGGTAAGGGGTGTATATGTCCGCACTTACCTCCCGAGTCGGGCTACGGTTTTCCTGAGCCTGTGCATAGAGACGTTGACGTTCGATGGGGGCCCATCCATCGAAGTCCGTCCTGGACTCCTTCGCATTGCCGCTGGTCCACACACGGTTATGGCATGTCAACAGTTACCGAATCACTGGAGACCGAAATCAAGCTCTCTGCCGACTGGCACTTCTGCCGATAAGATTATGCGCACAGAAAATGAACCGAAACGATGGATTTTTTTTGTCTGACGATGGAGGTGGGAAGAGTGGGACTACCTTCTTATTTTCTTACCATCCGATCCTGTGCCGAGATATGTGAGATGGGAGATAATCGAACGGAACGGAATCTAGAAATCGATGCAAGCCGATATGAGACCTCTGTGCGGAGGAAGAAAAATGGTAGAGTTTTATCATGAACTTGATGCAGAAGAACGATTTGTTGGAGTTTGACCGGGAGCTTCATGTGAGATTCCTATGGAGTTCGTCCGGGACCTCCATATAAGAAAACTATTTTTTTGGAGTTCGAGCGGGACCTCCATGTAAGAAAACTATTTTTTGGAGTATGTAAGGTGTAAGGAAGGAAGCTACTTATTGGAGTTCAACCGGGACCTCCATGTAAGGAAACTACTTATTGGAGTTCAACCGGGACCTCCATGTAAGGAAACCATTTTTTGGAGTTTGAGCGGGACCTCCATATAAGGAAACTATTTGTTGGAGTTCGAGCGGGACCTCCATGTAAGGAGGCTACTTATTGGAGTTCGACCGGGACCTCCATGTAAGGAAGCTGTCCCAAGAGGCTTGATTGGGGATGCTTCCCCCGATTTCAAGGCCCTGGAGACAACTCCTTAACGAAGACTCGACGACGATATCCGACATGCGGACTCAACGGAAGGAGCCAGAGATCTGGCGCGACCAGACGACATTCCTAAGAACAATTGTGACTAGAGGAAGACTCGTATTCTACTAAGAATTTATTATCGGACTACAACACTATTATGTGGATTTGTGGAGAGCAAATAGCAAACGTGGCACGGAAGAAGGAAATCAAGAGTAATGGTATGTGAATGGAAATAAAGGATTTCGTAGGAGAAGAAGGAGAAGATTGAGGAAGAAGAGGAAGAAAAGAAGGTTTCAAAGAGGGCAGGAGGGTGGCCAAAGGCCACCCGTAGGGAATGCCGGGCCCGGGGTAAGGAGTCGAGGTTCGGTGTTTGACGGAGGAGAAAAGAGCGTCATCGTGAATGTAGAATGAAACAAGGATGAGGAAAGGAGAGAGATGGTGGGAAGGAGAAGGTGGAGGCCGGTGACCTCACCTCAGTGGCGGCGAACCTCCGTGTCCGGGTGTTTTGTGAGCTCCTTTTATTCGGCTTTAGGAGCGCTGGACCTAACAACTGTCCGGAATCTTTTCTCTTCCTTTCCTATAGTCTTTTCCGTGGTCCGCGGTCAACTGTTGCAGCCTGGTGTGTCATAAATCGACCTTTGGCGTTCTGGTTTCCCGGTTCAGCTGTCCTTTGTATTTGGGAGCGGCTGCACAGTCATCACTTGAACTTCTTTGATTTACTGTTGTTTTCGGCGAGTGGACGTCAGTTGGTTCTTGGTGTCCTTTTAGCTTCGTTGATTGATGGTTACTTGAGGCAAGTGAGCGGCGGCTGTTCTCTGCTGTACTTTCAGTGTCCTTACACCTTTAGGACATATAAGAATACCAATTCCTTTACCTCCAAACACCGGATATTGCGGAACTAAATGCTCGTGTCCAAAATGGACCACAACTTGTTCCTTCTACAACGGACGTCACAAGGAATCCTCACAAGCCCGCAATGTACCTTCGGCAATTTATAACTACAAGCCACCACACGTCTGCTCATTCAAGAAATCGCCGTCATGCTCAAGAGCAGAATCTTCCAGCAAATTGAACTCTACAGCGGATCCAGAATAGTCGTACCCGAGCTACATCTATAGTGAAGACTATTACTGCTTCAATTCCGACGGCCAATTAGTATCACTTCCCATCCCAGTCAATACTTCTATAACACGATCACCCGCTTTTTGCCGACATCGCCAATTCTCTCCATTCATCCTCGAATCAGTTTTTTGCA
The DNA here is from genome assembly GCA_947359475.1 of Heligmosomoides polygyrus bakeri. Taxonomy (NCBI): domain Eukaryota; kingdom Metazoa; phylum Nematoda; class Chromadorea; order Rhabditida; family Heligmosomidae; genus Heligmosomoides; species Heligmosomoides polygyrus. The sequence continues at coordinate 51,757,122 of OX375870.1, forward strand.
TCTACTACTCCCCTACAACAATCTTCGACTTGGGCAATTTCTCCATCATCATACGCGCCTGGGGAGCAACTTCAAAGGAATATTACGCATTCAAAGAAAACATCTAAGGTACGCAATACAGTCACTCGATCCCGAAATGTCTGAAAGGAGGAGTAGTGAGCGAAATCGCAAAAGGCTTCGATATGCTAGAAGTATGCAGTTCGTCTATATGCATCTACATCAATAACTACAAGTCCGATACCACAATCTTCCCTCTCACTTCAATCGTAATATTTGAATATACAGCCTACGTCATGGGATGGATCAACGGCGAACATGTTCTATCTTCAAATGTGACCTGTCCCGGCGAGCCACTCTGCGAAACGCAGTGATGCAGACTTTGCTGGGAAAAAGCGTACAACTTCCAATGTTGGACAATCACAGAAATTGCAGTCTCCCTAGTTCTTCTAGTTACTATAGCACTCCTTATTCATGTCGTCACTCCAGTCTTCACCGCCATCGGATGGATCGTGAAACGATTATTCCACTTCCCACAACTTCTCTTCCGAGCAGTTTTGTTCGGTTGCAAAAAACTCGTTGGAAATCACCGATCCTACAACATCGAGACATCATCGTACCAGTCAAGGAAAAGACGAAGAAGAAAACTATACAGCATAGTTGCCATCGCCTCTCTTCATATCACTACTGCCTATTGCTGTTCGGATATAGTAACAATAAAAGGAGCCACATCATCCTGCACAATCAATAACGATGGTGAGCAGTGCACGTTCGACCAAACGACGCAGTTAACACTACAGCCGATCGACCAAGAAGTTTGCCTACTTCTGAATGATGATCAAAATCGTCCAATGGCAACAATTGCGATTCGACTAAAGGAAGTCCCATATGTTTGCAAGCAAAAAACCGGATACTTCACAAGGGACCACGAATGCGACACGGAATCTCGCCATCAATGCTACAACACCGAAAGCTGTACAGAAGATGCCTGCAACTCTCTTAATCCAGAAATGAAACTACACGACTTCAGCACAATCTCCAATTCTAACCTAGGACTTAAGTTCTACGTACCAAGCTATCGCTGCCTATGGTGCAACTGGTGCTTCCACTGCAGCTCCTCCAGCCTTTTCTACCGATATTACGCCCTAACTTTGTCATCAACGACCTACCGAGTTTTTTCCTGTCCCACATGGAACATCCAATCAAAAGGATTAATCTCCGTAACAACTAATGGAAGAACGTATCCGCCGAAAACTTCACACTTCAACCAGGAATCCCATTCACGTGGAATAACCTTCAGTTAACACTGACAAGCACTATCTCACCAAATCTGCCTATCCTATCAAGCTACTACATCACTGATGGTCATACAACAACGCGTATTGAACTGTCACCTCAAGGACAGCTGCTATCAAGTACACCTGGACAGCTACAGTGCAAAACAGGGAATGACGCGAAACACTTCATCGACTGCTTCTTCGCCAGATACGCATGCTCTTGCACGCTAAGGACATACACAGTCGCCTGCTCTTGCCTAAAAGGCAACATGTCATCCATTTCTCCACAACCCGTACAACAAACTCCCAACAGCAGCGCAACAAGTAGCGATAGTAAAAGAAGGCTCGTCAATAAAGGCAAGGACAACGAAGACACAACAATTCCTGCAACGTGAAATGGAAAAACTGTCGGGATGTTACTCATGCACGCAAGCTCTATGACGATTCTGTCCTGTACGTCATCAGTAAGTGAGGAAACTGCTCAAGTTGAATACCAGGACATAACGCAACCCGTAAAATGCGCGCCAGAACGAACGATTTCGACTCTACGTTTCCACTTCTCCAACTCCAATATCGACCTTAACTGCTCTTTTCGCTCTTCGGGATCAGCATCTTCGGTAAACCTCGAAGGCCAGCTCGATTTCGTCAACGAAGGCATATTTTTATCGCATGTAGTTTCAATGAATACTTCTTCATCATCTTACAGCATATTTAACAACTATCCTTCTTCCATCTTCACAAGTATTCGTAATTTTCTTTCAGTAGTACCTAACTTCTTCAATCGACTCAAAATGTTTTTTGTATTGATTTTAGGACTCCTCCTGTTGTATTGCACAATTGTTATGTACTTGAAGCACAAGAAGAAAACCATACTTCGTCTTGGATCTTGAAGTTCTTTCCAAACAATTTCAATCAATACAATCTTCAATACGTTCCTTAAGGTCTTCTTGGCTTGGTAATCATTCATACTGAGACATATGTTTTGTCTGCTTCAAGGAATATTATTTTCTTGTCATCACGTAATATGAAAATTCGTTATTTCTACGCGTATAAGAGCTCGCCTGGTTTACATGACATTATTCCTTCAATAAAGTCGTCATACCCACCTCGCCTACCAACAGCTCCAAGAAAGAAGGAGAAGGAGCCCTTCGACAACGCAAGGATCCGGATGTGGCAGCTCGCGCAGTTGAAGTTGCCGCACTTCGTAAAGATGGACCGATCACTACCATTGTGCTAAAGGGGCTAGTCGACGCCGTTGTACAAGAACAACAGAAGCAAGCGGACAAATGGGAGAAAATCGTGCAGTGGTAGACCAACGTCGACAACACGATCGGTGGGTCGTAAATATAAAGACGCCGTGCCCCTTGACAAAAGTGGATGTCGTCAACACGATGCGAAAGAAATTCACCACCATCCGGCAAATGATTGAAATTCAGCCAAAGCGTATTGTGCGAGACGATTTCAAAGGCATCACGGAGGAAAAAGCCGAGCTGCGCCACTATACTCGCCAGACTAGAGGAAGAGGCCGATCGTAGCGCAAAGGACTTGGACCGCCTGACGACTACGACGAAGGGCGTCCAGTCACAAATACACAATGTCCGTGGCGCGATCAGCACGACGACGTCCAGCGAGCGAGCAGGAGTTCCAGAAGGCCTACGTTCTAGTATACTTCAGATCGAATCGAATAATTTCGAATGAATATTCGAATATATTCGAATATTCGAATATTCATTATTCAAGTATTCGATGAGGCCCGAAATTCGAATATATTCATTATTCGACTATTCGACGAGGTCCAGTATTCGAATATATTCGTTATTCGACTATTCGACATGGCCCAAAATTCGAATATATTCGAATATATTCGACGCTAGCAAGGTAGATTACTGGGAGTCAGTTTTTGCGTCTTTTGGACATAACTCGCCTAAAGTCAACTATATGAAAAACCAAGTATGTTTGAGCTCAGGAGGTCGACCGTCGCAAGCGCGTGCGAGCGCGTGCGACGACGCCTTTTGTGCCAACCATTGGTCCTTCGCCAAGTATGCGTCCGCCGTCGGGCCATCGTCCGCCGTCGGGCCATCGTCCGCCGCGCGCGCGACGGGTGCCACAGCGTGAGCGGAGACGGCGAGCAGAGGAATGACGCCGCAGGTATGGCCACATGAGCGTGCGGCCGCGGCGCCTACAACCAGCCGATACGAATGCTACGCACCCGGCTATAGGCGCAAATTGACTCGGGGAGGGGGCGGGTCACCACGTAATCAGTGGTTCTCCGCCCTTGCATGAAGGCATATGTATTATACTTCGGACTGAATCAAATAATTTCGAACGAATATTCGAGTATTCATTATTCGAATATTCGATGAAGACCAAAATTCGAATAAATTCATTGTTCGAATATTCGACAAGGTCCAAAATTCGAATATATTCATTATTCGAATATTCGGTTGTTCATGAAGCCGAATATATTCGATTATTCGTTTATTCGAAAAGTTTTTGGAAGGACACAAGTATACGTTCTAGGATCATGCCACCCGAGGTCATCAGGAGCACACACTCCACTCTAGAAAGGACAGTACGGTCTATGGTAGTTCGCAAAGAGCTACCCACGCTGCAGCAAGTCCGCAGCGACATCCGCAAAGCCGACGAGCACATACGTCGTATGAAGCAAGAGATGGAAGCGGCGCTGAAGGAAAACGGGACCACCTACACTGACCGCCAACGTGAACTAAGCGACGAAAAGAAGTGACTTATAGCGCACAGGGAGAGGCTCATAGCACTGGAACGCCGTCTCGTAAGGAGTCGTTTTCAGCAAGACCCTGAGGAACGCAGTCAGGACCGCTCACCCACCCACAAAAGGAGCCGCCTTTGGCAGCACCACCAAGAGCGCAGTCACGACCGCTCCCCTACACACAGGAGTAGTCACACTTCCTACAACCGCGTATAAACGAAACGGTCACCAGGATCCTGATGCTCTTCGCCATCTTACCGGCCGGGAGTATATCGACTCCTAAAGTCCTCGATATCGTTTTCAACTAGGGCAATACCCTCTGAGTCGGACTGTAACTGTTCCTTAGACCCTTAGACCAAATAATAGGGTTTCCTCTGTCCTCTGCTTATTCATCGGAGTGCGCGGGGCCCTTTCACAATAACTCTTTGTGCATCGGAGGTGGGCACCGCCCTCTCCGCATTCTGAGGACCTCTGGCAGATGGTCCGTCGACACACCAATTCCCTCTCTGTTTAAGGACTCATACACATCCGCATTTATATATGACGTCAATAATTGTGTATATATAGGGGGTAAAGGATGAAGTTCAATTACCCAAGTTTAAGTTGTGATCTCCGCTCAAGATCCGCGCGGCAGACAACTTGGCGAGCCTCTACAATTCACCTATCCCAAAAACGCAAACACAGTGTTCGAAGCTTTACGAAATTTTTATTTTTGTAAAAAGAATTATATATCGCATGTTTTAACTGTAGGAAAAGAGCATGGTTTCAGTGTGTTTAAAAATTGATGGCTCCGTGCACCTGTTAGGCATCTCGATTCTCCTTTCATTGATAGCGAAATTATTTTGTTAAAGGATGTTTTGTTGCGATCAAAACTCTGTGTGTGTTAAAACAGTGAAAATTTTATTTACGTGTAGTTACGCGCTTGGAAACGGTAGATACAACCGAAACAATTGTAGGAAATGCACATATCCTTTTTGCTGTTCCAAGTATGCAGAATTTATTCTATAAATCAAGGAAAAATCATGACGATTCAGATGAGGACACGGGGCGATCGCTTCCTCTTTTCATACACTCGAATTGATGCCCTGCTGCACCTTGAATCAATATTTGATTGATTATTTAAACTGCAAAAATCAAAATTTGGAGTGCGATTTCAGGCACTCAATTTATTGCAGTAAGTGGTTTATAAATTTTCAAAAAAAGGAGGATCTGCTCTAACGACACACCCGTTTGCTTGGGAGGTGTTCAGTTTGATTTCAAAAAATTATCCAGCTTAAGTCGATAAGTGTCCAGTTCGACGCGAAATAGTATAAAAGTGTTAGTTTTTGGTAAAAATGCATTTTTTGAATACAGTACATAGCTAAAGCGAGGATTTCGAATTTTTTTGTTTTCTGTTTTTCTGTTGTCTGGCGTTTTTGGCTTTTTTGTTTTCTAACAAATTCGATTTTGTGTTTTCTGTTTTCTGGAAATTCTTCAAAGTTTCCGCGCATCCCTGCTAAGCGCCCGTCGCGTGACTAGCCGTACTCAGACACGGGGGAGGTCTCGCCGAGGAGGTTACGCCCCTTTTTCCCGAGCAGGCTCATAGCGGCATATGCTGACGGACGCCGCTCCTCGATCGTGATTGGTTGGGGTCGGCTTTGATTGTTCAATCGGGTTTGGGTGTTTTTCGGCACATACTATCTTGGTGCTGCAAATTTGAGCCTCCGCAACGCCGCAACCAGCGACCGGCATCGCCGTCCGCTATTGATCGGACACGCTCTCCTTCCAAGGTCCTGACGACTCTTACTGCACGTAGGTGCCGTCCTGCGTCTGCCCCTTAAAGGACATATGAGATGGCCCCGCAACAGTCGCCGACTACAGTACTTTCGGCGGACGAGTTGCGGTCGCTTTCATTTCAAAAAGCGGTCGATCTCTTCCACGTGACCGGTCGGTCACGTCAAGTGAGCCGGCTCGCTATCGATTGATAGTATCCGTTTCAGTAGAAGCGTCGGCTTTAGTAGTTCATTCCCGATGAATTGTTACTTTAGTTGGTTTGATGAATTGTCACCTCTGAGAGTGAACTTCCGAGAGAGGAGTTCAAGTCGAAAACTGAAGCGGAGTTTTACTTTTGGCACTTTTTCACTTCGAAAACAGATCGGCTTCTAAAAGAGGCTTAGAAGAGTCGGCTGGTTTTGATGGATTGTTGCTACGTTAGGCCTCAATAGAACAGAACTTTTGGAAAAAAATCGATTACCTTTTTGAAGAGCTTCTGAGTGAATTCGGATTTTCTAATATTCTTTCTTTTCTCTCTTAATGAGCTAAACTTTGCTATAGCAAAAGGAGGGAAATGAAGAAACTATCACTTACGGGGAGGATTTGGTGATGTGGCCCAGTTGAAGTGGCACGTTTTGCTATCCTCAGAAAGTACAGAATGTTCATTCTCTACGATGAAAACAGCGGCGCACGCTTCTGGCACTGCCACTGGGCGGTGGAGAGTTTGGAAGATACGGGCAGAATACCAGTTACAATCGCTTTGAGAAATCGGTATTTGCCTAAAATTTAAATTTTGTAACGTATACAACGGGTTCGAGCGAACTGTTTGAGGCAACGCTATAACGTTAGCCAACCCAGAAGGAACTTCATGGATTGGATGATACAATTTATCCTAGTGTGGATGATCTTATCCATACATTAGCGAAACAAAAGTCGAACATCAAGCGAGGCGGGCAAACGCAAAGCCCATGTACAGGTGGGTCAGGACACTTGACATCAACGTATTTGCTTTGATGAAACGATCTTCCATCCAAAAGCGCTAGTAGCACACGAACGAATATTCGAACAATCGAAGTCGAATACTCGAAAAAACGCGATTTTAGAACAAGCGATATGACGCTCTTCGTCATCCTCGAGCGAGGAGGATCTACTGAAACACTCTGGCACGCGACACGGACGAATGGACACGTAGCCGGCGCCCCCCCCCCCCGAGCAACTAGATTACCAACAGGACGACAGGTGATAGAAATGGTTCGGTAGCTGGGTTACCTTGTATTCAGTGGTTGTCTGCCTCGCCAGAAGACAGATGAATGTCTAGCTACGTTAAGATTGTTGTTCGTTGTTCCAGCTCGTTCTACCGCACGATAAGACCTTATCAATGCCGCATAAAAATCTTAATTTCGTGCAATACAAAATGTCATAAGGCCTCGTGCACACTTTCTGTCGCCACGATAGAATCGCGGCGGTGAGTTTTGAAGCGATGCGAAGGAAAGTGGTGTTCTCAGTGTTCGTCGTGTTGCTCGTTGCTCTGCAAGAGGGCGTGACGGCAATCCGCTCAACGCTAAACACCACGCGCAAACGTAAAGAAAAGAAGTATGTTATGCCCGCAATGGACGCGGGAAGCCATCAGGGAGCGTTCAGTGTGTACGTGACGCGTGACACGACGTTTTGATAGGATCACGCGACCTGAGGAATCGATATGAGAGCTTGCCATTACATCGCGCCCCGCGTCGCGTGCATACTAAAGGCCCCTCACACTTCTACGGCAACACCGCGGCCCCATCCTTAACGATAGGGCAGTCATGCCGCTCAGCGAATATCTCTATCAAGACAGCTATAATGAAAATTGGAGGCAACATCCTTGTTTCAATTTCATTCTTGATGGAAATTCATTGGCAGGTGTTAAGGAAATCGCAGACCTTGTATTCGCCTACAGTTATAAGCTTAATCACAAAAACTACATAGCTAACATAATTAGACCAGCAACCTCAAAATCAAATTTCGTATTGCGAGCCTTTCGGATACGCGAACCTAAATTACTTCTTCAGCTTTTTGCCCTCTACGTTGGGCCGATCCCAGAGTATTGCTCTCCCATTTGGAGTCCATATAAAAGATCTTCGGCTAAGGCGATTGAAAAGGTTCAGAAAAGCTTTACATACCGTATTTTCGCCGGCAGGGATATCACCGACTTTTCTTACGCTGAGCGCCTTCAAAAATTAGGGACCAAGAGCTTACAAGGTCGAAGAAAGCTGATTGATTTTGGTTTTATGTACAAGTCGACCACCGATGAGATCAGTCTGAATATATTTTTCGAAATTTCATCAACCGCGGATTCACACAGAGGGCACCGCTTTAGGATAAGACCTGAGAGGCCTCATACGATTTCGTCCCAGAGATCGTTCCTGGTAGGGGTTGTAGCAACGTGGAATCGTTTAGACTGTAGCTTTTTCAGGTGGAAAAAGCCTAGCCTTTTTCAGGAGCATTTGTTTAGATTTATTAAGCACCAAGAAACTCTAAGAAGGTAAGGCTATGCACATTTAATATTTGTGTATTTTAGGAACAGCACCTGTTGTCGTCTTAGCTTTTCCTCTTTTTGCTTGCTCCTACGCGCATCATGCCGTATCATATGGACCTCTCTCCTGCCCTAAGTCCCAAGGTGTGATTTGGTGAGGGTTGCGGACCTACTGCATGGTGTCCGGAATCTCCGCGGTAGGACTTGTAGTGTTGGCGGCCCAATGCCTCCTTCACCAAAAATGTTGCACCATCCTTGTTTCAGTAGATGCCCTTTCCTGTATGATTGATCATTTGTTTCCTGTTTGTCGCTCTCCTATGTCGACGTGCTTTGTTTTTCCTTGTTTTTTATCTATCTTTTTTCTGTATGCAATCTCTATCTACTGGTATTTGTTGCATTGATGTTATGGTACAAGTCGTTTGTTTTAATTGCATTTTCAGTGGCATATAAATAAATGAATAGACAACGTGGATAAGATGAGATGAGATTTCACCTTTTCTGGCACAAGTTGGATGGAAAATATCGCGTATAGGCAATGACATGTTAGTCAACAACAAGAATTGCCATTAAATGAAACATGTATTGAAAGGCGTCCGCTTGTGGACGCCTACCTGGTGCTCGAAGACGGGTGACGAAGCGGTTTATAAGCACAGTGACGATTGCTCAAGAATGGAGCACAATAAAGACGAGAATGAGAACGATAACCGCGCCGCCAGAGGTCAAATTGGACTGACCCGTTTATCGCGCGGGAGAGAGGCTAATTTCCTCTCCGCGCCAGACGGCGATAGCGGTAACTAAGCATGCAAGAAAGTGGAGAGGTTCTGAGAAATAGGCCAAATCAACTTCCAATGAACTAATGAGATAAACACTACACAAGTTAACTTGAATATAATACAACTGAACTTCCAGCAAACAAATACAATTAATGCAGCACAATAACCGGTATCAAAATCAACAATGCTTCCCGCGAGTCCCGGTCTTACCCGGTACTCTTGAATCGCGTTCGCGATAAGACGGATGCCTCCTGTGTTGTGTTGAGCTTGGGAGGAGCTATGTTCTGGGTAGAACACAACAGTAGTAGACCTGATTGTTTATGGTTCCATGAAAAGTTCTGTGCAACTGCAAGGCCTCGTGCATACTTCCCGTCGCCACGATGGAATCGCAGCTATGAGTTTTGCAGGGCGACGCGAAAGAATTGGAACTTGTCAGTGCTCGTCGCATCGCTCATCGCTCTGCAAGGGAGCACGACGGTGATCCGTCCAGGACCAACGCTAAACACCGCGCGAGGCGCGAAAAGTATGCCATGCCCGCGATGGGCGCGGGAAGCCATCGCGCATGCCGACCGCCACTGTTGCGGCGGCTGCGGCGAAGTTTCCTCTGACTATTCGACCGCGTGCGGCGGGATGGCCATGAACTGAGCTCCGCGAAGGCATCGCGGCGATGGAAGTACGCGCCCGGCCTAAGGGCCTCTACAGGGTCTCGCGGCAGCACCCCGAGAACTCGTCCATATCGCTCCCGACGCAGTGGGGCCCACGCTGCCACTGTGGTGGAAGCCGCGGCGCAAACGAGTTGTCGCGGAGCCGCCGCTCGCAAGGTACCCGGGGGCTGCCGTACTTCACGGCGGCTCTCATCCGCAAAGTCAGGAGCTGCGGGTGAGACCCGCCGAAGGGCGTGGTCGACCGGAAGCTTGAGGGGAGAGGCTTTCCTTTGGTTTTCGGTTCTCGTTCTCATGCTTCTTCATGCTTTTGTGTTGTTAACCATTTCGCTAAACGTAAACGAGTTCTTCTAACTGTGATAACACGAACCGTTCGATGGGCTCGTGATAGCGCAGTCGGAAGAAGCGTCGGACTTCGCGTCACACCGAATCGAGGTTGTTGGAACGGGCCTCATACAGGCAAAGCAAGTCTTCCATCCTTTCAGCGCCACTGACATGGCATCAAAGTTTTCTGGGATGGTCAAAACTTTGCTTCCCATTAGCTGACCGCTGCAGGTCCTTCTTGCGTCTAAATATGCTTTCAGACTTCCTCCAGGACAACCCGTAGAATGGTTGGTGGAGTGATTAGCACAAAGTTCCATCATTTACCTATACAACGGTACTGAAGGACTTTTTGTTATTGGTGAGCAGATCAGTTAAAGTTGCCATTGAATGCCCTTACGCAGCTATGACGCAGGTCAGTGAAAGAACTGAACAGCGATAGCAAAGTAGTAAATTTACTCGAATTATGCAAGTGCTATGGCTGTTGTGTTTACGTTCTTCTCTGAGCTAGCCCAAGACATTTGAAATCACAGCCAATAACATTCCAAATCGAAATGGGCTCTTCCTACATTAAACTTGTAGAAACTCTCCAAGAAAGAAAATTAGTATAATTTTTTGTTCGAGGAAATTTTTTTTATAATTTTCTTCAATGTTTTAATTCACGTGCCCAATAAGTGAACGCATTGTTCTAGATTTTATAAATTTGAGGAAAAACAATGGTTTAAAACTAGTTTGAAAGAGCGGAAAGGCGGCCAATTTTTTTAAAGAAAGGATGACACCAAGCGCTCATCCGAAAGGTCGCGATTTTTATTCGATTGATTTATATTCAAAATTTCTGTTTGCATGGGGTTTCACACCTGTAAGCGATGCGACAAAAATAATTGAAAAACTCACACACATATACATATATGACGTCTCATGTAGGCAGCATTAACACTATCAAACAAATAAAAATCGCGACGACTTTTTCAGTGCTTGCTTCAACTGGAAAAAGTACGCAGCATTTCGTACAGTAACCCTCGCGGCGCCGCATCACCCGCCGTTGTCATGGCGGGTCCGTGGCACCCGCAAGACTCTGCTCTGGCCTAAGGTTTGTTATATCGCTTGCCTTACGTGCATGATTGAGATTTCATGCCCTTCGCAGAACACATGGCATCTGTCCCGGTTTATGAGCGTATGGTGGCGCTCTGATGCACTAGGAGTATTATGGCTCCTTTGTGCTTAGCTCTGCGAGTGCGATGGCTCCACAAAAGGGTTTATTGGGACCATAGTGGTCAGTAGTAGAAATAAGTCAATACACTAGCTAAACCTTACAGACACAGGCGTGGCCTCTTTCTAACAGGCGAGGTCACGCTAAGGTAAACACTTATGGCAGACTTCTCGTCATGGAGTGGCAGATAAGCACCCATGGAGAAGGATGAAAGGGTGAAGCGACAGTTCTAGCAGAATGCTAGAACACTCCGGGGCAACAAATGGAAGGAAAATTAGGTGAAATTAATGCACATGTAAAGGAGAAGCTATGGAAATATGATAGCGTATAAAGAGTGAATCGCTAGATTGTAGATACATAACAGAACTAGCGAAACTTGCTGTGGGCTAATTTAAAGAGTGGCAGGTTGCATCCATAGTCTTTGCCATGGCCTCCGCTGTCGCCATTGGTTTGAGGTGATCGTCCATTGTCCTTATTGCATGTTCGGCTTAGCGGTGTTAGGACTGATGAACGTCGGATATGGATGGATATCGGTCGGTGGGCGATACTAGAGATAAAAAAAATACAGAAAACATAGCTAAAGTGGAAACAAAGTACAGTGAGAAGTTGTACACGGATGCGTACAACTACTCCTGTGCCAAGATGGAGTCCGTTACTGGCTTCCATGCTCCTTCATGTTGCGGAGGCTTTTCGCGGACCTCCATATCATTGAAACTACCCAGAGTAGTAAATGAATGGTGGCCTTACAAAAAGCAAACGCTACTTTAGCCACTGTAATCAGGACAACTGGACCGAACAGGTACGATAACACTGACACTAGTACTGTTACGGTCGCAGCTCCAAGAGTCGACCTCCAGTGAGCGCGAGCGATCTCGATCAAGGGATGGCGATCCGGCAATTTTATACTTGCCAATGACTCTGTCCATGTTGGTTCACGATAACTGTCGTGGTTGAAGTCAAATACCAACTCATACGGTACGGTATGGTATTTTAGAGTACTATTTAGGTTCAGCATGACCTTTTTGTTTCCACAGTAGGTGAAGCAGTTATGTTTGACCATTGCTGTGCCAAAGCTGAACTTCACTTTGGTTTCTGGATTCGAGGGTCCATTCTATGGAGAATGAGTGATGATCACAATGTACCGTGACCGTTGTAAGATTTTTCGTTTCACAATGAGATATCGCTACCGCGCCTTGAATGCAGCTGCAGCATCCAGCTAGCTGGCCAAGCGACGCATAACATTTCTCCTCTTGAGTGAAACTAGTGCTACCCAGCGAGAGTTTTGGCTGGACCGTGATCGTGGTCTCGATGTCTGTCATAAGAACGACTATGTCATCTTCAGTGCTGTGAATTTCCACAGAAGGCGTAATTAGCGGCACTTTGTGACCACCATCCATAGCAACTTTCTCTAGCGTGTTGTCAGGACAGTGGCAATGGTGTTTAGTCCAGCCAGCATTACAGTCATATATGCCCTTACTCACGCAGTTGCGGAAATTATTCACTGCGTCGAGGCGTGTAGGACATTCAACCGGTACGACAAACTGATCCGGAAGAAGGACTGACGTGTTTCTTGACACAGCAAACCTTCAGGTAAGTATTGCCAGTGAAGGTTTTTGTACGGAAACAGCCGTAATGTTGAAGTTGTGGAATGTACTTACCACATACGGTTCCGGGAGTAGGTTGTTGTTTTGCTTGTTTTCTTTCATGAGGGTGCTTTTTAGCTCCACCTGAATATCATGTACCCACTCTCTACATTCGACAACTTCGAATACAGCTCTTGAAATAGGGATGTGAGTCACTTTGTAGAATGTGCAGGCAGGCGAGAGCAGGAAGCATCCACAGCTAACGCCCCCACATGTATACTGACATCCGGAATACCCCGGGTACTTTCGCGCCTTAGATAATTCGAGAACGGTATCATTTCGTCTGAGCGTGTCACACACATTCCCAGTACAGAATCCCACCTGTGCTCATCTCACGCTGGTATACACTTTGTGTTCCGTGCTTTTTGTGAAGAATTTGGACACTTTAGCACACTTGAGGGTGGTTGATCTAACCCTCATTTTAAGCAGTCCCACAGGTCTGTTTTCGTGACGGATTTCAATGCACTGTTCGGCTTGAATCCTATAGAACAGGAGTTCTCTACTGAACTCGTAGGTGCAGATGCCGCTTTGGTTACAAACAATATCAGTTGCATGTCTTGTAAATCCGTGTTGGCAGCTCTCAACCGGCCCACATGTGATAATCGCTGTGCACAGTTTGATAAGATACCACCGTTCAGTGGGGAAGGATTCCAGTAATGAAGTCCAATATTTTCCACGTGGTCACCACTGATACAGTTTATCTGGACAGCTGGTGCAGCCACACTAGTCCTGCTCTTGATGAGGTATATGATGATACCAGCGAGAGTAAACATGAATAGCACTAGCAGATACATGATGACGGCTACGTTTGCAATTATTCCAACCGGCCAACAGTGTGGATTTCCTAGCAATGATATGCTGAGTAACGTGTTGGATCTCGAACAAAAATCGGGATCACAGATTGTGACAAATGTGCGTTCTCCATGCTTCAACTTAACGTCAATTGTGCTGTATAGCGGGGAGATTGGAAGATTGTAAGACTTTCCAAGTCCATCGCCTTGGAATATTTTCCACTCTTCATTGAAGCATAGTTCGAATGTGGCATTCCTTGTAGGTATTTTCACTATGCCATTCTCACAGTTAGCGTAACTTGCGTCTGTCTTAAGGCCCCCACAGACTTCTGCGGCGCCGCTCGGCGGCGCCGCTCAGCGGTATCGCTGGGCGGCGTCGGCGTCGCTGGCCGGCGGCGCCGCTGAGCGGCGCCGCCGAGCGGCGCCACTCAGCGGCTTGACTCATCATCAGTGGGAGCGGTGACGGCGAGGTACTGTACTGTTTCTAGTGGGGACCGACTGGTGCTTAACAATAACGCGCCCCGATGACGATCGCGCGCCCGCATCGACCGTCTCCGCTCTGGATCCCGCCGCGAAAGGGCAGAGCGCAGAGCGCAGACAGACAGACGCTGGAGCGGCGCCGCCGGGCGGAATGATTCAAGTCATTTCCGCCAGCGACGCCGCCGGTGCCGCTGGGCGACGCCGCCGGTGCCGCTGGGCGACGCCGCCGGTGCCGCTGGGCGACGCCGCCGGTGCCGCCGGTGCCGCTGGCGGCGCCGCTGGAGGCGAGCTCTGCGTCTCTGCCCTATGGTTAAGCATAGGGCAGCAGCGCCGCCGAGCGGCGCCGCAGAAGTCTGTGGCGCCCTTAAGCTAGCAGAGCAGCAAATCTGATGACCATAAGCATTATATTTGCTTTTGCTTCTTTTATAAAGGAAGGCGTATTTCCCCGCTGTTTTGACGCCAATTTGATGATGTCAATTGAGCAGGGCCCCGCTCGCATGTCACGAACTGAGTGGCGTGAGACTCTTCCAAACTGTTTTCGATGTCCCTGATGACTTCATATGCCTTGGTTTTTGCAGATCTGGGCGGAAGTACTCGAATTTGTTCCGATGTCTTCTCAGGTGATGGGGATGCTTGTGCATCGTTGTCCGATGAATTTTCATTACATCGAACTTCAAGGGCATACAGTTTGTTTAGAGGTCTTTGCAGCACAGGTCTGTTTAAGGTAAGGACTTTAGCTGACCTTACCAGGCCATCGTGACTGACGGATAGATCAACCACTTTTCCATACTCCCAGCATCCTCGGGGCAACTGTTCTTGTTCTATGAGTACGATTTCACCCTTTCCTGGAAACCTTGCTATGTGCCTACTATACTTGTGCTTTTCCAAAAATTTTCGAATGAACGAATAATCGAATAACCTCATTTTTTCGGTTATTCGAATTTCCGAATAATCGAACAACTCCATTTTTCTAAAATTCGAATGAACGAGTAATCGAATAACCCCAATTTTTCAGTTATTCGAATTTCCGAATAATCGAATAACCCCATTTTTCGCTTATTCGAATTTCCGAATAATCGAATAACCCCGTTTTTTGGTTATTCGAATTTCCGAATAATCGAATAACCCAATTTTTCAGTTATTCGAACGAACGAATAATCGAATATTCGAATAAATCGAATAATCGAATAAACTGCACACATAATAAGGACGCTGAGATTTTTCGTTTAACTAAGACGTCGTCCAACGTGGGTCGAGGTTCAACAGATAGGCCGAAAACGTCATCCAACGTTGGTTGGGTTCAGCAGACATGCCGAAGACGTCGTCCAAAGGTGGTCGGAGTTCAGCTGACGTGCCGAAGACGTCGTCCAACGTGCATGGCAATTTGGAAGAGTAAGCGAGACCCGTAAAAGAGGAACCACTAACCGCGGAATGCTTATGCTTCCCATGGAACTTCGGACAGATACCTACGTCTTGTGAAAGAGGTCGAAACGCTGATTACAAATATTTAGACCAAATTTGCCAAATGGATTTCATAAGCAAGTTCTAGCTGGCCAAAGTCTGCGGACTGTGTGCCGCGCGCGTTGATGCAGCGTAGACGCAGTGTTGCGTAATCAGCGTTGTCGTTAGCGGCTTGGCCAGTGGCCACCTTAGGCGGAGGCGCAGTAGAAGTGTTCTCGCTTCACAGAGAGTGATCTTGGGTTCGATTCCCGCACACCAGTGTTATTGCGTTTTGCGATTTATCGTTAGTGAGACCTTTTATCGCTATTTCCAACACAGTTAATCGAGCTCCTTGTAAGTGGAGAGGTGAGCATTTCTGATTTCCCGGTTAAGCAAGCCAAAAACTGTATTCATTCGGCGCGCGAGAAAAACACGCGTGTCGTGAAAGGATTAACCTGCCATAAGAAACCGGATATTCAGAAACCGATGTCTGATTCGTAATGAGGAACCCAATCCGTATCGAAGTATGAATAATTATTTTTTCGACCTCGGTAGTACAGTGCATGGGCCCTTTTTGATTTTACAGGTGTTGTAGACAAATTATATTCTTTACACGAATGGAATCAAAAATGTACTAACCAACTGGTAAGTATAGCTAATGAAGCAACAGCCTTCTTCAGCAGTGATGGAGGAATGCAAAAAACTTGTGCTTTACAGCGAGTGAAAGGTTTTCATCGAGAGGTCAATATCGATCGATATTGCTGATTGTAGCTTGAAAGTGACGTTTCTTTGTTTGTATGTCGATAACAGTTAAGCAGCCCGTCCGTGACGTAGCGGCCCCGTGTGGAAAAAATTTTCTGTTCAACTTAGCACTATTAGATTGGTGCCAAAGGAGTGCAGGTTTTCTGTCTTATTGGTTTCAACACAATTTTTCAATAAAGTAAGACTTTTCATAAGGTATTATACGTTGTTGGAAAACTCATTATATGCGATTTCTATGTATGTATATGGAATTTAGTTTAAATCGCGTGTTTTAAAAAAATAATTTGGTTTTTATTTTCAGATGCCTAAACGCGATTTTCGTCAGATTTACTTCTGCGAGTTGAAACTGGGCCGGACTTCCGCTCAGACCGCTCAAAATATAAACGAAGTATGGGGCCAGGGAACCATCAACGAATGCACAGTACGAGATGGTTCCAAAAGTTTCGTTCCGGCAACACCAGCCTCGAAGAGAACCACATGGCAGCCGTTGATAATGATCCACAGAAGGCGTCAGTCGAAGCTGATCCGCGCAAACCACGCGAGATATTGCCGAGGAGCTTAACGGCGATCACACTACAGTTGTACGCCATTTGAAGCAAACTGGGTAGACCAAGAAACTAAATTGACCGAAAGTCAGAAAAATCGTCGTCTTGAGATATCGTCGGCCCATCTTTTGCCCAATGCCAACGATCCGTTTCTCGAACGGATTGTGACTTCCGATGAGAAATGAATACTTTATGATAACAGGTGCGTTCGCCTAGTGGCTGAACCAAAAAGAAGTTCCCCGACATCAGCCAAAGCCGGATAATTTGACGGAAATCGCGTTTGGACATCTAAAAATAAAAATCAAATTATTTTTTAAACAACCGACTTAAATCAAATTCCATATATTAGGTTGTGCGGAAAGTTCTCAGCGTTTTGTGTTACTACTGTTTGTTCTTGTTATTGTTTGTTCTTCATCGTCTATTATTAAGTAAAAATTCAACTTGCATTGCGCATTAATGCTACTTTCTGTACAGAATTTTTCGCTCTATCTGGCTAAATCAATTTCAACGTTTTTTTACAATTTTGTTCTTGAAGGACTTTTTGAAGGATGTCGAAGGAGTAATTCCGAAAGATATTTTATTTTAACTTCAAATTGGGACAATCCGTAGCCGAGACAGCCCGACAAATTAAACAAGTGTGGGGGCCTAATAGTTTTGGAGAAAGCACTGTGTGCCAGTGGTTCAGTAAATTTCGGACTGGAGACTTCAGCCTCGAAGGTGCTTTGAAACGCCTTCGGAAGGTGAAAAAGCTCGAAAAGTGGATGCTCCACGAGTTGAATGGTCGGCAAAAATTGTCACGTTTTGAGGTTTGTTCTTCTCTACTTTTACGCAACAAAACTGACCCGTTTCGGGATCGAATCATCACTTGTGATGAAAAGTGGATTCTGTATGATAACACGAAACGTTCCGGACAGTGGTTGGACGTCGACGAACCCCCTAGGCATTTTACAAAGGCGATCTTCCACCAAAAAAAGGGAACGGTCACTGTGTGGTGGTCGGCGGCTGCTGTGATCCATTACAACTTTTTAGCGCCTGGCCAAACGATCACAGCAAGGTCCTAATGTAACAAAATCGACGAATTGCGCCGAAAATTGCGTCAACTTCAGCCAGCATTGGCCAACAGAAGAAGCCCGATTCTTTTGTACGATAACGCCACACGTTTCACAAATCACTGTTCGAAAATGGAACGAATTAAGGGTTGAAGTTCTGCCTCACCCACCGTATTCTCCAGACCTCTCGCCAACCGACTACCACCTTTTCAAACACTTTCAGATCTTCTCGCTGGTAAAACCTTCATCAATCAGGACCAAGCCAAAACAGCTTTCGTGGAGTTTGTCGAATCTCGACCACACATTTTTTTCGCTGATGGAATAAGTCGGTTGTTGGCCCGTTGGTAACAGTGTGCTGATTCGAACGGTGCTTATTTCGACTAAATCCGATAAGATTTAAGAAAGTTATGGTAGTCCACTCAAAACGCTGAGTGCTTTCTGGTCAACCTAATAAATACTTAGAAAGCGCATGTAATACCCTTTCCAACAATGTATAATACCTTATGAAATGGTCTCAGTTTATTTTTAAAAAATATTGTTGAAACAAGGAAAACAAAAAAACCTACATTACTTTTGCACCAACCTAGTAGATGCGCCGGGAACGATCGGTTCTGACAAAAAGGCATTTCGTCCTAGGATCAAAATCGATCAGAAGCTCAATACCTATAGAGAATTTCAATTTTTGCCCGAGGTCGACTGTTCGAGGATGGGGAGTGGAGCTGCCTGCAGTCAATTAGGGGCTAGAGTGAAGTGGAGGACCGTGCTTCGAGGCATCAAGTGGGTCGTCGAATGACCTTGGGGACGAAGGCACTGATCTCTTCGTCTCCTACAAGAGGTGCTCAATGGAAAATTCAAATTCCTAGAGCAAAAGCAAGGTAAGTTCCGCATTTTTTACATATGGAGCAGGGTTGAATTTTTGAAGCCTTCAAAGGAAAACAATATACCAAACACCCAAAGGCAATTTGAAAGGCTGGTTGACGGGTATCACTAGAAAACTTTGTAGTTTGCTGTTGTTTTTGAGGTTATTGTGCAAGCCACAAGTGACTTATTTAGTCACCTGTTGTCTTGTGTTTGTATCATATTTGAACTTATTTTGTCCGTCCGCATATAAAAGTAAATAAATAAATACACGTTTGAATGTGTTTGCGTAACGGCGAGATCCTCGACGCTGTGCTATCGAAAACAATCGTCACCGGAATGAACTCGCTTAAAAAAATCATTATTATGTCACATTCGAAACAACCACTAATCTAAATTCGAATAATATTCGAATTTTCGAATCCAAAGTAATCGAATTCGAATAATTATTCGAATTTTCGAACCTCGAATAATCGAATTCGAAAAATTATTCGAATTTTTGAAACTCGAATAATCGATTTCGAATAATTATTCGAATTTTTGAAACTCGAATAATCGAATTCGAATAATTATTCGAATTTTTGAAACTCGAATAATCGAATTCGAATAATTATTCGAATTTGCGAAACTCGAATAATCGAATAATCGAAAATCGAATTCGAATAAATTATTCGAATAATTATTTGAATTCGATTATTCGAGCACAAGTATAGTGCCTACCCTGCTTTAGACAAAGCTTTTGAGATTCTCTAAGCAAGGTGAGGTACTCGCAACCCCATTTTGCCCAAAATTTGCTGGCAATTTGTTCAGAGTAGCTTAGTGCTTCCAAGGCATGTTGCCTTGTTTTTATGTACTCCGTTTGATATGATGGGTCATCCGAGTCATTCAATGTTCCGGAATCTTATACGGCAAACTTTACGTTTCCTTGGAGGAAATCGGCCGTTCTTAATGGAATCTCCATTAAGTCAGTAGTGCTTATCTTTGTAAGCGGTCGTGTATTGATAGTTGCTTCGATAGTAGCTATGACCGTCCACATTTGGCCGAAACTTAGTTTATTTCGACCGATTGATTTGCGCATGCCCCGTTTTACGGAACCGACCAGTCTTTCCCAACACCGCCCATCCATGGATTAGCGGGAGGATTGAAAACTCACTGTATACCGTTATCGACACTATAGTTCATTACGGAATGCCCTGAGCTGTTAGAAATTGATTGTTCTTCGATAAAAAAATTTTAAAATTGAAAAATAAATAAAAATTAAAAATTAATTAAAAATAATAAATAATAAAATTAATTAAAAATTAAAAAATAAGTAAATAAATTAAAATTTTCGAACCTAATCGAAAATTGGTTCCACAATCAGAACGAATTAAGTGAGGAACACCTCTTCTAGAAATAAACCGCACCAAGCAGTTCAGAAAAGCTCCAGCGGACATGTCTTCCACTACTTCTAGGTGAACCGCTCTTGTGGTTAAGCATGTGCACAGACAGATACATGCTTTCGTCCGAACTTGATGTGAACGGACCGATAAAGTCACATCCTACATTTCGGAATGTTTTTGTTATCACCACCCTATCTGCCGGTAACGATGGAATAGCGGGGGGACCAAATGGTAGTCCTTGCCATCTTTTACAGACCACGCAATTTCTTAGGTAGGTCTTAAATGATCCAGACGCACGAGAGGTCCAGTACTTTGGTCTGGTCAGTGATAAGGTCTGATCTTTGCCACAGTGAAGGTTATCATTGTAAATAGCTGTTAATATGAGCCTTATTGCATCTCCTCTATTTGGAAGATAGGTTGGGGACTTTGCGTCCACTGGAATGCATGCGTGCTGCATTCGAGATATGTTATTATTTACTACATATCCGTATCCGTGTAATAAACCAAAACCACTTAACAACAACGAGACATTCCACCCAACACAACACAACACGTATAACGATATCGACTCGAGTGTAAGATCAGAAACTTAAGAGGTTATAGGAAAGATATACCAGTGATATGAATCATCTTAGGACAAATCTAGCTTGTCAAGTTTGCTTTTGAAGCCGCTGAGTTTGCTTGTAACTATGCCTAACCTTAGCAGCTTGTCGAACTCAGTGCCAGCTCTATTGACGAAGAAATGGAACCTCACGTTGCGTTTAGCCCTTGGAATGACTAATTTCACTGGGCCTCCTCTGGTATTGGATGCCCTCAGTTTGAAGAAAATTTGAGAATTAAGTCCATAATGTCCGTATAGAACCTTGTAGACTGTGATTAGGTCAACCTTTCTCCTCCTGTGCGACAGAAGGCAAGCCTAGCACCGAGTTTCGCATTGTGCTACAGGGAATAATGTGGTACGAAAATCCCTTACCGGACCTAATGAACATCCTTCGAGTAAAACTTTTCTGTACTTTTTCCAGCTCAATTATTGATTTAACCTTATAAGGATTAAAAATAACTGTGCCATATTCCAGTAAAGGTCTGATAAATGTTTTGTACTCTTCAACAAGTACAGTAGTATTCGTTGTATATAGGGTTCGGATCAGATCAAGTACCGCTTTGGCCGCCTTAGCGGCTATAAGTTGACAGTGAGCATCGAAACTGAGGTCCTGTTTTATCAAGAACCCTAGATCCATTATTTCCTTTACCTCCTGTGACTGTACTCCTTCAATAGTATATTTAAGATCAATATGCCTCTTACCTAGTCTCAACACTTTAGTTTTTTCCTTAGAAAGAGGAAGTTTCCACTCATTAGCCCACTTTACGACGCCGTTGAGAGCATTTTGTAGAATTACCGAGTCGCGTACAGAGGCAATAGAGTAATACAATTTAAAATCATCAGCGAACGCTGAGCACATGACCCTGTTCGAAGAAATGATTGAGGGAAGTTCATACGTAAAAATGTTGAATAGTACTGGAGATAGTACACCGCCCTGTGGGACTCCACCGCACAGCTGTCTGGGAGTAGAAAAAATAGATTTAATACGTACGACAAATGTTCTTCCAGACAGAAAGACCTTAACCCACGCAACAATTCAACGATGTATTCCTATCAATTCTAATTTGTAGAACAACCTACTATGAGAAACACGGTCAAACGCCTTTGCAAAGTCCAAATAAATTACATCAACGCTTACATCTTTATCAAGTGAATCCGTCCAGTCATTCATCGACTGCAGCACTGCAGTTATTGTGGACCTGTTTCTTTGAAACCTGTGCTTAAAATCGAAGATAACAACATTATCTTTCAAATGTTTCAGAATTTTTTCCTCACTATTTTTTCAAAGAGATAATTTCTTGGATCTGTGTGCAACTGTTTTTTATGAACTGGAGTTATAAATGAAACACGCCATCTACTGGAAACTTCCGCCCGCATAAGGCTCAAGTTATATATAAAAGCTAAAAGACCTGCAATGATATGAGATATCTTTTTAATAAAACATAATGGAATATGGTCCGGTGTATCAGAAAACGAAGTAGGCCATTTTGAAAGAAGTTCATGAATCACCTCAGCATGAAACCATACCGCATCTGTCATCATGGGAAATTTTGGCACGACTACTGCCTGGACAAAATCATCGTCTTTTTCGTAAACCCTTTCGAATATATCAGCAAAAATTTCAGCTTTCTCATCATCATTAATGGCAATAGTCCCGTCCTCATGAATCACCTCAGCATGAAACCATACCGCATCTGTCATCATGGGAAATTTTGGCACGACTACTGGCTGGACAAAATCATCGTCTTTTTCGTAAACCCTTCCGAATATATCAGCAAAATTTCAGCTTTCTCATCATCATTAGTGGCAATAGTCCCGTCCTCTCTTTTTAGCACAACAGGCGTCGTCTTGTTTATAAGCCGTGACTTTACATATCCGAAAAATTTGGTCTTGCTTTTGGATTCAATGATTTTCTTCTCTACTCCGCTATAATATTTCCTCAACCATTTCTCAAAAGTAATGGCTACCCTTTTATAATCCTCAATATCCTAAGGTTCATTACTTAACTTGCCTTGTTCCATGCTTCCAGCTTTCTGGATGCTATATTTTGTATGTATCTGGGAAGACCACATTTCTTACTAGGCACAATCACTTTTGGTACAAAAAGGTCCATGGTGTGATGGAGAATTTGGATGAAAAGCTCATATTTAGCATCGACAAAAGATGCCCGTGCTAAATATGAGCTTGCTAAATATATATGCCTTATAACGCCGTACTTGTCGCGGACAATTTGCATATTACGGAGCTTGTTGCTGAGTTCTTTCTCATTAATGTTCCTGTAAACATCAGCATGCAATAGCGTTGCAGCAAAATTGATGTCATGTGCGTCAATTTCAGTTTGGTGCCCAAATTTTGCGATCATTCCGATTGGGAGTGGCGATTGCCTTTTCTCATTCACTTTCGAGATGGGGTGGTGAAGGAATTTCTCAACACGTGCTATTGAGCGTAAGGCTGAAGACAGCCGGGAAAACCGTGAAAAGTCAAATGCATGCTCACCCGCGTGAGTACTACTAGCGTGTGGAGGGCTAATTATTACTGGCCTGCCGCACTCCTCATCGCTTTCGCGAGATTGAATCACGTCTATGGTCTTCAAAAGTTTGGACTTGAGCCCACTTTCTAACCAACGTGGACCTTATAGCCAGCTGTGGTCGAGAATTTGCTCACTTGACAATCCTCTTGTGCCAGCAACAGTAGGATTGTGTGCCTTGGGTACGTGGTAAAATTGTACAGCCACGTTGTTTGTCTCAAGATGCACCTTTATCTTGCGTATTCGCATACACTGATTGGCAACGAGTACAGGAAACTTTCGCGAGGACTTCATCCAACACTGTGCTAGTTCACTGTCTGTGACTACATTAGCTGTAACTATTAGGTTGTAACGAATTGAATGGCACTGGCTCGCGCCATTTTTGGCGCGTCTTTACGCGTTTGATCAAGAACAAACCGTAACATGTGGCATATCATTTAGAAGCGCAAACTTTGCTCTACCTGTGAGTACTAAATTTTCTATGTAAAAGTGGGAAAACTTTAGAGTTTTATTGACTTTTTTGCAGATGGACAAAAGGGTAATCCGAGGCATTTACTTGTATGAATTCAAGCTGGGCACTACAGCTAAGGAGGCGGACGAGAAGATTAACGCCGCATTCGGTCAAGGATGTTGCACAATTCGAACGGCGTATCGTTGGTATCAGAAGTTCCGGAATGGAGATGAGAGCTTGGAAGAACATGAAGGTCGTGGGAGGCATAGTGATGTTGATGAGGACAAGCTGAGAGATGTGGTAGAGGAGGATCCACACAAAGGTACCAGGGAGATAGCGAAGGTTCTTGGCGTCAGTCACAACACAGCTGCCCGGCATCTGAAGGAAATTGGAAAGACCAAAAAGCTGGAAAGATGGGTGCCTCACGAGCTGTCTGAGGAGCAAAGAAACCGACGATATGAGATCTCGTCCGCACTGCTTCTACGGAACGAAACGGACCCATTCCTTGATCGCATCGCACCCATCTTCTTGTGACAAGAAATGGATAATGTACGGTGATGTTTTTAGGTGTTGGATAGTGGTCTATTGCTTTCGGTTTCTCAGGTTTTGATCGGATCCCATCCTTGTTTAGGACGTATCCAAGAAAACCGATCCCCTTACATGCGAAGTTGCATTTACATGCCTTCGGCTTCACGCCTATCTGTTCTATTTTCCCTAGAACTTCATCTACGTCGTGCAAATGTTCTTCATGGATTTCTGAGGTAATGATTAGATCATCGATGTAAATAAAAACTTGGGCTCGAAGCAGTTTCATAAGGTCGTCCATTACGCTTTGGAAAGTGACAGGTGCTGCTTTAAGCCCATAGGCATGCGGATTTATTCAAATGAACCTAAGAAGCATGCGACGGCTGTTCTCTCACAGTGTGCTTCTTCGAGTGGTATTTGATAAAACCCTTGTTGGAAATCTAGTGAAGAGTAAAGACATTTATTAGCACAAAGGTTAATTATGTCCTGTATGTTAGGTAGGATTGAGTGCTGGGGCATGGTAATAGCGTTCAAGCCTCTAAACTCGATTGTGAGACGCCACCTGTTGGCATCTCGTTTCTTAACTATAACGATTGGTGCGTCGAAGGGTGATGTTGATTCACGTACGATACCATCATTCAACATTTGTATGATCTGGCGTTCGATTTCTTGGCGTTTTTCTAGCGGCACTCCATATATTTTCCTAGTAGGGATAAGGTCGTTGTCGATAGGGTCGATGCGATGGCATATCGGACCGTTATAATAGCCTAGTTGCTCGTCAGCTCTTACAAATGCATTCCTATGTAATCTTAGAACGGATTTGAGTGCCTCTTTTTGCTTCTCAGTCAAGTCTGCTTTGCTTAAATCTACTTCGCTGGTAACGTCATACGAGGCACATTTCTGCAAAGGGAATGAAGGCATTCTGGCTTCCCAGTCAGCTTCGGATGGTATGTATAAGCCGGTGGGGTGGCATCTACAGCTGAGATCTGTTCCTGGAATGATAAAATGGGAGTGGTATTAGCTAAGTTCATATCTTTGTAGAACGTTATGTCGCTTGCAGATGGATTCAGTACCATTACTGGGCACTGACTATTCTCAGGAGAAGTGAGGCGGCGGCCTATTACGAGGGCCTGTGATTGTCCTCTAATAAGAAAGAATCAGCTCCCACGGATAATTGGCCATCAATATACACTGCTATAAAATTCTTACTCCTCTTTGGCAGTATGACGGAGTGTAAGACTCTAGCGTCGTATTGTTGTCGGAGTGGGACTGATACGCTATTAAGCTGAATTGTTTTATGAAGCTGGGATCCTATGATCACAGAGTTGTTGAAAAGATCCAGGGTGACTTGAGAACCGATTGCGTTCAGACTATAAATAAAGTCGGACCTAAATGTGAAAGCGATGATCAGTCGAATGAGAGCCAGCGCGAACAGGCAAGGTTACGGTTCCTAATAGGTTTACCTGACTACCGTTGGCTGCTTTTGCGAGAATGCAGCTGGAGGGTAGAGCTTGTTGTGTGGCGATTGGAGTGTTACGGAACTTGCTTCTAATGTAGGAAATTGAAGCACCGCTATCGAAAAGTGCGACCATTGGGACATAATTGATAAGTACTTCGATGTAAGGCAATGAGCAGCTGTCTCTATTAAGAGTAGAGTAATGCGTAAACTCAAGGCGCAAAGAGTCTTGTGTCAGGGGCACTACTAAAACTGAGTTGATCTTAGGTCTCCGACGGTTTTTGGAAGTATGTGAAGGGAATGAATGAGCTAGATCTACTAGGGCGCTTGCTGCTGTTGTGCTTGCTCTTCGTATTAGGCAGAATTTCATATAATAGATACAGAAAACAAGTAAAAGCACAATTATTACTGCAGGTATTGTTATCCACATAATTACTAAAATTACGGACCAGCGGATACTTTCTACACCTTTAGACCACTTATTTGTAGTCGAGTCATAGACGGACCTAGCAGAGTCAGTGATTGATGTCCCCATGTCTTGGATGTGGCTTAGCGTGTTTTCCAAAATTCCTCTTTTGAAGACGGTTCTCCAATTCTTTACATTCTTGTTGGAAAAATTTCAATTGATAGTGAGCGGAGTGTGCAACGAGGAACGAGTTCGATAGAGTTCAGAAGAAGGAACCAAAACCGTTCCTTTATTTGGATTGGAAGTAACTCAACACAAGTTCCGTTCACAGCATGGTTAGGGAAGGTTGAGCTGCATAGATGGATCTACATTGAGTCACTAAGAGTGCTCCACTCGCAGCGGTGATACATCAGTTCGATCAAGTAGCAACCGGGCTGTCCACGTTGGATCGATTACGCTTATAGAGTGGATCTTCTTCGTATTCCAGTATTTCCTAATGCATACGTTGTTAAAGGTGCGCCTTATAGAAATATTGAAAACGAGGATAGCACGTGTGTGTCCCGATGGTTCTTGTGGTACTATGGTTGGAACTATTTGGTGTGGAGTCCTTGCGCTATAGATGTGGAGAGATTGCAAAGTTTGTAATGCATCGAAGTCTGCTTTATCGTGAAAAAAGGGAAAAATTACGTAATTTTTGGTAGTGCCATGATGTCAAATATGGGACGGTATTCTTGAGGTACTGATGGACCGAAGGATCCACTCGATTGATAGGTTCCATCCTATATACATTGTACACGGCGCACTCCAAAGTTTTTCCGGGACAGAGTACAGCAATTCCTGAATAAGGCGGCTAGAAATTTCTCTAAAACTACCCAAACGCGCACTCTACAAGCTGACCTTCCCCCTCGATTGATAGGTCCGGTCCTAGCACGACGCACTCTCAGAGAATTCCTGGCATGGTAGAACACTTTACGCCATGCTTAGGATACTTCGAGAACATGCGAGTCCTGGAATATAAGCTTCTCCAATCGCAAAAGGTCTGCCCCAGTCATTTTTGAATATCCACTGTGAAAACGCGGTGGTCTGTCGAAGTTGTATACATGTTTGTGTAGATCTCGAAAAGGGAAATCGAACGGTATCAACCGTTTCTCAAAAAAAACCTCAAATTAGAGGAATCGCGAGCACGCAACGGTTTTCGGCGGCTTGCAACCGACAACTCGTCCGCGACCGCCCTTCGCAATGGAGCGCAAGTTTTCAATTTCGAACATTTTCATGACTCCATATGAACAATATATGCCAAACAATAGAGCTCGAGCTTCTGAGCTCAAATATATCGTTAGTTTTTGAAATGAATGATTTTAGGTGAGTTATATCAAAAAGACGCAAAAACCGTAAAATCGTGGTTTTTGCGGCGTCTATTCAAGAGACGCGTCCGGTACTGTATTGGTGTTGATTAGTGAAAGTATCAAATACTTGAAGCTTAGTTTTGATCTACACGTAAATCGAGTTGGTTAGGAAGTTTCCATGGAATAGGCCTAGAGAGTAGATTCGGAGCCGGGACCTCCATGTAACAAACCTAGCGGTCCGGTTTGTCAACTGTAAAAGAAGCTGGGGGCAGTCGTTCGGTACACCGCGCTGCCCGCAGCCCACTTTCCGCCCTGCCCGCGCCGCCCTATTTGGACAAGTTTGCTGCGCCCGAAACTGTCTTCAGTTGGCGCGGCGTCGTCCAAAAACCTAACAGGTGATAGGAGACGATTGGGTGCGCATCTCGGATGGAGTCTGAAGTCATTTTGAGTCGGTTGGGTTATGGAGGTAGTTGAGGAAAGGAGAACGTCGCTCTTCTCTCTAGATTCTTTCAAATTTCACTACAATTTTTTAAATTTTCGCCTCAACTAGAGACTATGGGTGATTCCGGTCAGAAGTCCTACATTGAAGGCTTATCCGTTATTGTGCGCAAAACCGGCCCACCGTCCTCTCCTTCCAAGGATCAGACAATTTTCCTTGTGTTGAAGAACTTTCTAGTGGATGGTCGCGTTGTTGTCTTAACATATCTCGCTAGGATGTTGCTGTACTTGTCGGAAAATTGCGGACGACGCCTTAGTACTGAGCCATGTGGCGGGACCTGAAGAAAGCCTTCGCGCTGCAGCTGAAAACTCTTTTCCTCCAATTATGGTGAGCAAGATTCTGACTTTTGTCTCGAGAACGAAATCAGTTCAGGATAGAGCTGCAGAACCAAGGGAAGTGATTAGAAATGCGATGCCTCCATGTGAAGGCAGGGACCCGGACATCTTGTCCTCGGCGCCCCCCCCCCCCCTCACCCAGCCCCTTTCTGAGGGCGGTGTATCCAACGACTCTCCGCCAAAGAAAGAAGCTCCTGAAGAACTGGACTCGTAGTGGGCAAAAAGCACATAAAACTGAAGCAAGAGAATTTATCTTTCATAAATTTACAGGTTGCAGCATTATACAAACTTGTGCATTTTATACATACAATAGAAGAAAAGACGAGGGGCATTAATGCCTACGTAGGGGAGAGAAGCCATCTCGGCCAAGGAGACAGCGCAGATGCCGGGGGAGGGGCCGCGCTAGTAGTTGCTCGGACCTCTCCTTTTCTAGGAA
This sequence comes from Heligmosomoides polygyrus bakeri, assembly GCA_947359475.1. NCBI lineage: Eukaryota > Metazoa > Nematoda > Chromadorea > Rhabditida > Heligmosomidae > Heligmosomoides > Heligmosomoides polygyrus. The sequence goes on from OX375870.1 coordinate 51,785,886, forward strand.
CTGCCCCTAGGAGAGTACGGTGGCTTTTGTGAATAGCCGCGAGGTGCTACTGAGCTCGACGAGTGAAGAGGGGAGCAGTCTCCCCGAAGAAGCGCGGCTCAGTGTTGTGTTCTACACCGCTACATTTGCGTGCTGGCGCCTGTGATGCGAGCGGAGGAAATGGATACATGGTGAATCTGCTACTTTTAGAAATACTGAGCGTGCATTTCGTGATTGACCGCATAATCAGTTGACAGGTAAGCTTGAAACACCGTGTTGAACTCCGGATTCCGCATCTCCATAAGAGAATGTATCCTGTGGCAATTGCAATGAGGAACAGTATCCTAAGGGCTATGGCAAACTTGTACCACGATAGGAGGACGGAGGAGAGATAGGTGAGATCCGAGCTGTTTCCAAGTGCAGATGGGTGTGCGCGTCGCGTATGACGAGTGTTGCCAGTGTATATTGTGCTCCTAGCAAAATAGGAAATAGGGTTCTCAGGTAGGTTTGAGTTCTGCAGTCGTCCCTTCTAGCGGGTAATTCCTTCTGAATCCTTTACTGGTGTCAGACAATCTCTTTGAGGTTGAAAATTTTCCTCAACGTAGAAACGCTGATGATTGCGAAGAAGTATTCGCAGTGCATTTTGCCGTTCCGTGACGGTTGGGAAATTTGAGAATTAAAAAATTGAAATTCGTCTTTGCAGTGAGTTCTCGGTTCTGTCGCAGATGAACTCCTTCAGATCCGGATTGACTCGCTTTACGACCTTAACTATCCATCGTAAGACGTACGAGAAGCTGTGGCCTGCTCATCAGATTTGTAACGCTTCCTCTCTAGGAGATCCCGAACAGATTGTTGCGCACGAGCATTTGCAGTAGCCTTTTAGAGGCCTCGGATCGCGATGGCGCAGTCTGCTGCGTTGATATCCGTCCTAACATGTCCGAATGTAACGGAGACGTCTTGCTTCTACATGTCGTCGCAGGCGGTCTGAATTTCATTGTATCGATTACGGCCCAGTACGCCGGCGTTTCGGTCGAGGTTTGGGAAGCTAGCCACGCGAGGGAGATCTTGAAGTCGGAGTACAGAGTGACAGACCGAATAGAAAGTTGCTGCTTTATGAGCCTCAGCGTCGTACTGACGAAACGGGCTGCCATCGTTTGCGCATTTATCTCGAGCTCTGGGATCGTTGGATTGCCCTTTATTTGGACGGAAGTTTAGATTTTGGGACGAATAAGGTGGTCCGTGACATGTGGACGAAGTAGACGCAGGCTGCCATCGCTTGTTCGCTTGCGTCTGCAAATGCCACTAAGTGAGCTGGTGTTGTCCTTGCCCCGTCGCTGACTTTCCTGGGAATGCGCAGCATGAATCCTGGTCTCCGAGCCACGATTCGATTACATTCGAGCTGGTGATCTATCGAAAGCCCCATGCTCCAATTGTAGGCTACCTACAGAGGCTCTGTAGAAAGAGCTTTGCTGGCAGTGAGTCCTAACACTTTTGGTCGTGCTGACTTGCCTAGCTTGTCGGCTTGTGACCCTGACTGACGTCTTTTGGGTTCGTCCGAAATTCGCGCAAATTCTTTTTGATCTCAGCGATAACTTGTCTGGCTTTTTCGCATAGCTGCCTTGCTTCCTCTGGTGTGCTAGCTGTTATGAGCAGATTGTCCACGTATACGTTGTCCTTTCCGCGGTCTGCTATTTTTTTGTCTTCGGTGTTCGCTAAGTGTTCTGCGATCGTTGCACCTAGCAGGAACGGCGAGCAGTTCAGACCAAACGTCACGTGTGAATCGTTAGGTCACGGTGTTCTTTGCTTGAACGGCTTGGAGATATCTCACATCCAGAATCAGCTTGTTGCATCTAGATAGTTGCAGGTGAACATGTAGAAAGGCCTTTTCGACATTGCTGATGATGGCGATGTTCCCAGACGAAAACGGATGAACACGTCGATCAGATACGGCAGTATAACCAGTCTTTGGTGAAGCTTGTCGTTGAGGCACGGCGCGTTCCGGAAACGGGCGGATCCATCAAAACCACTCTGAGCTTCGTCGTGCCTTTGTGTGGCATAATTACTGCCTGATGTGCCAGGTAGTGAACGATGGGACCGCCGGGTTTCGCGCGTTCGTCGACCTCCTCTATTATTCTTTTCGAGAGTTGCTCCTGAACGTACTGTGGTACTGCCTCAGTAAGTCCTTTGACTGGTTCCTGAACCTCGTCTGAACGCTTTTCAGCCGGTTGTATAGTCGTACGGTTGTCGGGGAGGTCTCTCGCGTCGTCTTTCTACGGCAGACGTACATGGTAGCCGTCCTTATGCCGTTCGACCGCTGCTCGAAATTGCTTCCTTGTCGTTGAGAATTCTAAGCTCCTGCGGTTGCGGTCCTGCCATCGACGCCCGAGGATACCAAGACCCAATACTGATCCCACTGTGCTCGTTCCCCGTAGTATGCCATTGCAGTGTGTGAAGCAGCATGCTCGAGTTCTTGGAGGCAAAGCTGTTTCTTCCCATTATCAGGTAGCCTATCCCTGAATGCAAGAGTTTCAGTCCTGATGGAAGGCTATGCTGAGCCCCAAGTCCTGTATCGAACAGTCTGAATAGGTCGCCGCATCCGAGCAGGATTGGCGTTTTCACCATTTGTATCTGTGGTAAGATGGACAGCTGAATGTTGCTGCTTACAAGGTACTGGCGGTCCCGCTCGTGGAAGGTCGTCGGTTTGACATCTCTATCGATTTTCGCCAGCTCGAAAGTGTGCCTCTGTCCTTGACGGTCCTCGATCTCAATCGTAGTCGTCTCGCAGCGTCAGCGCGCTATTGCGAAACGTGTGGATCGTTAATTGCAGCTGTCCTAACCTCTCGTGTCCTAAGTGGTGTGCGTAGTCGTTAGCATGAGTGACGAACGACTCGTCCGCACCAGTGTCATGAATCGATAGACGTCTTCGAATTCTTGCGTCCTGTTGTTCCAAAATCGTGCTTGTCCTATGAGCAGCTTTACAGGTCGCTACACGACTTAGTAAGCTCTGACGTGCGTAGGATGACGTTGTTGCCGATTGTGTAAGACGTCCAGCTCGGCTCCGGTACCTTTTTCTGCTAAGTTCTGATTGACTGCGTTTCAGCTGGTGACTTGGGTTTTCGGTGCCACTCGTTGATGGACATTCATGGCTCGTCTCGGCTGCTGTGACGGCGGTTTGGATGACATCCGACAGGTCGAGGTGTGGTGACCTTTTTCGTTGCACTGTCGGCATGCTCCAGAGGGCAGTCCTGGATTCTGTGGTCTCCTGATCCACAGTTACGGCAAAGGTTGCGTTGCCTGATTAGGTCTGAACGTTGCTCGACGGTAGAGAACTCCTTACAAAATCGTGAAGAATGGTAGTCTTTCTTGCAGTAGTAGCAAAGAAATCTCGTGGAAATTTCGGCTCGAACGGTGGCATTTTCGGCGCTCGCGGGTTTCAAGCCGTCGAGTGCAGTCGACAGGATGGAAGTTCTTGTTTCCAGCTTCTGACGTGTTTGTTGCATCCGGTACAGTAAAGCTTGATCCTGTTCTTCTGAAAAGCTCGATCTTGAAACGGACAATGAGGAAAGGTTATTGTATTTCTAGAGCATTTCTTTGACCCCTTTCCCCATTCGGAGTAAGCCATGCTTGTTTCACACTGAGCCTCGCTGCTATCCTGATTGTGTTTCGCTCCTGGTGATGTGGAAACGTCTAGAAATCCTGATACGAATGAACGAAAATCCAAGTTAAAGTATTGAGGTGCGGAAGTGCGAAGGACGACACGAAGCATGCAGAAACTGATGAGCGAATAGTGGAAATCGCATTTGATTCCTGATTTGACCGACGCACTAATGTAGAGGGTCGCCAAATTGTTTGCCAGAGCGGAGAGCACAACCTCAAACTTGGGTAATTAAACTTTATTCTTTATATATACATAATTATTGGCATCATACAGAAATGCGGCTGAGGGGATATGGGCTATGAGCTCTTAAACAGATAGGGAAGTGGTGTGCCGGCGGACCATCCGATAGAGGTTCTCAGAATGTGGAGAGGGCGATGCCCAGCTCTGCCAATGCACAAAAAGTTGTTGTGGAAGGACACCGCGCACTCCAATGAATAAGAAGACAGAGGAAACCCTATGGATTGGTCTATGGAACACTTATAGTCTTACTCACAGGGTATTGAGCACGATGTAGTCGAAAAGGATATCTAGGACTTTAGGAATTGATATATGATAAGTTTTGAATTGATAAGTTTTCCATGAGAGTGACTGTGAATTGTCCTGAGACAAGAATTTCGACTTCCATAATGGATGTCAGGTTCAATGTGGAACGGGAGCAGATAGTGTTAGTATGAATTCCTACCGCCTACATCACCGTCCCCTTCAATTAAAAATGTTAGTAAACAGATAATTTTAACCCACTCATCTTAGGAGGTCTCGAAATCTCAAGGATGCCGCGCCGCCACTTATATTTTCTATGTCTCTGCTGTATGAATGCCCTAATTACTAACTTGTCGATTGTAAGACAGCAAGGTAGCTGTAGCAACCAGTGAATTGGTTCATTCAAATTTGGAGCGGAATCGAGTGAAGTACACCTGAAGTGACTCCAAGTTATAGAATTGATTTTACAACTGATTTGATTCCTAGGTGACTCCGAGTTATAGAACAATTGACCATCGCATCTACATAAAAACATTACTGCTAAAAGAAGCACTAAAGCCTGTTGGCTGCAACGGTCCCAAACTGCAAGTGCAAACAGGATGACCCTCTGAACTGACCTAAATATGACCTACACCTACAAGGGATTGAACTCTTGAAGTCAACGAACTGGAATTCTCCTCTGCCACTGCTCATATGTTTCAGACCCCCTCGCATGATTTTAAGAGTTTCTATGTACACTTTAGGGTTGCATGTTCATGCGCTGCACTTGTTCTGACTCCAGTGTTTAAACAGCTTTACAATAAACTGTTGCATAGAACAAATTGGTAGGAAAATTTAAGTCGTACCTCCTTCCAACGGACATCTCCATGTGAATGAAACTTAAACTACAAATCTAGTAGACGCCGCGAAACGTGACGAGTGATTGAACCTCTTTATTGCCATTCAGTACAAGCCCCGTGGTTGTTGGAAAGCTTAGGGTTTCTGACCATTCAAACCCTGACACCATTCTTTTATAAAAATTTATACTGACTCACCAGTTTCATAGCACTAACTTTCATAAAGTTTTCTTCTGATCGAAACTGTTATTTAAGCTGGAGATTCAACTGAGTAATGGAGGAACTGAGTAATAATAGCACTCACACTATCAACTAAACGACTCAGATGAGTTTATGGCGCACTTTGTACCATCGCGCAAACAAACGCTTTTTTCAAAATTGGAACAGCCTAAGAAAATTTTTTTGCTATTGAGGCTGTGATGCTGTGACATTGTTTGAATTCTGGCGGACGGACACCTATAGCAAAATTTCTATACTATTCTCTGTTTTCTGACCCATTTCGGGGCCATTTTCCCAGAAACCAGAAAACAGAGAAAATTTTCTCAAAAGGGCCAAAAAATCAGAAAGCAGAAATTTCGCTCACACCTGGTGCTTACGTAGCATTCTCCCCGTGGCGTTGTGGGTCTACCCTTCGTCCGCAGGAGCGACTAGCATACGTGCCCTGAGTGCCCGACAGGGGTGTGCGTAAATGAAATCCGCAATTTCGTAAATCGTAAATCGTAATTACGAAAAAATCGTCGTAAATCGTAAATCGTAAACCGTAAATCGTAAGAGGTGCCTGACTTATAATGCATCAAATTTCCTTGCTCTTTTCTATTATGTTAAAGCTAATCGAAGCTAACTATGTTTTACTGAGATATTTTCAGCTCGAGCTGGACACTTTCCTAACTAAGATGGAGGCCATTAAAATCAATTAGCACCTTTCAATTCGAGCTGAACAAGTTTTGGAGAACCAAAATAAACCGCTTGTTCAAAAACACTATCCTAAAAGGTGCCTATACAGGGTGCCCGAATAAAAAGCTTACACTGCTTGGACGATCAAAAATGTTTATCATTCTACTAGCCACTGGCTTGCATATAAAACTATGGCTTTGTAGAAACAACCGCAACAACTCCGAATAAACCAATAAAAACCATTCCATCCAAAACCAAAAAAAAATTGATCGCTGGCCAACTCAAAGAAAACAGTATTTGCACAAATAATCAAAAAAGTATCCCTACTGAATGAGCGCATGGCACATTTCTATGGTATGACGTACCTAAAGTTGTAAGCCTTCTCACATTTTGAACTGTACCCAACAGCAGTTTTGTAGCAGACGGGAAGGAGTAGTGTGACGATTGAAAGGGTATGACCACATTTTTGGACACTCATCATAGTCGGATTTTTGACTTAAAATTATAAAAGAAGATATTTTTGTGGCATTCTTTAGAAGTAAAGTAGAGAAGCAAGGTGTTGAATTGAAAGTGGTTTAACGGAATCATACAAGGTGCATTTTAAACATATAGGGGAACCCGTGGTAGAGAAGTTGGAGGAGGATAGCTATCGCGTGCCCCAGAATAGTTCTTGATTAGGATCCGACCACGGGCAGTCAACTCTTCCATACCTGCTGGATTGTGAATTTGTACCTGATTTGCCTGGGAAGGTTAAACACTGACCTCTACATCGGCGGCAACCGCAGTTCATTCTGTAGGGCGAACCCACACCCAAATGACCTCTGCGATATTCCACAGAGGTAGAAAGAATGGATGACGCATCTCAAACCGGGACTGGTTAACGTCATGCCTTGTCCTTCATCATTTTTGAAGGGAACCACAACTTCTGGATCGAAAGATCGTCGTTCGACGATACCAGCCAATTACTTTCGGCATTTACTTCGCTCGCAGGATTGCTTGCACTTGTTAAATTGAGCAAACTCCAAAATATTGCATTACTAATTAATCACTGCTTGCATTCGCCAGTCGTGCTCTCCACTACCTTCGTAACAAACGCTATCGTATCTTTTGCCCAGTCTTTAGCATTCTGAACGGGTCGCATACGGCGAACGCAACAACCCCAATCAAACCACTAAAAAAAGTGCCAAACTTTTCCACTTTTATCATGAAAATATCAGACGTTTTGCATAATGCGCACCTCATACGTAAATAGACTCTGCGCCACGAGCATGATAATCAGATTGAAACATGATTGTTTCACTCTTCCCAACAGTTTAGCAATTGTTTCACAACCTCCAATCAAGTCCAGTATTCCTTGGTGGCTCAGCATTAGTTGTACTCGTACTCTACATTGGAAAGAGTCGTCTATATGGTACACAAAAGGTGAAAAAGTTGCAAGTTGACTAGGCGGTGGTAGCAGCATAGAAGGTCCAGCAGGTGATCATCTTCATTCCAGCGCAAGGAGAATTTTCACGTTTTTCTGTAGATTGGAACGAAATGCTCGATGGCACGTAAAAACACCCCCATGTGCATTCGATTGGGTCAGCCTTTAGCGATGGGGCGCCCACGCGCACAGTGCACTGGAGCCGAAGACGCGTTCGCTGGCTTAGCAGCTTCGAGGGGGCTGAGAGGGATTACAATATTTCTTTGTGCAGTACTTATGAGCACACTACTCAGTAGTACTGGAGACGAGGTAACTCGAGCGACGTGCGGGCAACGGTTCAGGCAGCCTGTAACATGTAGCGGTGTTGTTTATAAGCAGTTTGCAGAGAATCAGATACTGATGTGGAGAGAGTACGTCGTGCATTGGAAATGATTTATGAGTTGTTAATAATGTGAAGCAGAGGGCCCGTACCCATGCAAAATACCGTAGGATGTGATCCACCTACCACACCTGTGTTTATTTGGCCAGTTCTTCCCCTTGGCCAGTCTGTGCCCTTCTTGTTGTCCGCGGAGGAGAACACGGAACCCAACCAAGACTCTTCTTTTTTCGCGCACGGGCCCTCTGCTTCATAAATACCGTGGAGGTTACCTCACACAGAAAAGCGTTGCAGCCTACGCACCTTATTTTTAGATGTCTTTCAATAGACGATAAACAAGTTTTAGTACGCGCATATAAAACATGTAAGACCAATAGTGGAAAGCGGAACCTCAGTGCCTTGGCCTTATAGAAAGAAATATATCCTCATGTTGGAAAAGATTCAAAAAATTAAGAAATTGACTTGTAAAAATTAAGAATTGACTGTGTCACACACAAATTCAGTAAGCAACTGAATTTCACACCCACGAATCATAAGAGCGGTTCCAAAGTGCATTTCCTTAGCATCTACCGTGCCCCAGTTTCGTAACAGCTGTTGCAAAGTGCTCTTTCTTAGCGTTGACCGTGAAAAACAGCGTGTCGTGAATGCAAAACAGCCGCACGCCTAATTTCTGATTACGCTAAGTCGGCACTGTTTTTCGTAATCTGTACTCCTGTCCCCTCGAAGCTGCTAAGCCAGCCGACACGTCGTCGGCTCTAGTGCACGGTGCGCGTGCGCGCCCCATCGCGAAGGCCTGACCCAATCGATTGCACGGGGGGGGGTGTTTTTACGTGCCATCCGAAATGCTCTCAGGCCATTCCAATGTGAGATGTTGTGATAGAGTATGACCAGAAAAAGGCTAGCCCAGTTCCGTTGCCAGGAATTAATCCGAGCGGTCTATCCACGAAGCTGCGTTGTTCTGTCACAGCGCCACAGCAGAACATGAAAAAGTAAATAGGAAATAGCAATAAGCTATGAGGGAAGTTTTTAAAAGCGGGTACATCGTCATAACCCGAATTGTATCACGTTATGTGGATGTTTGTCATCCGTGGACCGAAGATCACGTTTACGAAAATTTACGATTTACGACCCAAAATGTCGTAAATCGTAAATCGTAAAAAATTTGCCAAAAATCACCGTAAATCGTAAAATCGTAAATCGTATATCGTAATTACGCACACCCCTGGTGCCCGATGAGGGCACTTTTCGGATTGGAGCGTGAATTATTTGCTCGTGGGATGCTTGAAACAGGAAAAATAGATTATTTTGTTGGATCGCAGATTTCGTAGCAGTCTAACGTTCGAATGTGATTGTTTTGAGCATTCGAATTTGAGCATTCGAACACTAGTGTTTCCAGAGCTCGAATTCGATTACATTCGAAAATCGCGATTTTCGAATTATTCGAATTCGAATGCTCGAAAAAACGATCAAATGCGAATGTTTCGAGCATTCGAATTTGAGCATTCAAACACTAGTGCTTCGAGCATACAAATTCGAATACATTCAAAAATACTTCTTCTATTCGGCTACTTCTTGAACTGCTTGCTATGCTGTCTCATGTGTGGAGCGTAGCGATCGCATTCTCGCTTGACATGCGACTTCGTCGGCTTTTTCTTCTTCGGGTTGCGCTGCGCAGGAGTCGATTGACGTCGAGTAGAGCCGGTGTCGTCTGCATTGTCAGCGGGGTGGTCGTCCTCGTCACGTTTGGTCCTCTTCTTCGGGAAGAATATGGGCAGCGTAGTGGTGCTCATCTCGAATTTCCGCACCTGATTGAAGAAAACGGCGGTCTGCCAAAGGTGGAATTTACAATCGCCATGTCTTGGGCTGGTACCGAGACTGTACATGGATGGCTCAATGGTACGGCATTCTTTATGGTTTCGTATGGGTCGACTATTCTAGCATCGAAACCACGCGCCGGTCCGGTTGGCACTTCCACGACTTTGGCACATACTTGCTTGATTTCGTGCTATGCCTCACTACGCCTTTCCTCATAAGGAGGGGATATATATACAGAGCGCCCCTGCACTGCAAGTGTCGCTCGAGCGCGTGCATGAGATGGCTGATATGGTGGCTGGATGGTATGACATCTGGCGGCTGAAAATGCGCACAGCAGAAACGGAAACGGAACACATTTGGAATCAGCGTTCGAAGCCGTATCCAGTGATATACGTCTCATCTCAAAGTCCCGTGGTCACGGCTGAAATCGGGCACTGGTTGAATTGGCTTGCTAGTTCATCCAGCATGAAGTACACCATAATCCTGGCCTTGTCGGCCTCTTCCAAATCCTCCTCACAAGGGAAGGATACTAGCTGACCATGGGACTTTGAGATGTGACGTATATCACTGGACGCACTTCGAACGCTGATTCCAAATATGTGCTCCGTTTCTGATGTGCGCATTTCTGAACGCAGTTATGAACCATTTTCACCGCAGGCTCCTTTGCCCTCTAGGTTCACGCAGAGCGAGCCAATCACAAGAAAGCGACTTCAAGTATTTTTGAAGCAGTGGTGGCGCAGGGGGTAGAGAGCCGCCGTGGTGAGACGGGGTGGTTTATGGTTCGACTCCCAAATTGTGCAGGATTTTTGCACTTCCTAAAAAAGATCTCCCACCAGAGCTCTCTATGTCAAATTACGAAGATTGGGCGGAATCGATTACCATGATCCTACCACTCATACTTACAAGTGGATTATCAGTGCCTGAAATAGCTTCCTTCGGCGAATTTTTTTCGACACACGGGGTCGGTAAGGGCAATACGGACTTATCTTCCAAACTATGTTCTCACCAGCTGTTGTGTTGGCGTGCCTTTCGGGGGTGTTCGGTCCTTCCGATACTTCGCGCCTTCCTACAAGGCAAGAGAAGAAGATCGCTAGCAGTTTCGCATCTATCCAGCGATATGTGCAATGCGGGAGCATCGAGGTAGTGGATGAAGAAGGTATCGGGGTGGAAGAGGAGGATCCTACATGGTCAGTGAAGGAAGTTGATGAGGAGAACACTAGCCAGCAGCGTGGGTCTTCTTGTTTCTATTTCTAATATTTCTAATGTTGTTTCCCTACTGACATCGTAGAGCACTGCTCTTACAGCGGCTGTACTAATGTATTTTTATCCGCTGCAGTCATTTCCAACAGCTGTTGTGTTTTGAACGTTTCGTAGTGTTATTTCACAGTTGCTAGTGTAACGCATTGCTTGTCTTCTCACCATGTTTTTAGCAACTTTTCATGATAAATTGTATCTTCGTGCCAGTATGAAGTTGTCGGTATGAAGACAAGTCCTTTCTGGTGACATTTTCCGTTGAAATTTGACATAGAGAGCTTTGGTTGATCGTGGCAAATCTTTTTTAGGAAGTGCGAAAACCTTGCACCACAGAGGACTCGAAACATAAACTACCACATCTCACCACGCCGCCCCTCTGCCCCCTGCGCCACCACTGCTCGGCCGGCAGCGCAGTTCAACCCTACTTGAGCTCGCTCTCTTGTGTCTGGCGCGCTCTGCGTGGACATAGAGGGCAAAGGAGCCTGCTAAGAAAATGGTCCATTATTCCGTTCACAGATGCGCACAGCAGAAACGGAACACATATTTGGAATCAGCATCCATTCCGAATCCGCATCCAATGATATACGTCTCATCTAAAAGTCTTATGGTCACCTAGTATCCTTCCTTTGCAAGTAGGATACGGGTGAGTGAAAGCGTGGAGACAGGATAGCCGCACTCATACCATTTGTCCGTAGATGTAATTGTGATCGTGGTTACGAATTCATCATAAGTTTTTGAATTTAAATTTTTTATTGCTGTTTTCAGCACAAGATACCATCCTGGAAACGAAGTTAGATGAAGAAAACGGCGGTGCTGATGCAGTTTCTCACAATACCCATATCTATTCTAACCTCCTGTAATCCACCGTTGCGTCGAAAACCGATTCCAGATTCGTAATAAGCACGCCGACCACCCTCTCCCCTCAAGCGAAGTATGGTCGAAGGAATTTTTCAGTCTTTGGAGTGTCACTAGTGCCCTATTTATTATACTTGTGCTCGAATAATCGAATTCGAATAATTATTCGAATAATTTATTCGAATTCGATTTTCGATTATTTGATTATTCGAGTTCCGTAAATTCGAATAATTATTCGAATTCGATTATTCGAGTTCCGAAAATTCGAATAATTATTCGAATTCGATTATTCGAGTTCAGCAAATTCGAATAATTATTCGAATTCGATTATTCGAGGTTTGAAAATTCGAATAATTATTCGAGTTCGATTTATCGAGGTGCGAAAATTCGAATAATATTCGAATTTCGAATACGTGGTTGTTTCGAATGTGGCATAATGATGATTTTTGTGAGCGGCGTTCATTTCGGTGACGATTGTTTTCGATAGCACACCGTCAGGAACTCACCGTAACAAAAACGCATTCAATATCCTACTATTCATAGAAGGGTAGTGTGTGTGCGTGCGTGTTTCCATCAGTCCATCACAACTGGCGTGGGGAAATGGCGTACTGGCGATGCTGACCGCGGCTGATGGCGATCGACTGCTGCCCGAAGCTTCAGCCGTTGGGGTCTCGTCGATCTCGCTGCACACAAATTTGAAGTTCGTTTTTGAAATTATCGGTTGAAGTTGATCGAGCTATTGATTTTGTATGGGGAATTCGTTGAAGCGAATCAATTGTATGACCGGTCTTCGTCAATATTTTCAAAATCTAACTTCACATTTGCATTCTCTGCGACCACAACTGTCATCGATGTCATACACTTGAATACTTTACGGCATTTGCACAATAAACACAAATTTCGACGGAAAATTAAAAAATGAATTCAGATTCGTGTTTAGTGACCTCGATTACCTCAGGCCTGAAGTTTCGATCTTGTTGAGTGATATTTACGAAAAATCGATAATTTGATTAATATCTCTTGATGGCAACCGTTACTGCAAAAACGAACTTAAGATTCGTGTTCAGCGACCTCGATTACTTCGAGCCTGAAGCTCACAGTTTGCATATATGACACGACTATATACCATTTTCAATTGAAATTCAAAGTTTTTCAAATCAAATTCAACGTTGTTACACGGGGAAGATTCCAGAAGAACGTTGAAATTTATTTCAAAAACGTTGAATTTCGGCTGAAAATGCCGTATAACTCTACAATTTGATTGGCTGACGATTCCTGTGAGATAAAGAAATAAACAAATGGAGTGAACGGTTTTTTTCTCAAAGGTTTGCACTTGTGCGTAGATGTTTTGTACACGTTTTTCTGTAGGATTTTTTTTGTAGGATTTTGTTTGCAGGAAAAAAGTTCTCATGTCTTGCCATTTAACGAGTATTGTCAACGGTTCTGAGAAGATATTGAATATCTTCATTATTTGCTTTTTTTAAAGAATTCAAATCTTTTATTTTGTCTCTGGCGAATGTTGCCGTTGAACTTACTTTACTACATTTACTTGAACCTACACAATGCGCTTTTGGAGTGAGTAAACGGTATCAAACGAAATTGGCTAACACAAAAATCGCATCGTCCTTATTAATACATCCCGATGCAAAATTATAGATACCCCCGATTTGTCCATTAGTACCCGATGGGTCTGCTGCCTATGCTCAGCGGTTACCGTCGTATTCCTTACTATCGAAAGCCTCTATAGAAGAATTTTAAGCACGTTATCTCGTCAGTGCGGGATACCACGAGCTTTTATTGAAAATTTAACGAATGGAGACCGGTGCAAAATATAAGTTCCCTTCATAAAAACCTGATTAATCACAAAAGTCCCTACAGACAAAGTAAGATTAGTACTTAATCACCTTTGCTGCAACCATATCGAAAATTCTGTTTTTCGTACTACTGATTAAGTTATCAAGAACAGTTCATTCAACATTGGCTCATGCATGAAGTATGACGTTCTTCAGATCAGAAACCTAAGTGTAAGTGGTTCCATTTTTGCACACTTTGTGTACAAGAATGCCCCACAAGTTCTCTATCAGCGGTGAGATCTGGAGGAAAACTAGACCACTGCAAAAGTTGAATTGTATTGGAGTTGAGCCAACCTCTTATAAACCTTGTGGAAAAGGTACAGAATAACTAACTACAAGGTTCTTATTCGCATTGGCGGGTTTCTTTACTCTATGGTACCTAAAGCATCGATAAGGAACAAATACTTGGGTCTTCACACTGGCTTCTCGCAGGAAATTCTTTGATATTTGTTGGGTTTATAAGTTAATCCACTTTTCGCGCTTTGTAGGCTCTAAATTCTTTGATCTGCGTGCGTCTCAAACAAAAGGGGAGCCTGAGAAGCTTCCTATCAGTCGACCTAGGAGTAAGCTGGTGGTGGCCCATTCTCCTCATAGGACATTGGTTTGGCTCGCTCTAGGTGTGTCTTCATGTTGTTGTGTTGTTGTAATACTTTTTCTGCCGCTTGCGCTTATCGCGAACGTATAGAATAAATAAATAAATAAAATATACCTGCAGTTGACTGCGATACGTATGTGGATGCATTATCTTGTTGGAAAATGAGGTTGTGCCTACGAAGTCTCCTTAAATATGGCAAAAGATCTCGGAGCAATTCCTGGTAGTCTTCACTGTTCATCCTACACGAGACGAACTTCCGAAACGAATGAGACAAGTCCGCATCCAGAAAACGCAGCCCAACCATGAGACTTTCACCGTCAAAGTTGCGCCTAGAGGATACTCTACCTCTTTTCTCAGATATCTCCAGTAGTGTAAAAGAAGTGGAATCTTGATGGGCCCGACGGGTACAGACACTATTCGAGAGATTTGAGGAGAGAGAAAAGCGAGTATTCTACAAGTGCTACTTTGTCGGTGGAAGTCTCATGGTTTCGGCTGCGTTTTCTGGATAGAACTTGTTGCCTTGGAGTTCGTCTCGCGTAGGATGAACAGTGAAGACTACCAGAAATTTCTCGGAGATTACCTTCTGCCATATTTCAGAAGATTTCGTAGGTACGACCTTATTTTACAACAAGATAATGCATCCATACACGTATCGCAGTCAACTACAGGTTGGCTCAACTCCAACAGAACTCAACATTTTAAGTGGCTTAGCTGTTCTTCAGATCTCAACCCAAAACTAGAAAGCTAGTGGGACATTCTTGTACACAGTGTACAAAAATGGAACCAATTACACTTCGTTTTCTGATCTGAAGAACGCCATACTTCATGCATGGGCCAATTTTGAGCGAACTGTTATTGATAACCTAATCAGTAGCATGCAAAATATAATTTTCGATATGGTTGCAACAAAGGTGATGTGACGAAGTACTAATCTTACCTTGTTTGTAGGTACTTTTGTGATTAATCTGATTTTCTATGAAGCGAACTTATATTTTGCACCGGTCTCCATTTCATAAATTTTCAGTTAGACTTCGTGGTATCCTGCACTGATAAGATAAACTGCTTAGAATTCTCCTATAGAAGTTTTCCATAGTGAGGAATACGATGGTAACATTACTGGACCTCGGCAGCGGGTTCTTGGGTACCAATGGACAAACCAGGGGTGAACCTATTTTGCACCGGGTGTATTAAGTTATAAAAAGTTTATTCGATTATTCGATTTTTTCGAATATTCGATTATTCGGAAATTTGAATAACCAAAAAATGGGGTTATTCGATTATTCGGAAATTCGAATAACCAAAAAATGGGGTTATTTGATTATTCGGAAATTCGAATAACCAAAAAATGGGGTTATTTGATTATTCGGAAATTCGAATAAACGAAAAATGGGGTTATTCGATTATTCGGAAATTCGAATAACTAAAAAAATGATGTTATTCGATTATTCGCTCATTCGAATTTTTGAAAAATTGGGTTACTCGATTACTCGGAAATTCGAATAACCGAAAAAATGGGGTTATTCGATTATTCGTTCATTCGAAAAAATTTTAAAAAGCACAAGTATACTATTTATTATGCCACCCCTTGCATTTCTCAGGGTAGAAAAGAGCGGTCAAATACGGTTACTACGAAACACACTTCTTAAACTAATAGAAAACAAACTAATAGAAAAATTAGAAAGAGATTACACATGGATAACATCTAAGGCGAGCTTTCCCAACAAGACAAGCATGGTTTGATGGCGTATCTCTAATCTGATACGAAGGGTAGCTTGGCTCACATCCTGCAGAAGGTTAATAAAAAACAAGCTTGAAAAGTGAGCGCGGTACCATGTTGGGGCTAAAATGCACTCTTATTGGTAAAAATGCAAAGGTCGCCACTACCAGTGCATAAACCCAATACCGGAAATCGATCCTTTGACCACTCTTCTGCAAGTCCTCTCGGCTATCCAATTGCTGTTGCGTTACTGACAGATGCCTCCTGTGCATGTGCCTTCTCGCTTCTACTAGGAATTTATCAGATCCCGCGTTGTAGCAATGCCTGAAGTCTCCGACCGCTGATGCATTCCTGGTGGGTGCCTCGCCTAAATGTGCCTCTCGCTTCAACTAAGAATTTTTCAAATCTTACGTTCTAGCAATGGTTGAAGGTTCAAACCTTTTGCAGGACGATTTCTGAGCACGACAAGCGTATTCCAGGTGTCAGTTTTGCGTTATGAGTTCGAAGTGATGCGTTACAGTTTTTGCCGTTTTTGACCCACCCAGAGGACCGCAAAGAATTTGGTATCCATTGCGGTGTCTTCCCAGACAACGCCCTACAATCCTATATAGGCCGTTTCGAGAATCTCCACGGTCACTTCGTTGACCTTCCTCGTCAGTTGTTCTTTGACATCGAAGTTGATCGATCCTCCAGGACGGAAAGAGGCATTCCATTGGTGACGATTTGAAGTCTAAAATTAAAGCGTAGAGATACCCGTTTGGTGTGCAGATTATTTTATGCGACTGATCTTGGAATTTCACTGGAGCAGTGATTTTGCCGACGGCAAATCTACACGCCACGGTAACGTGTTCTCCGCCAACACATGGATAACAGCCTGATATTTCTGAAGTGGTGATTCAGCAGGGCGCAATTCTTCGTGCTGAAACCATCTGTAGACCTTCGGGGACGACATGCAGCCCTATGGCTGCACCAAAGGCGGTTTTTGCTATTATCTCCTTTTCTTTCGGTAGATTTTTTTGTTGTTGTGACGACGCATTTCTGAGCATTTGTTGAACGTCGCCTCCACTACAGGAAAACGTAGCTTGATTCGTTACTATTGAACATGCAAACACGTTGCTGACAAAGATGCACTTGAACTTCTGGTCTTACTGGGTAGAAGCGCATTGCAGTTGTCTGACAGAGTCCATTAGAGTATGGTACAAGATGCCCTGATACAGTAGGTTTTGTGATTGTGACTCTTCCATTGGTGATTAAGGTCGATGATAGTAGGGGCATTTGGGAAACCATTGATGCTATTAGTGATAACCAAACGTTACTCCATCGGACTGTTTATGCAGGTTGTAGCTGCACTGTATTGCTTTTTGTGCGACCATTGAGTTGTATACATAGATGAGCGTCCATGGAAAAATCCCATAATCACCGTGTAGATTGTCGGCAACTCAGGATGCGTGCAACATCGATATAACAAGCAGCTTGCAAGAAAGAAGAAGCGTCCACCGCTGTTTAGGCACCCACAGCTGGCGGCACAGAAGGTGAAGCCAGGATAATTGTTGGCTGCGTTAGAAAACACGGCGACTTTGTCGGATGGTCTTGTATTGACACGTGCTTCACTGCTGCAACTTCCAGCAAATCGACATCTGTGCACTGATTCCAAATAGAAGAGATGGTCTCTTGTGAAGAACTCGATTTTCTTTTGGCACGTGAAGTATTATGGATTCCCTCGAATCGGATAGTAAGTAGACCGATTATTGAGTCGTGAGGGGTCTTGAATGCCAAGCACGTCTCTTGGTTGAGCGGTTGCAAGGTTATGACGGTAGTTTGATTGATGCAACACGTGTTGTAGATCCCGTGTTGAACACATTCTTCGTCAATTGCCTTAACCGTAACAACATCGGTACAGGATACACTTGTTTTTGCAGAGATAAT
This sequence comes from Heligmosomoides polygyrus bakeri, assembly GCA_947359475.1. Classification (NCBI taxonomy): domain Eukaryota; kingdom Metazoa; phylum Nematoda; class Chromadorea; order Rhabditida; family Heligmosomidae; genus Heligmosomoides; species Heligmosomoides polygyrus. The sequence continues at coordinate 51,803,547 of OX375870.1, forward strand.
CAGAATCGTGAAAAGAACTCTTAGCTGACGTCATGTACAGGTTCTTCTGATTTGATTTAATCGTTTAACTCGCTTTTTTCGTAAGCAGGCACAGTAGGATGTAAGGAAGACCGAGAAGGAATTGTACTACGCGGAGCGGTTGAAGTAGGGCAATGATGAAGAGGCACAGGACTTCAATTCCAGCGGCAATAGCCATTCGATTTTGTGAACAACCGAAACCGGAATAACTAGCATCCGTATGTAAGCGGAGAGAAGGAACTGTCGGCGATGGCCACTTCTCCTTTTTTCACTTTTCACATCAACGAACTAAAAATTGACAAAATTCAGGATGAAAATAAAGAATTGCAATATACACTCTGATAGAGCAAATCATTCTTTCGAAAGCTGTATAGCAGCGCTATGTATTGCGCTTCGCCGACAAAATTCGCAATGAATTGTTGAAAAAACGGTGGGGACATATGGGCCAACCTAATATATGGCATACTATGGGACCCCTGGAGGCTTACCATGGGACCCTAGAACATCTTAATGAAAATGCTTGCGTCATCGGAGGCCAAGGTCATCACGATGGAACCGGAAGACGCCGCCTGTTTCAGCTTCTCGTTCACATTAACTAAGGAGCATGAGCGCTAGATAAAAAGGAGCATAAATTTCCACGTACACCAGCCGAAGTTGTTGAGTGTTGTTTATACATCTGTTTTTAATGGTATCGGGGTGTGCTAGACCTTACTAGATCCAAATTATCTACGTAGTTGACCCTGCCAACAAAGGGAGACCACAGTGAGCTCAGGCACGTATGTTCTGACGAATAAGTAAAATACTGTGGCTTGTATCCTTGTTTTAGGTATCCCCAATGAGTACATATGCGCAACGCATTTCAACATTACTCGTGTCATTTGGCCACCTGAGGTCTTTATAGCGCGTTTCAAGGTTTTAATGCTTCATAATGGAAGCTGTTTTCTTGCTTTTCATTCAGCGCCATGAAACAGTTTGGGTTTTGTACAAGTCTGCTGTAGACCCCAGAAATTCGTATGCGGCGCAAACAAGAGAAGTTTGCTAAGGCACTAATATTTTTGCCATTACCTTCATGTCAAAGACTAAAGAACGGTGGCCTTCATGTCAAAGACTAAAGAATGGTGGTGACACTTTTTTGCTATACTGCCAATATTTGGATAACATCACATCTTATGTGCCATATAAGGAGAAATGGATAAGTGCTTTCGTGTTATGGGCAGTCCAAGACCAACAAGAGCATGACCGAGAAACGTTGTGTGATCTGACTTCTTATCGATGTCTAATTGTAAGATCACCTGACAGGAGCAAATGTGTTGCGAAGTGTTAGCCAAAGCGCAACAAGCGTACGCAGCGTGTCCTCCATGTTTCCTCAAGGAAAGCTTCACGAGTTGATGTTTTTCATGTTTCTGGGCCAGATAAGATTGCAAGGAAGAACAATCTTGAGCATCCAAACCTCTCACCCGCTCGTCGTTTTGGGAGCCCTGAGAGATGGGTGGATTAGCGAATAAACTTCCAGTTAGTAGATTCAGGTTTTCGTTATGCGTCTCAACAGTCGCCGAAACGCTTCAGTCTATTAGGTGTATGATCGAGTAGATAACAGTATCCGAATCCAGGAGCAAATCTAGGGCATGCAAAGACGATGAACGGGTCGAAGCGTTAGATAGCTCAATAAGGACTGATCAACCTTACGACCGTGTTCGGCACAGAAGCACATAAAGGAAACAACACGCTTTTCTATAAACATACGCTCAATCCGGATTGACAAAAAAGCCATTTTGCAGGTTTGTACAGGGATGTGGAAGGCAAAGACTCTCGAAAGGAGTCTCGAGGGATAGGTGCTCTTAATGACCAGGCCGTACGTAAGTGTTCACCTGTCTGCAGAGGAGTCCTGTAGTGGTTCGAAAAGGTAGGCCTACCCTTGCTTCGACAAACTCCTCCACAGTGCGTGCATTGTTCTACAGTTAGGAATCTATACCCATGTACCCTGCCACGCAACAAGCTACATATTTGACCGTCTCTATGTGACATCAACTGTGTAGCTTAATTCTGAGGTAGCAGCGAAGGCAACTGCACCACATGGTGACCCTGATCTTCCAACCCCGGCGAGGAATGCACCATGGAAACAAGTCGAGCTCTGCACTCTAGGAATAAGAATTAACTTAATTTCCAAGGAAAGCATAGAAATGCTACCAAAGGATCCACTGTGATGTCCAAGCAGAGGACCTCGGAGTGGAGGTGGAAAATTTGGAGCACGAGGTACAATCATCTGTGCACAAATAAACATTATATTATGCGTTCTGGATCTAAAACAAAGGTCCCAATGTCGAGCAGACGGCTCCTCTGTAGAGAACAAGAGATCAAGCAGAGATTTAAAGGAGCAAAGGTGAGGCGAAAAACAAGAACAGCGGAAAATTGGTTCGTGAGGTCCAACTCGACTCGAAACTTCCGCATCTGATTGAAAGTGTAAGCCCTTTTGTGACCAAGGCTCTTGAAGGTTCAGTTTCTGTTGCATTAATGCTTCTTCTTTTCCGTGTGGTATTGTGGAAAAGGGATTATGCGGCGATCTGGCGGCTCCATCGCGCTCCATCGCATATGGAGTGAAAGGGAGACGTCGTATGTAGCATCTACAATTCCTGGACTTCTTATAGAATTATCGATGCTTGGCCTTTGAAAAACAATGCAAATCCTAATTTGCATACTGTGCCGTATCTGCACTGTTGAAAAGAAAATCACATTCGAATGGCATCCATAGAATATTCGAATAATTGTGCGCTTTTGACAATGTTCGAAAAATTGAATGGCTTCGGATGCCTAAAAATTTTGAATATCCGAATTCGAATATATACGAAAAAGCGGTTTCTCTGAATATTTGAATTCAAATACATTCAATAAACGCGATTTCTTTGAATATTCGTACTTGATCACATCCGAAAAACGATTTTTTGAAAATTCGAATTCGGATGAATTCAAGCACAACTATACACACATTGAGCCAACGTCTTCGGAACCAGACGTCATCCAACGTGCGTCAGGATTCAATAAACGTGATGGAGACGTCTCACAACGTTCGTTAAGATTCAGTAGATGTTCCGCAGACGTGCTCAACGTGCGTCGAAATTCAGAAGACCTGCCACACGCGTCGCACAATGTGCGTCGGGATTCAGAAAACGTACCGCAGCCGACAATACCGGAAATACCCAGGGCAACGCAATGTGTACTAAGCGTTTATTGTAAATGAAACACGTACGCCATCATCATCATTTTCAATAGCGTTTGCCCCGCTTGGTGGCGGGGTCCGCTCTTCTGGTGTGGTGACGCCAGCTCTCCCGATCAAATGCTTGATCAGGGTGCACACCAGCCATCCTTAAGTCCAAATGCAACGTATCTAGTCAACGTTGCTTCGAGTGTCCTCTGGGCCGCTTTCCAGGCACCTCAAGGTTCAGGCCTATCTTCCGAACGATGTCGTCATTAGCGCGGAGGACGTGGCCGTACCATCGAAGACGAGCTTCGCGCAGCTTCTCGGTAACGGCGCGACACCGAGCCTCTGTCGTATGGTGTCGTTGCGAACGCGGTCCAAACGCGTAACTCCACCCGTCCACCGTAGCATTTTCGTCTCCATTACACTGAGGCGGCTTTCAATTTTCTTCGTCACGGGCCAGCACTCAGCACCGTACGTCGCTATAGCGACTGCTCTATAAACCTTCGATTTGAGGTGCTCAGGTATTGTCCTGTCGCAAAGCACCCCAGTTAACGAGCGCCATTTGGACCAGGCTGCACTCACACGTGCGCTCACCTCCAACTTTAGGCTGCCATCGGACGTGGTCATTGAGCCGAGATACTTGAACGATGTAACTCGTGAGAGCTCAGTACCATTGATCTTAATAGATCCGTGCTCAACCACATTCGTCGTCAAGTACTCCGTCTTTTTGACGTTTAGCTTGAGACCGAATAATGCCAAGCGATCGCACCACGCCTGTGCCTGTCGCTCGAGTTCGGTTTTATCTTCGCAGGCAAGCATGACGTCGTCAGCATAGAGCAGCGTCCAAGGTGCCGCCCTCTGGAGATCTCGTGAGATCGCATACATCACGACGACGAAGAGCAATGGGGATAGCGCAGATCCCTGATGCACCCCTACAGAGATGGGAAATTCTGTCAAGGTGCTCGCTGGCGCTCGCACTCGACTCCTTGGGCAAGAGTACAGAATGCGCACCCACTCAATAAGCTCTTCAGGGATACCATGTTCTCGCAACGCGTACCATATAACATCTCGCGGAACGCGGTCGAAGCCCTTCTCCAAGTCCAGGAAGGCAAAATGAGACGAACAGCGTGAATGGCATCAACAATGCCACAGCCAGAGACGGAACCACACTGATTCGTGGAATGCTGGACGACATCCCGGATACGTCCATCGACAATTCGCTCAAAGATTTTCATGGTGTGCGAAAGAAGGCGAATTGCACGGTAACTAGCGCAGTCCGCAGAACTGCCCTTCTTCTGCCAAATCGGGATGGTCGTATTTTGCTGCCAGCTCTCGGGCACTTTCTTCTCAGCAACAACCTGATTGAAAAACGCTGTCAGCCAGTCAGCAGATCAACAGCGAAGAAGCGCGAAGTGCGCCGTTCGCGCACACTCGAGGCTTGCCGATGCCAAGTAGCGGTCTACGGAGAAAATGTCCGGATCTCGTGGTAAGCGTTGCTTGCGGAGAAAATACGTGGGTGTACCACGCACTTCGACAAGCTTAACTATATTGTGTTTCATAGAAACACTTTAAAGTAGCTCACGGCTTACAATAGTGGCTAAAAAGAAGAATCGTTACGAAGTAAGCATTTCTTATCCAAGATGCATGCTTACTCCGCATAATGCAAAAAGTCGGAAAAATCCTTTTACCTGCACAGTGGCAGCGGCCCCAAATCTTGCTGAGTCAGACATCTTCATGGATATGCAACTCCTGCATAGATATGTAGACGGAAACTTCACTCTTGTTTTTCACTTCCAATTGTAATCACAGCACTGTCCTCTATCATTCGATCAAGTGCAGATATAGCAGTGGACGTACGCCCTTTTCGAGAAGTGCCAATCTTTGCTGGTGTGTATTCTTACGTCATTTATTAGTGAAGTTTAAGCGATTGGAAACGACCACGTTGCCCTTTTTGAGTATGTGGATGAGATCTTCTCACGAGTAAAACAGGCAGTCCCTCAATTTCTCACGCCCCCTCCACGACGAAACGAGAAAACACCGTTTCCCTGTTCTCGTGATTACCAATGCCTTGTTGAACAGGTTTGAATGCATTAACGGCAACCGTTCGGTGGTCGCGGATATTTTCTCCCTGGCTGCGGGCAGTCTCTTGCAGCGAAACAGACACGGCGTCGTTCGAGCATTCTCTCTCGTAATCGCAAGCGGCAGGTGCAATGTACTCTTTCTAGTCGGGACCTACAGCTGCTGTTGGCTTTCCCTCCTTCTGTCTGCGCTCTAGCTGATCCCCGCCACGGCCGGCAAGAGAACAGACGGAACTCTGCGGCGGCAAATCAGCAACGGCGACAATACAAATGTGAATCATTATTGCTGCTGTCGCACTTGCGGCGCTGGGGCGACCGCCGCAAAACGAGCGGGGTAAGTTATCTGGCCTAGCAAAGCCGAGTGCGTCACGGCCCGCCGCGGGTATCCAAGCTATTCTTCATGTGCCCAGCGAATTAGGATGACGTACTGACAACTACATGCAGAGGAAGGGCGAATCGGATGTTAGATGTTGAGGCATCTAATAGGGCAGACATGCCGCATCTGCGCTCGAGACACGCCTGAAATGTGGCCGTCTAGAATGGGACTCTCTTAGCTTGAGCAGGTTTTTGTAGTTGCTCGGAATGGTTCTCACCGCGTGAGCACAGGAGAGTGCATAACTATGCAAGGGAAGGAAGTCAGGGATCTGGCCGATCTAATTTGCCAGTTTTAAGGTGCACGGCCTGTGCAGTGCGAGCACAACGCCACCAAGAATATGGCATCTCCTAAGAAGGAAAAGCTTAGAGCAGTCAAATGTGGATATATATATATATATAAGGGAACGTTCCAACGCTGTTTTCTTTTGATCATGGATAAGATGGGAGTGGGAGGGAACGTTCCAAGTCGAAATAGTGAAACGGATCAGAATTGATCACAGCTTGATCGCATTCGTTTACATAATTGTGGGGTTCGTGACAAATACTGAACGCCTAGGATTTGCTGAACTGAAAGCTGTAATAATCTTCTGGATGTTTGCTCCAAATCTGAAGGTGCCTTTTCATGAACAGGCGTAGACGTTTTTGTTCTTTTTCTTCTCTTTTTTTTAGATCCAAGTGTGCTTGAATACTCGATACTATTGTTGAGCCCAAAATAGATAGGATATAAGATAACTAACCATACTGCCTAAATGCAGCTTCATAACATCAAAGGTGACAGGTTTGGGGACAAAGGTGAAGTCATCATCATTTTCATTAGCGTCTGTCCCGCTTGGATTGGAAAAGCAAATACGGTACCCTGCTAGGGATAAAATCCACTCACATTGATAAAAATGCAAAAAAGGCCGCTACCGATGCATAAGCCCAAGCCTCGGAATCGATCTCTTTGTCGCTCTCCTGCAAGTCCACCGCGCTATCCACTCCGCCATCCGATCGGTGCTGGTTTCCTGATGGATGCCTCTTCTAAACGTGCTTTCTCGCTTATCTTAAGAATTTGCATAATCTCGTTCTAGCAATTTTTGAAGCTCCAAACCTTTTGCAGGATCATTTCTGAGCACGGCAAGGGTATTCCAGGTGTCAGTTTTGCGTTATCAGGCCGCAATGAAGCGGTACAGTCTTCACTTCATGCTCAACCATGCACAAGTTCGGATGAGGTGCTCAGTAAAATGTGGATCCAAGCCAACATTCTTCGAGGTCACAGGAATACTTAAGTTAGTCTATAACATTCACAGCTGCATAAGGAATACTCTACAACAACGTCACAATGTAACCTCAGAATTCAGCTGGCCGGATTTCACGCACATACTCAATGTCTATATGCAGTGGTGCAAAACCATTCTCATAACGGTGCTAGCGATTGGGGGTGCTCTTGTAATCACATACCTCTATTTAGCATCGCTATTTAAAAATATTCTATGCAGCTGCCTCGCCAAAATCATCAAAGTGAATGGATTTCTAGTAAAAGCCTCACTTAGAATGCTTTATTAGGCATCCGAGTCACATCTTCTAGCTATTCAAAGATTAAGCATAGCATAGCATTTAAGCCAGAAGAATGTGGAAAAAACACTCTAAAACATTCGTCGTATGGTGCATTGTTTCAGGATCATGGCGCAGAGACCTCCCGCTGAAGATCTAATGCGTAAGCGAAGAGCTGAAGAGCAGAAGCTCATCGACACGCTCAAGTACAGGCGGTCATGTGTGAAGCTTGCCCCAACCTTGCCAACAGAAGAAGAAGTGCAAACCAAGATCCGCACTTTCATGAAAAGGATCATCAACCTAATCAAAACCAATGACACACAGAAGACATTTGCAGAGGTGCAAGGAAGCCGCCCCAGACTCTACGCGAGGGGGAAGCCACTCTCTACAAAGCGAAAGTGGAAAACGTATTCCTGAAGACGAGTCACCTAAAGGATTGCCTGTGCAGTGCCGTTGAGGGACTTGCGATGATGCACGAAACGTACAAGTGCCTCATCCTCGCAGAAGCAGCAAAGAAGGACTCGATGCAGAAACTTTACCAGGAGGACGTGGAAGGTATGACGATCGAGCCAGTATTTGCCAGCGATTATGCTCGTAGAGAGATAAAATTTCTGGACGAACTGCTAAAAAATATGGAGAGCGAGATAACATCCGCGAACGTGCAGATCAGCATCGAAGTCCATACCAGCCCTCTCAAGGAATTTTCCGAGACGGTAGCTAGCCTCCAGAAGACCTTACAAGAGGGCATAGCTAGCCTCAAGGAACAAATGGAGAAGGCGGAAGTAACGGTGGCGGAAGTAGTGGAGCGAGTGGACTCACTAGCATGCAGCGTCGAGAACTCGAAGGAGCATGCCAACAAGGGTTCCTTCACCGAAAATCCGAGTAACCAACGAGGTGTGCAGGAGGAAGCAAAAACCTCTGAAGAGACGAGCGCGTCCAATGCTGCGACCGTAGCTGACACTGACGTCAACGATGGCTCCGTTGTCAACCGCTCTGAGGGCGAGATTGAGGAAGACCTGCTCGATCTGGACTACGAAGGAGAGAACGGCGTGCCGTCGCACATGAAAAAGATACCCGCCATATGGGCCCTAATAGGAAGGATGATATGGTGCAATTTCAAAGGGATGAGGTGCATAGACCACGAGGTATGGATGCTCGGGAAAACCCAAGGAGAGTCGACGCAAGGTCGTTTAGTGAGAGCAGACGGCAGTTGGTGGCTGAAATTGAAAGCCTCAGAACGGCCCTGCGTCTGAGTTCCCACATCCCGAAGAGGGAGTTCACCTTTATTTCGATGCTGAAAGACAGGGAAGCATTCCTGCGCTGTGCATTCTGCGACGAGAAGTGCCTACATTACAGCGACTGCTGTCCTGTGTTCAGTGACATAGCATCGAGAGAGGATAGGATTTGGTGCAGAAACTGTCTGGATACTAAGCATTCGACCGGCCGATGTCACCGACGTCAAATGAAATGCAAATACTGCAGCTTGGAGAAGCACCACAGCGCTTTGTGCACTGTACCGAGAACATTGAGAAAAACCAGAGAAAATTGGAGTACCTCCAAGAAGCTCTCAAGTGACTCGATCAACCGTGCGAACCATCAACATCAGGCGGCTGGCAGTATCACGACCGTGAGTTAAATTAGAGGAACAATTTCTATTTGTAATGATAAATTCCTTGTAGAAGGAATTTCGTTATCAATAGTAATATCTCTTTCTCACAACGTTTGTTTGAAGATTGCGGAATGGAATGCTCTGATACGCGCGCATATAAGCCCGGTGACGGCTCGAGCTCGACACTCGACATTGGTGCAGCAGCGACGACGAGGATCTGTTGCAGTTCATGCTCTATTTTCTTGAAATCGCTTTTCCATTCAATAGTTTGTGATCTATTCTAGGTTATTAGAATCATTAGGTCTTTAGAATATTTCCTATGTAACTCTATTCGTATCGCGGCCGATTGTTGTTATTTTATAAAGGTTTAATATTGGTTTTAATTTCCCAAGTTTGAGGTTGTCCGGCAATAAATCTGTGTGATCTACCGCGTGGCGACAGAAGTACGAGTGCTCGAATTCGCAAGTGTCCCGTTTACGCTTTGATGTCCACATCGGATGTGTGTTTCTCTTACTATGAGGCTAGTAAATTTGTGATTTGTTGGAAGTAGGATTGATTCTTGTGTTGCCTTGGCTAGTGTCGAGCTTTAATAGCTGCCATCGTCTTGGAGTGTCCGCCAGTCGTCGTGCTCGACGTCTCCAGCCCTCGACGTCTCGTCCGCCGTTCGGGACCCGCAGGTAACGCCGGTCCTCTGACCGGCCCCGTTGCCCCTGACTTGGCACACGCCACAGGGGCAGGGCCGGCCATGGCCGGCGGGTTGTCGGCTTTGCTTGGCCCTGGTAGTCGTGGGTGCGGTCTTCCCCCTAACTCGTAGGTCTTTTGTAATTGTCATGTATCTTTAATCATATTAGCTTAGAGTATCATAAACATATAACCTTAATAGTTTAATTGCTTAACTAAACTGGTCTATCGGTTCCATGTCTGGTCGAAGTATGCAAGAGTGTGAGCCAGTCTAATTCCAGGGGGACCGCCAGAGGTCGGGGGACGCCTCGACAGAAGGGGGGTACCCCTGGGGCAAGAGTCGAGTCCAGTGCTCACTGCAGGGTGTTCCATGGAAGTGTGCTGGAATGGGTTCATGTCTTAACAACTGGCATCGTGGATCCGCACAGGGCCTATGGGCAGTAATACCGCGTGGTCTTAGGGCGGGCAACCTTAGCGAGCGGCGGATCCGGAAGGGCTCCAAGCCGGGGCGTAGGTGGCGTCCCCCCTCTCCGCCGATGCTTCGACGGGGGGTCGATCACCCGCGTCACGACATGGTGCATCGGACCGAGGTTCTTCGTAGGGAAACCCACGGAGGGCCCTTGTGATCGAACCTTCCATCCGCTCGCAAGCTACTGAGCTGAGCTCAAGCCGCGTACGGTGCGAGTACGGAATTGGACTAGCGAGTTCAGGAGAAGCTGATGTGTGCGGCGTACGCTATAACTGGGGTACTGCCTTCCTCACGTCTTGTAGCCGTGTCCTCTTACCTGCGGAGCCTCGAGTGGCAGGAGCCGACGCAGGGACAGCCGTTATACGTCGAGGCACAAGTGCTACGGTGCGCACAAAGAAAGAGTAGAGAGCAGCCTAAAGCTGCTAGGAAACCCCTCAAGGACCAAGTCGCAGTGTCAAAGAAGCATGCTAACTGACATGACACCGGGATTCCCCAGGTAAAACAACTGGTCAGGGCTCGAGCAGAATCAGCTTACTGACGGTTGTCTGGTACGTTACCTTAGCGGCATTATACGGTGCAAACCTGCCGCCGGTGTACTCCGAGCGCAACTTGTCTTGGTCCTTGGCCTTAGCTACGAGGCGCCGTGCCGTGGAGCCCTCCTGTTCAGCTATCTCATTTCACACTCGCACACCCATACATCAAGCCCTCATATTCCATTTTCAACACCATTCACCTTCCATGTCTACACATGTCACAACTTGCAGTCGTGCGCTTACGTATCGCTTGCTTCGTATGACCGTGCTTTCGGCGGGGGAGGCTCCTGGCCAGAGTCCTCCCTCAGGGTACTCCACTCTTAGTTTGTTTGTTTTAGACTCGGGTACCGACAATACCACCTCCTGTCATTAACGCTCAATACACCCACGCTAGCAATGCCATCAATCACGACCTGCGAGGCCAACCTGACCAAGGCGTTTACGGCTCTAGCAGTCGCAAAAGGTAAAATTCATGCATCTCTTATAACACCTGTAGATGCAAGCGACAGTAATCAGCCCCAAATTCTCGACGCGCGCCGCCTTAACATCCAGGCGGCCATTGCGGACCTAACATCTGCCATCCGCACGGTGCAAAAGCGACGTCAAGTGTTCCTGTCTACAGTCGAAGCGTCTGCTGATCAAGAAGCAGATAATGCGGCGTACGAAAACTATATGCAAGAAACGCCCGTAAACGACGCAGTGGTTGAGGCAGAGTCAATCCTTAGCACGCTGAACCATAGCCTCGATGAAGTGCAGCTGCTGATCGAGCGTTGTCGCTTAGCGCAACTTTCTGAAATGACGCACAGTTCCAACGCTGGCACAGAGGCTTCAGCTTCGCTCGAAACCACTGCCTCGCATACGAGCCAGCAGCAAATCCTCACAGCCCCTCAGTCGCCTTTACAAGCGCAGCTTTCGCTTAACTCCACCATTTCAGCGGCTACAGCCATCCCACCGCCGCAGCTGCCATACTGTACCACCATCCAGCTTAGTAAATATAAGCTAAAGCCATTCGATGACGACATTACTCAGTTCCAACGTTTCTGGGGCGCGTTTCAGCTGGCCGTACACAACAATCCCAACATTCCACCGTTGGAAAAGTATTACATTTGCAAAGTCTATTAACTGGCGACGCCTTAATGGTGCTAGACGATGTGGACCCTGCTGATAACAACTACTTTGAGTTGGTGAGTGCACTTAAAAGGCGGTACGATTGTCCTCATACGACGCGTGCCGCTCTACATGTGCAGCTCCAACAGCTTCCTCAAGCAGGCAACACGGGTCCTTAACTTCGTCGCACCTGGTCTCGCCTTACGGCTATACTACATGGTCTTCGTAGGCACGAAGACTTCCGTACGGTGCTACCGCTCCTTGACTTAGTCAAGAGCAAGTTTCCAGACGGAATACGCGAGAAGTTGCACGAACTTGAATATCAAAGCAACTCGCAATTCGACCTAGACCAAATTATGCGCAAACTCGACCACATCATCATATCTAAAGAAAGGTATGAAAATTCAACGACGCTTGGTCGTCACTTTGCGGTAAACATGTCGCACTCAACACGTAAGCCATCGCGATCCCCAACGCGTACTGATACCGAGCCAAATACGTGCTGCTTCTGCAGCTCTGAATATCATCGCTCTACGCGTTGTACTTTAGATGCTCCGTATCAACTTCGACGTAACATCGTACGCATGCGCGATCTTTGCTGGAAGTGCTTACGTCATGGTCATACTTCTAGTTCCTGTGCGTATCGCGCTTGCCCTCTTTGCGGAGGGGACCACCATCGTCTCCTCTGCAGGACAGCAGAGCGTCGAAACAGATCTAACAGCGCTTCCGTCAAAGAACACGCAGCCGAAGTCAAGAACGACGCACTCGCGAACGCTACAGACATCGATCGCCGGCAAGGTACTCGTCGCGAAGTTCATCACGCGACGACCGTCATTCACGACGCTACCGCTCAAGCAGTGGTGAGTCACGATCAAGATCTACCAGCCGAAAATGAGCCAGTAGCTCCCACTATAACACTAGAACTAATAGCATCGCGCTCTCCATCGCGCGTTTCGTTTCGTTCTCCCGTTAGGGAGCGCTCAAATTCGCCAAAACGTCGTAGCCCATCTCCTTATCCATCTCAGTATCATGCTTCCGAGTCTGAAGCTGAGGCGGAAAAGGTCTTACACTTTTACAATAACAATAACATTTTCTCAGTTAACAAACGTAATCCAGCTTCTTTAATGCTTACCAAAGCTAAAACTATAACCATAACACCGCCTGTTTCGAGAATGTTATTCTACTCCTCGATTCAGGCGCTCAAAACAGTTTCGTTTCAGCAAGTTCAGCTCGACGTTTAGGCCTTAAAATTACTGACAACAAACTTCGTACTTATGTCATTTTCGGTGGTGAAACCACCTCTGAACTTTCAGGCGTCACAGAGATTACTCTTGTCGACTCTCTCGACAAAGAGTTCAGATTGGAACTCACGACCAAGGAAGTCATCACCTTGGCACAACATCCCCCATCTCTTCCACAGGAAGACCTCGACTTCATCCATGATCACGGATTTACTACACCGTTATGTCGAGACCCACGGATCTCCCTCGATAGAGAGCCTTCGGGTTCTCTTGTTAAGAGGGATCTCGGGCCGCTTGTCGCAGGGCCACGTGGCGCGTCCCCGGGTGGTGGATAGGGGAATTAAACGCGAACCAAATGCGACCGTGTACTGCCCAGAGACGCAGGTGGGATGCAGGGGATGGACTCCTTGCTCCTGCTGTGTCGGGTCGATGCGTTCCTTGTGCGTGGGAGCGGCATGTTCGTGCACAGTGTGCGTGGATGTGTCCGTGACTGTGCGGATTGTAACTGTGTCGGCTCGGCCAAAAGCTTGCACTCGGTAGACTGGGAGTACATGTAAGGCGATTCGAGGCCGCCTTAAGTCTCGCCCCGTCCCTTCGGGCAGTCTGGCTGGCTGCCCGGAGTACCCCGCCCGCACGACAGAGCCTGACTAGCTACCCGTGTTGTATTCCAGTCAAACACAGCAGCACTAAAGGGCCTCATTCCCCTGACCCCGAAAGAGCCCCCATTTCTGCAGCGATGGGAAGGACGAGTACGGAGAGGCTGCTAAAATCTCAGGGCCTAACCAGGCTGCGCAAACTGAGAAGGACTAGAATGACGATCTGTACTTACAACGCCCGCACGCTTGCGTCGGAAGCATCCGTCGAGGACCTGATGATGCAAGCCAGGAAGATCAAGTACGACGTCATCGGACTGACCGAGACGAGAAGACACCACCCCCTACACGCCGCCTACGACTCCGGAGAAGAACTGTTCCTCGGAACATGCGACAGCAGGGGAGTAGGCGGCGTTGGTGTCCTCGTCAACACGCACTTGGCCATGAACATCGATTCGTACGAGTCTCTGACAAGCCGAATCGGACGTCTGCGACTGAAGCGATGTGGCTCCGTGCCAGCCTTGACTGTGTTCGTCGCGTATGCCCCAACATTCGACTACGACGACGAAGACGTCGAGGCCTTCTACGTGGAGCTGGAAAAGTTCTATAAGGAAGATCACACCTTCTACAAGGTGATCGTCGGCGACTTCAACGCCAAGATCGGGCCACGAAGGTCACCGGAAGAACTTCACATCGGAACCCACGGTTTGGAGTGGAACGAGCAAGGTGAAAGGCTGTCTGAGTTTATCATGTCGACCAAGACCATCCATGGAAACTCGCAGTTCCAGAAGCCTCCCTCCCTACGATGGACCTGGGAATCCCCCGGTGGCCAGTTCCACAACGAGATCGACCACATCATCTTCAATCGCAAGTATTGCCTGACCGATGTCTCCGTTGTCCCCAAGTTCTTCACGGGATCGGACCACCGCCTCCTTCGCGCGAGGTTCCGCTTTTCGCGTCAAGGAGAGAAGGCCGCGAAGTTCAAGAAGAGGAATCCCAGAACGACCATCAACTGGGATCTCTACACCTCTCTTGTCGGCCTTTGGGAAGATGCCGTCATGGACAACGTCGACGAGGAATACGATCGCTTCGTGCACCATCTCCACGATAGTGCTAAGGGAGCCGAGAGCTTAAAGACCACCAAGAGAAGCCTGTCTCCGGAAACTCTTGAGCTGATACGCCAGCGTGGAGCAGCACGAGCGTCAGACAACTACCAACTGACGTCCGAGCTTGCAAAGCTATGCAGAGCGGCGATAAAGGAAGATCTCAAAGAGAGAAGGGCGGAAGTGTTGGCTGAAGCAGCAGAGGCAGGGCTGAGCATCCGCAATGCCCGCCGGAACTTCGCCAACTTCAAGACCAAGATGACCGCTCTCCGACGTCCTGACGGAACCATCACCTCTTCCAGAAGGACCATGGAGAAAGTCATCCACGACTTCTACTCCGATCTCTTCGATAGCCACGTCCACCTGCCCCCACGCCATCTTCCGCAGGATGGATACGTCGTCCCCTCTGTTCTCTCTTCCGAAATCCGACACGCCATCTCGTCGGTGAAGAAACGTACAGCACCCGGTTCTGACAGGATCAGAGCTGAACACCTGAAGAACCTCCCGCCAGCGCTCATCAACACCTTGGCGCGGCTCTTCACACGCTACCTGTCCGAATGCAAGGTTCCATCTCAGTGGAAGACCAGCAAGACCGTTTTGCTGTACAAGAAGGGAGACGTGCACGACATTGGCAACTATCGCCCGATCTGCCTGTTGTCCGTAGTCTACAAGCTGTTCACTCGAGTCATCCTGAATAGGATTAGTAGAACGCTGGACGAAGGACAGCCATGCGAACAAGCAGGATTTCGGAGAGGATTCAGCACGATCGACCACATACACACCATTACGAAGCTCATCGAAGTGTCGCGAGAGTACAAGCTGCCGCTGTGCCTTACGTTCATCGACCTGAAGAAGGCATTCGACTCCGTCGAGACTGAAGCGGTCATGGAAGCCCTGCTCACCCAGGGCGTTCCTACTCAGTACATCAGGGTCCTTCAAGAGCTGTACAGTGGATTCACGACCAAGATCTCACCATTCTACAACGACGTCGTCATTGACGTGAAGAGAGGGGTTCGACAAGGGGATACCATATCCCCGAAGCTCTTCAGCGCCACCCTCGAAAACGTCATGCGCGAACTAGAATGGGAAGACATGGGAGTGAAGGTCGACGGCCGGCAACTGCACCATCTTCGCTTCGCTGACGACATCGTGCTCATAACACCGAGCATCAGTCAGGCGGAACGAATGCTGACCGACTTCGATCGTGTATGTGGAAGCGTTGGACTGCAGCTGAATCTTACGAAGACGATGTTCATGAAGAACGGATGGGTTTCTGATGCCCCATTCTCGCTCAACGGAACGAACATCTCCGAATGCTCCAGCTATGTGTATCTGGGTCGCGAAGTCAACATGGCCAACGACCTAGCACCAGAGCTGAGCAGGAGGAAACGAGCGGCTTGGGGAGCTTTCAAGAGCGTCGAAGAAGTCGCGAAGAAGACGAAGAACGTCCGACTCCGTGCCCACCTATTCGACTCCACTGTTCTTCCTGCCCTAACATACGCCTCAGAGACCTGGGCTATACGAAAGCAGGATGAACACGCGATCAGCGTCGCGCAGCGTGGAATCGAGAGGACGATGCTCGGAGTGACACGACTCACGCAAGTGAGAGAAGGCCTTCGGAGTTCCGAGCTTCGCCGACGTTCGAAGATCAGAGACGCTGTCGCATGGGCCAAGTCGTCGAAAATTAGGTGGGCCGGCCACGTAATGCGATTCGCAGACACCCGCTGGACGAGAGTCGTCACAGATTGGATTCCGCGGGATGTCAAAAGAACACCAGGACGCCCACCAACGCGTTGGTCGGACTTCTTCGTGAAAGCCCTGAACGACCGATATGACGCTCTTCGTGTCCCTCGAGCGAGGAGGATCCATTGGACCACTCTGGCACGCGACAGGGACGAATGGAGACGCTGCTGGCGCCCGCTCGAGCAAGTCGATGATCAACGGGACGACAGGTGATACAGGTGATATGTCGGGACGGTTCTGTCGTTTCCGATATCCTTATCGGGATTGACTATTACTGGGACGTCATCTCCCAGAGGCACCAATTTGCCTGCCGTCGGGTATGGTCTTAAGCCATACTCGTTTCGACACCGTTGTTTCAGGCAATTCGGTTTTTTGGAAGAACCGGCGGAGCTCATCGACTCCGCATCAGCGCTCACATCATCAGAGTGGGACGAAGACGCTGTCCAGAGACTCTGGTCGCTCGATGCAT
This sequence comes from Heligmosomoides polygyrus bakeri, assembly GCA_947359475.1. Classification (NCBI taxonomy): domain Eukaryota; kingdom Metazoa; phylum Nematoda; class Chromadorea; order Rhabditida; family Heligmosomidae; genus Heligmosomoides; species Heligmosomoides polygyrus. The sequence continues at coordinate 51,820,295 of OX375870.1, forward strand.
TAGGCATCACCGACGACCATGATCCGTCCGTAGACCGTGAACTCGAAAAACGTATTCTGGACAACTTCAATAGTACTTCTAAACTCGTAAAAGGTCATCTCTGTGTTCAGTTTTCGTGGAAGGAGGATCATTCTCCTCTTAAAAACAACAAAAACTTAGCATATTGTAGACTTTTAAACCAATTTCAGCGTTTAAGCCAGACCAAAGCCTGGCAACAATACATCAAGCTCATCGATGAACACATTTCAGCTGGGTTTGTTGAAGACGTCGATGAGATTACGTATGACGCTCCACGCGTCTATTACATACCACATCAGGTCGTCCATAAAGAGTCATCAGCCACGACCAAATTACGAGTCATGTTCGACGCTTCTTCCAAAACGAAGGGCGCAGTCAGTCTTAATGACTGTATTTATCAGGGTCCTACTCTGTTACCAGAGCTGATCGGTATCCTTTTGCGTTCACGCCTACATCGCTATTTTCTGATAGCTGATGTAGAAAAAGCTTTCCATCAAATCAGACTTCAAGCATCACAGCGTGACGCAACGCGTTTCCTCTGGCTCAAAGACTCATATTTACCACCATCTCCATCAAACCTGCGCATCCTTCGGTTCACCCGTATACCTTTCGGCATTAACGCGTCACCGTTTCTTTTGGCGGCTTCTATCCAATACTATCTTCGTAGGGAGTCTTCGCCCCTCGGGGACGAGATCCTACATAACACGTATGTGGTTAACGTCGTCTTGGGTGCGTCCTCGCACGAAGAAGCCATCCAAAAATACGCTACGGCCAAAACCATCTTCAATAAGATGCACATGAACCTTAGAGAGTTCTTGTGTAATTCGTCAACTGTCAACGCTGCCATCGCTGACACAGACCGCGCTGTTGACCCAGCCAATGCCACTCTGCTGGGACTCAAATGGCATCCCGTAAGGGACACGTTGGTTGTTCCCATCAAAACCACACAAATCGCGGTTAATAGCAAGCAAACTGCTTTACGCGCTTTGGCGTCAACATACGATCCTCTAGGGTTCCTAACTCCTTTCTTAGCACCACTTAAAGTCTTCATACAGGACTTGTGGGCTGAAGATTGTGGTTGGGATACGCCCTTAACACAAGCGCAACAACAGCAATGGTCCCATCTTCTTGCTAATCTTCGTGGTTCAATTCCACCCTTACTACGGTCTATTTTGTCAGCGCCAACGCTACAGTGCTCATACCAGCTTTGCGTGTTCGGAGACGCCTCCAAGCGGCTATACGCGTGCTGCGCATATCTACTCTGTCGCAGCTCAACATCCGCGTTTTCTACACTGCTAATGGCCAAATCGCGTCTAAACACCATCAAACCGCTCACCGTTCCACGATCGGAACTGCTGGCTACGCTTATTAGCGTTAAATTGGCACAATACCTCGTTGGGCAGCTTGGCCTTCCAATATCCGCGGTTCACATCTTTTCAGACTCGCTTATCGCGATACACTGGGTACATACCACCAAAACCCTCAAAGTGTTCGTCCAAAATCGCGTAACAGCCATTCGTAACGCTGTGACTGCGCTAACGGCTCAAAACATCCCGATCCGCTTCCATTATGTTGCTTCCGAGGACAATCCGGCAGACTGCGCCACTCGCGGTCTTGCCACGAAGGAAGCCCACAACCACATGTGGTGGAGCGGTCCGTCCTTTTTAACTGCTCCCCAGGAGCAGTGGCCGCACGCTAACATCGACTTCAAAGTCCTCCCGCAGGACAAGATCGACGCGCAGAATACTCCAGCGTTAATTCAATCACCAAAGGCATTTTTCAATCAGCCTTACCGTTCTCTAGGACTAACAACTACCTCAAGCTGGTCAGAATCACGGCGTACGTTCTCAAATACATCCGCCGTCAGATCCTAGATCGGCTTCCTCCATATCTTCAATCAGCAACGCAAACAAAACTGCCCTCAGTAGTTTCAGTGTCCCCTTCAGGTATGGTACAGCCGTCGGACGTCAAAGCAGCGGAAAAACAGCTCATCCTAGCGCATTATCGCGAAGGTGAACAAGAGCTACACCGCTTACAGCTCGCGAACTTCAACGCCAGACGAGCACCCGACCATCTTATTCGTTGTCCGTACCGGATCGGGCCTTTAGAAACAGCTCCAATTTTAATACTGCCACAACATCGGCTATCACACCTCTTAGTGCTGCATTACCATCTTAAAAACCACCATTCCGGTGTTTATCACACCATCGCCAACTTGCGTACCCGTTTCTATATTCCATCCATACGGGTTTGTGTCGCTAAGACCTTGCGTACATGCGTTACATGCCGCAAAAACAATGGCAGACCTTACCGGTACCCTAATGTGCCTCCTCTCCCTCCGGAGAGGACTAAGCGCTCAAGACCCTTTCAGAACATCGGACTCGATTATATCGGTCCTCATGCATGCACTGGTACCATCTCTGGCAAAGTCTGGATCTGCCTCATAACATGCACGTCAACACGCGCAGTTCATCTCGAGGTCGTACTCGATCTCATTACGTAAGAATTCCTCTTAGCATTTCGCCGCTTCATAGCGCGAAGAGGTACACCAAGTATCATCTACAGCGACAATTCGACCACGTTCCGTAGCGCAGAGACCGCTATCGCATCGCTCATTTACACTCCCACCTCATGGCACAGCATCTCCAGTTTCTGCTCCACGCAGAAGATCACCTGGAAGTTTATCACCCCGCTGTCGCCGTGGAAAGGTGGCTTCTACGAGCGTTTAGTCGGTCTGTTTAAGTCAGCCTACAAAAAGTCCATTGGTCGTGTCATTTTATCGCTAAGTCAACTTCAAACGGTCGTCACAGAAGTCGAGGCCACTTTAAATTGCCGTCCCATAACACCCTACAGGGAACGGGAAACCTTTGTCCACATCTTAAGGCCTATCGACTTCCTAAGTCCTCAGGTAGACCTACAAATACCACCTTTACCGTCCCAAATAGACGACATCTATGATGCCTCACATAACCTTTCCCAGTGGTACAAGGAGAGCTTGTCCGTTTTAGATCACTTCTGGGAACTATGGCACTCCGACTATCTTGCAGCCTTGCGAGAGCGACATCAAACTCGCACGAAACAACCGAGGTCAACTGCACTTGCTCCACAGCTCGGAGATGTCGTACTGATTGCGGGCGAAAAATCGCCACGAGGACAATGGAACTACGGTGTGATTGTTTCACTTATTTCAGGCAAGGCTGGAGCCATTCGGGCTGCAGAAGTCCGTACGGCAAGCGGCAAGTGCTTAACTCGATCCATCTCGCACTTGTGTCCCCTGGAAATTCGCGCTATTACTACCTATGCGCCGCCGCAGGACTCACTTAGAACGCTGCCGCAGGACTCTCCTCTATCTCCGCCTCGTCAGGACTCACCAACAACACTATCGCCAGCGCGAACTCAACCTAAGCGCAGCGCTAAAACTAAACACCTATTCATCAGGACCTAAGACGCTAAACCGTCGCTAAGGAACATTCCTTAGCCATTAATCCATCATAAAGGCGTCACTGACTAAGTGTACCATCTTCAACTAGACCTTTCAGGTGCCTAAATACCATCCTTAGGCTCAACACCGTCATTAGGCGCTATTAGCTAAGCAATTCCATCCTAAGACGTGCTTAACACGTCTTAAGGCGCCGCTTCAAATGGTTCGCAGCGATTACGCGCACTTGCCTGCTCGCGCTAATAACATCGCGCCTGGTTCGGACCAGCGGCGGCCTCACGCCCATTGCCGCGGTCCGCTCACACTATCTTAGCCCCTAAGCGGCTCGGTCAGCAGGCTAAGATCACTCAATACATGTGTCTTTGACCCTTCACTCGTGTTCGCTTCGCGTCCCGCGCTTATCGCGCGGTTGACGCCTTCTTAGCGAGTCGTCCGATGGCGCATGTCATCGCCAGCTGACCCCTTCGGTCCGTTTCCGGCTCTACGCCGGCTCAGCCGTTGCGCAAGGGCGCTAACACGCGCCGCGCTTAGCGCAAGTTGCCGTAAGAGGCTGGTCCTAGCGCGAATTACCGTACAACGCCGCTTTGGACTGCCTGCGAATCACTTCTGGACTGTTCTTAGCCCAGACTGGGCATCGTCGACTGCTTTTTGTCATCATTCGACATTTCGGCTTCATTTTCGACATATGTCTATCAATCTGTCGCTACAACCGCGCCAAGGAACGACCGCGGGACGTGCCGTCGACTCAGAAGAGGTAAGTTCTTTCTTCTTAATAAGTAGAGACGTGTGATTGCGCTAGGTTCATGTATGTTTTTTCTCCCAGATGCGCCCTTAAGGCGCAAGCGACTGTTTCTCAAGATTTTTTTATGTATTCTATTCACTTTTTTCCTTAGTTCATCTGTTTTTTTTTCATTCACCGTTTCTTCCCTAGTTCCTCTTTCTTCACCATTCTTATCCCCTTTTTCTCTGTTCTCATCATCTTCTCTCGCGCGCTCTCATCTCATGCCCGCTTAGCGAGTCCCATCTTTTTCACGCTCATTCCTCTTAGGGACTCGCGATAAAAATAATCACACGTCGCCAAATTTCGTTTCCCCTTTTACCATAATAACTTCACCATTCATCACTTCATTAATTATTTTTTAAAGCAAATTACATTGGCACTGATCCCTTAAGGCATCACGGCTACATATTCACCCTTCTTTTCGCTATACATCATTTCTAAAGTTAATATATTTTCAAGTCAATCTGCCCTTAAGGCATCGTATTTTTTATAAGTCACGCCGTGCATTTAAATCCACACAGCCACGGCCATTATCAATTTATTTTCTTTCGTACCTTATATCTTTATCCTATCACATTCTTTATATCCATATCATTCACCTTCTATCCTTTTACCTTTTCCTTAAAACGTTCGTCTTCTAAGACGAGAATGAGCCATTCTCTTTGCTCAGGCTTCTCTTAGAAAACGACACTTTTAGTTCTCTTTCTCAATTCACTTTAACAATTTATAATCTAAATAACTTTTAAATATAAACTTCTATACTTCTATTTTGCCTCTATTCTCTCTTATCTCTTCCCAATTTCATTGGTTTTCCTATCCTTCCCTTCTTCTATCTTCTATCACCTCTTCATCGTCTCCATGTTCATCACATTCACTATCATCCTATCACCTCATTCTTGTTATCATTCTTCATCTCAATTCTTCATTCTTCGTCGCGTGTTCGCATCTCTTCTTCTATCTCATCTCATATCTTTTCTCTTTTCAGATACATCCATCATGTCTGTCTGCAACTGTCATTCTTGCTGCCACTGTTGCTCCTGTTCCATCGCGAGCAACCACCATCGTCCAACTCCTCTTAGGGAGGACGATGAACGCCGAGCGCGTGTCCAGCGTGGCCTTAGCCAGTCCCTCTGCCCTGCTCATCATCACTGCGCTTCACATCATCACCAACTCCATTCAGCGCCTCGCATGGGATCCAGGGACAGGCGCTACGCTCCTCGCGCATCATCGCCGCTTCGCAGCGTCTCTCCACCACCTCGACGTCGCCATCTTAGCCCGTGGATTTCACCTCCACGTGAACGTGCGGCGCGGTACGAGGCTCTATACCGGCCTCGTCAACGCGACCCATGGCACGTCGAGCCTTATACCTTCGACCCCTCTCCCTATTCCTCTCTAACTCCACCTTCTTCCTCTCATCCTCCACCTCCTACTCTTAACACATCTTCCGCTGTGCAGCCTCATCCTCTCTTCCCTAACCGTACTGGTTCTCCTCAACATTTTGGTCGTCCTCGCACTTTTCCTAAAAAACCTTCACAGTTTTCTCCTCGCCCTGCTCGCTCTTCTCGTAGACCTACCACATTCCACTCTCCTCCTCCTCTCGTAGATACACCTACTCACTCTCCATCTCGCTCTCCTGTTCCTACTCCCCCACCTCCCTCATCTCAACTCTCTCTCTTTGCATATCGCCCCTCAACATCCACATCTACACAGCGTCGCCTTCTTAAGGCGAAACGCCGCTTAGCCAACATCCCCACTTCATCCTCATCCGCTCGCTTGCACTCTCATCCGCCACAGCCTGCACAACAGCCTCCTAGCACGTCTGCGCAGCAGCCGCAGCGATCATCTCCCGCCGTTACAGTTGAGATGTTTCGCGCCCGTTGGCGACCTTCTAGTCCGCTCTTTAGGCGGCCACAGCCGATGGATGACAGGAGGAACTCCGCCACGTCAACCACAACCGGAGTCCCCCTTCTGGCCCTTAGAAGGTCTGTCCATGGAAGAGCAGCTGCGGGCACTCAACGTACAGTTGAACCATTTCCAACCAGGTTCATCGCAGTACGTGCTGCCTATACACTCGCACTATCTGCGGCAAATTCCCCCGTGCTTCTTCTGGAGGCCCATTCCGCCAAAGCAGGCCAGCACACAGACCGCGCCTCCGCAGCCGGAGCAACGCAGCGAGCCTGACCATCCCATTGTGAGGATGTGTCCGCCGTCTCCGCCGTTGCCTCCTCTGCCCTTAAACCAGCAACCCTCTACGGGTATCTCGGCTGGCAGAGAGGGCTTCTGGTGGAATCCCACCAGTCGGCGTGAGACGGGGCCGCAAGCGGCTCCCACAACATCAGCTCCAGTCCAGCAGGCACCCTTAGCGCCTGCTGAGCAACAGCCTCCTAAAAAGTGTCTAGGGTGCGGTCTGGACGACCATCACATCGCGTTCTGCGCGCATAATCGCCAAGCCATCCGCGATCTCAGCAACGAGCGCTGGCTGGGGCACATGCGTAGGGCACGCCGCAACGCGTTCATCGCTCGCCGCCTTAAGGAAGAGTCGGAGGCACTGCTCCAACGCCACATGGAGCTTCTCGACCTTAACGCGACCGACATTGTGGATTGAAATGGTATGTTTATTCTTCTCTCTATTTGTTTTAACTTTGTTTCTCCCTTTTTCATTTCCCTCTTATATTACTATCACCTTTATTCCTTTTATTATCCTTGCACATCTATATTACTTTTTCATATATACACTCTTTATTATCTCAGTATCTTTATTATATAACCAATATAATCTTTTTATTCCCAATCCCTTTATCGTAGCACAGTTCTCCCCAGCCTCTGTTCAGGTCTGGTGTCTTGATCGCGCCGCGTATCCGTCGTTCGTGCCGCTCCAGCCTTAACGCTTGTCGAGCCGCCATCCGTTTTCACGCCTGCCGTTCGAGTCGCCGACCTGTATATAGCTGTACATAACGATTATATCGTCCATAACATCAACACCACTTCAACGTCCATCGTAGTCGCCCATCGTTTCGTCCATAGTAGTTCGTCCATCGTAGCATCCCACGACACTTCACTTCCATCTTCACTTCTTCACTTCACTTCACTTAGTACCTCACCTCACCCCACCGGTATACGTAGATCTCCCCATCATACTACTGAAGCTTTAACCCGGTTTTCCTTTTGTATGTTTTTGTCATGTTTTTACTTAATTAGTTACGCTCATTTATCATGTATCTTTAACTCGTAGGCAACCACATCGGCCCCAAAAAATTTCGTCATGCTAACCCCAAGTCAACCAAGTAGTCTTCGTTGCTTAACATGTCTGTAACTTAGTAGGTAAGCAGCAAGGCCACAACTACCTAGTGGGTCGTCTTCTTCGTCGCGGCCCGCAGTGTCGTGACTTCCGTACGACTGTACGGTCGTCGCGGGGGTCAACAGGTCAAAACCCGTCGATCGACACGTCAAAGCCTGCGCCCACGTGTCTCCCGCGCAGGGAAGCTTCTGGAAGCGGCTAGAGACGCAGGGGGAGCGTGCCCCTGAGCGCTCTAGCCGGTCCACCAGTTAGTCGTCGTCCACCGCTCCCGCAGAGCGGTCGTCTCCTGGTCTCCGCGGTCCGCCAACGCCAGCCGTCGTCGAGGAGGGCTACGCCTTAGCCCGGGGTCGCCGGAACCGTCCAGCTTAGGACGTCGGGGAGCTGCCATCGTCTCGGAGTGTCCGCCAGTCATCGTGCTCGACGTCTCCAGCCCTCGACGTCTCGTCCGCCGTTCGGGACCCGCAGGTAACGCCGGTCCTCTGACCGGCCCCGTTGCCCCTGACTTGGCACACGCCACAGGGGCAGGGCCGGCCATGGCCGGCGGGTTGTCGGCTTTGCTTGGCCCTGGTAGTCGTGGGTGCGGTCTTCCCCCTAACTCGTAGGTCTTTTGTAATTGTCATGTATCTTTAATCATATTAGCTTAGAGTATCATAAACATATAACCTTAATAGTTTAATTGCTTAACTAAACTGGTCTATCGGTTCCATGTCTGGTCGAAGTATGCAAGAGTGTGAGCCAGTCTAATTCCAGGGGGACCGCCAGAGGTCGGGGGACGCCTCGACCGAAGGGGGGTACCCCTGGGGCAAGAGTCGAGTCCAGTGCTCACTGCAGGGTGTTCCATGGAAGTGTGCTGGAATGGGTTCATGTCTTAACAACTGGCATCGTGGATCCGTACAGGGCCTATGGGCAGTAATACCGCGTGGTCTTAGGGCGGGCAACCTTAGCGAGCGGCGGATCCGGAAGGGCTCCAAGCCGGGGCGTAGGTGGCGCCCCCCCCCCTCTCCGCCGATGCTTCGACGGGGGGTCGATCACCCGCGTCACGACAGTGGTCATCAGCTGCTGTTGCGTCTTCGCTATGTATCGTGTGGAATCAGCACTACCTCTGGTGCCCTCTAGGCTGCTTTTCATACTTCGAAATCAAGGCCTATTTTTCATGCATTTCCCCAAGGCTGTCTGCTCCTCCTCTTCATACTATACCTGGGTGCTTATTTGCCGCTTGATGGTAAGAAATCTGCTATAAATAATTATGTTGGCGTGACCTCGTCAGATAGAAAGAGGCCACGTTTAATCGTCATGTGTTGTCATATTGAGATCATATTCCTATCTTACCACTGACCACTTCGCCACGTGGGTATCGGTCCTAATCAAACTTCTGCCGAACCACAATACTCCTAGTGCATCGGAGCGCCACAACTATTTTTTGAGCAGAACGGAATGGGCATAAAATCGCAGGCGAGCTTCTTGTCGGTGTCACATCGTTCTTCTGCTGAATAGCATCATTTCAGATGAGATCCAGCGCATGGCTCGAGCGATCCAGCGTAGCATCTTCGTCTCCCTTACGCTGAGGCGGCTTTCCGTTTCCTTCATCGCAGGCCGGCACTCAGCATCTTACAATGCTACCGGCCAGGCAATGGTTCTATGTATAGATCTTTGACCTTAAGCGCTCTTTCATGTTTTTGTAGCAGTATACTCCATCCAACATGCGCAACTTACACCAAGCTGCGCCCACGCGTGAGTTCACTTCAACAATCAGATTAGCCAAGTGCTGATCGATACATATTTGATAACCGAAATCCGTGGAAGCTCAATGCCACTAACCTCAATGGAGCCGTACTCGTTTACGCCAATTGTTAGGTACTCATTCTTCTCGACGTTCAGGCCGAGGTATGGACCGCCGGTTTGCACAGTCGGTCCATAACTCGGTCCAAAACTGAAACGTGCACCGTTATGGACCGCTGGTCAGCAGTGAGAGGAGGCCGTACTGGTCGCCAGCTGCAACGATGTCACTGTACCGCACACATCGGATCCGACGCCGATGACGGATAATTCGGATCCGTGATTTTCTACAAACCCCCGGTAAAGGGCCCAGTGGGATAACGACATTTTTCAAGTTCCGTGGGGTGACTCGGGTAGGGGCGGTTTCAGCATGCTATTTTTGAATGATTTCGATGACTCTCGAATCCTCTTAAAGATATTCGAGTGGGATATGATTTTTTGATTAAAATCAGTTCGTCGAAGTCATTCGAAAATAGCCTGCTGAAAGCACTCCTACCCGAATCGCCCTAAGATCGGGACTTGAAAAATGTCGTTATCCCACTAGATGAACTTCGTCTGCGAAGGCACGGAACGCCTTTTTCGGACTTTACACTGTAGGGCAGGGGCGGAGACATGAGGTTTGACGAAGTTCGGAGCAGTGGTGTGCGCTGTGCGCTTGCCGCCGGTGAATTTTTTACCGCATATTTTTAACGCGGAAATTCCTCGGTAAATTCCGGTAAATTCGGTAAATCCGCCAATTTTTTTTAATTTAATGTTCCCTCAAAAACAATGATTTTGAGCGGAGGTAATGTAAAAAAAGCGTAAAGCTTCTCACCGAAACATCATCACGCTCAGAAAAACCGTATCATCTTCATTTTATTATGCATACGTCATCCTAAAGCAAACAAAGCAAGCGGAAGCCTAACAATGCACAAGTGTAATGATCTATATTCTGAGTGCTTTAAAAAAGATAAAGACCCAATCAAAACTCTACAAAAACATTTCTGAAAAATCTAACATTCAATCGAATATTGCTATATTTCTTTTGGATTAAAAGTCTAACTGCTTTTTGAAATTATCACAATTATCATCATTTCATTCGATGAAAGAATGATTTACACCTTGCACTACCACCTTTTTGAACTATTAAGCTGTACTTTGGAGCAAAGCCAGACACTACAGAATAAACAACGAAATGTGACATGATAACGAACTTCCTTCTTTTCTTAGGCCTTTGTCATACCATCGCCCACCCCGAGCGACGCCTAATGATATGCACCCATATCGATTCCATCGCGCCGCCCGATCGATATGGGAGCATATCATTAGGAGTCGCTCGGGGTGAGCGATGGTATGACAAAGGCCTTATGCGGGAAAACAGCTTCAGAGTCCAGCAGGAGATCAGGTAGACTAGCGGAGTTCATTCCGATGCCTTACATCTTTGATCAAATTACGGGAACAAGACATGAGCGTATCCTCTCGTTATTCCTCTGGCGAGCGCATATTCTGAGAGCTTCAATATCTCTAGTCCAAATTGTCTCATGTCGTGTGGGGAATCTCGGCGCGAGGTACTTGTTCCAGTGGAGCACGCTTTAACACTGGAGCGCACCATCTCCGCCTCCTGATGTGGGCATGGATGTTTTAGTGAGGTTGAGACCACGAACGCTAACAGAAAGTTATCAGAGAAGATAGCAGCAATCACTTCTAAACTGAGATCGGTAGTACGTTTTCTCCTCCATTCGATAGATAGGAACATGATTTTATATGAAAAAAATCGTTAAATTTTCCGGTAAATTTGGGGATTTACCGGAAATTTTCGTTAAAAGAATTTATCGCGAAGATGCCGGTAAATCGTTAACCGGTAAACGCACACCCCTGGTTCGGAGCAGTTTTTGGCTCTTCTGATTGGGACGCGCGATTCTCATCGGGGCGCGCTTTTTTCGGATGAAACAAATACTACCCCTTCAGTCACAAAAGGCGCTTGGAACTGGAATTATGAAGGCGAACTGAACTGCGAAAAAGTAGGAAGGGATATTACAGTTTTGCAAAATCCTTGAACAAAAGGAGGTAGAGGCCCCAAACTTTACTATGGGATCGCATGACGCATGCATACGTGCTGAACTAATCTCCGCCGAAATTTTAAAAATCTCATATTCGTGATCAGCACCCCAGATATACTCCCCTAGGCAAAGTTTGGGTGATTTTTTTATTCTAACCCTTCTCGCCCTCGACCAATGGGCTAGGAGCTGCGAAAGCGTGATGCTGACAGTGCAATACAATGCTGGGTGTTTAGGAGCCTCCAACTCCTTGGGTTCCAAAATGGTATGGCGCAGCCTGAGGATAGAATAGGAAAGCAGCCAATCACAAGACAAGGAAAACGATAGTACAGGCTCCAGGCGCTGCACCGAAGCCAAATGCAATTTAACAACATCCGCATCTCTATCTCCAGCATATCGAAGAAAATAACTCTTTGCTCTTAATCTATTGAGCGCCGCACTAAACGCTGAGAAGAGAACTAAGCGTAGATGTCTGCTTGAGGACGAAGAGATTGGAGCTGAAGCCGAGAAGATCCTCCGCACCGAACATGCCTATCTTCAAATGTGCTTCATATGCGGAAAAAACGAGGAGTTCAGCTTCATATGCGGAAAAAAACGAGGAGCTCAGCTTCATATGCGGAAAAAAATCGACGAGCTCAGCAAACCGAAGAGACGGCTCCCGGGTTTGCTGAGCTCTTTGTGGGCGAGGCGGGTGCCGGACAGATGCGAACGAATCAATCAGCGCACGCCGCGACGCGCGTGCGAGGAGTGCGGGCGATCGATTTGCGCGCCGACGAGCATTGTGAACCGCCAGCCGCCCGCCGGAGGTCCGCCGACTGCCCACCCAAGGACCCAACGCATCGACCGGCGGTCGGCCCCAGGCAGCGACGCCGCGACGCGCGTGCGAGGCGTGCGGGCGATCGATTTCGATGCCGACGAGCGTTGTGAACCGCCAGCCGTGGATCCGCCATGACAACGGCGGATGGTGCGGCGCTGCGAAGTTACTGTACGCAATACTGCGTACCTTTGCAGGCAAGGATGTTTTACACCTCCGTTAATGTCCTTAAAGGAATTAGCTGAAGCTAATTCCTCTAAGGACATTAACGGAGGTGTAAACATTAACGACAATAGGATAGGTAGGATGTTGGTCACATTCTAGAGTATCCTAGAAATGGGAGCCTTTTCGCCTTGAGTCTCCCTTAATCAAAGAAGTAAGATCTGAGTGAACAAAAGCCAGAAGCCCCCAATCCTCCCCCCCCCCAAACGATTAGTGTAGATCCTCAATTCCCTTTTCGTAAAGTTCTACGGTACCCATATTTGTTGGGGCTAATGCTTTCTTATGGAAGCAATTCTGAGAAAGCGAATTCAGATCTGCCAATAGTCCGAATTCTTTCCATAAAGAATCCTGATAGTAATCACTAGCGAAATGGAAAGCAAGATAAACATCGTACTTCTTCTTCTTCTTCAGCGTTTGTCCCGCTTCATGGCGGGGTCCGCTGTTCTGGTGCCATGTCGCCATCTTTCCCGATCCCGTGCTAGATCAGGGTGGACACCAGCTACTTTAAAGTCCTTGTGTAACGCATCAGCCCAGCGCTGCTTCGGGCGCCCTCTAGGCAGCTTTCCAAAAACTACGAAGTTAAGGCCTATCTTGCAGACGCTGTCTTCCTCTCCACGCAGAACGTGGCCGTACCATCGCAGGCGAGCTTCGCGCATCTTGTCAGCCAACGGTGCAACACCGAACTTCTGTCGAATAGCGTCATTTCGGATGTTCATGCGCGTTACGCCAGTCGTCCAGCGCAGCATCTTCGTCTCCATAACGCTGAGGCGCGTTTCAACTTCCTTAGTCGCAGGCCAACACTCAGCGCCGTACGTCGCTACTGGCCGGATGACTGCTCTGTAGACCTTCGACTTAAAGCGCTCTGGTATCCTCTTGTCGCAGAGCACACCAGTCAACGAGCGCCACTTCGACCAAGCTGCACTCACGAAGTGAGTTCACTTCAACCATCAGACTGCCATCAGAGGCTATTGCTGATCCCAAGTATTTAAACACCGAAGTGTGTGCAAGCTCAGTACCGTTAATCTTAATGGGGACGGACTCATTTACGTCAGTCGTGAAATACTCGGTCTTCTTGACGTTCAATTTGAGTCCGAACATGGCCAGGCGGTCGCACCAAGCTTGCACCTCTCGCTCGAGCTCACCTTTGTCTTCGCAGGCGAGCATCACGTCACCAGCATATAGCAACGTCCAAGGGACGGGCTTCTGAAGATCTCGCGTAATGGCATCCATTACGACAACAAAGAGGAGTGGGGAAAGCGCAGATCCTTGGTGCACCCCAACAGAGATGGGAAACTCCGTCGAGGTTCCTGCTGCCGCTTGCACACAACTCTTTGGACAAGAGTATAGCATTCGCACCCACTCTAGAAGTTCTTCGGGAACATCGTGCTGTCGTAGGGCGCACCATATAACCTCACGCGGTACGCGATCGAAGGCCTTCTCCAAGTCGAGAAAGGCAAGATGCACCGGCCTCTGTTTCTGATGCTTCTCTACAAGAAGACGGGCGGCATGTATGGCATCGATAGTGCCACAACCAGCCACGAAGCCGCACTGATTGCTGGAAAGCTTGACGATTTCGCGAATTCGGCTATCGAGGATTCGCTCGAAGATCTTCATGCTGTGCGAGAGCAACCGAATCGGACGGTAATTTGAGCAGTCTGCAGGGCTGCCCTTCTTCTTCCAAATCGGGATCGTCGTACTTTCCTGCCAAACATCAGGCACCTTCTTCTCCGCTACAACCTGGTTGAAAAACTTGGCCAACCACTCAGCAGAGTACCAGAACTTCGACTTCCATAAGTCAGCTGGCAAGCCATCTGCACCAGTCGCTTGCCCGGTCACATCAACCTCAGAGCCGCGTCACTTTCCTCCACAGCGATTTTGTGGACAGGACCGTGGATAGGAACCGAAGAAGGGACGGCCGGATGAGGGAACTCTTCAGTCGAAATTCCCACGAAATAATCGCACCATCGCTTCTAGGCCTTTTTGCGCTCTGTCAGAAGATGGCCGTTCTCATCATTGATGCCAAAGAACTTCTCTATATCCTCGGATTGGCGATGACGGTTTTTCGCAAGTTGCTATAAATACCGCTCACCATCGCGCGACTCAAGCTTTTCGTAGACATCATTGTAATGAGTGGCTTTTGCTACGGCCACAGCCTTCTTGGCAGCTTTTTTCGCTTCGTGGTACTTTTGCCAATTATTGGCGGTCTTGTCGCCGAGAAACACATGATAAAGCGCTTTCTTCTCTCGAACCTTTTCTTTCACATCGTTCGTCCACAGCCATGGCTGCATGTCGACCTTTCGTCGTCCAGGCTCCGTAGTGCCAAGTTCTGACCTCGCAGCTTGAAGTATCGCGTCGGTCGCTTTCTTCCAAGTTTCGTCGACAGTCGCGACTGTCGGTAACCGTACGCGAGAAATCACAGCTGCTTCCTTCTCTATCATTCGCCACCACTTGATTCTTGCAGCACCGCATCGCTCAACCTGCTGCAGCCTCGGAGGAGCGATCTTCAATGTACAGCTCAGCGGCCGATGCTGTGGGGCGACCGTTTCATACGGCATGATCTTCGTGTCTGTGACGAGATTTCGGTCACGATCTCTCACACGGACGAAGTCTATCTGCGTCTTGGTGTTCCCACTATAGAACGAGATAAGGTGGGAGTTGCGTTTGCGAAACAGGGTGTTCATTATAATGAGGTTATGCGAGTCCGCATATTCAAGGATACGCTCACCATCCACTGATCTCCCTCGATAGAGAGCCTTCGGGCTCTCTTGTTAAGAGGGATCTCGGGCCGCTTGTCGCAGGGCCACGTGGCGCGCCCACGGGTGGTGGATAGGGGAATTAAACGCGAACCAAATGCGACCGTGCACTGCTCAGAGACGCAGGTGGGATGCAGGGGATGGACTCCTTGCTCCTGCTGTGTCGGGTCGACGCGTTCCTTGTGCGTGGGAACGGCATGTTCACGCACAGTGTGCGTGGATGTGTCCGTGACTGTGCGGATTGTAACTTTGTCGGCCCGGCCAAAAGATTGCACTCGGTAGACTGGGAGTACAATAAGGCGATTCGACGCCACCTTAAGTCTCGCCCCGTCCCTTCGTGCAGTCTGGCTGGCTGCCCGGAGTTCTTCGCCCGCCCGACAGAGCCTGATAAGCTACCGTGTGTATTGGAGTCAAACACAGCAGCACTAAAGGGCCTCATTCCCCTGACCCCAAAAGAGCCCCCATTTCTGCAGCGATGGGAAGGACGAGTACGGAGAGGCTGCTAAAATCTCAGCGCCTAACCAGGCTGCGCAAATTGAGAAGGACTAGGATGACGATATGTACTTACAACGCCCGCACACTTGCATCGGAAGCATCCGTCGAGGACCTAATGATGCAAGCCAGGAAGATCAAGTACGACGTCATCGGACTGACCGAAACGAGAAGACACCACCCCCTACACGCCGCCTACGACTCCGGAGAAGAACTGTTCCTCGGAACGTGCGACAGCAGGGGAGTAGGCGGTGTTAGTGTCATCGTCAACACGCATTTGGCCATGAACATCGATTCGTACGTCTCTGACAAGCCGAATCGGACGTCTGCGACTGAAGCGATGTGGTTCCGTGCCAGCTTTGACTGTGTTCGTCGCGTATGCACCAACATCCGACTACGACGACGAAGAGGTCGAAGCCTTCTACGTGGAGCTGGGGAAATTCTATAAGGAAGATCACACCTTCTACAAGGTGATCATCGGCCACTTCAACGCTAAGATCGGGCCACGAAGGTCGCCGGAAGAACTTCACATCGGAACCCACGGTTTGGAGGGGAACGAGCAAGGTGAAAGGCTGTCTGAGTTTATCACGTCGACCAAGACTATCCATGGAAACTCACAGTTCCAGAAGCCTCCTTCCTTACGATGGACCTGGGAGTCCCCCGGCGGCCAGTTCCACAACGAGATCGACCACATCATCTTCAGTCGCAAGTATTGCCTGACCGACGTTTCCGTTGACCCCAAGTTCTACACGGGATCGGACCACCGCCTCCTTCGCGCAAGGCTCCGCTTTTGGCGTCAAGGAGAGAAGGCCGCGAAGTTCAAGAAGAGGAATCCCAGAACGACCATCAACTGGGACCTTTACACCTCTCTCGCCGGTCTTTGGGAAGATACCGTTATGGACAACATCGACGAGGAATACGACCGCTTCGTGACAATCTCCGCTATAGTGCTAAGGGAGCCGAGAGCTTGAAGACCACCAAGAGACGCCTGTCTCCGGAAACTCTCGAGCTGATACGCCAGCGTGGAGCAGCACGAGCGTCAGGCAACTACCAACTGACGTCCGAGCTTGCGAAGCTATGCAGAGCGGCGATAAAGGAAGATCTTAAGGAGAGAAGGGCGGAAGTGTTGGCTAAAGCAGCAGAGGCAGGGTTGAGCATCCGCAATGCCCGCCGGAACTTCGCCAACTTCAAGACCAAGATGACCGCTCTCCGACGTCCTGACGGAACCATCACCTCTTCCAGAAGGACCATGGAGAAGGTCATCCATGACTTCTACTCCGATCTCTTCGATAGCCACGTCCACCTGCCCCCACGCCATCTTCCGCAGGATGGATACGTCGTCCCCTCTGTTCTCCCTTCCAAGATCCGACATGCCATCTCGTCGGTGAAGAAACGTACAGCACCCGGTCCCGACAGGATCAAACCCGAACACCTGAAGAACCTACCGCCAGCGCTCATCAACAACCTGGCGCGGCTCTTCACGCGCTACCTGTCGGAGTGCAAGGTTCCATCCCAGTGGAAGACCAGCAGGACCGTCTTGGTGTACAAGAAGGGAGACGTGCACGACATTGGCAACTATCGCCCGATCTGCCTGCTGTCCGTAGTCTACAAGCTATTCACTCGAGTGATCATGAATAGGATCAACAGAACGCTGGACGAAAGACAGCCATGCGAGGAAGCAGGATTTCGGAGAGGATTCAGCACGATTGACCACATACACACCATTACGAAGCTCATCGAAGTCTTCGAGAGTACAAGCTGCCGCTGTGCTTTACGTTCATCGACCTGAAGAAGGCATTCGACTCCGTCGAAACTGAAGCGTTCATCGACGCCCTGCTCACTCAGGGTGTTCCTACTCAGTACATCAGAGTCCTTCGTGAGCTGTACAGTGGATTCACGACCAAGATCTCACCATTCTACAACGACGTCCTCATCGACGTGAAGAGAGGGGTTCGGCAGGGTGATACCATATCCCCGAAGCTCTTCAGCGCTACCCTCGAAAACGTCATGCGCGAATTAGAATGGGAAGACATGGGAGTGAAAGTCGACAGCCGGCAGCTGCACCATCTGCGCTTCGCTGACGACATCGTGCTCATAACACCGAGAATCAGCCAGGGGGAGCGAATGCTGGCGGACTTCCATCGTGTATGTGGGAACGTTGGACTGCAGCTGAATCTTACGAAGTCGATGTTCATGAAGAACGGATGGGTTTCTGATGCCCCATTCTCGCTCAACGGAACGAACATCTCCGAATGCTCCAGCTATGTGTATCTGGGTCGCGAAGTCAACATGGCCAACGACCTAGCACCAGAGCTGAGCAGGAGGAAACGAGCGGCTTGGGGAGCTTTCAAGAGCGTCGAAGAAGTCGCGAAGAAGACGAAGAACGTCCGACTCCGTGCCCACCTATTCGACTCCACTGTTCTTCCTGCCCTAACATACGCCTCAGAGACCTGGGCTATACGAAAGCAGGATGAACACGCGATCAGCGTCGCGCAGCGTGGAATTGAGAGGACGATGCTCGGAGTGACACGACTCATGCAATTGAGAGAAGGCCTCCGGAGTTCCGAGCTTCGCCGACGTTCGAAGATCAGAGACGCTGTCGCGTGGGCCAAGTTGTCGAAAATTAGGTGGGCCGGCCACGTAATGCGCTTCGCAGAGACCCGCTGGACGAGAGCCGTCACCGACTGGATTCCGCGGGATGTCAAGAGAACACCAGGACGCCCACCAACGCGTTGGTCGGACTTCTTCGTGTAAGCCCTGTACGACCGCTGTGACGCTCTTCGTGTCCCTCGAGCGAGGAGGATCCATTGGAGCACTCCGGCACGCGACAGGGACGAATGGAGACGCTGCTGGCGCCCACTCGAGCAAGTCGATGATCAACGGGACGACAGGTGATACAGGTGATACGCTCACCATCTGTGTTACCCAACCCATAGCCGAATCCACCATGACAGCTGTACCCGTCTTTCGTGGCGCCTACGTGTCCATTGAGGTCACCAGCGACGATGATGACGTCCTTCGACGGTACCTCTGCTGTCTTTTCATCAAGCAGGCTCCAAAACCCATCCTTGGCTTGATCGGAACAGCCAGTCTGCGGAGCATACGCAGAGAAGAAGTGGAAGAGTCGCTCCTTAGCGGCGACAACGATCTTCATCAATCGATCGTCAAAGCGCTCGACGCTTACAATCGAGTCTCGGAAACGCTCGGAGACGATTATAATACCAACACCACTGGTGGTCCTGGGACTTCCACATAGAACGGCCTTGAAGCCACGTCCTATGTCCCTTGACCTGCGGCAGGACCACCTCGTCTCCTGCACCGCACAGAAATCAACTCTTCTACGCTCCAGTGCTTCTACCAACTCGCACGAGCGGCCCGTCAACGTACCCACATTCAGCGTAGCCACGCGGGTCCTGCTTACGTTACGGGACTTTCGGACTATCTCAGTTGCCCCCGATGCCGTCCTCGCATCAGGAACCCTCGCATACTTTCCACACTCGCCGGGCTCTGCGAGTGCGCGTCGGCTCCCGCGGACGCCGTAGCACTATCTCGAAAAACATGAACTGACATACACCTATACGATGTGACATTGAGTTGTTCGTAGGCCGGCCTGTCACCAGGGCCTGTCGCCTGCATTCGAATGTCCGTGCTTGGTTTAGCTCGCAGAAGCGAGCAGTTTCCAGTGGCACCACGAGGAGGAACGGACATCGCCACCAAGATAAACATCGTACTTGGAAAGAATTTTTTGAGTGTTTCAAACTGCTTGGAAGTGAGGAGGTGCCGGCTGTTGAAGTGCACCCGATTCCAGGTTCTTGGTTCGAATCTCCAGTCGGATCTCCAGCCCATGCTAACCAGGTCATTCATTCCTCCGAGCTTGGTTAACTGGTACCGGGAAGGATAGAGGATAGGCTTGTTCATAGGCAGATCGACATGTATAAGGTCCAATTCGAATTCAAAATGCCTCCACGATATCCTGTGGAAGTATAATCCGTGACGAATCCCGCAAAAAGATTGACTAGCGCCGACCTTTATCCCTCTCTTTATACATCTCTACCTAAAACTAGGAATGCTTAAGCCAGGAATATTTTAGTAGAGCTGTCTCACATGGTGGCCCCCTCCGAGCCACTTTGCGCCCCGAAACACAAAGAAACCCTCTCCCCAAGCTTCAAATCCACCCATGCCCACGGGTCTCACCCGCAGCTCCTGGCACTGCGGGTGAGAGGCGCTGTGAAGTACGGCAGCTCTCGGGGACCTTCGCAAGCGGCGGCTCCGCGACAACTCGTCCCCCCGCGGCTTCCACCACAGTGGCAGCGTGGGCCCCACTGCGGCGTGAGCGATATGGACGAGTTCTCGGGGTGCCGCCGCGACTCTGTAGAGGCTCTAAGGCTTATGCAACATCCCACACGAACACTGCTTCACTTCAGAGCCTTGAATAAAGCCTGGGGAGAGATTGATGAAGACCTCCAGCGTACCGCCACGGATTCGGTCCCCGAGCGATGGAAGGCGCGTATTCGTGCTAAAGGAGGCCATTTCGAAATTTCACCGCTTCCTAATATGTGCCGGTTAATAGTAATAAACTTTATGAATATCATCTGATTTGCTTTAAAACAGCCGTCTGGGCGGTCAATTACATGTGTCCAAGAACTTTTGACGCACCCTGTATATTCTATAATAGAGGTCCCTGTAAATGTATCCTCAGAAACACAACTTTCGTAATAAGCGGCTTTTAACCACAGCTTTTTTGGCTGCTTTGTTTGTCTCCTGGTACTGTTATCTGCTGTTTTGTCGCCAAAAAAGATGTGATAAAGCGTTTTATTCTCTCTAACCTTCTCCTTCAGCTCATCTGTCCACAGCCGTGTCTTCTCCACTTTCGTTGTTCAGGCGTAATGCCGAGTTCCGACCGTGCTGCTTAAGGATTAGCTACGGTAAGCTTCTTTCCACGTTTCAGCGACAGTCATGACTCATGATTGTCAATAACCGGACGCAAGAAATCAGAGCTGCTTCCTTCTCTCATTCGTCAGCTCTTGCTTCTTGCGGCACCGCATCGCTCAACTTGCATTACCCTCGGAACGACGATTTTTAAAGTGCAGGTCAACGGTCGATGTAGTGGGTGACCTTCTCATATAGCACGATCTTGGCATCTTTGACAAGGCTTCGGACGTGATCCTTCACATGAACAATGTCCATCTGTGTCTTGGTACTCTCACTATAGAATGAGATAATGAGGGAGCGTTTTCGAATCACAGTGTTCGTGATAGTGAGGTTATCAAGTTTGCACACTCCAGAATACGAGGTGTTCTACGTTAGTGCCCACGACATATAGTGAGGTCTAGTTGGGTCAGCACGTCAGATTCGTTTAAGTCGGCCGAGTTTACGCGGCGCAGAAGAGTGGTCACCATGGCGCTAATCATGTACTTCCATAGACCAGATCGCAAACTGCTGTTTTGAAACCTTAAATATGACATTAGTAAACCTCAAAACAATTTTATTTATTTATTTATTACTGCACATGAAATGCACCTTTAAAACAAAACAATAAACATATTCAGTAAAAATAGTCCAGCCTGCTTTCAAACAATTTACGTAAACAAAATAGAGATTAGGAGTTTGGATGGTACTATGAGCTGCAACCAAGGGAGTTTTGTTATGCAGCAGCTCAGCAGATACGGCACAGAAGACGAAACGAAAATTGCGTACTCAGGAAACACGAAAGAGTAATGTATTAGGTTGTTGCAGAAATTCTCGCCATTTTCAAGACACCACATTTTTTTAATTTTACAATAAAAAAGCAAAACACGTCAAGAAATGAAGTAACCGCCATAATGTTCTATCGCTCTTCTCCACCTTTCAAGGAGACTCCCGTCAGCGTTAACTTTTCTGGCGTTGATTCGAAAATGCCAGCCAGCCAGCGTTCCATGTCGTCCTCGTCATCGGACGTTTTTCCTTGCATGGCATTGGAGAGAGACAGGAAAAGGTGGTAGTCTGTTGGTATCTGGGCTGTACGGTGGGTGAGGCAGCACTTTCCAAGGCCGAGAAGCTTTTGGCGAGTCATTCTTGCAATGTGTGGTCGAGCATTGTCGTGCAAGAATCGGATTGTGCCATGATTCGGACGATTTTCTGCGAGCTTGGCGGCCAATCTATCCACCTGCTGACAGCACAAGTCCGCTGTTAGGGTTTCGTCAAGGGCCAGCAGCTCTTAGTAGATGACACCTTTGTAATCCCACCAAACAGAAAGCATGATCTTCGACGGGTGATGACCTCCTTTGGCTGTGGCTCAGGCCGTTCACCCTTGTCAAGCCAGTGTCTGCTATTCCTGATGTTGACGTACAGGCACCAATCAATACCTTGACAAGATATTGGCAGTAGAACCTCGGACGCTGCAGTCGCGAAATCGAAAGGAACAGTTTATTAAACGAAGCGGAAGGCACACACACAAAAAAATGGGTGGGCGAAAACTCGGGGACAACCAGAACAGAATACCAGACGCGCGCTCCTTTTATGGGCGCCTGAGATCAATGCGTCGAATACTCAGGGAGAAATAGTGTGCTACACGTGGAGAGCCTAACGCGCTGGTCACACACCACTTCTCCTCTCCTATGATGATGGACTTCAGCCAACTATCTGTGCGCTTGTACGAGTGCAACTGAGTGGCCACCTCAGCATGTCGCTGGCGGTCGCGTTCGGTGAAGTCATGGGGAACCCACTGTGCCAACTTGTGCAACTTACCCAACTGATATAGGTACCTGGAGATGGTGGCATAGTGCACACCCAAGTCCTGCGCAAGTTCACGAGTAGTCCGCCGTGGGTCCAGCTGTCGCATTCCACCAGCTGTCGCAATCGGTCGTTGTCGACATCGGATTCACGTCCTGACTGAACGAATGTTGAAGTCTAAGTTCACCTCTGCGAAAGCATGCGAACCATTCTCGTGCAGTGCGACCGGTCAATGTGCCCTCCCCAAATGCACCATTGATGCAACGACAGGAAGCGGCTGCTAACTCACAAAATTTGAAATCATGCAATAAGGACCTTGGATGTACTCCTTTGAAACTTCCTCCATTTCTCTAGAAGGAAATACGCGAGAGTGAGTAGCTAGCAATAATAGTAAACTAGTAACTCAATCTCATTTAAAACAACTTGACGTAATATTATGCTCCGCTATGCTTTCGTTTTTTAAAATATTTTTAGACCCTTTTCACTGAGTGTTCGTAATAATCTGCAAAGACATTTCTCCCATTCTTTTGCCGTTCATAGTGTTATCCAAGATGGCTCACGATCTCGTTGGTGTTGTTTCTGCATTGTATTTGATCATCACTATGTTTTTCCTTTGTATGTTTGGTTTCTATGGCGCATTCTAAGTTCAGCAATAACTAACTAAATAAGTTTATATATATCTGGTCTCTTTATGCGAAAAAAAAAGATAGGTTGCTATGAGGTAGCGTTTGTGAGAAAAAAAGCACGTTCAAAAAATGGCGGGAACTGTCGCAACAACCTATTAGTATAATACCACATCCAATTGTTTTAAATTAGACTTAGCTAAATAAATAAAA
Organism: Heligmosomoides polygyrus bakeri; assembly: GCA_947359475.1. Classification (NCBI taxonomy): domain Eukaryota; kingdom Metazoa; phylum Nematoda; class Chromadorea; order Rhabditida; family Heligmosomidae; genus Heligmosomoides; species Heligmosomoides polygyrus. The sequence goes on from OX375870.1 coordinate 51,843,471, forward strand.
TTTGATATCAGTAACGAAAGTGTAGACGTTATTATTCTTACTTGCTTTGATACTTTGATGGTCCTTTGTCGGCTGGAGGTCTTCTCAGCGGGGACCACAACTCTTCCAGACCGCTCGATCTCTGGCTGCTTGCATCCAGTGAGGCAGACTCCGCTCTCTGAAAGATCTTGAGAATGAGTCTGCCCATCGCGTTGGCGGTCGTCCCAGTGGTCTCTTATGGTCTCTCGGGAGCCATTCTGTGACACGGAGACTCCATCTGTCGTCCTTTCGTCGAAGCAGGTGTCCGGCCCAGCGATATTTGGACTTCTTCATGTACTGCAGCGGGTCTGCTAATTGCGACTTCTCCCGTAGCTCCGAGCTTCGTAGGCCTTCTTGCCATTGCTGACGAAGGCTTGTCCTTAGAAGACATCTCTCCAGTGCACGATGCGTAGTTTGCATCGCTCTGGCGATTGTCTTGTTGTCGGGCCAGGTTTCCGTCGCGTAACACATCGCAGGCAGTACAGAGGCGTTGAATATCGAGGCCCTGAGGCCGGGATCCTTGACCTGATCGGTGACTTCGCGAATCGAACTGAAGGCTGCCCATGCTGCGCGTCTCCTGCGGGCGATTTCAGGAGCGAGGTCGTTATCCATGTTCAGCTCTCTTCCCAGATAGACGTAGGAGTCGACCTGTTGCAGAGCGACTCCATTTAACCTTACGAGTCCCGTGTCACACCACTGGTTGACCATAAATTGTGTCTTGGACATATTCATGTCCAATCCAATCTTCATACCTGCCACATTGAGCTCGTTCAGCATTTCCTCGGCTTCTGCCGTGCTGGTAGAGATCAGAACAATATCGTCGGCGAAGCGAAGGTTGCTGATCCGTTTACCGTCGACAAGGTAGCCTTTATCGTCCCAGTTCAAGTCTTTCATGGCATCCTGAAGTGCCGCTGTGAATAGCTTGGGAGAAATCGTGTCTCCCTGCCGTACTCCTTTCCCGATAGGAATTTTAAGCTTTCGATCGAACAGCTGGATGGTAGTCGATGTGTTCGAGAAGCATTCGTCGAGAAGTCGGATGTAGGGCGATGGTATACCAGCGTGCACAAGGGCGTTCAGAATGGCGTTGATTTCCACAGAGTCGAACGCTTTCCGGTAATCCACGAAGACAAGAACAAGTGGGAGGTGGTATTCGCGGCTCCTTTCGATGAGCTGTGAGACAGTCTGAATATGGTCCATGCAGGAGAAATCCTTGCGAAACCCTGCTTGCTCCACTGGCTGATATTCATCCAAGCAACGCTCCATGCGGTTAAGCAGTATCTTGGTGAAGATCTTGTACACAACCGAGAGAAGACTGATGGGTCGATAGTTGTTGGTATCCTCCTGCTGACCTTTTTTGAAGATTAAAACTGTTTTCGACTCCTTCCATGAGTCCGGAATCCTACCAAGTCGAAGGTAGTGGTTGAAGTGCTTGGCAAGAAGTGAGCAGACGGCACTGCCACCCGCACGAAGGAGATCAGCAGAAATGCCGTCCGGTCCGGGAGCAGTGCCCAGCTTCATCCTTATGATAGCATGAGCAACTTCTGATTCCAGAATGGGAGGTACTTCCTCAGCTGGTGGCATCAAGCATTTCGGGACAGTGATGGAAGAACGGAACAGATCTGTGTAGAATTCCTGAACGATGGCCTCCATCGCTCTTCGAGACGTTTGCGTTGTTCCATCCTTATCCACGAGGGCTGACATTATTGCCTTCTGATCGCAGAGATCTCGTTTGCGGCGCTTTATGCTTGAACCTTTCCCAGCCGCTTCTAACAGCTTCAATCTTCTGTAGGCTTGAATGGACTCCTTCACTGCAATTCGATAGGCCTTTGAGATGGTGACTTTTTCCAGATGGGAGGCATTAGGATCCAGTTTAACAGCTCTTCTTTGCTCCAAGAGTTTAATCGCATGTGCGTTGAGTCTTGAAGCAGACGGCGATGTGGCTTCGCAAGAGCTGCTAGCACATTTCAACAGTCCTTTGGAGAGAAGGTCGTAGTCTTCCGATGGATCTTCAAGAAGATTCCAATCATACGACTTTATCGCATATTCCAACTCCTCAGACTTGAATGTGGGGATCCTCACCGGTGCCGGTTTATGGGTGTCACGCTTGAACATCCTCTTTTTGAGAGTCAGCTTCGCACGGACAAGACGGTGATCCGAGCCGGTGTCAAATGAAGGCAGCACGGAGACGTCGAACAGACTCCAGCGTCTGTTCGTAAGAACATGGTCGATCTCCGAACGTGTTTCTCCATTTGGGCTTTCCCAGGTCCATCGTCGGTTTGAAGGCTTCTTAAACATAGAATTTCCATGGTAGAGACGGCACGCGGATAGGAAGTCTATCAGGCGCTCTCCGTTTTCGTTCCCTGAGGAAGTTCCATGTGGTCCTAGCCTCCATTCGTCGTGATCATTCGTACCGACGATAGCGTTAAAGTCACCAACGACAACTTTGTAGTAGCTCTTCTCGTCGTTGACAGTCCTTTCGAACAGCTTGTAGAATTCCTACTTTTCTTCATCTGTGGCCGCAGATGTTGGAGCATATCCATTTATGATGGAGATGGTTCCTTGATCTTTGGTTTCCAGACGAAGAACAGCTACTCGCGGACTGATGATCTTGTAAGAGTCTACTAGGTGGTGCACTGTCGAATTGACGAGAAATCCAACTCCGCCAATATTCTTTCTGTCCACCTTTGCTCCGATAATGAGAAGCTCGTTGTGGTCGGTCCTTCTTATGGTTTCCGTTCTGCCTTTCGTTTCCCGCAGGGCGATAACGTCGTATTTGATGTTTCGGCTTCTATAAAGCAGTGTCCGAAGATCCTGCTCAGATGCGATCGAACGACAGTTATAAGTGCAGACGAATAGGCAGTTTCCGTGTCGTGGTGGGAGGGAGTTTCCGGTAGTCCGATTCCAATGACGTCCTGATAGTTTAACTCCGAGATTAGATGGCCCCTCGCCGGAGGTGGATGCAACCGACGTCGTAGAAGTCCACCTCCGGCGCGCGGAGGACTGGGGCGCGGGTTTAGTTGTTTGAGCCGTACCGGTGGTCTGGTTACTCACATGTTCCTGGCCAGGGATACAGGAGAGCCGCCCATACACGACAAGCGTCGCGTACTGCGTGACCGTTTGTGCCGTTAGCCATCACAAAGTGATGTTCACCCCTTCACCGCGGTGAGGTGGCACATGAAGGGGACGTTATTATTCAGTAGGTGTAATTCCAAGTGGGCGTGGAAATCACTTTTGAGCACCTTGGCGAGAGGAGAACACCTAGGAGTCCGGGCATATTACCGATCATACCTAGGCGAGCATTTTGCTACATTACGCTTCCTCTCTATAACGCTTCCGTAGGAATTGAATTATGCCCAACCGCATCTGTATCTGTGATATATCAAAATATGTAGATAGAATTGAATTACAAATGATAAAAAGAACTCAGAAAATAAATAATAAAAAAATAGCAAGTTTGGAGTATAGGAATATGTTTTCTGCACCGAAGTTCAAGAGAACTGCTAGCTTTAATGCATCGAAACAGCAGACATAGTGCTTCCAGTAATTAGTATGAGAATAAAAAAACCAAAACCAAACAAGAGCACATGGCTATATATCATATTAGCAGCAGCAAGTGATAGAGGAATCACAAAGGCAAGTGTAGCGTGGAGCGTCCAGCATATTCATTTATCTTCAACACGTCAGGGTAAGCTCCTAAGACAGGATTCCAGTCCTGGGATAGCAAGAAAACAGAGTCGTATTAGTGAAAAACTAGTGATCATAATTTTTGAATTCCAAGAACAGAAAGCAGGTTCCAAGAGCAGAATTCTTTGCAGTCATGTTCTAAAAATAGAACTGTTAGTTGATTCAAGCCCATCTGTAGGTAGCATCTCCAGCCACCTTGTACAATGAGTGAAGAAATTATTGAGCATCTTAGGACTTTGAATTGTATTCGTTTTGATATTACATAACAACAGAAAATTAACGCGCATCCAATATCGTCTGAAAACCTAATATTTACTTGGCTTCAGTGTCGACCTAGGGTATTCATGGGGGGAGGGTACATTTTCGGCAAGTATGTCGGCAGAATCGAACCTCCCCGTCACAAATGAAGGTCCCATTTGAAAACTTTCTTGGTGGTATAAAAGAACATCTTCTCTAGTTTTCAAAAAAAAACTATTGGTTTCTTTAAAGTTCGAAAACATGCCGAGTTATGATCACTTATTCAAAACAAGTGCTTCTTCACGCCTATCGGCGTGACGAAGCACTTGCGCGCTTCGCGCGATGTTGCAGTGTCACTGAAGCTGACAAGTAAAGGTTCCCAACTCATGGTGAGGTTCTCTGATGCTATTTTGGCAGGATGTAGGGCTCTGTGAGTGGAGTCTAGAACCACAGTTAGCTTTTGCTGAACACTTCTTTAAAGACCTGAAAAGGAGGCCTGGGAGAGTGCGCGCAACTATTAACCTCAACCTCGGCACTCAGCGAGATATGCCTCGGAGGCGCAGCCGGTAGCACTGCCGCCTCGTAGCAGCACACCGCTAGGCTTAGTCCGAGTGCTGTCACTGTTTTTGCACGTATTAGTTTGTTGTTATTACACTTTCTTATGATCACAGGAACCAATTTTAGACACCAATGACTACAATGCTAGTTTTTCAACTCTGCATATCTGTACCATTTCACATCTGCAAATAAAAAGTCTTACATTACTAAATTAAAAGTCTTATGTTTATTATTTCCCTTTTAGTCAACAGCTAGGATATAAAACTATGAAACAAGTAAAACACAAGCGCTTGGCACACAAGCAGCATCTTACAAAAGTCAGTGAGGAACAATCTTCTCCCTGGCAAGGAATGTCCACTTCTTCTTCGTTTAACGCGTAATTTGTGGGTGAAGAAAAGGGTCCTGGGTGAACATCGACGTAGCCAGCTGCCACCAACGCGTATGACAGGCACGGCCGAAACACCGGAGCGCAGAACTGTCGGTAGGTTCGCTTATAATCTGCACTCAAAAGAAAAGTCACGGGTGGTGCCCTTTTTGTATAATATTTTATATCAGTTGCCCACTTTCAATATACCATCTCGGCTGCATGTAACATATTCCGGACTGATTTCTCTAACGGTGATTGCTCACTGTTGTCTTCCTCCTCACAGTCATCATCAGGTGTCCAGTCGACATCCACCTCCTCATCGAAACGCACCTATGGAACCACCTAGATGATACGTGTAGAAAGGTCTCATTTTCATTACTTATTTATTTGTTTATAACTGCACCTTGAGTGCGCTCATAAAACGGTGAAATAACAACCCAGCATTAGCATAGTACCTCTAACCGGTACCGCCTCTTCTTCCTGACAGTCGGTATCTCCATAAATGGCGTTCAGGAGGAGTCCTTTTATGGCATCCGCAACCGCAATCTCTCTCCTTGTCGGAGAAGTGAAATCCAGTGTGAAGGTGGAAAGTAGTCGGCCAACAACACGTCCAGGTGAGAACGACATTTGTAGCACACGTATGTACCAATATGGGCCGGGTCCATAATATTCAACCGTAAGATGAGCGTATTTGTTGTACAGTTACGGTATCGTTGGTGATACGATGATATATGGTGGTGGTACGGATATGCACAGTTGAAAAACTAGCAAGGCGCATGTAGCGAACCTTGGCCTGTTGTAAGCACTGGTGGTCTAAAATTGACTCGTGTGATCATAAGAAAGTGTAATAACAACAAACTAATACGTGCAAAAGCAATGGCAGCACTCGGACTTGAACTGAGAAGCCCGCCGGTGTGCTCCTATGAGGTGGCAGTGTTCCCGGCTTCGCCACCGAGGCACACCTCGTTGGCTGCCCTAGAAGTTGATAATAGTTGCGCGCACGCTTTCAGGCTTTCTTTTCAAGTCTTTAAAGAAGCGTTCAGCAAAAACTAACTGTGGTTCCAGACTCCACTCAGAGGGCACTACCTCCTGCCAAAATAGGATCGCAAAAGCTCACCATGAGTTGGGAACCTTTCCTTGTGAGGACAATCACAACAAGCAAGCTGCTCTGCTTATGCAGCTTATTATGTTCCAACCTTGCTCTACCTTCCTTAAGATCAGGGGCCAGGTTTATCAACCGCTTACCGGCCGGCAACGGTGAAAAGTACCGCCAAACCTAAACCTGATGCTAACGAATCTCGGTATCTGGGCTTTGGTGTTACTTTTCACCGTTACCGGCCAGCAAGCGACTGATGAACTTGACTACAGTAGAGTAGTTTTGTATGAAGCCATCCAGACCCCTTCTCCCACCACTCCGTTCAACATCGGTATCATGTCCAGAGTGATATTGATGCTTATGCTAATCAGTGCCTTCGTTTTCTATTAGGTTGGTGCATAAGTTCTCGGACATTTGATCCCTCCTGAAATGAAAGCGCATCTCCCCGCCAAATTTCTCACATGTATCAACGCGTGAATGATCGATCGATAGAGAAAGGAAAGGGCTACAAAACTGTTCCTAACATTTACTTCTGCGTTGTTAACGTCAGCTATTATGGCTAAGCAATCCATCCCAACTGAGACGCATATTCGGCACGTCATGTTATTCCTGAATCAATCTGGCCTCAATGCCAACGAATAGTATCGTCGCCTGAAGGACGTTTACAACGAGAGTGCTCCTGCTCGAAGTACTGTGTACCAGTGGTTCTCGAAGTTTGCAGTTGGTGAATTCTCCGTTGAAGATAATGAACGAGAAGGGCGCCCGATGATACTGGATTTGGATGGCCTCCGAAGTTGAGTGGAAGCGGACCCATACCAAACCACTCGCGAACTATCAAGCACTCTTGGTGTTAGTCACTCAATAGTCGTTCGAGGATTGAAGTCGATTGGCAAGGTGCAAAAATTGGGTCGCCGGGTACCTTACGACTTGACACAACATGACATGGATGTCGATGTCGCTCTGTCTCTCCTTACCCTCAGACGTACCCACGGATGGCTGGACAACCTTGTCACCGGGGATGAGAAGTGGATACTCTACTCTAATTATCACCGGCGTGCACAGTGGGTTGACGCAACTGGAGAGGCAGAGGACGTTCCAAAACCCGACCTTCACGTGAAAAAGGTGATGCTATGCATTTGGTGGAGCGTTCTTGGCGTAGAATACTGGGAACTGCTGGACGAAGGGATAACAGTGACGGCAGAGGTTTACGTCAACCAACTGAGGAAGTTGAGGGCCCACCTTCAAACCACATGAGGAGAGCAAGTGAAGGTGTATTTTCAACACGACAACGCTAGATCGCATATTGCTAGAGCGACGGCAGCTGAGTTGGCGGACTACGGATGGACCGTTCTTCCACATCCACCTTACTCACCAGATCTCGCTCCTTCTGATTATCGTTTGTTTTCAAGCCTTCAACGCTATTTGGACGGCCAGCAATTTAGGAACCGAGAGAATGTCAAGGAGGCACAGCTCACATTTTTCGAATCACAACCGGCCACGTTTTGGAGAAAAGGCATCCATGACTTACCAGCACGTTGGCGAAAGACAATTGATGTAAAGGGTGGTTACTTCAAATGATTTGATATTGTTGTTCGTATGTTGTGATAATAAATATTTCATGCCCCAAATGTCCGAGAACATATGCACCAACCTAATAGGTCCCTGGACAACCCTGATGACCCACAGCACAAGACCCCATTTCACTTTAGCGCCAAGCTGACTAAGGCACCTTCACTCCTCAACCTCAAACGGTCAACCTCCGGCAAAAATCGACATTTTCGGTAAGTGCTGAGCGTCTGCTCGATTTTGGTCATACGACCGAAAGCCTTTTTGTCAGAACGGAAGATTCCCCCCGCTACTAATACTATGTTGGACGAAAATTTCTTTCCACACTTCTTTGGTTTGGTCCCATATTACTAATACTGGCTCCCTACTACTGGTCCCCCACTACTGGATCTGGTCCCACATTATGGTACTGACCCCCCATTACTGGTCCCTTTTACTGAAGCTAATCCCTCATTACTGGTCTCTATACTTGTGCTTTTTAAAATTTTTTCGAATGAACGAATAATCGAATAACCCCATTTTTTCGGTTATTCGAATTTCCGAGTAATCGAGTAACCCAATTTTTCAAAAATTCGAATGAGCGAATAATCGAATAACATCATTTTTTTAGTTATTCGAATTTCCGAATAATCGAATAACCCCATTTTTCGTTTATTCGAATTTCCGAATAATCAAATAACCCCATTTTTTGGTTATTCGAATTTCCGAATAATCAAATAACCCCATTTTTTGGTTATTCGAATTTCCGAATAATCGAATAACCCCATTTTTTGGTTATTCAAATTTCCGAATAATCGAATATTCGAAAAAATCGAATAATCGAATAAACTTTTTATAACTTAATACACCCGGTGCAAAATAGGTTCACCCCTGGTTTGTCCATTGGTACCCAAGAACCCGCTGCCGAGGTCCAGTAATGTTACCATCGTATTCCTCACTATGGAAAACTTCTATAGGAGAATTCTAAGCAGTTTATCTTATCAGTGCAGGATACCACGAAGTCTAACTGAAAATTTATGAAATGGAGACCGGTGCAAAATATAAGTTCGCTTCATAGAAAATCAGATTAATCACAAAAGTACCTACAAACAAGGTAAGATTAGTACTTCGTCACATCACCTTTGTTGCAACCATATCGAAAATTATATTTTGCATGCTACTGATTAGGTTATCAATAACAGTTCGCTCAAAATTGGCCCATGCATGAAGTATGGCGTTCTTCAGATCAGAAAACGAAGTGTAATTGGTTCCATTTTTGTACACTGTGTACAAGAATGTCCCACTAGCTTTCTAGTTTTGGGTTGAGATCTGAAGAACAGCTAAGCCACTTAAAATGTTGAGTTCTGTTGGAGTTGAGCCAACCTGTAGTTGACTGCGATACGTGTATGGATGCATTATCTTGTTGTAAAATAAGGTCGTACCTACGAAATCTTCTGAAATATGGCAGAAGGTAATCTCCGAGAAATTTCTGGTAGTCTTCACTGTTCATCCTACGCGAGACGAACTCCAAGGCAACAAGTTCTATCCAGAAAACGCAGCCGAAACCATGAGACTTCCACCGACAAAGTAGCACTTGTAGAATACTCGCTTTTCTCTCTCCTCAAATCTCTCGAATAGTGTCTGTACCCGTCGGGCCCATCAAGATTCCACTTCTTTTACACTACTGGAGATATCTGAGAAAAGAGGTAGAGTATCCTCTAGGCGCAACTTTGACGGTGAAAGTCTCATGGTTGGGCTGCGTTTTCTGGATGCGGACTTGTCTCATTCGTTTCGGAAGTTCGTCTCGTGTAGGATGAACAGTGAAGACTACCAGGAATTGCTCCGAGATCTTTTGCCATATTTAAGGAGACTTCGTAGGCACAACCTCATTTTCCAACAAGATAATGCATCCACATACGTATCGCAGTCAACTGCAGGTATATTTTATTTATTTATTTATTCTATACGTTCGCGATAAGCGCAAGCGGCAGAAAAAGTATTACAACAACACAACAACATGAAGACACACCTAGAGCGAGCCAAACCAATGTCCTATGAGGAGAATGGGCCACCACCAGCTTACTCCTAGGTCGACTGATAGGAAGCTTCTCAGGCTCCCCTTTTGTTTGAGACGCACGCAGATCAAAGAATTTAGAGCCTACAAAGCGCGAAAAGTGGATTAACTTATAAACCCAACAAATATCAAAGAATTTCCTGCGAGAAGCCAGTGTGAAGACCCAAGTATTTGTTCCTTATCGATGCTTTAGGTACCATAGAGTAAAGAAACCCGCCAATGCGAATAAGAACCTTGTAGTTAGTTATTCTGTACCTTTTCCACAAGGTTTATAAGAGGTTGGCTCAACTCCAATACAATTCAACTTTTGCAGTGGTCTAGTTTTCCTCCAGATCTCACCGCTGATAGAGAACTTGTGGGGCATTCTTGTACACAAAGTGTGCAAAAATGGAACCACTTACACTTAGGTTTCTGATCTGAAGAACGTCATACTTCATGCATGAGCCAATGTTGAATGAACTGTTCTTGATAACTTAATCAGTAGTACGAAAAACAGAATTTTCGATATGGTTGCAGCAAAGGTGATTAAGTACTAATCTTACTTTGTCTGTAGGGACTTTTGTGATTAATCAGGTTTTTATGAAGGGAACTTATATTTTGCACCGGTCTCCATTCGTTAAATTTTCAATAAAAGCTCGTGGTATCCCGCACTGACGAGATAACGTGCTTAAAATTCTTCTATAGAGGCTTTCGATAGTAAGGAATACGACGGTAACCGCTGAGCATAGGCAGCAGACCCATCGGGTACTAATGGACAAATCGGGGGTATCTATAATTTTGCATCGGGATGTATTAATAAGGACGATGCGATTTTTGTGTTAGCCAATTTCGTTTGATACCGTTTACTCACTCCAAAAGCGCATTGTGTAGGTTCAAGTAAATGTAGTAAAGTAAGTTCAACGGCAACATTCGCCAGAGACAAAATAAAAGATTTGAATTCTTTAAAAAAAGCAAATAATGAAGATATTCAATATCTTCTCAGAACCGTTGACAATACTCGTTAAATGGCAAGACATGAGAACTTTTTTCCTGCAAACAAAATCCTACAAAAAAAATCCTACAGAAAAACGTGTACAAAACATCTACGCACAAGTGCAAACCTTTGAGAAAAAAAACCGTTCACTCCATTTGTTTATTTCTTTATCTCACAGGAATCGTCAGCCAATCAAATTGTAGAGTTATACGGCATTTTCAGCCGAAATTCAACGTTTTTGAAATAAATTTCAACGTTCTTCTGGAATCTTCCCCGTGTAACAACGTTGAATTTGATTTGAAAAACTTTGAATTTCAATTGAAAATGGTATATAGTCGTGTCATATATGCAAACTGTGAGCTTCAGGCTCGAAGTAATCGAGGTCGCTGAACACGAATCTTAAGTTCGTTTTTGCAGTAACGGTTGCCATCAAGAGATATTAATCAAATTATCGATTTTTCGTAAATATCACTCAACAAGATCGAAACTTCAGGCCTGAGGTAATCGAGGTCACTAAACACGAATCTGAATTCATTTTTTAATTTTCCGTCGAAATTTGTGTTTATTGTGCAAATGCCGTAAAGTATTCAAGTGTATGACATCGATGACAGTTGTGGTCGCAGAGAATGCAAATGTGAAGTTAGATTTTGAAAATATTGACGAAGACCGGTCATACAATTGATTCGCTTCAACGAATTCCCCATACAAAATCAATAGCTCGATCAACTTCAACCGATAATTTCAAAAACGAACTTCAAATTTGTGTGCAGCGAGATCGACGAGACCCCAACGGCTGAAGCTTCGGGCAGCAGTCGATCGCCATCAGCCGCGGTCAGCATCGCCAGTACGCCATTTCCCCACGCCAGTTGTGATGGACTGATGGAAACACGCACGCACACACACTACCCTTCTATGAATAGTAGGATATTGAATGCGTTTTTGTTACGGTGAGTTCCTGACGGTGTGCTATCGAAAACAATCGTCACCGAAATGAACGCCGCTCACAAAAATCATCATTATGCCACATTCGAAACAACCACGTATTCGAAATTCGAATATTATTCGAATTTTCGCACCTCGATAAATCGAACTCGAATAATTATTCGAATTTTCAAACCTCGAATAATCGAATTCGAATAATTATTCGAATTTGCTGAACTCGAATAATCGAATTCGAATAATTATTCGAATTTTCGGAACTCGAATAATCGAATTCGAATAATTATTCGAATTTACGGAACTCGAATAATCAAATAATCGAAAATCGAATTCGAATAAATTATTCGAATAATTATTCGAATTCGATTATTCGAGCACAAGTATACTGGTCTCCTTATTGGAGCTGGTCCCCCATTACTGGTAATGGTCCCTCATTACTGCTCCCCCTCTTACTGGAACTGTTCCGCCACGACTGGTCCTCCCTTAACGGAACTGTTCCCCACTACTGGTTCCTCTTTGGTGGAACTCGTCCCCCATTACTGGTACTGGTCCCCATAACTGGTCCCCTTTCTGGAATTGGTCCCCCACTGCCGCCCCCCCCCCCCCTTTAGCGGACGACGTGTTGCTGAAACCCAGGCACGTTGGGTGACTCTTCGGCACATCTGAATTCCCAGTGACGTAGAAAACGTATGGATATTTTCCGCTATTTCTGCACCCCGTAATTTCCCATATTTCCCCGCCTCGAAACGACAACAACATCCACAAAAATTGACCATTATCAATTGATGGCGATCGATACAACAAAAGTGAATTTCAGATTCGTGTTCAGCGACCTACCCCCAGGCCTGAAGTTTCGGACCGCCTGAACGACATCCACAAAAAAATCGATTATTTGGTTAATGTCGATTAATGGCGATCGATACATTGAAAACGAACTTCAGATTCGTGTTCAACGACTTCGATTGCCCCAGGGCTGACGTTTTCGCGCCGTAATTTCCCCACATTTTCCACCTATTTTTCCCCTCATCGAATTTTCCCCCTTATTTTATGACTAATTTCTGCGGCGACGCCGATCGATAGTACGGCTCATCGCTTAGCGCGTTATTATGGAGTATGATCTTTTCAATTCTCGGTAAAAAATCAAAGTCTGCCCGCCCCGCATGAAAACCTTTCTTGATAGCAGCCTTTATATGCTAAGAAACTTTTTTCTTCTGTTTCTTTAAGAAGCCATTGGCTTTTTCAAATCTCAGAGAACTTGCCGAGTTATAATCATTTTTGTGAACGTCCAATTTTCTCGCTCCAATGACGTCGGTTTTTGTGAACGTCCAATTTCCCCGCTCCAATAACGTTGGCAGAATTTCAGCTGTATAGGTGGTCCACTTCAGGTCGAAAATAATTAATTTTTCTTGAAAAACGAGAATTTTTGATACGATACGCCCCCATCATATCGAAGATAGCTACGATGAAGATTAGCTTTCCACTGTATAATGACCACCGCTTAAAATTTTATATGGAACAATTTCACTCGCTCATATTCTTTGCTTCAGAAGGTAGAAGAAAATTCCGCGATAAATCCATCCTTTAGTGGCGTCTGGCGCCACCGATTTGAAGAGTGCTTCGAAAATTTTAATAGGCAGAGTAATTAAGCGGGCTTTAGCAGTTAACACTCGAATTTCTATAGAGTACGATTTCAGATATAGAGATGTTGCTCCTTCAGATAGAAGTGCAGGTGTCGTATCCATGAGATCCTCGGAACATCTGAAAAGATGAACTCGTTGTGAATAATTCGAAAACTGCTCGCAAAAGTTCTCTATTTTAACTGCAGAATAATCAAGGTATTACTACAAAGTATTACGTACTCAAAACGTTAATTAACGTTTTTCGAACACCTTTGGATGGAATACTATTTGACGGTTCTATGCACATGTTCATACCTCGCGACGGGAACGACAGGAGCAATTGGTCGGCCGGGCAAATTGTACGTATAGATTTCTGCCGAGTAATCGCACAGCAAAAATAGATACGTTTAATTTGCCCGGCCGACAATCGCTCCCGTCGTTCCCGCCACGAAGTATGAACAGACCATATAGTGTTGTTCATCCTACCTCTTTTGCATAATTTGGAACCAATCTAAGTGCGCAAACGCTGCGAGTGTCTGAAGACAGGAGCGACGGGAGCAGCTGCGGAGCGTGGTGTAAGTAACTACATAACAGAAGCTTATGAGAAAAAATACTTGAAATCCGGAGTAAAATCAGTATTTCTAATGATGGTTTCTGGACAATAGATTCAATTAAACGAGCATTGTGCAAATTTCGACCCCTTGCGACTTTTAGTGGCAGCAAATTACGCGCCGATCTAGCCCAGGCAGTGAGCAGTCAAAATTGTAATTTGTTCAATGCAAGGTAACTCGTGTGACTGCAATACATTTCTTGCATCTAGCTGGTCTAATCTAATCTAGATGTGTACTTCGACAGACAGGCATGGTACCTTATCATTCTCTAATTCATTGTTGTTTCGAAGGCGCATGTGGACCGGTCGGACGAGCAGACTCGCGGGAGATCAGAGCATGGATCCCGTGTGGGCCATGTCTTTTGCATTTTTGCAAACCCATGTTTATGCTAGTGCTGTATGCGGTGAGCCTAGCGCAGGCAAACCACAGGGTTACATGTTGGGTTACATGTTATTCAATCCCCTCTTGTGCCGTCCGTCGTTCGTTATTCATCAAGATGCTCGAGGTGGGGGGGGGGGGGGGGGGGCGGGGTGGGGAGGAAGGCTTTCTCTCACTAATGCTTGGTGTAGTGAGCAGCGTAAGCTGCCCGGTTTGGCTGCCGGCCTCGGCAGGACCCGAACACTGGATTTGGGATGCTCCCGAGTGCCGGTCCCGCTCACGACCGAGTTACACTTACATAAACATACAACGCTAGGTTTTAACAAACCATGGTTGTTCTCCGCACTACTTTCACATATACGTAGGTTCCTCCGACTTCGAACTTCTTGATTCTGATCCCGCCAAGGCTAGTCTAATTTTTCATTCCTCCTGTATCGACGATTTTGTACCAGATTTGTGTCGGAAGGATCAAATCTGACTTGTCCATCGGTTGGCCACCGCAAACCATTCTAAGTGCTAAATACGCATCGAAGCTGCCTTCACGTCAAAAAATTCAAAAAACCGCCGCACACATGATCTAAACCACTGATCTCCCGCTCGTGAGTCTGCTATACTATCCACTCAGCCGACCATCCTCGTACCCGAGAGACTAGAAAAAAGGCCGAAAAACGCGAAATCGCGGAGGTAAAAAGGTGTAATCCCTGTCGGGGGGGGGGGGGGGGGGGGGCAGTCCATTATGAATTGTTAACGATAGCTACGCATCTGTACATACAACATGCAATACAACATATGAATGTCTTAACTTACCTGATCCCCTCCCTTGGAAATGTCCGAGCGTTACACTGAAATATTGAAAAAGTTTTAACATGGGACTATTCACGGTGCAGGAAGGGGGGGGGGGGGGGGCACTATGCACGGCAGCACGGTTGTGATCCAAACTCTGTTTGCTTTGGAAACAAATCGCGAACCGCTATGCACTAATTGATTAAGGTAATAACGTTGCTTTAACGTGTCTTCGTGGTATAATAGTAATGTAATTGTTCCAATTGATTGTAATTGCTTCTGTTCAATTTGCTGTGTTTTCATTACTCCCTCCCCCCGACTAGGAAAGCCATTTAGAAAGCTGATTTTGGTATTGGAAGGACAGCAATTGATAATATAAGCATATATATTTATTTATTTATTTATATGTTGTGGTGCATGTTGCATTTCTTTAGAAGTTGAAATGGACTGCCCCCCCCCCCCCGACAGGGACTGCACCGCGAGAAATTTGAAAGAATTAGTGGTAGCGATGAGATGTCGGCTAAAGCGAACGAGTCTTCCCACAGTAGTCGAGTGATCGCTGCGGGACCACTCGAGCGCAAGCAGTATTTTAGAAAGAATACGGGGAGTTTACAACGACTTTAGAGGTCATGGTATTTAATTTTTCGGGTGAAAATCAAGCCGCGATGAGGGAGATCTTCTTTCTGTTGCATTCAGGACCTTGCCAGGAGAGAATTCCTCGGCAGACAATGAAATTCATTCCACGCTCTATAAGATTCACATATTTCTGTTGTTCTGCCTCATCGTGTTAAAAGTTTAGGTGTTTTCAACCTTATTGTCCTGAGTGTAGGTATTCTACCTTTTCGTTTGCGGGGGGGGGGGGGGGGGGGTAGATGAACTAGAACAAGGATGTCTGAAGAGGCCAAAGAGGTAATAACGACCTACTTATGCTAACGACCTTACCTGCTTATGCCCTACCATCCCGTCAAACGCAGTTACTGGTGTCGCCTGTTCACACTTCCCGGGTGCTGCGTCGCTCTCGTTGCTATCACGAAGTATGAACAGGCCCATAGTTTGCACCGACGAGCGAGATCGGCGGTTAGCACTGAAGCGCGTAATTTGCTTGCACAAGAGGTTGTTTAATTCAATCTTTTATCTGGAAGGTATCCTCAGCGAGTTTTAGATTGATGGAAAGAGTATGTTACTATTCCCCTAGAAGCCGAATATGACTCGCCGTTAAACGCACACAAGCAAAAAACTGCGGACGAGTTTTCGGACGAGTTGTACGGGCGCGAAAGGTAAAAATTCAAACGGTCGAACACGGGCGTTGGTGATGGAGCGCGAAATCCTTGATTCCAAGCCTTGCACGCGCGAACCTCTCATCACCCAGGAGGAGTCCGGAGCTACAGGCAAGGAAGGGACTCCAGGGTGTGGTGCAGCCAAACTGCTCGTTTGGAAACTGCTCTCATCGCCCAGGAGATGTCCGGAGCTGGGTTCTGCGCTCTTCGAGTCGCATGGAGAGATGTCCGGCGAATACGGTGGGTGAAGCATGTGAACGTAGCCCAGCTGGCCAAGCTTGTCCGTGGTCACTTGTTTCCGATGGGGTGCGGCGTTGTCGAAGAGGAGGACCTTCTTGACGCGCTGCGACTGAATAAGTTCGAGTCGCAGGTCCATCTCTTCTATTTCGTTTACCACGGCCTTGGAGTCCATCGTCGTGCTTTTGGTAAACAGCTTTCAGTATACCGGTCCTTGGGCACAGACCCAAAAGCTCAGAAGGTGCTTCTCGCCATGAACAACCCGCCGAACGAAGGTCGGTAACAGTTCACCAGGCCTCACCCAGACTCGCTGTTTGGCAGGGTTAAGGTAGAATACGTACTTCTCATCCTGCGTTAAGATTGAGTCCAGGCTGCTCGGGGTTCGGAATCGGGAGAGATTTGCGCGACACAGGTCGACTCGTCAGGCTGGGGTTTCGGCATGAGACAGACTGCGGTTTTGGCATGCTTCTGGAAAGGGCGGAAGTTGTAACTTCTCAGGTGGCCTTCAGTAGGTAGCATACAAACATACAAATACGATAAGCACGAAACCAGACTGCAGTCACGAGATATATGGACACGGCATGGAGAGTCTCATTACTTTTGCCCCCCCCCCCTAATATTTATGTCACTGCAGATTAAGCAGTTCGGATAGGGACTCTCACAATCTGCTTCTTGTTATGTAGATAATGGATACTTCGGAGAATGAATCTCTGCATACGATACAGAGTGAATAGGTTTCATGAGGGCAACTTTTAAAGATTCTGCCCTACTATATCCCGCTATCTTATTCTATACACCAAAACCAGTTTTTAATGTAAAAGAGGTCCTAAAAAGGAAAAGGTAGAGGTGTTCTATTCTCGCGGATTTGGGGGCGAAGACCCACTGAATTGGTAGAGGAAGTCGTTTAGTCTTTAAAATGTCTGTCAAATTATCATTTTACGGATCTATCCTAGTCCGGGGGGCCACATAAATAAAAAGTATTATATGTAACGAATCCATTTGAGACTTACCGAGCGGCTCCTACAGAACAACATCTAAACCTAAACACGAAAAGTCGCAAAGTAAAAAACGAAAAAACACATTTGTTGCGGTTGTAAACAGGCAAAGTTGTGTGCCCTCCTCACCATGGTAGATCCTGGTTATAACATGTCAGCCGGCGGTCAGCACGCGGCTTGCCTGCATTCCGTCGATCTTTGCCCGCCGAGACGGTTGTAAGCCGGGGCGATTTTTTATTTTTATGTTTGTTCGTTCGCTTTTAGTTTCTTTTAGGTTCCATTTCGTCCTCTAGGAGCCGCTCGGTAAGTTTCAATTTATTTTGTTACCTATTTTTTTAGTAATGTGGCCCCCCCCCCCGGACTAGGATAGATCCCATTTAACTTCATCATCTCTCGCTGTCGCGTACTGCGGGGGGAGAGTGTTGTTCGGAAAACAATTTCTACTGAAGCAGCTGAATCACTTACTCCTGAAAATGATTGATAGCATATTTGAACTTCATCGTAACCTTTTCCGTTGAAGCAAACGAAAGGTCAAATCGCAGAATATCGACCAACTAGTCCGCCACAGTACTCTCTCAAACTAATGGATTGGTAGGAGGAGTCGGTTGCTCTTTAAAATGTCAGTTAAGGTATCAATTAACTTCACAGACCCTATAGCGGCTCCACCAACGCAATCCGTAGTTTATTCCATTGTTAAATGCCTGCCAAACGAATTCTTTTATCTATTTGTTCTGAGGGGAGAGGCTCGTCGTTCGGAGATCCCTTTTCTGTTGAAGAAAACGAAAGGTCGAGTCGCAGGATACTGAAGGAGTCAGCACACAAAATTGGGCGCACATCACCCCATCTCCAATTAAATGTGCTCTACTTAGGGAAGTTATTTAGACTTGTTCCAACCGTGAGCTTCTTCGAAGATCAGTACTTTGATACCTGGCATTTAGCCCCTCTTACGTCTGGGAAGAGGCGCCTAAAGCCCCTTTCAGACCGGCACAGTGGCGGCGGCGGCGGCCATCGCCGCTCCAGCGGCAGCTGGAGTGGCGGTGTCCTTTCTCGCCGCCTAGGGGTGGCGGCGGCCGCCGCCAGGCTAATTCCGTTTGGGGCGCGCGTGTGCACAGCGGTCTCGCAACGGGGCAAAGAGGAGAGGATGACCTTCGATGACGCCGATTTCCCTCGGCTGGCGTGGAGCCGCGCATTGTCCGCAGTGTGCACACAGCGCAGCACACTCCACGTCTCGATGTGCCGCCGCTCTCGCCGCCCTTTAAAAAATGACCCCAGTCATTTCGGGCGGCGGCCACGGCGGCGGCGCCGCCGTGGGCGTGGCGGGGCGTGGCCGCGGCGACTTGGCCGCTGCGGGTCTGAAAACCCCACCACCGCCGTGGCCGCCGCTCGGGCACGTCATCGCCGCCGCCTCCCTATGCTAAACCATTGGTCCGCCGCCGCCGCCGCCGCCGCCACCACTGTGCCGGTCTGAAAGGGCCTTAAGGCGCCTTTTATACTTGCGCCGCCTCGCGGCGCGGCGTGATGGTCGGCATGGCTATCGACTTTTCGCGCCGCAAGGCGGCGCCGCATCGCTTCTATACTCCGCCGCCGCAAAACACCACACTTGACGGAATTTTGGGTTACGGTATTCGGCGAATCGCGCCGCTGAGGGGAAGGGCGCGGCGCGGCGCGATCAGCCGCGGCAGACTCGGTGTAGGGTGGGAGATTTCACCTTTTCGACCAAACTTCTATTGAAGGAAGGGGGTACTTAGGGTGCTGATCACGAATCTGACATCGTTTTTTGAAGTTACAGGCGATTACTAGGTTTGGGATGATTAGGGAGTTTGGGCGAAATCGGTGACCATGACCTTGGCCCGTACCTTCTGTAACCTAGAAAGAGAATGGAGATCTATAGACATTCACGAAGCTTCACATACCACGCTAAAGATATGCTTAGTGCACAGCGACCCCCAGAATGGCCATATGAGAAAGAATTTTGAGTGGTTAGTACCTTCCAGCAGTTTTACTTTTGGACCCGAACATATCGCAAAATAAGGAGTGGTGGAGTGGTTTAGTGCCGTTTGCATTGCCGCGGATTCGACTCAATACCACACTCACCAGTTTCAACCGTAGGTTGAGCGGACGGCTTCGACTCCAGGTTTAAGAGAGGATTCGTCGCTCCCTATAGGAATCCCACGACAAACATTGACAATATGCATTGCGCTGACCAGCCAGACGAATCCTTTCTGTTTTGCTCCCTCAATGACTCATGGACCGTTTCCGGAGCACGGACCGTGGTTAGCAGAAGCTCGTGGTCGCGCGTCGCTGACGCTCCCCTTTCTGACTGCAATCGCGCAGCGGCGCGTCAAATTCGGAGCGCGGCGCGGCCAGTCGCGCCGCACCCCAAATTGACGCGCCGCGTCGCGGCGAGAGTATAAAAGGCGCCTAAAGGGCCCCCCAGAGTTTTGCGGCAACGCCGCTGCCCTATCCTTCATCATAGGGCAGGGACGCAGAGTCGCCGCCAGCGGCGAGCCCAGCGGCGTCGTCCAGCGGCGCCGCCGGCGCCGCTGGAGCGGCACCGCCGAGAATGATTCGAATCAGTCGGGACGGCGCCGCTCCAGCGGCGCCGGGAGAGTGTCTCTGCGCTCTAGCCTTTCGCGCCGGGGATCCTAGAGTGGAAACGGGCGCGTCCTTTAAAATGGAGCGATCAGCTGATTTCTTCAGCGCTCCGAGGCTGTTTTCTGGCGTCTTTTGCTCTTTTCCTTCTTCCCTCATCATTTTTTTTGGGGGGGGGGGGATGGAACCTACCTCATCTGGGCCTCTGTTTTCTTCGCCCATCATAAAGGGTCGGGAGGTAGAGCCGCAATTCTTGTGGCATGTCATTCTTGCGCCCTACATTTATCTCGTTTGTCTAAGCACTTCGTTTTCTTTCTTGAAATATTAGGTCTGCTAGTAGAGCGCCAGTGTCTATCAATTCCCTTCTGAAGGACGTCCTTTATCGTTCTACTCTCACCTGGATAGTTTACGACGCGCTGAGGAAAGAGCACGATGCGCAAATTGTGCAGGTAGCTAACGCTTCGTAAAGTTATGTTTTTCCGCTATGTTTCTTGAAGTTCAATCGAAGCTCTTCTTCAGATGGCTGTTGAGTGCGGCTTACGGATTAGCCCAGACCAGTGGAGCGCGTTGCTGTACGGTGATCAGGCCCACCGATCGCACATGCAGTCAATCATAGGTTTGTGGAATGAGGCCTTTTAATTGAGATGCCATCTGTGGCACAAAGCGTTTGAATAGATTTACCGTTTCTCCAAACTCAAATCGATGCTGACGTATGCACGGTTTGCATGCCATTAGTATTCTAAGAATATTCTTATGGAATATTTTCAAATTATTAACTTTAGTGATGAGCAAATCTGCGAAGAGAGTTTCGGTTTCTTAGGTGTCTTTCTTAAGAATAGGTGAATTGCGATTTGAAAAATTGTGTGCGCCAACAATGTAGTGGTTTCGTTTCCGGTCTTGATTCCATTTGCATTTCCCTCATGCATTTACTATCTTTTATTTGTTAGTAGCTCTCATGGGAGCCTGTCACAACAAGTAGTGAGCTGCTTTTTTCAGTGGTAGCTCAACAAATTAAAATGGTTCCTGCAGCACTTAATAGATTTCTGAGAGACTTTCTGTGGATTCCAAATGAGTCAGAACATCTCGTGGATGGTTTCTATGTTCCCTGCCGAAGGTTAATCCCAGAGGAGTGCTGTTTTTATGCTTTTCATTCTTAAAGGCCTTTTCGCCCTTTAACTTTCTTCATTAATTGCCGAAATTTAGACCGACTGCAGACTCCTCATTCCTACATGCAAGGAATAGATGAGCTAGCCGCTGTGGCAGATGGAGGGGATTCTAGTGCTGGTGGCTGTAACTTGGCCGAGATGGCCCAGCTGCTTCGCGTATTCGACTCACTTCCTTCTCATCAAGGTTTGTTTACCATTCATTGTGACCAATGTTTTAGTCGCTTATTACACTGTTTACAGAGCGAATAAGCTGGCACAAATTTGCCGACTATATCGACGCTTTGCAGAAGCTTATCAAAGCACATGCTGATTTCACTCTCAAACGGTTAGTCTTAAAATCATGTTTAGTCGATTTGTTCAGAGTCTGCGACGCTGAATTGACACTCTAATTGCAGGAATGAGCAGCGTGCGCGAGAAGCTCACCGGTCAGCTGCCGTAGCTCGCAGCGCTAATTCTGGCGGTCTCGACAAAGCCCATGCGTACAAGACTAAGATGTGCAAGTGGGAACACTCGACATTTTCGCATAAGTTCCACCTCCCCCCCCCCCCCCTAGTTGCAGTGAAGCGTTTTTAGGGACATCTCTGCTCGACGATTATGTCCGCGTGGAGCTCGATGCACATACGCACACAGCGCGGAGGAACTGCGCGAAGCATCACGAAAAGATGCTGCTGCGAATGGACCCATCACTCAGGTGAGTGGTCGGCTTGTATTTTGCGGTATCCGATATCGGGCATAGGTTCCACTCGTTATAGGCCTCCAATCCGCCGCCGTTCATGCCTATGCCGCAGCGTATGATGATTACCGTACCACCTCCGTCTTATCCTAGTAATGGAAGTGAGCGTTTTTAGAGAACTTCAGCCGTTTTGACCTTAAAATCTCGTATATCTGCTATCTGAAGGTTATCAAAGCGAGGTGCCGCTAACGTCTGTACCACCGCCAACTGTCCCACCACCACATCCAGCTATGGTGCCGATCCTTCCCGTTCCAATGGTAATGCCATCTCCTACACATCGCCTCCCACAACCCCCATCGACACATCCCAGTCCACAAATGGTTGTGGTGAGTTATACCTTCGGTAGCGAGGTTGGTTTGCACATCACGATTAGATCACTGTAGGAGAAATGATCTTTCAAATAATGGATCATCGAAGAGAAAGGAGTTTTGTCGCTTTACAACTGAGTAGAAAATACTAGGTATTGGAATTCTTGGTGTCGTTTTTTCACGAAGAGAATTAAGGACAATTCTTTTATTCGTTAAGCAGGACATCAAACAATGTATTCACCAAATCACTCAGCAATTTCGAAACCTAATTGTTAAAGAGGATATTCCACGACTTTGAGGTTTTGGAATCAAATAATAAGGCTGTCACTTACGACATCTTTTGAGAAATAATGCTTTTTGGCCTCTTAAAATTCGGTCGTCGACCGAAAAAGTGCAGATGAAAGAGCTGCACTAATGTTCGGACTAAATGGGGATGAGGTAGAACTTTGAAAAAACCTTTTTGCTTTGAAAAACTCGCAACTGCGTGGCGCTGAAGCAAACTCTGAACATGCGTTGAAACGCTCCATTTTGTTTGCGGGTGTATGTAAGAGGGACGGATTTCAATCGAGGACACCATCACCTCAAGCGCTCATGGTACCTCTCCGAATTCGATTGAGGATTAATTTGGTTGACGAGGGATGCACTTCGGTCCGACCTTGAAGTCCTACAGAAAGCACATGCGGATTTTTACGTTAGACCAAAGCAGGATCGTGAATATAATTTTAAAAAGTCTGAGGTAGAAAAACGAAACCATTCGTTACAATAATAAGGAAAATATTAAACAAAAATATTAGTCAGCGAAAACCGAAGCGACACTTATTATTACGGTGGGTATTATTTCTGTCGTCTATTGAGCCTCTTCATCTAGAAGAGACTTGCGCTCATCGGTCAGGATTACTTCTTCGCTACGTTTAATCTCCCTGTCTCCTTAACACAGGGTCTCAAAAAAGTTATACAATGTTTGAGAGGTGATAACTTTACTCACAGTAAAGGTACTGAAGAAGTTAAGGGCTCTTATGAAAGTTTAAGAAGATAGAAATTTTCTGACATATGAGCGGTGTGGAATGCGCCATCCACTCGTCCGAAAGTTTGCGTTTACACTCGAGTGATTGTGTTTTGCCTAATATTTCCTATAGTTTTCACAAAGCGGCCGTATCTATTGACTTGTGCTTGTTCAAAGGTTAAAAACTTGAAAGCACACTAATGCTTGCGAAAAATGCAGGGAACCCTAGAGATGCAGGTACTGCTAACATTGCTGCTGGTAAAGCTTTTGAAAATGTTTGAGATCCATATGAAAACACAGTGTAACGAGATTTCTGTGACGTGTAAATAATTAAAATGGTGCCGGGCTCCCGCCTGAAACCTTGCATTTCAGACCCGATTGATCGTGCATGGGCTGAATGCTTGTTACGGTCTTGTTACTTCTTGGTCAGACTAACTCGTGCTGTGCTTCTTTTAACGTTTCCGTCGCCAGTAGCTGTAATTATGCCGATTAATCTCTCCATTCAGCTTGAAATTTGCTTCATCACTCCACAGAATCCGTCTTGGAAAATGGGGCTCCTGCTCACATTTAAACTGTGCAATCAATAAACTCGCACGTCACGTCTCTTTCACGTGATTGTCAATTTTTCAAGTTTTAATCCTTAGAAGAAGCAGAATTCCATCAATACGGCCACTTTGTGGAGAAATTATAATAAGTATTCAAGCAAAACACAATCAATCGAGTGTAAAACGCGAAATTTGAGACGACTACATTTCGGCGCATTCCACACCGCACATATGTCAAAAATTTCTATTTCCCTAAACTCATGTGAGCCCTTAACTTCTTCAGTATCTTTGATGTGAGCAAAGTTATCACCAGTTATTCAAACAGTGTATGCATTTTTTGAGAGACCCTGTATAGAACGAAAAATTTTGAAATAAGAGATTTTCTTTTAGCAATCTAGCATTATGAGATCTTTAAACACAATTTACTTATTGCCTGACATGCTTTAAGCTGTGGCTTGCATCTCAATCAATTCTTTTAGTGGGACTGACAGCTCAGTTATTTTGCATGAGGCTTTCAGCTCCCAACCGGGATTCCTCGTCGTGGAATGGTCATAAACAATGCAAATCATCATCCGCAGTCACCCAATGGCCTCCACTCGGCTCCACATCCACACTCCCTTTGGAATACACATCATCCACCGCCTGGTGCGATGATGATGCCTCACCTCAATTCCGCGCCTAGTCTCCCGCAACCGCACTTCTGGATGCACCCGTGAGTTCCTGTCTCCAGTTTTCCAGGTATTGATTCAGACAACCTATGCTGTCACTCACTGGTCATCATTCAGGCCTCCTGCCGTGTACACTTTTGACCCTCCATCGGAAAATGGCTTCATCTGGTCAAGCAGTCACAGACCCGAGCTGGCGATTCCTCCTCCACCGCTACAGTCGTCTCGAGCGATGGATCAGCCGGCAGACACTGAGCAGCTAATGATGAAGCGGAACGAAATAATCAAGTATGGTTTGATTATGTGCTGACGTCGGAATTTAAGTTGCTTCTGTTGTTGTTTCAGTAGACTTGCTCCACTCACCTTATTTGACGAAGACGATTTCGAAGACGGAGGCGTTGGGCATGTGTCCTACACGGTGGCTTCATCTGTGTTGGACGAATGGTGCTTTGAAATGGTCGTATAAATTCCGTGCTCGTGGAAATTTATGTTCTCAACATTTTAAGAGGAGAACTTCACCCCGTAGCATTAGTGGTTGGTCCTCCTGCTCTAGAGCTGCCTCCGATACCGCCTGCAAATCTCTCTACCGTACCGCTTCCTGCGACTGCTTCGGAAGGCACTGTGTTAGTCGGGTCGAGTCATTGTATCACGTCATGTATCATGTATGTTAGCATTGTATCACCGAGATAGCATGGGCTGTTATTGTAACATTTTTCGTCGTGCACCTACCTTCGTACCTCACATAACCCCTGGAAATTTGTTCGTCTTCGGCTAGCCGATAAAGATAGAGAAGATAAACGTTTTTGAAGTCAGTGTGGTGTACCTCCACTGAAGCATTGCTGTAATCCAGTGCTCGAAAGTGCTTGTGTTATCATTATCGAGGGACGGCCCAGGCACATCATTCTCCGGTTCCGCATCCTGTCGCGTAGGGCGCTCGAATATGAAGCTTGCAGAAGTGTACAGAACAATGAAAAATAGAATAGTAAACTCTGGATTTTAGAAAACCAGAACATAAAAATTAGACAAGGTTAGTCTAGCTATTCAGATAAGGGGAGAGGGGGGGAGGGGGGGGGGGCAATACTGTCTACCTATGCAAGTCTCCTCTCGTGTGATCAATCATTTCTCCGTCTTTCGTATAGCAGAAAGGTACAGGCTTCTGGAGGTGTCTTCAAGATGAATCTTTAGATCGTAATGTACGTCATGCGCAACAGTGTCATGAGAGGAACGATGTTTCGCCCCCGACCGTATCGCTCGGTGCGAGGCGCTGCGAGGGTGGGACAACTTGATATTTCACGAAGGTTACGACGGATTTGGTGTCAGTGTAAAAGGAGAGTGGCTGCACTCATGGAGCTCCTCGTGGCTTCGTTCACGGGTGGCAGAGAGTACATGAACGAAGCTCATGTGCCCTTTGTGGAGACCAGGTTCAGGATTTTCGATGCCTACCTGGCATCTCTGAACCCAAACAGCTACCACAAGTTCGTGAGGATGTACCCACAGGAATTCGAGGAGCTCCATCGCCATCTCTATCCCAAGCTTGTGCATGCAGCCACGCACCTTGGACCGATAGGAACGCGACATAGGCTGGCCGTTTTTCTGCGGTGAGCCCAGCAGCTAATGGATTCACGCAGTGTAAGCATGTGGTAATCGTGGGCATGTTCAGATATGCTGGTCATGGAGGCACAT